>OX439143.1:40566148-41766148 GCA_949318255.1 Pollenia labialis | reverse complement strand
TTCTGATTCATTAAATGAAAACAGTCGTAGTCAAGGCGAATTGAGTAGAAGGTGTTTCAACTTTTCGTGTTTTGCTTTTGCCTTCACTACGACTGTTTTCATTTAATGAATCAGAAGTAAAGGCAATGGTTTATTTTCGTCCAATAAAAGGAAATAATCAAAGCAATTTTTTATTTTCTAGAGAAAAAAAATGTATAAAATATTTGTACGTCATAAATAAAAAAATAAGAAAAATTGAATCTAAGATATTCTGCAGAAGGTAAATATATAAATTAAATAAATCTGTAATATATTAATCTGTTTCCTTTTCAACATAATCCAGATATTACTCAACCCTCATAATGGATGCAATTTTAAAGAAATTTGTTGGAAATTACAAAATTATTTTATTTGTAAGTATAATTTTCTTATATGTATAAAAAAATGTATGTTAAATAAAATAAATGTTTTTCAAAATGCAAAATCTTCTTTTTATCATCCCAATGATATTTTGGCGATATCTTCTTATTTTCTTATATGTGGTTATCTGGCGATATTGCCAGTTTATCATCTAGCAGAATCGCTTTCGTATTGCTAAGGAGTATTGCTATCGAGACACGTTTCTTCCCGAAGGAAGTATCTTCCGCAATACGAAATCGATTATTGCCGCAATAATATTTTTCATCCAGGCAATACGTTTGGCAATACATATGGAGTATTTCTGTGTTTGCTGGGGTGTGGCATCCCAGCAAATAAAATTGGACCACCTGACCCATTTTGATAAAATGGACTACTCCATGGACTGGTCCGATGTAATGCAAGCATGGACCATGTCATTGTTAAAAAGTGTTTGTAGTGAGACGACATGTCTTCGTTTTTTAACGACGTGCTTTCGTTTTTAAACGACTTCAAAACTAATCCTCTTGAGTATACCATGGAGTAGTTTTAAAACTACTCCTTAGTGGTCCAAAGGTGGGTTATATACCATGGAGTAGTTTTAAAACTACTCCTTAGTGGTCCAAAGGTGGGTTATATGATCCTCTCCTAGGACATCGTAATGTTAAATAGACCAGGTTTTTTCCATACGTTTGGGTTACTTTTGGACTAGTCCTGGTCCTTTGTGGACTACTCTTTACACGCGTGTTTGGACTGGTCCTATTTTTTGCAGGGATACCATAAACGTATACATGCACAAGTAAGCAAAATGTAAACAACTTTTGACAACTACAAAGAACATAAACAATGAATATCAGGCTTCTTGCACAGACCTTTTCAATGGGCCTTGGTTTATTTAGTTTTGAATGAAAATTTTAGCATAATAAGGGTATTCATTTTAAAGTTTTTTTGGTTGGAAAAATGGAACAAAAAAAAATTACACTCTTATTGACGTGAACGGGTTTTTATTATTTTTTTTTTTTGAAAAAAATACAACCTGTCAAAAAAAATCTGCCAAATAATTCGTGGAAGTAATTGATATTTTCAATATGTCAAATAAGTGTAAAAAGTGAATTAATTAATTTATTTAATTGTCACATCATTAACTAAAATTGATAATATTTACGAAAATAAGGGTATGTAAAGATACATTTTCAAGAAAACAATACAATATAAACTTTGAAATATTAAATTGCACAAATGTTTACTTTACTATTTCATTTTGTTTTTTTAATTCTTTTTTAATAATTTTTTTTATTGAACTCATTTTTAATATATGTTTTTTCTTTTTGAAAGTTAAATGAGAAAGAAGTTATGTTTAAAATTTTGTAACTATAAAAACTAATTTTTAAAATCATACAACCCTGATTTTAAGAGTTTATAAAAAGGGATGTAATTTTTCGTACTTTCTATTAAAAATTAGCAATTTTTTATCCTGACTTTTTTACACTTGGTTATAGTTTGACAAAAATTTAACTTTTGGTGGAATTTTTTTTCTTGTGGTTGTTGTAACAAAAATTACATTTTCCACTTTTCCATTTTTCCAACATATAAAAAAACTGAAATGAATACCTTTAATGTTGTGAAAAATATTTATAAATGCATAATATTGCTGTGGGTAAAAGTTGCAAACAGTTTCTTAATGCAAAATGTGTGTGGATGCGAAAAAAAATGTTTCGGCTATTGTAAACGAAGCTTTAAAATCAAGTGAATAATAGTAAAATATTTTGAAACTTGTATAGCATTTCAAAATACGTTAAAACTCAAGTTTATTTCCAGTTAAATTTTAAGCTTTTGTAATTTTTTTGTTGAATGATTATTGGAATACTTTGTAAATCAGACTTAATCAATATCTTAAAATTGCATTTAATAATTTGAGCAAAAACTTTCATATTTCGTCAGCTCAGAATTGGTTTGGCGCATATCATGATTAAATTACCATGATATGCGCCAAACCAATTCTGAGCTGACGATTTGTTAAATTTTTGACTTATAGCAACGATTATAAATTGTCCTGATTGCCAACTTTCACCAATAAATGTCTATCTCATCTATGCAAACAAACACACTTCTATAATTGCATACTTCTATAAAACCTATTTAAAACTTTTTACCATCAAATGTACGTATTCAATATATTCTAAGTATAAAATCCTAGACATGTCTTATTTTGAGATATTAGGAAATTATAAATATAAAACATTTTTTATTCCATTTTTTGTTTTCTTTTTTCTAAAAAAAAAGTACTTACCTTGTATCCACACTTTTTTCCACATTTTTATAATCGTCTATTTCTTTTGCCATTTGGTCATGTTGTGACATTTTGTTTTCCAAAAATTCGGTTTGTTGGCGAAGCAAATCTAATACTTCCTTGGTTTCGATCTGATTGCGTTCCAATTTTCGTTGTAGGGCCATTTTTGCTGTTTCTAGAGATTTTATTTGGTTTTGTTCTGTCAATTCTTTAGCATCAGTTTCCATTTCCTGTATAAATTCTTGATAATGTTGTTTCAATGCCAATCGAGTAGCATTATCAAGTTTTTGAGGTGAACCCACCGCATCCTATTGTAAAGAAATAGAATTATTTTTTATTGTTATACTATTGTAAAGAAATGTTACCTCATTTGTAAGAACAAGATTTTTAAGTAAATTTTCAACATCAAGCTGCAAACAAAAATTATTAGCAATAAAGCATATAAAACAAACAAAAAATATTCGGTCGAAAAATTATGTACAGAATAAAAAATTCATTTCTTAAGCCATTGCACATTTCTATAATTAAAGCAGTATGCGTTTTAGCTACTTACTTCAATGTCTTTATCATCTTTTAAAGAATCATTTTTATGGTCCGGATCATTAAAAGTTGCGCCTAAAACATCACCATATTCCAATAAAGTCATATGAACTCTTGTCTTTTCATCTTCATCTGTTAAATCTCGGCGTTGGTATTGACGGACCGGATTATAAAGTTCCTTTTAAAAGATGTATATAGAATTTAGAAAGTTACCTGCATAAGTGTAAAACTTACTTGTATTTTTCTAATATGACTGGAGGCATTGCGTATTTTTTCCAAATTTTGTTTATCACTTTTATACTGATAATGATTATGGAACTGACCGATAGCGAATCGTTTCAAACGTAAATTACGCTCTGCTCTGTTTTCCACCTTTAATGAGATTTTTAAATTAAATACGAAAAGAGATTTGATCTTGTTATTTATTTAATCAATTTACCGATTTTTTAACTAGCCATTGTATAACCGGATGTATGCTCAAAAATTCCAGACCTTGAATTTGATGAGGTTCTATTCGAAAAGGGCATTTCATTTGTGGTAAGACAGCTACAATTTTTTCTACCAAAGCTCTGTTTAAAGGACACAAAAAAATATTAAATCTTTAAAAACGACTTTAACAGTTTATTAATTTTTTAAAGTTTTAAATCCAAAGTTGTTCAATATCTACATAATTTATAAGAGGATTAATACGCGCCGTTATAAATATATTGTTAAAAAATAAGGTCATATAACCTTGATAATATATATCAAATATTAATCTAAGTGCAAAAAATCCATACATATGTTGTTTCCTCCCCCTAATTTGTTTTGCTTATTTCCTGCCTTTATTAAACACACAAGTTTTTATCGCCAAAATATTACTCACATTTTTTGTCCAATTGTCAAATTTTCATGAAATAACAAATCAACATCGACATCATAATCACAACATTCAATGCACCAAGTCATGCCACCAACAACTTTATCAAATGCCGACAATCCTTTGATGCACGCTCGATAATACCCAGCCTTTATTAGCATATCAAATGTTTCTTGCTCTTTGGCAGTAGCGTCAACATCCTCCCTTCTTTCCACCTAATCAAATATAATGAAAACAAATATAGGTTTCTTTAAAAACTTCTCAAAATTTTTAATTACTCACTTGTACTTCACGCCCCTCAGCATCGTAACGGGTAGCCAATTTTACATTCGATTTTATGTGTTTCGAAAATATTTCCTTGTTTGACATATCTTTAAAATTTTGGCTTAAATTTAAATACAATTAAATAATTGATATTAATTTAATTTTTCTAAAAAAAAATTGCACTAAATTCCAATATTTCACTTTTGTTATGTTTTTTCCACCTCCAGCTGTTTATTGTTGACATCGCTTATAAATTGTTGTTTTTAATGCCGGGACTTAGAGTTACCAGGCTTTCTGGGCTTAATTTTTAAGTTTTGAAGATTTTAGGAGTTTCAGATAAATACATTTTGGTGCTGATTGAAAAGTTAATGGGAAAAAATATAGGGCCTGTTCGGAAATGCATCACTGCGCTGCATCAGAAAAGCAAACTTTTTTTAATGCCGATAAAAAATAATTAAATTTTTTTTTTATTGTGTGACTATTATTTTTGTGGAGTATTTGACAATTTTTTGGTCCACATCTACTTCACTGATATATATTTAAGCATTTTAAATCACTGATGCAGCGCAGTTATGCATTTCCGAACAGGCCCATATATTATGAAATTTTTTTGCAAAATAATTCAAAACACAATAACTCATATACAAAACAATCTTCAAAATTAAAAACTCAAGCTTTGAGACTAAAGTATAAGTAAATATAAAAAATATGTACCCTTGGGAAGTATTTGATGCAGGTAGTGCTTGTAATTAGTTTTAATAAACTCTTTTAAGCTATGTTCACATTATGTATATTTGTCATGTGGATTGTCACTTTTTCACATGTACAGAATCAAGGTGAATTGACTAGAAGGTGAGGTCAACTCTGCAACAACACTGCTTCAGTGGTCGGGTTGTCAAAAATATTGCTAGTAAAAAAATAGGTTTGTTTACATAAAAAAACTAGTTTGTATACAAACTTTGACAAATCGACCACCGAAAAAAAACACAATATGTTGACTTGACCCCACCTTCTAGTCAATTCGCCTTGGTACAGAATATATGACATTATTTATTTAGAGCAAGTTCTGTTTTCAAATGACAAAGCATCTGACATCGGCAGTTTTTATTACCAAAATTGATTATGACCGCAAAAATTAATTGAAATTTTAATAAATACAAATTATAATAGCAAATCGGGTACGTTCTGTAAATCGAAATGTAGTGGATTTAAACTCGAATAAATTTTGAAAACGAGCCTGTAAAGAAAGTTCATAAAAATGTTCCTTTTTATAAACTCCATACTATGAGTACCAATTATATTTACAAGGACAACTCTTAAAAACAGGAAAGACTATAGTCATTTTGTAAATAATTGAAATCAAAATCTCGTTCGATTTTAAATCCACTTCATTTCAATTTGTAGAACATACCCGAATAAATAATACAAAAAATAAACACAAATTTATTACTAAAAATGGAAGGAATAATTAAAAAGGATTAAACAAAAGTGGTATCTTTTTATTTTTGATAGGTTATGCCAAATGTATGTTAGACCCCTTTCACACTCGGCGCAAGTTACTTGCCGACAACAACAAAATCTGTAAAAAAAAATTGTTCATTACCCCGACCTTACCGCTGACATCTACAAAACAAGAGGTGCGCAAGAGACTTGCGCAAGTAACTTGCCGAGTGTGAAAGGGGTCTTACATACCAACTTGTGAAAATGTAAATTATAAACGTTATGTAAAACTCAAATTTTGACATACAGATGAAATAACATGTGTGCATCTTAGTATGGGATCAAATTTTTAAAGTTTTCTTTCAGAAAGTCTGAGTTTATGGGTGAGAGAGGAGAGAAAAAAACATATTCTCTTCTCCTTTCACCAATAAACTCAAACTTTCTGAAAGAAAACTTTCATAATGTGAACCCAGACTTAAAGCTAATTTTTTTTTTCTTTACAAAAAATTAAAATTCAAAAAACAACTTTTTTTTTGAGAAATACACTCACACTTTTTCACTAAGGCCCTAATTTTGTAAAACACAACGCACGCCAAAGTATTATATTGAAAGCAAAAACAAATACACAAATATTCTGTAATTTTGTTGTTGTTTTGTACAAAAATTTATTTACCGTTTTAAAATTTTCAACGCCCCAAGCAACGAGGCGTATGATATCTTAAAAACCAATGTGAATTTCTGTTAGAGGCAACAACAAAATAACAAAATATTTATGAATTTGTTTTTGCTTTCAATGTAATTCTTTGTCTATTATTAATACGATTTCCGTATGACGTGCTAAATTCCCAGTTTTTCATATTTGATAAATACACTGAAATTTATTGTTGAGGGAAAGCTAGCTTCTATGCGCATTTCACTGGTTGCTTAGGCCAGCTCATCAGGAAACCTTTTCCAAAGATTTTAGAAAGGCCAAAAATATTTTACAAATAAAACCCTAAAGCGAATAAGAATTATAAACACTAAAAGTCTTACTTGTAACAATATCAAAGCCAAAACAAAACACCAACAATAAACAGTGAGTTTATCTTTTCTTACATTCCCCTACAATTGGTTGGGTTTTTTCCGACTCGAATTGTAGTTGTAAGTGGGTAAAAAGAAAAAACAAAATTAAAAAACAAACTGCTTCATTCTACTGTCTTCGTAAGAAAACAACAAAAAAAAACCAATTTGCCAATTCAGTTCTTTTGCACGGGCACATGCAAGTATGTATATTATCAAAGTTATTTCCGGGAATACAAAATTTATTATTAATACGATTTCCGTATGACGTTTTACAAAATTAGGGCCTAAGTGTCGGTTCACACACGTCAAGTTTGTATCGTCAAGTCTTGAGCTTTAAGGAGAGAAGTGAAAAGAGAATGCCAATCTTAAGACTTGACGAGTCAATATATTCGTTTTTTATGGTATTAAAAAAAAATCAATTAAATTAATTATATAATTTGTAGGTGCCGGTTCACACAAGTCAAGTTTGACTCGTCAAGTCTTGAGTTTTTAGGTGAGAGGGGAAAAGAAATGGCATTCTCTTTTCCCTTCTCTCCTAAAAACTCAAGACTTGACTTGACTTGACTTGTGTGAACCGGCACTAGCTTAAGTAAGTCTGGGATCACACTATGAAAGTTTTCTTTCAGAAAGTCTGAGTTTATTGGTGAGAGGGGAAAAGAACATGCTTAGTGCTGGTTCACACACGTCAAGTTTGACTCGTCAAGTCTTGAGCATTTAGGAGAGAAGGGAAAAGATAAGGCCATTTCTTTTCCCCTCTCTCCTAAAAACTCAAGACTTGACGAGTCAAACTTGACTTGTGTGAACCGGAACTTAATAAAACTTCAAACAAGGATTACCCTGGTGTATTATTATTATGCTCGTCTAGGCGAATTCATACAAGGTGGTCTTATTTTGAAAACGTTTACAGCACTGTTTAATATTTTAACGTTGTGTCAAAAATAATACAACACTGTAGTAAACAATTTAAACAAATATTTCATTTTCTTATTAATTTGAATTTGTTTGTTTTGAAATGTAATAATTTAAAAAAATTTTAATTATAATTTTCAGTGAAAATTAAAACAATTAGTAAATATTCCCCAGAACCACATGAACGGTATATCATTTTGGCACTAGGTTTGTAATTAGCTGTTGCTTACGTAGCAAGATAAGGTCACCGGGTGTAAATTCGCTTTGATGTACGTAGTACTTCTATTTTTGTTTGATTTTTTTAGTTTAAATTTGAAAAATAATCGTTATTTGCATTTCATGGTTTTAATTATATAAACTGATTTCAAAATTCTTTAATGTGTTTTTCATTCGCAGAATTTTACTTTATAACGAAAAACATAGTCTGGGTTGACACTATGAAAGTTTTCTTTCAGAAATTCTGAGTTAATGGGTGAGAGAGGAGAAAAGCATGTTCTCTTCCCCTCTCACCAATAAACTCAGACTTTCTGAAAGAAAACTTTCATAGTGTGATCCCAGACTTAAATAATTTAATTGTTGGGATGTTTTATTAATAAGTGCCGGTACACTTAAAGTTTGGGTCGTCAAGTGTTGAGCTTTTATGAGAGAAGGGAAAAGAGAATGCCATTTCTTTTCCCCTCTTTCCTAAAAACTCAAGACTTGATGAGACAAACTTGACCTGTGTAAACCGGCACTAAGAGAACGTCGCGACGCGTCGCCGCCGCTAGTCGTTGTGTTCTAACATTGTCAACAGAAAGTGTTCGGTAACACTATACTAAAAGTCATCAATTGGGCAACACTTTGTTTGGCATTATAGTTTTTGCCGGTTTTGTTGTTCTTGTTGTTTTTCTAAAATCATAGACAAATTGTCAGCGTCTTCGTAAAATAAAAGATTTGTTAAAAACAACGTGCTTGTATACTATTTTAAACAAATAAAATTTATTAATTTTCTATTTACACCCTTCTCTAATTATTAACTAAAATTATAAACATGCCTTATATATGTCTATTACAAGAAGGAATTATAAATTTGCCCAGTCAAATTGAAAAAGCGACTTGTAATAATTATTCCGTTGTTGCCTTTCCGATCAACTGTGTGGACATACCAATGGAATTTCAACATGAACACTTGAAAGACAAGCAGACAAATTTTACGTATTCTGACCTGGTACTAAATGCCGATCAATGGAGTGGCAAAGTGATTACTGTACTCTCGGACACTATCGACTGTGACTCGAAGGATGAGAATGTTCGAAAAAATTCTGTAGAAATATTAAAACGTGATATTTCCTGGGCTGAGCATCTACAATACGGAGGCTATACCATGATGAAATTGAAAAGAGGGAACAATTTTAATTTGACCACAATATTGACAAATAAGACTAAGGGTTAGTGTAATAAAAAATGTGAAAAATAGAAAAATATATATTTTACTACTTTAATTTTATAGGTATTATGCTTTTACAAGTTCCTTTATATAATAAAGCACTTGCCCAATCCAGTTATCGTCGTGATTTATGTGAGGATGACGTTTTGGCTTTGGAATCGGAGGACAGCTGGAATTGGTGGAATCGTTTTCGTAGGGCTGCTGATTTTAACCCAAAACTTAAGGTTGTGCTTGAGTTAAGCGAAGGAGAACGTCCGGATATGAACGTAATTTGCCGTTGGTTGGGAGAACCGGTAGAAGCAATTGTATTGCCATCTACTATGTTTATAAGAAATCGTCATAACTTTCCAGTGCTTCCAAAGGCTTGGCAAGAGGTTTTAAAAATATTTATACAAGCACATGTCAATCTGATTGTTTCTACCGATACGGAGGATAGTAGCCTTAAGTTGTATACCGATTACTTAATTAATTTTCGTGAAACTTTTAAAGACTCTCATAGTTTACAAAGGTAGGTATAACAAGCTGATATTTTAGCGACTATTTGACAGAATTTTATTTTGTTTAATTTTTTAGCTATGAAGACATTTTGGAAATTCCTTTGCAGCCGTTATATGATAATTTAGATTGTTACACTTATGAAATATTCGAAAAGGATCCAGTTAAATATAAACTCTATCAAGATGCTATAGAGGCTGCCTTAAAGGATCGAGTTAAAGATGATGAAATTGATAAAAAATTGGTAAGTCCAACATAAAAAAAAAATTTATTAGAATATACTGCTTTTATATGGTTAAAAATTAAAACACTCAATTTAAAACATAAGAAAACAATGAAATAACATTTGAAAATATGTTATCAGGCATGTTCTGAAAATCACAAAATTTCAAATCACTTGTGATTTTAAAATCACAATTATTATTTAATGGTTTTTTGAAAACACCAAAAGTTTTAACTTGGTTTAAAATGGTGGAAAAAATAAGCGTGTAATTAGAAATCGGCGGCCACTTAGCTGAACGGTTTAAAATCACAATTATGGAAAAAGTTTTTTGTCCAGAACACCTTTCTTGTGATTTCAAATCACTTTCACAAAAAATGATTTTCAGAACATGCCTGTATGTATTGGTTTTAATTTGCAGTGTATATATTATTTATATGAATATACATAATTAAAAACAAAAAAAAAATTTCGAAAGATTGAAGAATAAGCTATCTAATTTCTTTGGGAAAAATTTTGGAAACACCAATAGGTAATTGAAAAGATTTGAATTTTGGGCTAATTCAATCTTCTATAAATCTTCTTCTAGCTTCGTGGGGTGAGGGTTGAATTTAAGTACTTGGCCAAGCTAGAGATAAGATGTTGATTATAATTACCCTCAGGCAATTATAATCATGGGGTAGGTTGGGATAAAAGAAAGAAGATTGAGTTATGTATTAAACTTTCTTTTATTTGCGAGTTGAGATGCTGATTCTTACCTGTTTTACACTTCGAAATTAGAACGCCAGTAGTTATTTATTTATGTACATATGTACTTTAACGTTAGTTGTTTTATTTCCACCGGTTTCACAAATAAATACATTAGGTATGTATATAGGGATAATAAACAACCGCAAAGTTATGGCGTGAATGTTAAAGCACAAGTGTATGCACTGAAGTACGAATAGCAAGTGATCATTTTATTTTAATTCAATATATGCGAAACTTCGGTTATGAGTATAAACGAAGTTTGGATAAAATTGACATTTGCTATTTGTAGCGAGTACTACTTATTATCAGGGATGGAAAATTCAAAGATATTAGATTGCTAATATAAGTGTTATACAATTCAATTCAGTAATTCAAAAATGCAGTTTTAATATACAATTCAGTAATAATAAGATTAAATAACAGAAGTTCAAAATAATTAATAAAATTCAAATTAGAAAATTTCATTTAAAAATACAAATGTGTACAATGTAAATTGTACAGTAATGGATGAGAAGGAACACCTGATTGGCCAAAATGACCGATCTTCTTGAAAATTTGTGTCTATACATACTACTATCCAATAGGACTAACCTTGACATCGATTTCAAAAGTAGGGTCACTTGACATGAAATCCCCCATATATATTTTTATACATATATATATATGTATATATCTATGGACTTTTGACAAAACATCTTAAATCAAATTTAAAAAGTTGGAAAAAATGCTGTTAATTATGTATATGGATTTTCCGTCAAAAAACATTTTTGTTTACGATTGTATTATAAACGAAATTTTTCTTTAATTTCGCTTTATTTAATTATTTAAAAAAATAAAAATTAAATTTTCCCAAATTTTTGTTAAAACTTTTTTTGCTATCTTATCTCGACATATGTTTTGTAAAAATGCCACAGATATACAGCTGTATTTTTGTAACATCTCTGTCTACAAAATGTTTTTTTTGTTGTGAATTTTACATTTACACGATTAACAAACATGAAATCTCGTTTCGTTTCTGTTTGGCAACCCCTCTTTCTTCACGACCCCGATCGCTATCAAACAAAACAAACATGTTTGTTACTAAACGTGTGTTCACAATCTATCAATACCGTGTTGATGCATTGTGTACCAGTGTTGCCGTTAGGATACGAAAGATACATTTTTCGTATCTTTTGATGTCATCATGTACCATGTAAAATCCTGACATTTTTCGTATCTTTTGAATCTGTACGTAAAATGTGCAGAAATAAAATATTAAATTTTAATTTAAAAAATGTTGGTAATGAGCCGATGTTTAAAAATTTTAAAAAGGTAGTTGGTTTAACATTTGTACTTCCATTTTCGAATGCATGTGTGGAGAGAATTTTTAGCCAGCTAAAACTTTCAGTCCTAAGATCATCGTAACCGACTCAATACTAATACAGTAGCAGCTTTAATTATGGTAAAAGAAAACATTAAGGATGTTTCAACATACGATCCACCTAAATCGATGATTACTAGTAGTGCGAAGTTGTTCTGAGGAAATATGAACATTGTTTTTATTTTCAGGATATTTATACATTTGAATTTTTTGATATAATCGCCCTAGTATAAACGCCTTAACTCGTATATTATATATGTAAATGAATTTGTTTTGATAACATCCAAAGATAGTTACATATACTAATATTTAAAGTTTGCTTACAATATTTTTAAAAATTACATACCTAATATTTATGACTATTTATTTAATTTTTGATAAAAATTAATTTATTTAGGGCCATTATTACAACTTGCCAATAGCTAAAAGTCGGATTTTGTCGGACCGATAAATAGCTTTGCATTACAAAACCTTCATTTATTTTGTTTTCATATATTAAATATTATTATGTATTATTGAAAATAACAGCAATAAACAATGGAAGTTGTAATAATGCAAAGCTATTTATCGGTCCAACAAAATCCGACTTTTAACTATTGGCAAGTTGTAATAATGGCCCTTAATTAGGGAAGCCAAATGGGACCAGGTTTTTTGAATCTTGAGATTCGGGATTTTTTATTCAAAAAAACGGGATCCCGGGACGGATCGGGATTTTTCGGGATTTCATATATAAGCACCAATTTTTTAAATTCATATACATTTTTATAATAAAATGTTTATTTATAAGTATTAAAACAAATAAATTCATGAAGAATATTAAACTCATTACAAAATAAAACAGTTTAATGTATTCTTTTAAAGTAATATGGAAAAATTATGTATTAAAACTTATATTTTAAAAAGCTTCTAAAACAAACTAATGACGTCTGATAATCGATACCTTATTTTATTGAAAACATATGCTGCCGACGAAAGCAATGTTCGCAATAAACACTTCTGGGTGGTATCGTTAATAATTAGATACATGTGCATATGCTACATGACAATATTTAATTTATTGTATATCAAATATGTATATAAATATCGTTACTTTAATATAGAAAAGCCCTAACTAACATTTCCCTTACTTTACAGGAGAACAAAAAACCTAATATAAATTAAAGTCATGTAGTCGCGATTTTTTTTAAACGCAGTTTTTGATTAAATTCTCTAAACAATTTAATAAAAAACTGCGTTAAACAAAATCCCAGCTGCAATACTACAATTTATATTAGGTTTTTTGTTCTCATGTAAAGTAAGGGAAATGTTAGTTAGGGCTTTTCTATATTAAAGTAACGATATGCAAGTATTAATCTAATAAAATAAACTTAAGCAAATGAGTCAAAAGACCTTTGGTAGAATCTCTTAAAGTTTTTAACACCTTTTTGCACAACTTGCATTGTGCGTACGCAGTTCTATTATCATTCACTTAGAAAAAAGACCACATCGAACTTTATCTTATGATTTTATTTTCTGGTGTACAAAATGCATTGCATGTAACATTTATTCACTTGTGACTTCTTTTTATATCCAGTTAAAAATTAAAATCATTGCCAGTATGATTTAATATTAAATTTTTAAAGTTATTTTTAACCCAGGGTGACTCACGTTTATTTAACTGCCTGTTTTTAGAAAACGTAAGCAAGTGAGTGAGTGAGAAATTATGTTGAAAACAAAAACAAATTTTCGTTTTTTATTGTTGTTTTCAATATAATTTCTCACTCACTCACTTGTTTACGTTTTCTAAAAACAGGCAGTAAATATAGACTCACGTTTATTTAAATATAGTTGTATTTAAAAAAAATACCACATATTACTAAATCCAAAATCTCGGGATTTTTACATAAAATATCCCGGGATTCGAGACTTAAATTTTTAGAATAATCCCGGAATTCCGGTATTTCGGGACTGGCATCCCTACCCTTAATATAATTTTCTTTACAATATTCATTAAATATGAAATAAAAATGTTTTGTTAATAAATGTTAACGTTAAAAATGGATTTTTTTAAAAATGTATCTTTTTGGGAAAAAATGTATCTTCTTGGAAACTAAAATGTATCTTTCTCGAAATTTCGCTGGCAACACTGTTGTGTACTTAAATTTTTACTTACATGTGTGTGAAGAAAAATTCGAATTTAACTAGCAAAGACGCAAACCTTTTTTTTAGCATTGCTCATTTTGCAGTTAACATAGCAATAATAACAGTCATAGTAATATACTACGGAGACACAACTCAATGATTTGAATGACCATTTTGGACAAATATGAAGTTGCACATATATACCACCATATAGGAATGGTAGTCCAGAGGGTCTTAAATACGATTCCAAAAGTCACATTTCTGAAATAATTTTAGAATTTGAGAAAATTAATTTTGAAAAAGTCATATTTACTTGATATTTCTGGAGAAGGTCAATGACCATTTTGGATAAATATAGAGTTGCACAGTTATACCAATATATAGAAATGGTAGTCCAGAGGGTCCCAAATACGATTCCAAAAGTCGCATTTCTGAAATAATTTTGGAATTTGAGAAAATTAATTTTGAAAAGGGAAATCGCTTTGCCTCGAAGAGGGAGTTGTATAATAGAGGTAGGAATCGTGCTAATTTGGTTGTGAGAAAAGCGAAGAAACTTTTTTTCTCGCGGAAGCTTAACACGTCACTACCCTCTAGACAGCTCTGGATGAATATAAAAAGTTTAGGTCTCCACCCGCGTGGAAACTCAGATTGTCTACTGGATCCCAACACTCTTAATGATTTTTTTTTCATTGAACAATTCAACTGATCCGGACTTGTCTACTATTCAGCCCTCTTATGTTTGCCTGAATGGATTTGAGTTTTCCACTATATCTGAATATGAAGTCTATAGTATTGTGATGAGCATTCGTTTTAATGCCGTTGGTGAAGATGGTGTGTGTTTACGATTTCTGAAAATAATATTACCCTATGTTGTTGGATTATAACGCATATCATTAACTATTGTATCACAACTTCCACCTTTTTAAAAGTATGGCAAATTGGTAGGATTATACCCATTGCAAAAACGAAGTATACTTCCTGTGCTTGGTATATTGTTACGATCTCATGAGGTAACAATTCCCCTTTTGCATTCGAGTTTTAATATTTCCTACGAATTCCACAGTTCGATACCATCAAGTCTATATCGTGATTAATTGATTCTCTAGCTAAATTCTGACAACGTTGCACACCCATATGCCCTTCATGTATACATATATGCCAACATCTCTCTTCTAAGACCTTTCGGTATTAAAATTCGATTATTCATCAGTAAAATACCGTTTAGTTCTGATATTTCATTTCTGGATAATGTGGAAATAATATTGGATTTGTTTTTTTTCTTTCATTGGGCCAACCAGTTTTTATACATTCAAGTAAGACTTGAAATACTTCATCTGTCTTCGTTGCCTCTCTAATTTTCTCAACCGCAACGTTAGTTAAACTGAGACAAAATAAAATTATAGTGTAGATCTATTTCCTGATTCATGTCCAATAGAGCGTTTTCCTTAAGTGGAGCTCTTGAAAGCGTATCAGCAATATAAAGATATTTACCCGGTTTGTATACTACCTTTATATTTTATGTTAATAATCGTAACATGAATCTTTGCAAACGAGCTGGAATTTTATAAAGTGGATACTTGAGTTTTTTGTTTTTGTAGCAATATAGAAATTTTAGAAACTTGATTCTAAATTGCAAACGGCAGGAAAACAGATACTTCGTTTAAATTTTTGGCTTTTGCTGCTTTGGGTTAATACTTGAGTTTTTTTAGAAGCAATATAAGAATTTTAACAACAATATATTGTCGCGTAAACGAAATTCTTGATTCGACATTGCAAACGGCAAGAAAAGAGGATCTTCGCGTAAGTTTTTGGTTTATGCAGGTTTGAGATAATAATGGACTTTTTTGAAAAATAGAAACACATACTTTAAAATCAATAAAAAACAAGTAAAATAATTACATAATATCAATTTAAGTTGTGTTACAAAAGATTCAGACAAATAACGCTTTATTAATATTTCTATAATAATAGTTCAAGCAACCATCACAAGGAGCTCTAAAACATTTTTGAAAAATATACGTTGCTTCGACAATTTGTGTTGCACAATGGCAACAGGATTCCAATATATCATCTGCGTATTCGAAAAATAATTCTTTGATTGATTTTCTGTATTTGTTGGGATCTTCCATGCTTACAAGACTTTTATTTTGAAGTAAATTTTTAACAAAAAGGCATAAAAAACTCCACAATTAAAAAAGTCACGTTGTAGATCGTGGTCTTTTACAGATAGCCTCCTATATTCGTGACTATTGGTTTTTTTTGTGAAATATTTCCAAAAAGTTATTCTTTTCCTGTCCCATGGAATTAAGATATGTTAAAGTTTCTTTTCATTATTAACGTAAATATACAAGAGTATAATGCTGACGATAAAGAATTGGAATGAAAACTATTTTTGCATTTGGAAATGGGAAGGTTGATATTGAAATTTTTGTTGTAAAAAGTTTTCTCCTTTCGAAGTTGTTGCGTATAATGCAATTTTACAGCAATATTTAGTTATTCAAATACATATGAATATCTCTAGCATATTATTAAAAAGTTCCCTATTGCGATTAAGACTTGCAAATTCATTTACATAAATTTCGGGCAAGAATGTAGTGGTAAAATTTAATTTACTCATTATATTTTTGTATGTTAACAATACTTGCCTTTTATCTTTAAGATTTCTGGGTAGTCTTTAGTACGATTTTAATATGTTTTCGTAATGAATATTTGTGTTTATTTTCGTTTTTGCACTCTTTGGTATTTTCCAACAAACATCCTCTTCGAGTGTAATATGTTTTTGTTTTTTACAACAGTTTTGTACATTGCATTTTGCTCAAAATGTCTGTGTTCGATTTTGCGACAACGTTTTTTGCGATTTTTAAATGATCATTGACAATTATCATTGACCTTCTGCAGAAATTGCTTCATGGCTAATCATGGCTCTATTTAAAGAAATATATATCTGATTTATTGAACCTTGCAATTTTTAATTCTTACAGTGCTGCAATTATGAACATGGCTGTATTTTAAGAAATACATAGATATGTATGTATATACATATGTATGTATGTATGTATATTTGAAAATTAATAAAAATTAATTTTCTCAAATTCCAAAATTATTACAGAAATGTGACTTGGAATCGTATTTAGGACCCTCTGGACTACCATTTCTATATAGTGTTATATATGTGTATGTGCAACTCCATATTTGTCCAAAATGGTCATTGATCTTCACCAGAAATTTCACATAAATATGACTTTTTTCAAAATTAATTTTCTCAAATTCCAAAATTATTTCAAAAATGTGACTTTTGGAATCGTATTTCGGGCCCTCTGGACAACCATTTCTATATAGTAGTATATATGTATGTGCAACTCAATATTTGCCCAAAATGGTCATTGATCTTCTCCAGAAATTTCAAATAAATATGACTTTTTTTCAAAATTAATTTTCTCAAATTCCAAAATTATTTCAGAAATGTGACTTTTGGAATCGTGTTAAGGACCCTCTGGACTATCATTTCTATATAGTGGTATATATGTGCAACTCCATATTTATCCAAAATGATCATTCAAATCATGATTTTGTGTCTCCGTAGTATTCTACTTTGACTGTTAAGTCGTTAACATTGCTCTGTTAACTGCAAAATGAGCAATGCTAAAAAAGGTGTGCGTCTTTACTAGTTTAATTCGAATTTATCTTCACATAATTTTTACCTACGTTGTATTGCATAAGAACATGGTTTGCATTTGCATTATTCTTAATGTAGTGATAACTACAAAGTTGCATTTCGGAATTAAATGCATTGTCAAAATTTTGATGGTTGCATTTAAGAACATGTTGTCATGTATTACTACAATGCAACAGGCGTTTAGGAAAACAGCCTATATTCGACAACTTATCATTATATATATTTTAACGATACGATTATCGTTATAAAAGTAAGTTAATCACACTACTGATTTTTATGTTGTGATTCCCACTTTGAAGCAATACATTTTTGAAACATGGCGTGTGTAGCTATCAGCTTTACTCACTGAATGCTTTGTTAGTTATTTTTTATATTCACCCTGAGAAACCTGCTTCGAAGTAAACGAATGGCGTGGGTGGCACTTGAAATGTTTTTATTTTTATAAAACTTGCCAAGCGTTCAATGCGTTTATGCATCTGTCCAAAAATTAGTAGTGTAAAATCGTGTTGACAAGTTACACAGCAACACGTAGAATATAAATACGTATCTAAAAAAAAGGTCAACCTAAGATTTAAAAGTAACCATTTATTATGCTGTTTGTTGTTACGCTCGGCTTTTGAATATGTTATTTCTCTTAGCTGTTATGCAAAAAATAAGCATTGAAAATTAAACAGTTTTTTTTTTTTTTTTTTCTTTAACTATAAAAAAGTATCGTCGTATCGACATTAAAATATGTATCGCCGATACCGATATATCGGCAAATCGGAAGTATCGCTGATATATTGGTATTCTTTACATACCTAATATCTATGTATATATCGTTACCTAAAACGAAACAGGCGCTAACTAACCAAAAAATAAAAATCTACCTTTTCATTGATTTTAATGTATGGCATGAACACAAATGTCCACAAAAAATTCTGGATTCTTTCGACCAAAATTCCGACAAACGGTTATATGGTTAACGCTAAAAGATCCAACTTAAAGTTTTGCATAATTTGCAACATTGTTAAATGTCAAAACAACTGGGAGGTTTTACAAGAAAAATAAATTATAAACAGTTGTGAGGCGATTTATCATTTTAAATAGTTTTTGCTTCTCCTGTATAAGTTTCAAAATGTTAGATGGGGCCTTTTACGTTTAAGGTGACGATATAGAATATTATGGTGTAGCACATTCCCTAAATCGAAAAAGTATAACCTTACTTTTACTTTATTCTACTTTTTACAAAACAATTGTAATAATAACAAATATAATGCATTTACAGACTATTATTATGGTATTAGGCGCTGGTCGCGGTCCTTTAGTAAGATCTGCTTTAAATGCAGCACAAAACACTAATCGCAAAGTGCGAATTTATATTATAGAGAAAAATCCTAATGCCATTCGAACTCTTACGGCTATAGCCAAGAAATTATGGCATAATAAAGGTAATTTAATTTCTATTTTTAAATATAAGCAAATTTGTTTTAAACTAAATTACAAAAAACTTATTTCTTTTTCAGACGTCCACATTTTTTCCAAAGATATGCGTGAATTTTCTCCACCCGAGCAGGCGGATATTTTAGTTTCGGAACTTTTAGGATCTTTTGGTGACAATGAACTTTCACCCGAATGTTTAGATTGTGCACAGAAATTATTAAAGCCCGATGGCATTAGTATACCCTGTAAATCGGTATCATTTATTAACCCTGTAATGTCCTCAAAACTCTATAATTCTGTGCGCCAAGTGGTGGCGCATCGTGAGGCATTTGCACGTGAAAAACAAGCCACTTATCATACACATGCTGAAAGCGCTTTTGTGGTATTACTTAAGAATATATACAATATTGATAAGACGAAACCATTATTCAAATTTGTGCATCCAAATCGTGAGGCTGTTATTGACAATAGCCGTTATAAGGTATTGAAATTTAAGGTAGAATTAGATTGTGTTTTGACGGGTATAGCGGGTTATTTTGAATGTGTACTCTACAATGATATAATAATGAGTATTAATCCGCCAACCCATACGTTGGGAATGCCTTCCTGGTTTCCCATGTATTTTCCATTCGCGGTAAGCTCAAACAAAATTTGTCAACTTTCGATTTATATGCACATATGGATATATTTATTTTTTTTATATTTAGGAACCCATGGATATTAAAAAGGGTCAAACTATTGAAATACATTTTTGGCGTTGTGTTTCGAAACAGAAAATCTGGTATGAATGGTGTTTGGCCTCACCCTATACTACTCATATACATAATTTGGGTGGTCGTTCCAGCCCAATTTATTGCACATAAATTAATGTAAAATTAAGTTTACCAAGTAAATACAATTAAAGCTTTATAGTTTTTAGTCCTTTATTTACTTATAGGTTATTCTTAAGTATTCAGTGATCTATATTAATATTATATACAGCTGTTGACTACTCGAAATGACTATATTGTGCTTATTATTAAATTCTTTATATTTAAACTTAAATACATACATATACATTATTATTATTTTTTTACTTATGCATATATTAAAAGGACTAAACTCTTTTTAAAACCGAAAAATATGTTATATACATATATACTGTGCATTTAAATGTATTTATATCGTTTGTTTTTTTTACAATTTAATTGGTAACAAGGCATTTTAAGCTTTTGTTAAAAAAAGCTTTATTAAATATAAAAAAAATATTATTAGGAAGGAAAATTGTACTCGCAATCATCTTTAATAATCTTCAGTTGCGAAGCTTTTTAACAACACTGAAGATATTTAAATTGATATTAGTTTGACAGTTTGGCAGCTAGAAATAAATATAACAAGTTAAAAAAATTAAATAAAATAAAAAAGGTGGTTCAAAGTGAATAAAAAGTCAAATAAAATTAAATAATATGATAAGTTCTGTGAATAGACGGTAAACGTTGCATTTATTAAACGCTATTTACGAAATATGTACATATGTACATATATCAAAGCCTTTGTCACCTACCGTTTGTTGCTGCCGCTCGTTAGTATTTTGGAGCTGTCTCTTGTTCCAAAACTTCTGCCTGCAAATGACAAAGCCAGCATTGTGGAGGGGGTTGGTATTCGGCAACCCCGGTACCAGGATCGTTTGATGAAGTCCAATCCCCTACTGATCTTAAACACAACTGACTAAAGAAACCGAATCTAACAAGAAAAGCCGATTGGATAAACTGATGACGACACTCAGCATAAAACATGGATCTCGAATCGGAACATGGAATGTGCGCATGCTACTGGAAACATCAAAACTAGCCCAACTAAGCAAGGAGTGCATGATATGTGATCTACTATTGCTTGGCTTAAGTAAAGTAAGATGGTCAGATTCGGGAGAAACTGCCGCCCCTAATGGATTGAGGCTTATCTTTTCCGGCAAGCCAACTGGAGAAAAAAGGGAAAGTAGTTTGGGTTTCTCTTATCGAAGTCTGTCTATAACGCAATGATAGAGTGGAAAGCGCATACAGACCAAATAATAGCTATTAGACTCCGCACACGCGCAAGAAATATTACCATAGTTAAATGCTATGTTCCTACGGCCGCCAGTGAGTACAAGAACAAAGAAGAATTTTATAGCATCCTTTCCAACGTCATGGCCAGAATCAAGAAGGGTGATATCGTACTTCTTTTTTTCAAGTGGATATTTAAATAGACAGACATAAATAAAAACGAATACACAAATTATTTAACTATTCATTTAAAAACGTTTATTTAGTTTTATTAAATTATTAAAAATGTTATATGAATCGATCGATTTCAAAACGAACGTTTTTAAAAGGTGAGATAGATTTCCAGGGATTTTAAAATCCATTTCTGATTTAAAGTCTTAAGTTTTCGTTCAGAATACACTTCAGTTAACGTATATAATGTAAAATTTAAAAGAATAAAGACTGAAAATAAAAGGAATATGTATTTAAAATCCATTTTAAAAGATACTGAAAACGATTTTTCGGTTTTAAATCGTTTCGTTTTTAATATCGATTTCCATCACATACCGAACATCTTTTCACGTTTTCTTATCCTTCTTCTTCAAGTCACAAACACCGAAAGCCCATCAAACACACATTCGCCAATCATGTCAAAATGGTAGCACACCACAATACTGCACTATGGGGCAGGGTAGTAAGGTTAGGTTAAATGGGCAGCCGTAACGAAGACGACTCACTTGGGTCCTTATAGCGGTCCCTTTGTGATACCCCTAGCCAGTGACAGGAGTCAGCCAGTATCCACCAGACTATTCCCCGGAGGTCACTGCAGCCTTCAACCACCCTGATTCCCTGCAGAACAGGGAGATCGATTTCAGTCCCACATTGGTCATATCGTCCAGATATGGCAATTCTGGTCTCCCAAAATGCCTAAGCCTAATGCTCCCCAGACCGGGGCATTGGCAGAGAAAGTGAAACACCTTCTCCTCCTCATCATGACAACTCCTACAGTTATCATTATAAGCAAGACCCATCCTTCTAGCATGAGTCCCTATCACCCAGTGACCCGTAATGACCGACATCACTTATCCGGTCCCTATCGAGACCAAGTAGTACGCGCGTCCTCGCGCTATCGGTAAGTTGTCTTGTGTATAGAACGACAAATAAATAAATGTCTAGGAATAGACATCCTCAGATGAATATCAATGACTCTTTCAAGGGTCTTTAGAAGAAATGACGACAGGCTAATTGGCCTGTAGTGCTTAGGCTTGGTGTGGGATGCATTCCCACCCTTTGGAATGAAAACAACCCTACATCCAGTCCATCGGGTGGGAACGTACGAGAACGTACAGCCAAGGAATTAGAAGGTCCGCATTCTTTTGAAG
This sequence comes from Pollenia labialis, assembly GCA_949318255.1. Taxonomy (NCBI): domain Eukaryota; kingdom Metazoa; phylum Arthropoda; class Insecta; order Diptera; family Polleniidae; genus Pollenia; species Pollenia labialis. Next base: position 41,743,557 of record OX439143.1, on the reverse strand, counting down.
GTCGGCCGGAATAATACCGTCCAGACCAGGTGCCTTAAAGAAGTCAAAGCTCCTTACCGCCCAATTGAGCCTATCATAGCACAGAGAAATGAACACGATTGAATAACCTGTGACAATCCCTGCGAGGCTGTGCAACCTCAGGGCTCCACCATGGTGGCTTGCCCCCTCCTTCCTAACTACTGGCATGCAGGCCAGTGCCGTTGCCTGACACAGTGCCCCCGATAGGAATTCCACAGCCATTTCAGTATCCGCAACGCCACTGATGACAGGGACTGAGCTCAGAGAGTTCGCGAGTAGACTAGCCTGATAGTCCCATTTCGTTATTTTCCTATTCACAAAAGTACACACCTCCAAGGGGCGTGAACCTAATTGAAACTCAACATATCTGTGCACCGAAAAGGAGCAGTCATTTGAGACCGCCCAGTTACTTACTAAGTCGGAGTGTTCCGAGCTGACCAAATTCATCGAAAACTTCCTGCCTATTAGCTACAATTAACGTGGGTTCCGCGCCTATGTTTACTCTTTCTAAATTACTGTTACAGAAAAAAGAAAATAGCGACTCACCTCTAGTGTTGGTATTGGAACTGCCCCACGTGATTTGGTGCGCATTAGCATCCGGACAGATAACCACCGGTGTACCCATGGAACCAGCTTTGGCTACTAAGCCACGGACGAGCCTATTGGGTGGCTCATAATCATGGTCGTGCGCCATTTAGCCCGAGACGATCCAGAACGCCCTGTCACCCATCTCTAGGACCGCTGAAGTTGTGTCTTTATCACTGAAATCAAAAAGAATGAAGATATCCAACTAATTTTTAGCCAAAATGCAAGATCTCATTTTACCTGGTCCTTTGGCATATAGGATCTTATAGCCCTTAATGTTAAGTCCGCAAACCCGATCCTTGTGGATCCATGGTTCTTGGACCATTACCAGCTCCTCCTTCCTCTCTACCACCCGGAGGAGCAGTGCAGCGAATGCTGCCTTAGAGTGGTGAAGGTTTGCCTGCGTTACCTTCACCATGTCTGATTCGAACAGGGAGTCCACATCAGCCAATTCACGCATGCGTTCAAAGAGGTCACCCAGCATGTCAGAGACGGACGGCGTGTCTTTTTTGTAAGATGGATGAACGGAAGCGTCATTCGTGCAGTCCTCGGACAGCGTAGGCTCCACAACCTTTGCAGCGGGATCGCCCTTATCATCACCTCGGTAGACACGGAGCAAGATTGTGCTAAAACCATATTAAATCTTGCCCTGTTTCTCCCTCAGTGGCTTCAAGGAGTCCTGATTCAGGACTACGATCGCCGTTATTAAGGATCCTTCAGCTGATGAAACCTTGACAACTTTCCAGTCAGAGTCTAAACACAATGTTTGCGGTGCGGTGCGATTTCTCGTTGCGAGAGAGAAAAATAAACATAAAACAACGGAAGAAGGCGACGGAAATAGTTGTCATTTTTTGTTTAAATTTTTATTAATTTATTTGTGCATACATTTTTATCATGTTGTTTGTTTTTAATAATGTTGTGAACATAGCCAATTACAGCATCAGAAAGAGAACGAATATCATGATTTGAGAGACAAGGCCAATTAAATTCGCTTTGTTGGGAGAGAAAGAAAGAGTTTTTTCTTTTTACCCACTTACAACTACAATTCGAGTCGGAAAGAACCCAACCAATTGTAGGGGAATGTAAGATAAGATAAACTCACTGTTTATTGTTGGTGTTTTGTTTTGGCTTTGATATTGTTACAAGTAAGACTTTGAGTGTTTATAATTCTTATTCGCTTTAGGGTTTTATTTGTATAATATTCTTGGCTTTTCTAAAATCTCTGAAAAAGGTTTCCTGATGAGCTGTCCTAAGCAACCAGTGAAATGCGCATAGAAGCTAGCTTTCCCTCAACAATAAATTTCAGTGTATTTATCAAATATGAAAAACTGGGAATTTAGCACGTCATACGGAAATCGTATTAATAATAAATTTTGTATTCCCGAAAATGATATTGGTAAGAAAATAAAATAGATTTTAATTTTATTTCGTTCCGCACTGCGGTTTTTTACTTCAAAACCGTATGAAAAATCGCACCGCAGTAAATTATCGTACCATTGTGTTAAGACTCTCATAACAGCCCTAACAACGTGGTCTTTAGCCACCTGTAGGATCTATTGGTCGGCTTTGGTGCATATTTGGGACGTTTTGTCCCTGGTTGCTGTTTAACGGTTGTCGCTTCTTACTCCGAACGTTGCCGCTTGGGCACTGCCTTCGCAGGGGCAGAAGGTGAAACGCTCTGAAGCCCAGCAGTAAGGGCCTTAGCCCATGTCAATGAAGCTTCCTGTTCTGCAGAAAGCTCATTAGTCTTTTTGGAGCCAAATAGCTCAATAATACGCAAGGCAACACGCCTTGTGTTGGATGCCCTCTTGGAAGGGTTTTTATGCCGAGCACTCTTTTAGGTAGCGCCGGAGTGTGCGTGGGGAGGTACAGAAGTGGGTCAGGTTGGACTTATCTCTGACCGTCTTTGTACAATTGGCATATCGGAAACTGCTTTGCTGGACGACTTTGTCATTTTCAGCTTGGCAGCACCCGAAGCATGGTGTTTATTTGCGTTAGCGGAAAGAGCTAGGTAGTTTGTGCGTGCCATTATGGGGATTTCAATGCGCAGGTTGGAAACACAAACGCGGGTCTTGAGAAGGTAATGGGATGTCATGGGATGGGGCGTATGACCGAAAATTGTGAGCTGTTCACGGAGGTACATATGTGCTAGTAATAACTTGGTAATAGGAGGAACACTTTTCAACCACAAGAACATCCACAAAGTTACTTTCACGCCGATTTTTGGACTCCATCGGAGCTTTAACTCGGGCTGCGAGGTCAAATGGTGCAGGTTGGCAACCCATTCGAGATAGAAACATATAAGTAGCTGAAGAAACGATTGGGTACAGAGAGCAGAGGCGAAAATAATGGATCTGATGCAGGTTGGCAACCCATTCGAAATAGAAACATATAAGCAGCTGAAAAAACGATTGGGTACAGAGAGCAGAAGCGAAAAGATTGGATCTCTAATGCTACCTGGCAACTCGTTAACGACTGAAAACAGTAAAAGAATGAACTTAACTCTGCCAGGGCTAGGTCCCACAAAGCGCATCTTCAGACTTTTTACTCTTTCAGTCGATAGGATGGTGAAGAAGGGTGCGGAATGCTACTACGCAGAGCTGCTGTCAAAGACTGTCCTTTTCCTATGTTAATTCAAAAAAGCCCCGGGCTCTTATAACATAGCCCCGGAATTACTTAAGGCAGATCCTCTGGTTAGCGCACATATTCTCCTCCCACTAATACGCGAATTTTGAGCTACTGAAACTCTGCCACATGAGTTGAAAGAAGGTACCATTACTCTCCTTCCCAAATAGGGTAACCTATCGCAGTGCAAGAACTGGAGTGGAATAACTCTGCTCAACATGGTCAACAAAATATTAGCCCATGTTATTGACAATAGGCTGTCAAAATCGCTCGCACTTGACTTAAGGCAAGAACAAGCAGGATTCAGAGCTAGAAGTTCATGCATGAACCACGTGAACCCCTTACGCATTATAGTTGAGCAGTCAGTGGAGTGGCGTACTCCTTTATACATGTACTTCATTGACTTTGAAAAGACCTTCGATGCATTAATCCATGAAGCGATCTGGGGTGCACTAGAAAGTAAAGGAGTGCCGACAAAAGTGATCAATCTGGTCAAAGAGCTGTACAATGCCAGTACAAGCCCCTATTATGGTTCACAACTCAACTCAGTTGAGTTGTTATATCTTAATTTTTGTATTATGGTTTACAACAATATTGCGGTGAAAAAAAACATAACACAAATTACAACTATTCATAATCAGTTGTCTTAATTAAAACTCAACTGAGTTGAGTCGTGAACCGTAATAGGGGCCTAAATATCCGGGCTGGTGTCCGTTAGAGCTGTGTTCTCTCGCCTTTGCTGTTTAACCTAACGCTTGACATAATAATGATGACTAACAAGGTACACTTGGAGACCTAGATTATGCAGATTATATATGGATACTGGCACACAAACACTCCCATATCGCGACAAAACTTCAGCATTTGAGCGAATGTGCAGCTAAATTGGGCCTTAAAATTAATATTGCGAAAACCAAGCTAATGTGCATTAATACCGACTACACTCAACCTCTATTTGTATACGGGAAAACGATCGAAGTTGTCGACCCTATCTGCTACCTGGTCCAGTAATGGTGGAACAAGTGACGATATGAGATCCCGCTTCACAAAGGTTTAAATATCGTTTGGAATGCTGAATAAAGTCTGGCGATCAGCATTTATCCCTAAGTTCACCAAACTCAGAATCTTTGTCGCCTGTATAAAATCTGTTGTTTTTTACGTGTGCGAAACATGGCACGCTGCCACTAGGGAAATAAATGCTCTCCAAGTATTTATAAACCTGGTCAAACACCATATCAAACGCCACATTGTGGGCAGCAACAGACCAACTACCAATTAAGACCGAAATTCGACTACGTAAATGGAATTGGATCAGGCATACGTTGAGAAAGCCCCCAGACAACTACACTCGAACTGCGCTTGACTGGAATCCACAGGGTAGCCGAAAAAAGAAGACCTGGTAATACATGGAGAAGACTGGTTGAATCTGAGGGACCAGCAGCAGGGCGTACATGGCGTGAAATAAAGGCATGGCATTGTACAAACCAAATGTTAACTTGTTGTTTTAGTAATAGCACAACAGAAATAACAAGCAGTTAGTTGACAGTTGCCATACGTAATATAAATTTGGCAAAAAGCAGCGTAACTTCAGTTGTGTTGTCATCCGTATTTCGCCTTTTTTGGGCGAAATATTCACCCTCATTCTGCGTTTCGATTCGGATCGAAATTTATCTGCGCTTAGCAACTTTGGTATTCGTTCCGTTTAATTTTTTCTCTTAAGATTCTATGTATTCTGCAAGTTTTTTATTTGCTGACGGAAAGTTCTTGGATTTTTTGTTAATTTCATTAAAAAAAAAATAATTTAAGTAAAATGAAAGGCAATAAATATTTTTTTAATTATTTTTAAAGGAATAGGATTATTGCATGCAAGGCCCATTGAAAAGGACTGCGCAAGAAGCCTGATGATCATTGTTTATGTTTTTTTTTAGTTGTCAAAAGTTATTTACAACATTATCAACCGCAGCTAAAGTAGCTACACCTTTTAAACATAACAACGACACTAAAAATAAATTCTCAAAACCTAACAAAAGAAAAGAGAAACCTTAGAAGACAATGGCAACTACACCGCTATCCTACCTTGAAAAGTCAACTTAACCACTGTCAAAGAGCCCTTCATAGTGCTCTTTTGGAAAACAAACCATCAGCTCTAAGGACATACTTAGAAGAGCTAGACCCAACAAAATCCATTATTGGCTTTGGAAAGCCACCAAAAGACTTAAAAACCCGATTAAATGCGAGTATGCTATTCGTTATAGCGATGTTAAAAATTGTTCCATTGCAAGGGTTGCTAGGTCTGGAAGGTGGATTCATCCATGCGTTCTGAACAATATTTTTGTCTGGAGAATAATTTTTTTTACTAAGAGCGTTCTGCAGAACGATTCATCCATTTCGGAAAATTGTTCCGGAAAAACAAAGCTACCATATGGCTTACAGATGCAAACATTTATACAAAATGGCTGCAGAACTAGCAAACCACCTATTTTGGTGGACGAAAAAGGAAAAGATCCCTTTCAAAACAGCAACTCTCTATTACGAACAATAACTGCTCATCAAAATTCCCATTTGCTTATAAAATTAACTCTGTCATATTTTCGAACGAATACGAAAATCGTAATTCACAGTTCAAACTCGTAAATTATTTCTTTCGAACCGATGTACGCGGTAATTCCTAGTTCTTAAACTTTTTAAGATAATTTTTTCCGGAATTAAAATATGTAATTTATAAATTAATGGGTCGATTACCTATGGCAGCTGAACTGATGTTGTGTTGCCATCCGTAATCGACCCATACATTTTTATTGGTTTTCCACTAAAAGTAGGTTATCAAACGAAAGCGAGTGGTGAATTGAAAATACATAAGACTCGAACTATATTACGCCACCTTATTTTAACAATGCGAGACTGAACTGAACAACGTTCCACAAAAAAAAAAACAAGGATGATAAAATACCTTAAACGATAATGACGACCGATTTGGGAATATGATCGCATGAAATGCAAATAAAGTCTTTTAAAATAGCAAAACGAGCGTTCATATTTCTATCGCCCTAATTTTTATATGCTTGAAAAAACATCCATTTCTTGTATAGTTTTTTTTTTTATTTATTTTATCAATTCGATTTTAAATATATTTTTGATTTTTCTCTTTTTTACAATGAAAGAATTTGCAATTAAGTATGTATTTAATAGATTTTATTTTCAAATATATTTTTTTAGTGTAAAATAAGCATTTTTAGATAAGATGTCTTTGTTTTTAATTGTTATTGATAATTTGCATTTAAGTAGAATTGCTGAAATACATTTAATTTTAATTTCAATAAATATAATTTTTATTTTTTTTTGTTTATTAAATATGTATTTTATTAATTATTCACAAATAAAGCACTCGCTTGTGTTTTTTTTTTTTTTATTTTTTAATTTTTTCGTTCAATTTTATTTTGAATACCAAATGGTGTGCTGCCAACATTCTATATTTTGAATTTACTTTTTGTAAATATATTTTATTGGAAAATAAATTAAGCAAATAAAATCTAAATGCTGTTCAACTATGAAGTACTACTTAATTCGAATATGTAATTTTTTCATTTTTTTTTTAAATGTATTCTTTCCATATAATTAAAATATTTTTTATTTCTAGTTATAATACAAAATTTTTATGTTTTTTTTTTAAATAAATTATTTCATATTACATTAGAAAAATACTGTGGAATTCATTCAATTTCATTCAGGGGAATTCCGGGAATTTTGATTCTAAAGAAGTAGTTAACGAGTTCAAACAATTTGTATGGTGTATAACCATTTTCGTACTCGTTCAAAACGATGGCATTTATTATTTATAAACAAATGGGAAATTTTTTGTTCATAATAGAGAGTTGCTGATTTTAAAGAAAAAAAAATGTTTTTACAATAAAGCTTAAAAATTCGAATTAAATAGTACGAAACTCAAATACCCAGTTAAAATTGTTCGAACTTTTCTTCCGAATCGAAGTACGCGGTAACCTCCCAGTAACGTATCGATTGATTTCAAAACGGTCATTTTTAAAATGTGTAAAGAATTTCGAAATATTTTAAAAACCATTTCTCAATTAAACGGGCATGTTCTGACAGTCGCACAATTTGAAAATGTAAATTGAATGATTTATTTATGGTGTTAAGAAACGTGGGCATTTCCAAAAACAAAAATTTTACTTTCCTTGAGCACACTTGCGATTGCAATTTACAGAATACCTAATAAGCGATTTCAAGCCAGAATCCCAAATGTTAAGCGTTTTGCGACTGTCAGAACATGACCGAAAGTTAATTTTGTTCCAAAATTCAGTTTAAATACATACAAAACAAAAAAATAAGAAAATAATAGGAACATTTATTAGATATCAATTTTTAAAGATACCGAAAATTCTATTTACCTCACATTGCTAAATTATTTATAACAAGGTATTGTTGGGCTTTCTTAAAAACTAAATTGCAAATGAAAAATGCCATTTGCTTTTAATTTGGTTGTGGTCTTTTGAATGTTCTCAATACATATTTTAATTATAAATATTTATACTGTTTTAACAAATATTTATAATATTTTTTTAGATCAACAGTAAATTAGTTTGTAAAAATTAAGCGTTAAATGGTAGATTTTTAAGATATAATTTGAAATAATTAATAACATTTTTCTGAAGAATCAAAATTCAATTTGAAAAATTTTTGTTATCTGCGCTCGACTACAAAAATTTCGTTTTTCTTTAAACATACCAAAAAAAGTATCGGCTTTAATGTTAGAGAACAAACATCCATAATGCAATCAAAATAAATTAAGCCTAACTGGAGTAGTGTTTCCCAATTCTGAAAGATTTTTAAAACGTGTCTTACCATAAACGGGAATTTTCAATTAAAATTCGAATAACTGGCTGTTTGACGAAAGAAAATTTGTAAGGGTTGGTTACTTTGTAAATTACTTATCTTTGCGTTGAAAAATTGTTCATATTTTTATAAAAATAGTTTTTCAATGAGGGGATCTGAATTGTGCCAGAGTTGATCGTGTTTGCTTGGATAAATGACGCTCATCGCCCGAAACTACGGGTGGATGCTCGTTTAAGACTTTATCGCATATTTACTTACTTATATTCTTATGACTCTTGTAACCGCGTATTGATGCAGACTTCCGAGCGTTATAGTCTAAAGTGCCATCGGATTTGTGGAGGTGGGCGGATCTTCCGTCAGAATGGTTGGGTTGACTCGACTGTTCTGTCTGCAACATATTAGGTCGTCTAGTAGGCAGTATCCGGAGTCCCCTCGAGAAGCAGATCCACATTTGCCATCTAGAAACAACCAGAAGCAATTCGTAGTGCATGATTCTGGGCAGTCTAAAATACTCGCCATTGAGTGCAGCTGAAAATGAAGTTCATTCTTCAAACTTTTGCATTAAGCAAATAAACACACTTGTAGTTACGTCTCTTTATTTTTTTTTTAATGAAAGCGCCATTTTTGATCGCAGAAGTGCAAAATTTTGTCAAGACCTTTAGTTTAATGGTATTCATAATAATGAACCAAAAAGCTGATTTTGAATTTTTTGTTAGTTACGCCTTTTTGCATTTTAGCTTACGATATTCTAGACAATTTTCAGCTTCCGATGTCATTAGGGCGCTTTAGTTATAAGCTAAAATGTAAAAAATTTAATTTCGCCCCGTCCCTTTTCCTCTTCATTCTCCGCCCACAGGCCAAAATCACGGGTCCGGCTACATTAGGATTTGGCCCAAGTTTTTTTTTTTGCTAAATGCATGCCAATTTTTAGCTTTCTAGTACATCAGTAGCAGGGTTTAAAATGCTATCGCCATATTAGCAAAAACAGCCAAATTTTGCCTTTTTCCTAATTAAAAAAAAAAATCAAAATTAAAAAGCCGACAAGTTCCACTACTAAAAAAGCCCACACTTTTCAAAAGCAGCAGCAAAATAAACACACAAGATAATGGGCACTCGCTTTTTCCAGCTTTTGCTTTTAAACAATGGCAAAAATTTCTTATTTGATGGAACTCAAAAAGCAACGGCAATCAATTTTATGTTGAAGGAAAAAATAGGTAGGAAAAAGAATGAAACAAACACCTTCTATCTGAAAGCCGCCAAATCAAAAATCAATGTAGGCTAGCAGCCACACAAACAGGAGAAAAAGCAAACTAATTTGTTAATGGCACATGATTGCGAAGAGACACTCGCTATTTTTCATACAAAACAAGCACAACAAGAATTTATTTTTGTTTTCTATACAATTAAATAATAAAACCACTTCAAAAATTTTGTGCGTTGCATTGTTACATTTTATGTATGTATGTATGTATATGAAAACCAAAAACAATTTATTTACAAAATTTAAGTATGTACATACATTGATAGGTACATACTTATTTAGGTATTGACACATGTATCGTTTTTGTGCAAATATGTACATACGTATGTACGTATGAATGTATCACAAATTCTGATCATTTCCTATTAGCACATAAATCGGGTGCTTTTAGCACTTATAAGTGCAGCTTTTTTTGTTATCTGTGGTTTTACCAGCCAGGGAAAATTTTGATTTTAAGATTTTTTAGTTTTGTCTTTTTTAAACAGCTCTTCTTTTAGGACAAAGTAAAAAAAGGCAAAAGAATCATTTTGAGCTTTTGCTTTTTATGTGCCTTTCTTGTCGCTAGCTGGTAAAAAACAATTGTAAAAAAAATAAAAATATACAAAAAAGGAGATTTGCTTTTTTGCACAAACGAAAAACAAAACATTGGCTATTAGAAAAAAATTTAAAATTTCAATAGCAGTGGCAAAAGCAAAAATAAAAAGCATCCAGCTGATGGATGCTTTTAAACCCTGATCAGTAGGCTTAAAAAGCTCTGGACAGACAAAAAAAGAGGAACACACAAATAAGGAAATTATATATGTACATATGTACAAATATAGATTATAATAAAAGGATCTATGACAATTACACAATTGTGAAACCAAATATCGGCCAAATGCTCGCCACGGCTTCGGTGACATACCTCTACCCGATGGTCCATATTTTCAATGACTCTGAGACATAATTGGGGTTCAATGTCGTAAAAGTGCTGAATTACCTCATCACTTAGCTCTTGAATTGTTCTTGGCTTATTGACGTACACTATTTATTTTAAATATACCCAAAGAAAGAAGTCCAACGGTGTCAAATCACATGACGGTGACGGCCCATTACATCGCCACAACGTGAGATAACACGGCCACTGAATTTCTCGCGCAAAAAAACATTAATTCGTTGGTTGTGTGGCTGGTTGGTGGCATCATTCTGTTGGAACCTCATATCGTCCAGGTCCATATCCTCAATTTCTGGCCACAAGAAGTCCGTAATCATCTCGCGATAGCGAACACCATTTACGGTAACCGCTTTGCTAACCTCATTTCAAAGAAGTACAGCCCGGCCCGATGACGCCGCCAAACCCATAAGCCTCACCAAACAGGTGTTTTTAAATTTCATACAGACCTGGTTTGCTGAAATTAGCGCACAATTCTCCAGATGGACACATTTGGCCGATAATGCATTTTGATTTGAACGCCCATTTTCCTAAAAGGCTTCAACAATCTTAACGCGCTGCTTAATTGTGTACCTCTCCATGGCTGAATTTGCCAAACACTGAAACAAAGCAATGTCAAATTAAGGCCCCTATTTTAATTTTTGTATTATGGTTTACAACTTTGCTATATTGCTTTGAACAAAAATTTCAACTGATCACAACCAGTTGTCTTAATTACAACTCAGCCAAGTTGAGTTGTAAACCGTAATAGGGGCCTAAGTTGAGCAAAAAACCTGGCGTCCATTATGGTTTGATCACCATTTATGTAGGTCTACGTATTCTAAATGTCAAACTCAACAAAAAAACAATTGTCAGCCAGCATAACCCTCTCTGATGCATTTTGATAAAGATTTCCTTTCAAATTTTTAAATGAAAATTTTATCGATTTTAAAATTTCACCAAATTTTCTTTATAGAAAACTACTTTTTTTTATCTAAAAAAAATTACAACTAGTTTTCTATATCAAAATAACATTTAATATAATTTTATTTTGAGCAAATTAAAATTTGAAGAATTTTTGTGCATATAAATTTTAGATTTGAAATTATTTCTTTTTAAAAATATATTTTTAAAGTTAATTTTTAAACTAATTTATTGTGAATATTCAAAAAGAGCTCTGTGAAATAGAGAATAAATCACAAATAAAATTTATAAATGAATGGATTTACAAAACTTTAAACAATATATTAATGTTTTACACAAATATAAACAATTAAATGTTTCAGTTTTTTTTTTATTTAAATACATATATTTTTATTGGTTTTGTGTGAAAAAGGCACAGTATTATTTCATTAAAGTTTTGTAAATATTTTTCAAATAAATAAGTACCTGGTTGGTTAAGCGTATAAAGACGTACTACATAAATAGCGTTAGATAAAAAAAAATTTCATATTTTACACTTGATAAAATACAAGTTTTTTGTTAAAAATAAACTAACTAAAGATAAAAATGGCATACTTACTAAAGCATGACGTAAAGTTTGCAGTGTATAACATTTGAATGTGAAGTCAATGAACAGCAGTAAACAGAAATGTTTTGTTGCAGTGTAGAGACCAACCTGGAAATTTGTTTGTGTGTTTCTTAAAGTGCTTCACATTAATTGAAAGAGAACTGTTGTTTATACTTTTTTCTTGAAAAGTTTTATGCAAAGAACTTAAAATAAAAGTAAAAGCTTTATAACTAGTTAGAAGTTGATTGTTGAATTGGATTACCTGCTAGTAAACACGTATACACCGATACTAATAATATGTACATGAATGCCAGACATGGTTTAGAACCTTAAGACAAATATGGTGCTAGTCATATGTAAGTCTGGGATCACACTATGAAAATTTTCTTTCAGAAAGTCTGAGTTTATTGGTGAGAGGGGAAGAGAACATGCTTTTCTTTTCTCCTCTCTCACCCATAAACTCAGACTTTCTGAAAGAAAACTTTCATAGTGTGAACCCAGACTAAGATAGTTAAAAATTTAAAATAACGATTTAGAAAACTTTGAACTGTTTAAATTATACAAAAAAAAAAAAAAAAAACGTTCAAACTTACAAAAACCACAACCAATTTGTTTTTGTAAAATCGTTGTACAATGTCAAAAACAGAAACAAAGATAATAAACAAAATGTTAATATCCAACACTTTTAAAGCTAAAAAAAACTTATCAGCAGGGCTTTTAAGATAAGCTTTAGTGAATTCGCATTGAATACGATCAATATTGCTACATAAAAATCATTTCAAAAATATACAATTACATATCGATCAAATTTTCTACATAGAAAACTTTATAAAAATAAAAAAGAAACAATGCAAAAAGTTTTCTATAAAGAAAACATTTCTACTGAACATTTTTAAAGCATAAAGTAAAAAAAAACTTTTAGATAATCTTTGAGAAAAATCTTTTGGCCAAAATTAAAAAAGAAAATAACCAACAAACTAATATAAAGAAAGCTCTAAACTGTGCTCTGACCATAACCCCAAAACGTACGAAACATTAAAGCGAATTAAAACTAAAATATGTGTTGTTCACAAGTACCGAAACGTTAACTCATCGTTCACTCATGAGTGCGAACGTTTTAAAATGTCGGTGCTTATTTTCTTTCAAGAAAATTAAACATTTAGCTTTTGTCTGTGTATTCATGTTGTTTCTTGGAATTTTATAATTTTTTATATTCATGAATAGATAAATAAAAGCAAAATATTTTTAGTTCTTTATATTCATTAATGAAAGAGAAATAATATTATTATATTGATTAAATAAATAAATAAATAAATAATAAAGTCAAGATTTATCATTCATGAGAAATATCTAAAATGTGTGTTTTTTACCGTTCATACACGAAAAATTCTGAACTCTGGTTGTTTATAAAAATATGAATAAAAAAAATAAATAATTTTTATGTTTGTTACTATTTTTATTGTTTACTTAATTAAGCTTGATTTTTAAGTTGGTTTCTTTAAATCTTCATCATATTATTTAAATATATAAATTTAGTTTTTTTTTGCAAAATTATTTTAAATTAAAATATTTTTTATACTGTTTTTCAATTTTTTTTTTTCGCTTTTTTAAATAAATAATTAAAATAATTTTAGTTTATATATAAAAAAAAATCATCATCTGGGTTTTCGCTTTGCTTAGACCAGTTTAACTAAATTAAGAGAATATAAGAAGCACTAACAAAAAATATTTCCATCGTCTTTAAGTTGTGTGGAAATAAGTTCAATAGAATGCACAAAATTTAATGTCTTCTGCCATTTTCTTGTTAGCAAAATTATTAAAAACAAATAAGTATTAGTTATCAATTGTTTTTCTTTTCTTTGAATACATATTTCTAAATTTTGTCCATCATGCTTCCTCATTGTATTTTTATGATCATCATATTCAAATTAAAAAAAAAAAAAATAATAATAAAAATTAGAGCAATAGAGAAAAAATCTCAACTAGAATATGATAAAATAAAATTAGAAGGAAACTAAAAGAGAGAATTATAAAAATAATAATAATAATTGTAGTAAAAATTACAAATTAATATTTTTACGAACTAACAGCACTTGCTTGAGGCATTTGTGTGGGATTAGCGCCGGCACCACCACGTATAGCAATTGCACCCTGACCAGCACGTATAGGTTTTGCAATTTGCGCTTGAGGACCACGACGTCCAAGATGTTTTTGGCGTACGGCTTCCTTAATACGATCAACTTCATATTGATAACGTTTGCGATCACGCATAGCGCCTTCTTTGGCTTCTTTTAACGCTGTTTCCAATGCCTTGACACGTTCCATTGTCGTGCGTAGACGTTTCTCCAATTTGGGCAATTCGCAACGTAAATCAGCATTGTCGCGTACCAATTGTTTGTGTACCTTTGTAAGTTGATCGAGATTATTCTCAAGGAAGGAGATTTTCTGTTTTTGAGCCAAAGATCCACCATCATCTTCGCTGTCTTCGTTGATGACAGTTTTCTTGATACGGGCCTGAAAGATCAAAACAAATTGTATTAGAAAACAAAATTATATAAAATCTTAATTTCTAATAAAAAACAAAAATGTATAAGTTTACTGCTCACCTGCAAATCTTGCACAAACAACTTTCTCAAGTTGTGTAATGTCTGCAATTCCTTAGCCACTGTATCTTCCAGACCCTTCAAATCTTTACGTGCCTGTTCACGTCTTTCGTTGGTGAGTATTATTTCTTGTAACTTATTGGATTTGTCAGCCTCTTCTTGTTTGAGTTTCTCATAATCGGCTGTCATTTGTTGATGTGCCAATATCAATTTCTGGTGGACATCCTTCATTTCATCCATTTCGTGTTGCTTGGCAATGATTTCATCACGTAATTCTGAAACTTGTTTGGTGTGAGCTTCACGCAATTCATCCATTTGTAAATCAAACATGGAACGTAATTGTTCGGCCTTTTGTTTCTCCTCTGCATTGACTGCAGACACATGCTCGGCAGCCTTAAGTTTAGCACACTCTTCCCGCAACGAATCGATTTGCTCCTCGAGAGAACGTTTTTTATTTTCTGCCTCCCGCATTGACTCCTGTAAAGATTTCATGCGAGCCTCATGTTGTGAAATGAGTAAGCGATACTCTCCGAGATCCTTTTCGTATTCGGAAAGTTTCTTATTGGAATCCACTTGTTGGGATTCCATGTTGGAGCAGCGTTGAGCCATATTTTTAGCTTCTGTTTTCATTTTGCTTATGTACAGACGAGCCATAGTGAAATCTTCTTCCACCTTGCCACTATCACCGGCACTGGGTATGCTATTCATTTTCATATCCATAGCAGAATCGCCTGATGCTAATGCTTGGCCAACTTCGGCTAAATCGCGCAGTAAATTGGACAGCATCTCGTTGATACGTTTCTTTTGATGAGAGGACATATCACGAAGTTGTTGCAAGTCAGCGGTGGTAGTGTTGAGTAGTGTTTGCTTTTGTTGCAGTTCTTCATTCAAGTTGTCGATGTCCTTGTTCTTGGTATCGATTTCTTGAGATTTTTGGTCATAATTAACGGCCAATTCTTCCAAGGCCTGCAAAACTTCCTTGACTTCCTCCTTGGCCGATTCATTTTCTTGCTGAATGCGAGCCATTTCTGATTGGAGAGCCTCATATTCCCGACGGGCGTTAGCAATAAGCTCTTCTTGTTCAAGGATTTGTTCCTTAAGATTTTCAACATATTGACTTTGTTGATTGATTTCCTCATCCTTCTCGTCTAATTGTTGGTAGAGACGTTCACGTTCTGCTTCCAAACGTGCACGTTCATCACTACTTATGGAGCCTAACATAAGACCAGCTGCAGGAGTGGCAGGCATTGGAGCGGCATTAGCCGCGGGTACCGGAGCTTCAACTTCTAAATTAGGAGTACTTGCCTCCATGAGATCATCGACATTGACCTGTTCCTCGGCATTAACCGTTTCACCTGCACGCCAGCGGGCCAATTCCAATTCAAGTTTCTCAACTTTACCCTTTAGACGAGCATTCTTCTCCTTCTCTTTTTCATAACGACGTTTCCATTCTTCGGCCGTTAACTCTTCATTGACACAGACAACATTCTTGACAGTCTTGGCTCTACGACCAAACTCTAACGTGGACTTTGTTTCGGATTCGTTAAAACTGGCAGGAGAACAGCAAATAACAATTGTTGTGCGTGCATTACCACCCAAGGATTCCTGAAGAATACGTGTTAGTTTCGAGTCACGATAGGGTATGTGCGTTTTATTACCATCGGCTAAGGCAGAGATGACATTACCCAAAGCAGACAAGGATTTATTAATATTTTTCGCCTCATCTAAGACAGTACCTTCAGCTCCGGTTTTCGATACCTTTTCAGAACCAGCTAAATCAACCAAATACAATTTACCCGATAGTTTCTTTTGATTTTCTAAATTCTCTTGTTTAACATTAATTAAGAATACTGAATGCGAACGTGATGAATGTTCGTTCATGTCTGGAAAGTGATAAAGAAATTAAAATTCAATTGATTAGTTAAAATTATTATGAACAAAACAATTTACAACAGCTTACTTGTTACAGCAATGTGACGATTTGATTTTCCCTCCTCTATGACTTCAAATACATCTTCCGGCGATGATACAAATCTCTCTGTCGCACCCTTTACATACGGCACACGATTTTTATCCTCATGCACACTCAAATTAATTTTCGACACATCCAATAAATCACGAATCTTGTCCATATAGATTTCATAGTAAGACACTTTAATATGGAATTCCAAATTCATTTCCATCGTGTAAATGTGATTGAAAATGTCATTGACAATACGCGGTATAATACCCTGCTTTACCGAATCACCAATAACACCTTCCATGGTATGTGTTTTACCAGAAGATGTTTGACCGTAGGCAAATATTGTGCCGTTATAACCGGCCAAGACATCGGTAACAATGGATTTAGCTGCTTCATTGTAAACTTTCTCCTGGGATGCATTTGGTTTAAAAACTTTGTCGAATAAGTAAACTTTGCCCTAAGAAAGTGAAAATTAAAAAATTTTTAATCAATAAAATGTTATAAAAACTTCAATAGAATGTACACAGTTAAAGATTTAAATTAAATTAAATTTTTCCTTATTTATGTTCAAGTACATAAGTTTGTTGGTGCATATTATAACATTGTAGAATGAAGAAATTGCAATTTGTTTTTGAAAGCTTGAACCAATCTTGAAAAACCAATTAGTTTAAAAACATGTTTGGAAAAATTGAATTATTTTAAAACCAAAATTTAAATTAACTTTTCCAAATCTTGTGTGACACAATAGCTTCGATTTAAAAGGGATAAATACAAAAAAATTCGGTTTAAAAAAGTCTTAAATGGTATTTTTTAAAGATAATTTTCGCAAAACTTAAACTATAAAAAAATAAGTAAAACTGCTATATTCGGCTGTGCAGAACTATGGTTTAATTAAGTACGAGTCTTCCGAATTGATGGATTGCCCAGCTTCTTAAATAATAGAGGCCACATAGTCTGATATAGTATGGAGTGTTATAAAAATAGGAGGCGAACAAAACGGAATTACTGCAGATGGCAATTACCTTGGCATGAAGCCAATGGTACGTAAGGTATCGTTCATCGTGGTGGGTTCCAGATATTGCGCAGGCAAAAAGGGTCTGTCGTATGTTGTTCAATGTGGCAAAGCCGTTTACGTAATATACGTAGCGTTGGCGGTAGTGTTGGGATACTATCGATAGTTCAGATTTCACTATCGGTGCTATCGATATTACTATCGACTGAATGTGTTTACTTGAGTAGGAAACTTTAACAAATTTTTTTATCAGGTTACAGTTCGTTTTTTTATCACTTTATTGAACGCATGAGACGTGTGTATGTATGAAAGTTCTTGAAAAATTGTAGTAGCAGGGACTATAAGATATTTAATTGCTTATTTAGGATAATGTTCTAAATTGGTTTTGATTTTCAACCCAAAAGGTTATAATATACTAGAACTTTTCCTCTAATGGTCGTTTTTTCTATTGTGCTATGCTCGCAAATGCAATTGCAATCGCTTTAAAGGACAATATTCGTTAAGCCATTGGTCAAATACAGCTGCACACAATCGAGAATGTGCTTAAAAATTGGACCGATCGTGTAGGCTACTGCATGGCCAGCCTAGGCAGCCATTTGAATGAAATTATTTTCCATTATTAACCGGAAGGATTGTACTTTCAAATAAAAAAAGAAATTTGAGAAAATATTCTGTAGTTTTTTTTATCAGGGGTGTGCTGGAAATCGCAAACGCAAAACGCAAGAATTTTAAACGTCGTTTTTTAATAAGATTTCTGTTATAAAAGAATTTTATTACAAATATTTCCCTATTAAACAGGATTTTAAACCAAATATTCGGCCTTATTGTGGTTGTCGTTGTCGTATACGACTGTGTAATAGATTAAAGTAATACACAACATGTGTTCTTTAATCTACTACAAAAAACGACACGTTTGTTTACGAAAACGACAACCACAATAAGGCTGATTATAAGAATTAGATTTAAAGTTTATTAAAAACCACTTCCAAATTATTGCGTTTTGCGTTTGCGATTTCCAGCACACCCCTGTATAGCATTTTCAAAAAAAAAAAAAGTTACTTGGCGGACCCTGTACATATACATTACTGTAATTCAGGAGCTATACACACATAGTAAAAATTTGCGGCAAAAAACTGTGTGTTTATTAGGGAGATCGATTATTTGACTTTTTTCAATAACCGGTTTTCGAATATTCCGAATAATTGCTATTTAAAAAAAAAGGTTTTCGGTTAAGCATTTTAAAAATAACCGGTTTTTATTCGAATACATAAAAATACAAAAATCAAATTAGTTTTTGTAATAAAAAGTTAATTAGAATAAAAACAAAACAATTCACGATGGTAAGGAACCAACAAAATCATATATATGACTTAAAGTATGTTCAGACCTAACAAATATTTGACTATAAAATAAAAAAAAGCGTGAACAGTAAATTGATTAAACTTAAGCTTTATTTTTAACAATTTCTATTTATTTGCTTAACTTTATGTCTAAGATGATAATTGTATGATGTAGTTAAGGAACCGTTAAATAGGACGTCAAATATTTAATAGGCGTGAACATAGCCACTTCTGTGGTTTTAAAAATATAGAAATTTAATAAATTTATTATTCGAGATATTCTCCCAAATTTTAAATGAGTTTAACTGCCTGATTTTAGAAAACGTAAACAAGTGAGTGAGTGAGAAATTATATTGAAAACAACAATAAACAACGAAATATAATTTCTCGATACTCACTTGATTACGTTTTCTAAAAACAGGCAGTAAAATTGTTGGTGTTTAAGCATGTCTATATGAATCAGTAAACTTCAGCCATATTTTTGAAAAGTTGCAAACAAATCCACTTAGCCAGGATTATATTATTCTATTTCTGCATTATAGAAACGAATAGTATGGTCACATTGCTTTTTGTATGAAATATATCTGTCAAGTCGTTGATCAGAATTTGATACCTTGGTGTTTCCATAAATAAAACCGATGGATTTTGCCATTTCTTTGATTCCGGCGGTATGTTGTAGTTTTAAGCATGAAGATATGCTAGAACTATTAAAGAGCTTTCCATTAATTTGTGGCAGCTTATTTTAGTAAAGTATTATTTGCAGTCTCTTAAAAACTATTTGGAACAGGGTCAAGTTTTACTTGGCGTATATTTATGTCAACCTTGTGAATTAATTAAAGGTGATTAATAAGTCGAGACATCGAAGAACCTTTGGAACTTATCATTTCTGGGCACTTAAGCAACTTTGTCTTTTAAGTCCTGTTCGAGATATCTCCAGAGATGACATCTTTATAAAAATATATACAATATTTAGAATACTGTCAAACTGCTGATTACTTTTTAAGCTGACCTTTTTTTGTAGTATTTTGAATTGCTTTGGTTTTTGTTACAAGAACACACGCTTATATAAGCGATTTGTATTTACATTGCTCATAATGGTTTTTTGACTTTTGTTAAATTTTGTTTTGACATTTTTTATAAAAAGTTTAAGTTTGCCAAATATTCAATTAGAAAAATACTTAAATTACGGGTACATTTATGACAAAAGTAAGGAAAACGTATGTAAATTGAACATTAATAAAATAACCGGTTTATTCGATATTCGAAAAATGGAAATTTTAAAATATTCGACTTGGGCAAAACTAAAATAACCGGTTAAAACCGGTCGAATACTATTCGATAGATGGCCTTAGTGTGTTATGTGTTGTTATCAAGCCCGAGACTTATAGACCTGCACAATTGGGATGGATTTGGGAATCCACCTGTTTCATATCCAGGGCCAATAGGGACCTGATGAGAGCAGTGGTCTCAGTTGTGACACTGTTGCCAATCTAAAATTTTTTTAACTCATTTATCATGAAAAAGGCTTCTAGTATTAGCACTTTTTTCAGCATTTTCCGAAAATTATTTGGCAATTTTTTTTAGCATTTTTTGCATGAGCATCGCAAACTAATCACAAATGCGCATCAGATACAGCGCAGTGATACCTTTCCGAACAGGCCCAGTGTTCGAAAATAATGATAGTGTTTATGTATTAATACACAACCCTTCATACCGTTCATAGCTATTTTCAAGAAAGTAACGAACATTATATAGTGTTCTACTCTTCGTTATAAAACAGAACAATTGTAGTGGTTCTATAGAATAATGTATGTATTTTAATGTGCTATAGTATTTTTTTACATTGATAACCCTAGGCAGCGATGCCAACTTAGTGCTTTTGGCACTATTTATGGTGCTTTTTGATGACTTAAAACGCCAAAATTTTATCTGTAGTGCCAAACCTAGAAAAAGCACTAACTTGGTGCTTTTTCAATTTTTCGTTAGTGCATTTAGTGCTTTTTTAATTTTAATTTTTTTTCTACCGTTTTTTAAAAATACGATTATAGGAATAGAGGATTAAGATGAGCTTTGCTATTTGGATTACAATTTTGAGAAAGCCTGTAAAGATTTTAAGATTTCAAATGATAAAAAAAGAGATAAAGAAAAGTGGCATTCGTTTTGCCAAAAACTTTATTTACGATGTTAGAGCTAGGCTTCCTAGCAATTTGGAAATTTTACAAAAGGTTTCACTTTTTAGCGATGGCAACATATTTAGTAATCGTAATAACAACGATGTATTTGTTGGCGATAAACATTTTTTTAAAGATGTAGACACTGTGTCAAAAATAGAAAATGACTTGGAAAATATTAGGAATTGTGAATGGAAAAATAAACAACGATTTTGAGTAGAAAAGTTAAAAAACATGCAGTTGGAAACCGTACAAAAGAACGAAAAGACTTTAAAAACATATAAAAAGTTGTATGTAGAAAATGCTTTTATGACAAGCGTTATGTAACTCGCCATTTTTCATGAGTTTTAGTTTTCAAACGCACAACACTCGTCACCAAATAACCGCGTGTTGTGCACTTCTGCCTCTAGTCCTACTGCAAAAAGGTTTGACTAAGTATCAGAATGCAAACATATGTACATGATTTTCTATATAACACCTTATGTGTGTTTTTTATTTTGAAGCGTACATAGGTTAAAATAATTGGATAATATCATACGCCAATTCTTTTATTAAACTTTGCACGATTTTAATTCAGATTTATTTAAACGATATAAATATAAAGTCATTGGTCGGTCATTGCAAATTTTCGGTAATTGCAACAGGCAAGATTTTTATCGAGTTACTAAAATCGAGCTCGCACTGTATTACTTTAAAACGATCTTATGGCCAATTCAAACATAGCTGATGGATCATCATGATTTGGATGATATTATTTTTATTGAAGATAATAATAATACAAATAAAAATGTTTTAATACAAATGTAAATATATGTATTTATTATTTAATCTTAAAAAATAGTCCCCATAAACGCCATCGCCTTTTTTTTAAATTTTGAAGGTATATAATATTCGTCATAGCCGAAAGCAACTTGTTTTGTGTTTAATTAAATTGAAAAAATGGCTAAGTGCTTTTTTACGCTTTTTTTTTGCTCGAAATAGTGCTTTTTAGTGCTTTTTTTAAATTTTAAAGTGCTTTTTGCTCTCAAAAAGTTGGCATCACTGACCCTAGGTCTACACTAAAGATAATTATCTCAGCAAGTTGGCAATAACGTCGGCAGAATAACAGAGCAATATTTCTTATTGCTCAGCTTATGTTAAAGGTATGGGAAAACGTATTTATGTTAACTCATAGTTTGAAAAAAATCAAGAAAGAAGGTGCAGTGTAAAAAATGGCGGTATCTTACAAGAATTTTTATTATTAATATAAATTCTTTCTTATTCGACTTTATTATTTAAATTTATATGAATTTGTTTAAGCTTGAGGTCATTTTTAATACAAAAATATTAATTTTTTTATTTTTGTTAATGTAAAATTATTATTTTTATATAAAAAATAACTCGAACTTAAACAAATTAATATTAATTTTAACAATAAAGATCGAATAAGGAAAAAATTATAATTTTTGCAATTTTATTTTATTGTTTATTTAATTTTTTTAATTAAATATTTTACTAAAATTATAATTTGCTACAATTTCAAAAACTTAATTTCTTTCCCACACAATTTGCTTCTAATTTTCTTTTCTTTTTTGCTTCTTTTTTCAACTGACAACCAAATTGACGTTTTTTGTAAGCAATAATTGTCAACGAAAATGGACTAACAATTATTGCAACATAAATTAGTAATAATAAATATGTACAAAAAATTGCTGTCTACATTAAAGATAACATAATTTTGACAATTACTGCAATATATGTCGCAATAATTATCTCTGGTATAGACGGGCAGTAAAGGTATGAGCAAACAAAAAATGTTAGCAACACCTTTCACTTGAATTTTTGCACGAATAGCTTGAGTGTGTATTGTGTACATATTTTGTTTGTGTAAAAATGTTTTTCTAGCTTTTTGTTTTTTCGTATATGTATGTTCTCCGCAAATGAATTTAAAACTGATATTATGCTTCTTTCGCCACTTTTGAACCAACCCATTCGATGCTACAAAGTTCGTTATGCCCAATTTTATTGCGCATTCTTTTGCCTTCTCTTAATAGATAGAGGAATATTTTGGGCACGAACTTTCGAAAACCATTCAAGACACATTTTGTCAAGTTTCAGGTTGTTCGAATGGAGTCTAAACATTTTTAATTGGAATTTGTACTGCCAGACTGCCATGTTGTTAAATAAATAAAAAAAAAATAATTATTGTGCACTTACTTTGATGCTATTGCTCGAATTGGTAATTTTTGTTTTTGTGAGGTTTCTATAATTTCAATATTTTCTTTAATCGTCAAACATTCATCAAAACAATATTTTTTTTTACTTTACTTCACAATAGAATCAGCTGAGTAAGTATGTAGTTGCCACATGCATATTTTTAAGTGAGAAAAGTCGGTATTTACACGTAGGCCTCGTGTTCTATTGTAAAAAAAGTGCAATTGTTAATATTTTGTTTTATGTTGAATTATTTTTGTACTCTTTTCAGAGGTTTTTTGACCAAATAATGCACAATTTTGCTGTCCACGTCCGTTCAAGGGAGGATACGTTCATGGGAGGGAAATTTGCAACATAATTCGAAAATTGTCCGCATATGGGAGGTGTCCGCTATCACTGTATTTTGTGTTTATAAGGAAAAAAAAATTTGTCAAAAGAGCGCTAATCACAATTGAAACAAACACACATAAATGTGCAGAACCGTACATAACGAAGTTTGTGGTTAAAAAAACAGAACAGAAACAGAACAGAAATAAAATGTTCTTATCTTTTTATTGAGTTGGATAAGTGCAGTATTATTTTTGTGTTTGAAGATCACAAACAGAGAAAATTTTATTTTTTAATGATTTCTACACAAACACTATTAGCGTTTGTGTTTTCCACATATCTACCGAACAGAACAGTATAAAATGTTTATTTTCGAACACTTAAAAACTGTGTTCGAAAATATTAATAAAAATCAATTTTTGCATCTATGAATTTTTGATTTATTTTTAATGTTAAAATATACGCTCCACCACTAGTGCTGAATGAGGGTATACTAAGTTTGTCATTCCGTGTGAAACTTTTTTAATAATAAGATAAGACTCCATATATATTGGGTCCTTAAGTAATTCTTAGCCGATTTAGTCATATCCATCTGTACATCTGCTTAAAAACGCTATCTTTTGAGAGACTCAACAGAAAAGGACAATATTGATGTAAAATTTTTTATATTTTCCCTATGCAGTTTGGGATGCAAATCTACCATAATCGGTTCAGTAGAAATAGAGCTAAGAACCAAATGTGGAACAACCTCCGTAAAAAATTTATATTTTTGTCGTAAAAAAAAATTAGCATAAATTGGTGACAGAATGCCCCGAATCTCATTAAATATTGCAAAAATTCGATTTATATGACTAGAAATCGCAATGAAATTTTATGAGAATGGGTTCATATTTACCATAGACCCATTAATAAAGCGTCCCTGCGAAAAGCATTTTAAATGGCTTTAAATTGTATAAAAAAATTGTTTTTCTGTACTAAAATTTTGTCAAACTAAAGTTTTTTAATATTTGTGATGAACTAACCATAATTAACCATCGGTCCAATATAAAATCTCCTCCTGAAAAACACATTAACACGCCAAATATTATTTCGGAAAAAAATCAGGATATCTTAGTTAAATTAGGCAACGAGTTAGAATATTTTGAGGTCAGGATTTTTAAAGATTGTCTTATAATTTATAGATCCAATATAAAGCCCACATCTAAACTTTCGAACTCTCGGTGGAGGGTTTTAAAAATTCGGCAGAGCCGAATATATCACTTTTCCTTCCACTTGCATGTGGAAACAGAGGGTTACTTTTGATTCATTAAAAGTAAACAGTCGCTGTCAAACCAAATCTGTTATGAACAAAATAATAAAAACAAAAAATATTTATTTTCTTAGGTTTTGTTAACTACACATTAAACAATGATTATGCATATTATTATTACACAGAGTAAAGAAAAGTACTCGTGTCGAAATAAATAATCCATTTTTAAAAATGTATAAAAATTTTCACAAATACAATTTGGAAAAAGTGCTTATAGGTTATTGTAGCCCTACCCATAAGCTTCATTTTCCATTATGTTTGATTCCCTGAGGTCGAAGGGTTTGGACACAGTGGCCATATCCCTCACACAGCACTTTCATGAGAATTTCACTCTAAGTCAAATTTTCAAAAATGTATAAAAATTTTCACAAATACAATTTGGAAAAAGTGCTTATAGGTTATTATAGCCCTATCCATAAGCTTCATTTTCCATTATGTTTGATTCCCTGAGGTCGAAGGGTTTGGACACAGTGGCCATATCCCTCACACAGCACTTTCATGAGAATTTCACTCTAAGTAAAATTTTCAAAAATGTATAAAAATTTTCACAAATACAATTTGGAAAAAGTGCTTATAGGTTATTGTAGCCCTACCCATAAGCTTCATTTTCCATTATGTTTGATTCCCTGAGGTCGAAGGGTTTGGACACAGTGGCCATATCCCTCACACAGCACTTTCATGAGAATTTCACTCTAAGTCAAATTTTCAAAAATGTATAAAAATTTTCACAAATACAATTTGGAAAAAGTGCTTATAGGTTATTGTAGCCCTATCCATAAGCTTCATTTTCCATTATGTTTGATTCCCTGAGGTCGAAGGGTTTGGACACAGTGGCCATATCCCTCACACAGCACTTTCATGAGAATTTCACTCTAAGTCAAATTTTCAAAAATGTATAAAAATTTTCACAAATACAATTTGGAAAAAGTGCTTATAGGTTATTGTAGCCCTATCCATAAGCTTCATTTTCCATTATGTTTGATGCCCTGAGGTCGAAGGGTTTGGACACAGTGGCCATATCCCTCACACAGCACTTTCATGAGAATTTCACTTTGTCGTATTTTTTCAAAAATCATACATTTTAATATTAAAAGACTAATAAAATATCTTATTATTGTTAAATATTAAATAAAAATGATTTATTTTTTATAAAAATTGCAAAATTTCGCGTAAATAGTCGTATTTTCTTTATAATACGCATGCGATATTTTTTTAAAAAATATTTAACTTTTCATATTTATCTTCACACACGTTCATTTTTATTGAACGTATAAATAATCATTTTATTTACAAAAACTAATACGTAAAAAAATCAAAAAAATAAAAGTTCCCAGTAAAAACTTCGCCTACAAAGTAATGTGTTGAGTAATCAGAAAAACTTAAAAGCACTACTTACAATTTTACTGAAAGAACCAATGAATTTTACAAGGGATGTCCCAAAATGAACGCATTCAAAAGCAAGTCATTATTTTTTTAACCTACATACATCCAGAAATAAGTAGTTATAGAAGTTGTTATAGAAGCAGTTTTAGAATAAAGCAAAGATGCCCAAGGTAGTAGTATTGGTGAGAGCGACGAAATAACACTGGAAGAAAACAATTTGCTATTCATTTTATATAGTCGTCAACGAGATTGCCACGAAGCACATGTGTGACGGGTGTAGTCATGTTTTTTTAAATGCCTTATGACAAATAAGACATTGCATGTCATCAAAAGCATTTTGTAGCATAAAATACTTTTCGGCTGACATCATTAATATATTGCAATCATTTCAATTTATGTGTTTACTGACAGCAGTGTCGATGACGATTAAAATGTAAAATAAGACACAGAATTTCTGCAAGTGTAGTTTGTCTCTCCCACTCAACATGCTGATTTCCTATTGGTTGATTGATGATCAAACAAAAGAGCGTAAGTATACGTGTGAGTTTAATTTGCTGATATCAGCCACTACTGGGCATCTTTGGAATAAAGCTTCTAAATAATGAGTGAGAGAAGCTATTCATTTTGAACAAGTAAGCGAAGTTTTTACTGGGTTGTACAAAATTTTCGTTTTTTGTTCGATAGTTTTTGGAAATATCTTTAAAAGAGTATCGGCGTTTCGACAGTAAAATATCGCCGATACCGATATGTCGGCAAACCTGAAGTATCGCCGTGTTTTCTGTATTATATGTCCGTAAAATAATAGCGTTTTCTACTACGATTAGGATGAATTGTTTTTTTTAATGGTTCATATGCAACAATATCGCTTAATCATATCGAGCCCTTTGCTTTTTTATTTTATTTCATATAAATTTTGTATGAAATTTGTCGCTTACAATAAAATTGTTCTTGCTATAAAATCGTAACGGTACCTTATGTGACCATGACATTTTAGGAGATGATGCAAGTGTTGCCAATAAAGTCATTTATTAAAAAAAAAACGAAAACTGAAATTTATGTCGCTTACACTATTTTCGCGGTTAGGGCTTGATATCCTACAACGCTACTACTGAATATGATTTTTAGTCATATGAAACGAATTTGTTGCGTCTTTCAAAAGTTAGCGAGTTTTCAACAAACGGACCTGGCTAAATCGAACTAGAATTACTCAAGGACTCAGTATACCCTCATAAAAAGTTATGTAAGGAATACCCTAATACTTGGCCTTTTTTAAAATTTCAATTACAAAAAAATTTGGAGCAATTCTGCTTCTTTCTTGATTTTTTTTTATTGTATGTATGTTTATCTTCACCATATCACGAAATCTTTTCTTAAATTTTTCATTCATTGACATTTTGCATTCATTTTCCGTGATTTTTACTTTCTTTGTTTCTTCTTCTATGTTCCTAAAATGTTCCCATTAAATGTATGAGTTTCCTTTAACTAAACTGCTTTTGTTTATGAATTTTTCTTTTAATGTCTTCTTTTGCTCTTTTAACAAATTCCTATTAATTTCTTGTATAGGTTGTGAATTGCATAGAAAAGGAAAGAAGTGGTATGTATGTATGTTCTTTTCAATTTCTACATGGTTTAAGCATAAAATTGCTTTTGGCATTAAGCCAAACTGAAAAACGAAACAAACAAAAAACATCATCATTGTAGTTAGTTGGTTTATGTTCGACAATAATTGAAGAAAGACATAGAACATTAAGTACATATAACAAAAGCGCTACAAGAAAGAAAAATCAACCTTAGAAACGTATTTAACCTAAATTACTTTACACAGTGGTTTTGATAGAAAACAAACACAAAAATTTAAAATCGTTTAAAATTTTTTTTTTTAATTTTAAAGTATCTTTGCAATGATGATCGTTCAAAACGTTTAGTGAATTATTAAGGTTTTATATTTGTTTGTTTTTTTCCCCCTTAAATGTAACCACTGTTCTTCATTAAAAACGCTTTGTTTGTTCATGAATATATTATTTGATTTCCTTAAGAAAATCTCACCTATGAAACTCTGTTAAAAGATATAAACAAATTAAGGTATAAAAGCAATTGATGATCTATAAAAGTGCAATAACACTTCGGGAATTGGCGTTATAGATGGTAATGTTTTGCATGCTGGTATTTCTCTTACAATGACTTCCTTATTTAGGAGGAAGTATAACAAGGTAATTATAAAAGTAAATGAAAATATTAAAGTCAAGTTAAAAGCAGAAAGTGCATTACAAAACTTTAAAAGGAGTACTACCCAGCAAAAACTTTGCATACATGGTAAGTTAGCAAGTAATGTTGGAGAAAAATAAACACTACTTTTTTTTGGCCGAATAACTAGATTTATTACAGATTTACTAGAAGTCAAAAAATATCTAGTTATAATTTAACTA
Organism: Pollenia labialis; assembly: GCA_949318255.1. Classification (NCBI taxonomy): domain Eukaryota; kingdom Metazoa; phylum Arthropoda; class Insecta; order Diptera; family Polleniidae; genus Pollenia; species Pollenia labialis. Next base: position 41,715,070 of record OX439143.1, on the reverse strand, counting down.
CTAGTAGGTAGAGGACCAGTACGGCCCATTCAACTACTAGTAAGTTGAATTGTAAGTACATACTTACTTACCAGAAGCCAAAAAATCACTAGTTAATAGACCTAATGAGTAGTAAGTAAATATTCTTACGGAAAACATCACAACTAATAAGTAGTTATTGAGCTGAATATTAGTAAGCAAATCTTCAGTAGTGAAAATAACTAATAGGATATATAAGTAGTTACTGAGGACATTACATGTAAGTACCTTTTGAAGTTTTCAGAATAATGACAATTGTAATGAATTGCCAGGTAACGCATGAAAAAACTGGCCTCTATTACTAAAAATCAAAAAGTATGGGTATGAATGGGTTTGTGTAGATGTGTCTAACGTATAGATAAACTTTTCCTAGATCTACTTAAACTTCATTCAACTCAGAATCTATCATAAAATACCTGTCAGTCCCTCGAGCCGTATAATTGGTTGTCTTACTCCGAACCTCTCGTGCAAACATAAAACAGAGAACGTAAAACTCATTTGATAAAAATTTGTCACACATGATGATTGGTGCCATTGTTCAGTCATACATCATTTAATTCGCGTGGAAATTGAAAGCAAATAACTTGTCTGTATAAAAATCATATCGTTGGCTCATTATAACAAGGTTGTACGTAACATACTAAATTTGAAAAATTGTACACTTACCGTTCTTCACATAAACAGAATTTTATTTTAAGCCACGCCCACTTATCTAATCGCACCCAATTTTTGATGTTACGTATTGATTGCCAAGCTATTTGTACCAAATTTGGACACCTTAGTTGTTACCGTTCTCTAAATATACAGAAATCTCGTTTGTCCCACTTATTTAGTCCCACTTACTTTCCGACAGATGCTGTGTATTGAGAACCAAGCAAGCAGCATGAAATAACCTCCAAAAATATAACCACCCAAAAAAAGTTTGTACAGAAAACATTTATTTTATTATTATTTATTTTATTATTTCATTTTGTTTGGGGTGTTTTTTTATTTTTTTTTTAATTGGAGCATTATTTCATATGAAATTATCCTCCAAAAAATCATAAAGAAGAAAGCCCCAATATATTTTTTGGGGGATTAATTAATTTTCAAACTTATAATGGAAACGTTTTTTCAAGGATTTTTTTAACTTTGGTATACAAAACACCGGCACTTCTTTATAGCCGGCCTTTGGCCGAGCGCAAGAGTTTACTCCTCTATGGTACAACTAACACCGGCTTTGTTTCGAAGCCCGGCTATGAAAGGAAGCTTCATTTAGCGAAACTGGTGTTTGTTATATCATAGAGGAGAAAGTTTTTCAACCCGGCCGAAGACAGGCTATGCAGAAAAGATTTTGTTAGCGAAGCTGGTGTTTTTTATAAAATAGAGGAGAAAGTTTTTCAACCCGGCCGAAGGCAGGCTATGAAGAAAAGATTTTGTTAGCGAAGCTGGTGTTTGTTATAAAATAGAGGAGAAAGTTTTTCAACCCGGCCGAAGGCAGGCTATGAAGAAAAGATTTTGTTAGCGAAGCTGGTGTATATTATATCATTGAAGAGGAAATCCCTGCGCCCGGTCGAAGTCCCAACCATGATATCTATCGCGCGATTCTTTAAAGCAAACTGTATAATTTATTTTATTTTATTATACATATTGGGCTCTTATTTCATATGATAAAGCCCCCAAAAATTAGGGCATTATTTAATTTTGGTTTGGGGTGTTATTTCATGTCGCTGGGGGTTTATTTTATTTTAAAAATTGGAGCTTAATTGCACATGAAATAAGACTCACATTTTGGGGGGTTATTTCATGCCCCCAACCCAGCTATGTATACCAAATTTGGACAATATTTCTCTTAGCGTTCTTTAGATAAAATAAATCTATTTTATGCCACGCTCACTTTCCCAATACCGCCCTGATCTTGTCGTATGTTGTATATTGCTTACCGAAATGTTAAGCGTTTTGCGATGTTCAGAACATGCCTGATAAATAAATCTATTGTATGACACGCCCACTTCTCTTATTCCGCCCACATTGGATAAATTTTTAAAAAATTACATATCACACTTGATCGTAGAAAAGAAAACAACATGAGTTTATTGATCAGAGGGGACAAATTAATAGCAAGTTCACTTACCAATAAACTTACTAAGGAACATTTCCTTCCATATATGTTCTAGCCGTTTGTCAGGCTCCCTCTCCGGAATCGAACCCTGATTCCCCGTTACCCATTGCAACCATGGTAGTTCAAAGAGTTTGGGAATAATTTATTTTTAAGAATGTAGAAGATGATTTCTTTGAGACGAATAAAAGCAACCTACCGCCAGATTTTAACAAGACTATTAGAAGTATTAAAATTGTTTAAAAAAAAATCCAAAAAAAGATTCAAGTGGTATATTTTATAAAAAAGACAAGAAAAATAACAGAGAAATTGGATATGCTTTACAACGCTTTACTTTCAATTTCTCCAACGTCAACAATTAGTGAAAGAATCTTTTCTAAATCAAGTTTCATCAAAACCGAAGAATGAAATCGTCTGAAACATAAACATTTTGTTAAATTGTTTCTACTTGTTTAAATAAAATGTTTAAGTTAAAAAATATACTGCCTGTTTAACGATTTCGAACGTCAACGTTCGCATAGAAAATTATACTTAAAACAAAAACAAAATTCGAAAATTTGTTTCTGTTTTAAATGTAATTTTCTATGCGAACGTTAACGTTCGAAATCGATGAACAAGCTGATAATTTTTGGTCTTTTTTTAATTTCTAAACCAGACCAAATTAATATTATTCGATTAACCGAATAAAATTAAATTGATCGGTTATTATTCAATTAAATGTTTACCTCGAATAATTATTCGCGCGATTAATCGATTTATACAAAACATCGCTTAATTAAATACTAGGTTGCTCAGTCGATTAATTCTTGTTCGATTAATCGAACAATTTTTGACGATTAATTGTTTGAATTTTTTAAAATTGCTAATTTCGATTAAAGGATTAATCGAAGAATTTTTAGCGATTAATCGAATAATAACAATATATAGTATTTCTGTTAAATGTATAATTTTTTTGAAGTTTTAAGCCGAATAAACAAACCAAATGTATGTGTCCGTAGGAATTGAAACAACAGTCATATTTAGTTAGTAAATTAGCTTAAATTTTTGGTACATTTTCTCAACACAATTAAAAAATTAATTTCACAAAGGAAAAATGACAAAGGTGTGTAAATTCAAAGATTTATATGAATTTATCGGGTATATTCCAGAAATCGAAATAAAGTGAAATTGAAATCGAACGATAATTTAAATTCAATTAATTACAAAATGACCATAGTTTACAAAATTTGCTCGATTTTAAATCAACTTCATTTCGATTTCTGGAACACGCCCGTATTTTTTAACAAAATAGTTTATGCGTTTCTCTCTTTAGAATGAGTTTGGCTTAAAAATATTGTACAAAGGATAAATCTAATAATGCTAAATGTAACAGGTGTCCAAAAATGTATTAACGTTAATGTTCTTCAACAACTTCACTACTTTACAACTAACAAAGTGACTATAAAATAGTACATACATACTTGAAGAATATGCTCCATTAACAAAATCAAAGGGGTTACAAGTGGTCTATTGAAGAAATATTTTTAACAAGATACTTCGATCGATTCTCTAGAGGAAATTATTTGCACAAGCATAGCAGATGATGGAATGTCCGTGAAAAGTTTCAAAAACTCCAAAGTTATATTGACTCTTTTAAAACAACAGAGAGTGAAACAACAATTTGGAGCAACATTGACAAGTTTTATTTCAAAAAGAATGTTTATTTACTTAAGTACATATTAATTTTTTTAGAATTATCGGCAAAAAAAATCTCGTAATTTATAAAATGTCTGGATTTAGAATTAATCGAATAATTTTAAAATTTTTTTTTGTTTAATCGAATAAGTTAAAAATGCCAAATATCGATTAATCTTTTAATCGAACAAAAATAAAACCTGATTAATTGAAGAACACCCTATTAAATACCCTATTATTTATAGATACGAAAAACGTAAATATACAGTCATGCTACAGAGCCCGATTACGATCAAAAGTGAATTCAATTCCGAAAGTCGAAAGATTAAAATCTAAGGTCACTTTAAAAATAAATTAAATTTAAATTCAAATTTTAAAAAAGTACTGAAAATCATTTATATTCAATTTAATTACGTGTTCTATTTATCCAAAAGATACTTAATATTTAAAAAGGTATTTTTATTATAATTTTTTTCTTTCTAGCGCCTATGAATGAATTCAAAAGCAAAGAAAAAGATGCATGAAATAAATTTTACTTAAAAAAAAAAATTTAACAACTAATTTTCATATAATCTGATTCTGCCTATTATTTCAGTGCATATACATATATAACTATAGTTATTTTCAACATTCATTTATTATCAGAAATACATACACTTGTATAATTTTTTTTATACTCATACAAATGCATTTATAAAAAATTTAATCTGCTAAGAGCAACAAATTAAAACCAAAAATGGGAATCATACCCTCTAGACAAATTACACTTAAATTAGATCATATTTCTCTGATAATAAATAATTTATTAACACCAGACATCCAACATAAAGTAGTAAAAAAAACAAGTTAACAATTTAAATAAAAATTTTAAATAGAATAAGCAAAAATGCATGCTTAAAAGAAATATTTATAGATGTAATTTAAACAATATTAACTCTTTTTTGTTAAAAGGGTTAAATGGTTTAATGAAAGCATTTTCTTAATTTTGCGTATCTTTCTACTAACTGAAGCACATCATCCATTTCATTAACATTTACATAGACAATTACGTACATCAGTACACCGAAAAAAATCCATCAGGTTAGCGCATCCCCTATGATCTTATTATCAGGCATGTTCTGAAAATCACAAAATTTCAAATCACTTGTGATTTTAAAATCACAATTATTATTTAAGGGTGTTTTGAAAACCATAAAAGTTTTAACTTGGTTTTAAATGGTATAAAAAGCAAGCATGTGCTTTTAAGTCACAATTATGGAAAAAGATTTTTGTCCAGAACACCTTTCTTGCGATTTCAAATCACTTTTACAAAAAATGATTTTCACAGCATGCCTGTGTATTTGCTCTTGTTGTTGGTAAAGAAAACATGTGCCGGAAATTTACCGTTACATTGTATTTTTCTATTTAATTTCACTTTCGATGAAAAAGCTAATAGGTATAGTTTTTGCGTCATCAGTTTGCCGCCTGCAATTTCTTTTTAGTTCTTCTTAAAGATAAGAAAACGTATTGATACCAAATTTTTTTTTTGCTGATAAAGTGGTCTAATGTTATCAATATGGCTAAAGGAAAATCACTTTCAGTAAAAGCAAAAATTTAACCTTACGAGGATTTAAAGCTGACAAGTAGCAAAATATAAATAAAAAAAATCGGTAAAAGTCGTAAAGCTCCAACGGCATTCCTGCACAATAAGTCGGAAAAATGTGGGAAGGTTCAGGCCAATCGGAGCATTTTTAGTGCTGCGCCAGGTCCTCAAAATCATTTCGAATAACTCAAAAACTATCAACCTTGTCGCGGTTGAAGAATCTAAAATACGCCTGCGACTGTTTGCTGATAAATTAAAGAGAATGTGAACTTATTTCCTTTAATCTACTACCAAAGAGTCGGGAGGTACAACCATAACGTGCGATGTTAATTGTAAATAAAACAAACAGTTTTCAGAGAATTAACATCGGTCACGGCTTCGGTGGCATACCTCTATCCGATGGTCCATATTTTCAATGACTCTTAGACATAATTGAGGCTCAATGTCGTTAAAGTCGTTTGTTCTTGGCTCACTTTAAAAAAAATTGGTACAAACGCTTGGTTTTCGAGTTATGGCGTTTTTAGTTTTCATACAAATATGTAATTTGTCCACTACATTTTTTTCTTCTACTTATTTTTTCAATTTTCTATCATCCAAGGTACTAGATATAAGCGGAAATATTAATAATTATGTTAATCCTTAAAACTTTGACCTTAACTGCCTGTTTAACGTTTGTATGTACATATAAAATTTTAAATGAAAAATATTTTTAAAACTGAGTGTTTCACATAAAAATTGAACGTAAAAGTTCGAAATAGTTAAACTGACAGTAGGTATATGTATTTGTAGAGATTAAGTTTTAATACAATGAAATTTAACTTTATTTTCGTCGGTTATAGATTTTGTGAGGATAGATAAATTTTAAACACGCTTAAAATTTATAAATTATAGTTCACTTAAACCCTCAAAACAGTACACTGTGTGTCGTAGATTGTACAAAACATGGTGCTAAATAGCGATATTTCTGCATGCAATGTACGAAATTTTTAGAAAGAACTAAATATTAAACATTTAAGAGATTTTAGCTTTCATTTGATATAAACATCGATATAAACAAATTAATTTTTTTTTTTTGTTTCCGAGTTGGTTTGATTATGTGTGAGGTTTAGCTCAAAATGTATATCAATTTGTTTATGTGTAAACATTTCTTTGGAAATTGTTGCAGGGCGTTACAAATTATAAAAAACACTGCGAATGAAACAAAAAACAGGTAGCTACAAATGTTTCTTTAGTAAAATGTAGCATTGATAACTTTCAGTGTATGTACATTATACAAACTCAAACAATAACTTTTTATGTACATAATATATGATTTGGTAAAGAATGAATAAAAAAAGTAATTATTCATGCATTCGTGTATCAAAGTCAAAATGAAATAAAATGTATGTATGAAATTTTTTTTGTTTATCTGTTTCACTGGCTGCATGAACGTACATACATACATACAGTGCACCCTCGGTTACTGCAACTCATAAAAATCAAGGTTGTTGCAACAGCCGCGGTTGATGCATTAACCAAGTCACAAATTTGGATATGCCCATTACACATTTGTTTTATTTAAACATTGCTTTAATTGTTAAAATACAAACTATATTTAGTTTATATGGTCCTATAAAGATATTAAAAAGAAAAAACCATTCTTATGTACAAAAATATGAGAAATGCTAGGCACACAATTTGGTCGCAGGTCGTAATAACGTAGTAAGTCTTTTAATTTTTTTAAACACGTTTAATTTACCGAAAATTCTGTCGGTAATGTATTTTGATTATTTTAATAGAGTAACTTACCATTTTTTGGTCTGATTAAAACTTTTACTTAGTTTAGCAATAATTATCATTTTAGGTAACTAATGACTTTAAATTAGAGCCTTAGAAATCTAACGTGTTACTCAATTTATGTCGCCTATTCGTTTTGAAGCATCCGTTCACCCACAATAAATTCATAAAAATGGCAATAAAAGCTTTTCTAAATTAAATAATATCTTGACGTACTAGAACTTAACCAAATATCTTACCTTGGGTCCACAGAAATATCTTTAAGTCGCAAAGTCGGAGCCGGTCGGTGTACAAATGGGTATAGAAATGTAGGTAGCGAGTATAGATTTTTGTGACTCTTTTTGACGCTCATGACTTGTGCTCTATAAAGTAAAAGGTTTCAGGGGAATTTTGACATTTAAAAAAAAAATTTAAATATGGGCATTTCCATTTTGACGTGTCGTGATATTTGTACCACAAAATGTAAAAAAATTAAATGAAGTCAAATTTGTAAAAGGGGTTTTTATTTATACAAAGAAATGAAGTAGCACTGTATTCAGAAAAAAATACAGCAATTACAGTTTTTTCCCCGGAGTTTTTCGATTCCCGGGAAAACGGGAAATTTTTTTTAATTTCCCGGGATCACGCTCCATATGAATAATACAAAGTAAATTTGTTTTAAATTATTGAAAAAAACTTTTTTAAAAAAGCGTAAGGGAACTTGTTTACAAAGTAAGTAAAATAAATGCCTAAATACTTCAAAAATTAATTAAAGGTTGAAAGAGGAACTTGAATTATTATTACCTTACGATTTTATATGTAAATTTCGTATCATTATGCCTAGATACAAGATAAAAAGATAACATAAACATAACAATTTAATTCATAAAACAATAATAAAAACAAACCAAAATTGTGGTACTCAAGTTATGAGATCAAAAAGAAAATTCATAAAATAGACAAAATATTTTAAATAAATATGTTTTATAAGTACATATATATATTTTAAATAAATATATTAACATTGTTTTACAGCTTAGGAAATAACATTAAGACACACTCAATGCGTTAAGAAAGTCGGCAAAGAGTATATTTCTTAGTTTGTTTACTTTTTACCATAGCTTGGGAATAATGATTAGTAATCCTAATGATTACCAATTGGATTAGAAATTTTTATTGTGCTAAAAAATTGATTAATTATGATTAGTTAGCCATTTTAGACGATTACTAATTGATTAGATTAGAAATAATCAAAAATCTAATCACAATTAGTGACGATTAGCATTTCTAATCAAATCTAATCAAAAATAATTAAAAAAGTAATTGATTAGATTTCTTGATTATTTTCGATTAGATTTGATTAGATCAACTAATTTTAACTATTTTTGTGAAAAGAAAACATTTATTTATCACATTTGTTGCTATATTTACATAATGTAACAGTTTTGGAATACTGTATAAAATTGCATTATATATTGCAACATACATACATATATAATCCCAAAAAATCAAACATTTATTTATCACATTTGTTGCTACATATATTTAAATAATGTAATCGTTTTTGAATATTGCATAAAATTGCATACGGTGTACCCTGTTCTTAAACTAAACAATTGACACAGCTGGTACACTTTGTTGTTGTGTTATTTTATAATAACACAGGCCAACAGCAAAAATATGGTCGAAGAACCACTATATAGATTTGACGTATCATGGCTACCTAAGTACAAAAATGGTAAATATATAAACGGATGAAAGACTATATAAATTCTAATTTTTCTGACTTTATTTGAATAATATTTGACTATCCGTTTATGAGTTATCACTACTTTTGTGAAAAGACTTCTTAAAAAAATGCAATTTTACAAAAAAATGTAAAAAAAAATCTTTCCATAGAACTTGAAAATTTAACCATTTTTGTACAAAGGTAGTCATGATACATCAAAATTGTATAGTGATTTTAAAACCATTCGCAAAAATTTTTTTTTGTTGCGTTGTGTAATAATAACAGTTATTATTAATGATTATTTTCAACGTGTTTTGTGGAAGTACAAGTATAACTTTTTTGTTTACTTAACATTAAAAGTAAAATCTTTGTTTTGTGAAATTGAATTTTTTGTTTCAAATTAAAGTGTTCAAAATTATTCGTAAGTAAAAATGCACGCATTAGTTTTCTTTAATTTATTGTTTTTTAGACGTCGTGAAAATTTAAACACAATACAAACTTTATTGTACAAAAATATGCTTTCATTATTTTGAACATGAAAAAAACATGAAAGAAAAATTGTGCGCATGAAAAAGAAATGAACACATTTTAAAATGAAACTTTTTGTGAAAATTATTTATTCTTTCTTTTTCATATTGGTAAAAAAGTAAAAAATTTTAATTTTTTTAATATGAAAAAGTTATTTACATATCGCTCATTTGATGCAACACCGTCATAACTCATGTGATTTTCGAGTAAACGATGCAGAACTATAGAATATATTGCGTTCTATATTGTGTCGAAAGTATAAATTTAAAACTCATTTCTCTCCAAACGATTAAAATTTTTCTACAAAAATTTTTGTGTCGACTATAATAAATTTTTGTGAAAGAAAAAAAAATGATAATGAAAAGTATAATTTTAAAATATTCATTTCATTTCCATTTTTCACGAATGAAAAAAAAACTTTTTTCTCATGATCAAATTATAAGAAGAAAATCAAAAAATGATTACCATTTACATGAAAGTGAGATGTGAGCTTTTAAATAACATCATCTGAAATGAAAACGAAATAAACATTCGCATTTTCTTTCATGTGCATTGATACAAGAAAGACTAAAAATGTGCAGTTCATGGTGTTCAACACCTAATCTGCTTTATATGTAACACAAAAATTTCCAATTTATTTTCGACATTGTAGTTGTCGTAATGGATCCAATTGTTTTCAAAGACCAAGACTTCTCCGCAGATGATGATTTATATGATCCAAATTATGTACCGACGAAGGTGATCCGGAAAAGACGTTTGGAGAATGAGCCGTCAGTGAGTGCTAAAAGAATGCGTAGCACCGGAAGTTCGCCCAAATTAATTTTCAACCCCGAGTTTTATGTGGCAATGGTTACGAATGTAAGTTTTACCCATTATCTTGCATTAGGTTTGGTGTATATTGTGATGTTTACATGTGAAGTTTTGTTAAAACTTTCTCAACTGAATAAGATTATTTTTTATTTTTTTGGGTATTGTTATCATTGTACGGCCTAACAGCAAAAAAATTTAAACAAAAGTTTAATTGATTCAAATGAAAATGGGTATTGAAAGTCAAAATATTTTCAAACAAGTGGTTGTTTGAAAATATTTTGAAAAAAAAATTATTTTCTGTGTATACATAAAATTTTTTGAAATGCAACTTACATTTCACTTACTTACATTGATTTGTTACAGACGATCAAAAAGTGCCATCAGTTATGGAAAAAGTGCAAATGGCCGAAATCCTCTGAAGTCATCCAGAGCATTTTAGGTTCAGCTCTCCTTGTACCTGTAGTAACAAGGTGGAACTCACTATATGATGCAATCCTGAAGTTACTGCAGTTCAAGGAGAAATTGCATGAGCTTGCCAATGAACTGACTCTGCCTCCTTTTACAGCTGGTGATTTTCAATATTTGGAGTCGTACAAGCTGCTAATGGAGCCCATTGCCCAAACTTTGGACTTTCTCCAAGGTGAAGCCAATGTGAAGTATGGTTGCATTATTCCTGCGTTGCTTTCTTTGAGCAACAAGCTGCTAAAATTATCCAGAAAACTCGAGGGAAATATAAGCTCAATAGCAGTGCAATTAGAACAGCAATTGAGACTAAGGTTTAAATTGTATTTCACATTGGCTCCAGAGGTTAACATGGCAATAGCGGCAGCTGTATTGACTCCAAATGTGAAAATGAAATGGTTGCGGGTTATCCAAAAAACTTCGCCCGACTGTACTGAGGAGCAGATCATCAAAAGGGTGCTTGAAGTCATAGGCACTTTGTTCAAAAATGGTTTTTCATATAATGCAACAGACGTGCCGAATTTGAACAATGACAACTCATTTTATGATTTCGATGATGACGGTAACTTTATCAGTATTTCATGATTTTTCAAACTTTATATTATTTTCGTTACAGAAGATGACGTTCCCAAAACCCCGGTAACACCAACCGAGTCCAACGTTTTCAAAAATGCCATAAGCAATGAGTTTTACGCATACATAAATGACCCGGATTCCGGTCCTGAAATTTATACCAAATATAATGTGTTGAAGGAAGCATTCCTCTTATGTAACACCCCACTGACGTCGTCAGCACCCGTTGAACGACTTTTTTCATTTGCAGGCATCATCAATAGTCCAAGACGAAATTCATTGTCAGATTTTTCTTTTGAAAAGTTGGTATTAATGAAGTCTAATGTAAATTTTTTGTGATTATATGTATATGTATGTATGTTGCAATATATAATGCAATTTTATACAGTGTTCAAAAACTGTTACATAAATAAAGCAACAAATGTGATAAATAAATGTTTTCTTTTCACAAAAATAGGTCAAATTAGTTGATCTAATCAAATCTAATCGAAAATAATCAAGAAATCTAATCAATTACTTTTTTAATTAGTTTTGATTAGATTTGATTAGAAATGCTAATCGTCACTAATTGCGATTAGATTTTTGATTATTTCTAATCTAATCAATTAGTTATATGAAATTGTTTTCAAAATTCAATTCTAATGATTAGATTATTTTATAACTCTAATCGTAATGATTTCTAATTCTAATCGAAATTCCCAAGCTATGCTTTTTACCATGTTTCCGAAAAATTTCGTTCACGTTTTTACCGAGATTGGACAAATAGTTTAAAGTGCATAGGAATAGCTTATCCCATCAACAATAAATTTCAAGTGTTTTTATCAATGATAAAAACTGGGAATTAAGCACGAATAACAAAATCTTTTGAAAATTTAAAGTGCAAATGTTTAAAGTTGTTGCATATTTCTAATACACAGTCCGAAGTAATTTTTCTTTTTTATAAACAATGTCTATGTCAAACAAATGTATGTCAAGGTTGATGCAAAAAATAGCATCAAACGGACTTCATCTTACAAGATGGTACATATTTTGTAGTATCTTACACGAGTTTCCATAGTTTTTTTATTTCGGTTTCCCAGTACTTCCCGGTTATATAAGCCGTGACAAAATGAAACAAATTTATGTTTATCACCTTATAAACATATCGTCACACCTCAAATTTGTTTTTTAATTTTAAGTTAATTAAGCAAAGTGTTCCTTCATACTTTCGTGTAACAAAAAATCGGTATTTTATCTCAAACTGAACCGAAGTTATAGCAAAATATATCTTTAAGTCGGTACATTTTGAAAACTTTAATCGCATTTTGCCAAGCTCGATTTTTTTTGTAGATACGACTTTGCTGCAATAAAGGAGTGATATTTTTGGAAATCTCCTATTTTTAAGATTTGTCCATGGGCAATTAAAATTAACTGCCTGCATCTTATTTTGAATTTATGTTCTTTATTAACTCTTCACTTCACTAAATTTATCAATTATCAACTGTTGCGCGGCACATTCTGCTTTTGGTAGATTTATTGCGTCAGTAGACATTGATTTACGAACGTACTCACTTCTTGTTATTGATCTAATCGACAGCCCATCAACAGATGCTTATTTTTAGAGAATATAAAACTAAATTTCAAAGTATAAATAGCTTTTCTCTGAAACTATGAGGAACTTTTATTTCCCGGGATCCCACAACAAAAATCCCGGGAAAACGGGAAATAAAATAATTGACGGGGAAATCCCGGGAAAAACCCCTAACAGCAATCGACGCTAAGGACTTGCAAATATAAGCAAAAAATATGCGCTGTCGTGACGTTAAAAAACAGAAGTGGATTTTGACTTGCATTACAAAACTGAATAAGACAGCGAATTGAGCAAGACCTTTTATATAAAACCTTTTTTAGTAAGCTTTGAACTTATTTAGATTTATTTTTCAAGCTTTCAAATTTAAAGAGCAGGGATCTTTTAAGGGACATATGGGCATTTTCAGCAAAAATTCTACTTTTTTAAAGTAACGCCAGAATGCAAATAAGGTTGTATTTTAGGGCCATGTTGTTCAACCGTTATCCCTTTTGTTATTTAATGTAGAGCTAGTTGCGCTCTACACCAAAAAAAAAGTAACCTATACATATACAATTTTTTGAGAAACAATTTAAATTACTTATTGCGTTACGTTACAAAAAGTAGACTTTTCGCTTGAACTGCCTTTATGTAGTTCTACAGGTCGCAGAGTTCAATGCTTTAAACCGCTAATAGTTAAGAAGATAAAATAATACACAAATCTTATTCTGTCAAAAACTCTTGAAAAACAAAAAAGTTATGAGCTTTTCAATTTTAAAAATGGACTAAGAAATTCATAACTATAACCAAATGCCGAGAAAGTCCATTTTGGACCACCCTATTCTTAATGAAATAGTTGAATAGGGTTAAAATTTGTTGGTTCCCAATGTTTACTAGTATATCCGAGGGAACACTGTATATCCATATAATGAATGTATAGATACTATGTATGTACATTTAATGGTATTTGTTATTAAACTTTCAAAATTAAAAAAACTAAACTAACAAATCCTAAGAAAAAAAATGGGAAACAAACTACATACTTCAATAATTATTTGTTTCCACACTACTTTTAAAAAAGTTTAGCAAATAATTAATGAGAAAATGGTCTGTAAATAAAAAAGGAGGGGGAAAATTTAAAACAAGAGGGAGAAAAAACATAAACAATTATGAAAAAAACAATTAATCCATAGACAATTTAAGCGATCAGGTTATATTTGGGTACTAATTTTTAAATCATGTTTGCTATCAGGTTTTTTTCTATTGCATATTTAAATTCTTTGCCGGCCATTGTGAAATTAAAAAGAATAATCCAATAAAATTTCAAACACGAAAACATTTTGCTAAAGAACTCAGAGAAAAGTTTGGTCATAAAAAGTAGTCTTGTTTCCCTACTTTTTGTATAAAGTTAGGACACCAAACAAAATATTAAAAATGAATAAAAGTACGAAAACGGAAAATCGAATTTTCATCCAAATATTTAATCATTGTTGCAAGCTTAAAGATGTTTCCAAAAAGTTTAAGGGGATTTTGACGCTTAAAAACATTTGTTTTATTTCAGATGCAATACAGAAATCAATAAAAAGAATTTAGAGCAAATAATGGGGACAAAATAATGAGGCATTATTTAATTAAACGGAATAGAATTTAATGGCAGATACTTCTATATTTAAAAACAAATGAGATTCTAAAATTTCTTAGTTTCGAAAGCAGTTTTTGATTTAAAATTCTTTAATTTATTTACAATTTTAATATTAACAACAGACTCTTAATCAATTCATACTTTATTTAACTTACTAGGAGAAATATTTCAGGTAAGTTTCTGAGAAAAGAGAATCAAATTTACTAATTAACAACATTTTTGACGTGTGTGAAGATAAATAGGAAAAGTTAAATTCGTTTTTAAAAAATATCGCATGCGATAAAAAATATTTAAAAAAAATAACGCATGCGTATTATAAAGAAAATACGACTATTTACTCGAAATTTTACAATTTTTATTAAAAATCAATCATTTTTATTTAATATTTAACAATAATAAGATATTTTATTAGACTTTTAATATTAAAACTTATGATTTTTGAAAAGATATGACAGAGTGAAATTCTCATGAAAGTGCTGTGTGAGGGATATGGCCACTGTGTCCAAACCCTTCGATCTCAGGGAATCAAACCTAATTTCATGAGTCAGTCTTTCAGTCTTAAATTTTTTATATGAATAAGGAAATCAGAAAAAATCAACTCTGACTGCAAAAAAAAGAAAAATGGTAAAATTGAACAAGGTTTTGGAAGTGTCTTTAAAAAAAATAAAAAAATGCATGTCTATTAAATCATCGTAAAAATTGGGTGTTAGAATAAAAATATATGTTTAAACGTTTTAAAACGGTGTTCACTCTTTTTTACAATTTTGAAGAATTATTCGTTCGCAATGTTTCCAAAGTACCTATTACACGGTCATACGAGTTTGTAATGATGAGTGGGAGCGCTTATATGAAAATTTTATGAAAAACAACTACTTTTTTAAAAATATTACTTCGTTCTGCCATGAAGTTACGAAAATTTGGCCAAACATATCAAAATTATACATGTTACGTGGTGACTTCAAAAGTTGCGAAAAATGCAACAAATGAAACCAAACGGCATCAATGATTAACACTGCTTACATAGTTTTTTAAGAGAACATTAGATTTTCTTTTAAAATAACATTAAAGTTAATAAAATAACGTGTTTTAAATTTTTAAAATTTTCAATGGGCATCAAACATCGGATGTAATATTTTTATTGTGGGTTCACGCAATTAAAATTAAAAAAATACATACCACTTTTTTAAAAACTTTTGATAGTTTTATACAGGCTTAATGTCATAAGTAGGAAGCAGCAATTGGAAAGGCTCGTTTTGCTTATAGGACAAAAAAAACAGGCTGTAAAAGTGTAGATGAAATCTCATAGGAGCTAAATTGTAAACAAAATTTTTTTTATTTGAAGGTTCTGCTGTGAATGTCCCAAATCTGTAAAAATGCACAATAGTGCTGTTTTAATCGAATATGCGCCACAATATCAAAGTCCCTTTTACATTACAGAAATTAATACATTTCATAAACCTAGAAATAGTTCGGGAATTTCGAAATCCTATTAAATACTGATAAACATGTACATTAATAAATAAAATAAGTTTATGTATAATATATCATGAACTTACATCTTAAAATACATTGCATTAGTGTGATACAAGCACGCCTTTTTCGATGACAACACAACAACAATTAAATACAAAATCAGACATTAAAACAGAATTGGTATACAAAAATCTTACAAATTCAACTGTGTATATACTCCCACACAAGTCATCAGATCATACAAAAAAAATTTTTCCACACACTGTTTTTTAAAGTAAAGAAAATATGTGTGAACTTCTGTGTTCCGTGTTTTTTTAATGTACATACTAATATTTTTATACGTAAAAATATACTTATGTACATATGTATGTATATACCGGCTTGGTTCATTTAAAAAAATTTGTACACTGTTTACAAATTAGGTTTTGAAAAATGCCGTTATATTTTAAAGTAAATTTAACCCCAGGATCGGATTTGCGCTGCTAATCACTAAATCTTACTGACTGTTTTTAAATCAAGAGCGCAAAACTTGTTTGTTTAACATCTAAACAAAAATAAAATTTAAAGATTTGTTTGTTAAATGTAAGTTAAACGAACGAGTTATGAGGTCATGTTCTAAAAACAGGCAATAAAAGTAGTTTTAAGTTTTTTTTCAAAAGATCGCAGGGCTTAAAAATTTGAATGCGTGTTAAGGTTAATTCGAATTTATCTAGCAGAGACATTCACCACATTATTTAAGTGTTAACTACTTAAGGCTAGTTTACACTATCACACAACTCTTACGTATGTATTTCTTATGGCGTTTTCTTTTCTGGGTAAAATTCTGCATTTATTCTGCCTTTTACATTTTTTTATGTTCATTTCTGAAATACATGTGTTATTTTAAAAGTGTTAAGTTTTCTTTTCTAATGATGTTCCCTTTAAAATTAAAAAAAATGCTACATGTTTAACACTCATTTTAATTAAATGGGCATGAGTGCAGCACTAGATCAAGGCGAATTCAATACTAGGTGGTGGCAAGTTTCGAGCCGTGAACAATAACACAAAAAACATCTGTTGTTTCTGTTAGCTTTGGATTGTTGTAGTCTTGCCACCACCTGTAATTGAACCTTGCGCTAATTGTACTTTATTGTTTAATGCCGAAATTTGTGTTTTTTTGTAAACGTAAAATATGAAACACTTCTTAAAAATTAGGGGAGCATTTACAAATGTTGCACATTAACATGTAACACTTATGCAACACTTTTTATTTAGAAAAGAAAACGCCATTTATACTTTGTGAGATGAAAATCTAATGAGTTTTGTTGCGACCAGTGTTGCAAAAACTTATTAAGGAAAAATGCTAGATTTTGTTAAAAAAATCTAAATAAATTCTGGAATAAATGCTAAACAAATATAAAAAAAAAATAATGAAAAATCTTCATTAAAGTAAGGGCCAAGCACATTTTCTATTATATGCTGCATTTTGTGCTTCAGTTCCTTTGGGTAAATACCAGGGTATTCAAAAACCTTTTCCCAATTTTCGCAATTTCCGGGTATTTACCAATTGGATATTTACCCTCTTTCCATCTATTCACTTTAATGAGCATTTAAATTGTTGCATTTTTTTTAAGATATAATTCAATGTTAGAATCTTAAGGTTTTTTGCTTTAATGTTTGTATTAAAATTATACATTAATTCAAAATATTGAAAAAAAAATACTAGAAAAAATGCTAGATGATAAATCAGCTTTTTTCATGCTAAATGACTTTAACGATCTAACGAAGAAATTAACTCACTGTAGTGTCCACATGTATGCAAATGATGTACAATTGTATCTGAGTAGCACCAGTAGCACCAATTCAGGAAAACTTTGACAAACTCAATTACGACCTAAACAACATATATCATTGGGCATCTCAAAATGGTCTGTGCTTAAATCCAGGAAAATCATAATGTCTGGTTATTCAAAAAAAAAAAAAAACTATCACACCTTTATCGAAAATTATAGCCTAATAAACAATGAGAAAATTGACATCGTAAAAACGGCAAAAAAAAATCTGGGATTAGTGTTCAGCAGCAACTTAACGTGGTCAAGCCATATAAATACACTTTTATGTTAAACTAAGAGCCCTGTCAGAATCCTACTTGCAAAAGCTTATTTGGTTCCAAGCCTTACAAACGGATGCGAATTGTTTTCTCATTGTGATTTTACTAGTACAAAAAAACTTGAAGACATATTCATAAACTTAAGAAGCGTAACCAAGTTTCAGCATGCTCGAAAACCCTCTATGGAGATTCTTTCGAAAGCCTTCTTAACAAAAGGGTTCTTTTGTTTTTGCATAAAGTGATTTAGATTGATATAACTTTTTTAAAAAATAAGATTTGCTAGATCACCAATGGGTAAAAGCATAATATTTCCGAAATTTCAATACGTAGTTTCTGAATGTCAATTTTTCATTAACGCTATTCTTCTTTGAAATTTTCTTCCTTATTACCAACAAATAAACGGCTCCACGAAAAGCCCCCCAATGAAATAACGCCCAGGAAATAACCCCCAATGAAGTAAATCCCAAAAAATAGGAAATAACACCCAAAAACAGTGAATTAAATAACATCGAAAAATAAATTAAATAAACCCCAAAGCGAAAACGAAACAGCCCCCAATATTTGGGAGTTATTTCATATGAAATAACACCCAATGATGAAAATAAAATAACCCCAATGAAATAAACCCCACCAGCAACAAAAATGAAATTATGCCCAAAATTCATAAAAGAGTCAGTTTCACCAAGGATAACCCCCAAAAACCAACACCTTTAAAAATGAAATAACCCCCGAATAAAAAAATGAAATAACACCCAAATTATACACGCTATGAAACAAGCCCCGAATTTTAAAAATTTGTTGGGTGTTATTTCATTGGAGATTATTTCATAATTTGAAAACCCCAAATGAGGAATGAAATAATTCCCAAAAAAAAATGTAAAAGGGCCCAAAAAATGTATGAAAAAAATTTGGGGAATATTTCATTTCTCGTTTGGGTGTTATTTCATTGGGGGCTTTTCGTGGAGCCCAAATAAACAGCAAGGAAATTTCTTTTAAGGAATTCCTTTTTAAATTTCTTGCCTAATTTATTTTGTTTAAATTTTTAATAAGGGTATTCATTTCCAATTTGTTTGGTTGGACGTGAACGGGTATTTTTTATTTTTTTTTTTTTGTAAAAAGAACAAACTGTCAAAAAAATCTGTCAAATAATTCGTGGAAGTAATTGATAGTTTCAAATAAGTGTTAAAAGTGAATTAATTGATTATTTAATTGTCACATCATTTACGGAAATTCATAATATTTACGAAAATATACAATATAAGCAATATAAGCTTTGAAATATTAATATTATATTGCAGAAATTTTTACTTCATTCTTTATATTCCTTTTTTTTTAATTCTTTTTTAATAACTTTTTTTATTGAACTCATTCTTAATATTTATCATGGTAGAATAAGTACAAGGTATAGTCATTAGAAATTTTGTTCTCAATTTCAAAACACATATAACGTCAAACAAAAGAAAATATGGAAAAAATTAAAACAAGCGTCAAAAATGAAATAAATTAATTTGACATTACATGGGTAAATAATGAAAACTCTCCCTAATGAACATACCTGGTACCAAGGCCCATCTATCAGGTCTGCTTATTTGTACAAAAACAAAAAACAATTCTTTTTAGTTGTCAAAAATTTACTACCACATATACAAAGCAAAAGGAAAAAACGTGTATGTGTCGCATACCATAAACGTATACATGCACATGTAAACAACTTTTGACAACTAAAAAGAACATAAACAATGATCATCAGGCTTCTTGCGCAGACCTTTTCAATGGGCCTTGCCTGGTACTTATTATACTATGATATTTATTTTTTTCTTTTTGAAAGTTAAATAGAAAGAAGTTATGTATGTTTGAAATTTTGTAACTGTAAAAAATAATTTTTAAAAACAGAGTTGTACAATTCAAGGGTTTATAAAAAGAGATGTAATTTTTCGTACTTTTTTAATTAACAATTTTTTATGAATGGCAACATCATTTCGTTTGAAGTTTATAGCGGAAAATTACATCTTTTTATGCCCGTAACTTCTACAGTTATCTTTACCTATTTCAACGTTAATTTTGCCTTCAGTTTTCCTTTAAAATGCACGGCTAGATTTCTTTTTGTAAAAATTACGGGCATTATTCTGATTTTTTTACACTTGGTTAAAGTTTGACAAAAATTTAACTTTTGGTAGAATTTTTTTTTGTGGTTGTTGTAACAAAAATTAAATTTTTCCACTTCCATTTTTCCAACAAATAAAAAAACTGAAATAAATACCTTCAATGTTAAAATTTTATGTTTTTTTAATTAATTTTTTTATGTTTAAGTTTGGTTATAAAATGTTTATATACACTGTAATTTGTAATAATCTTAAGTTAAATTTAATGTTATTAAATTTGGAATTAAATTTGTACACATACAAAATCCTGCACTGTAATTACAAGACTTAGTTCTATTTTTCAGAAAATCATCAATAAATAAAAGCAATCCCTATAAGTTAATCTAATGGAAATGGTGCTTTCATATTTAAGAAATATGCATGAGTCATTTATCGCATTGCTAACCGAGAAGTAGTTGTTGGTTATAAGTTATGTCTGGGCATACAATGAATTTACACATTGACTTTAATACATACAAATTTATAAATAATTTGCTTTTAAACAATATAGGTACATGTGTTTTTTTATTCGTATACAAGGTTCCAATCGGAAAATTCAGTTTAAAGCGCAAAAAACAACTACATTTAAATTTAGAGAAATGTCATAGAATGTGAACTTTGATAAAATTTATTAACTAAAAAGAGAAACGCAAATAAAATTAATTAAAAACTTTACTTAAAAAAATTAAAGATTATTTCAAACACAATAACTATTGCGGTAAAATAGTTTTTTTTTAGAAAATTTATTGAAATATCCGGACGATCTGATAGTACTTATCTATTAATATTCATATGTTTCACTAGACCGACGAATAGTTGGTATTTCATTCGCATTTGCGAACTAACGTGGAGATTTTTAAACTTGTGTTGCGACCTAAATTTCGAATTCATTCATGATTGATGGTTTATGCACACAAAGAGTCTACTTCGGAAAGATCTTTATATGCGGACTTTTTTATGTGAAATTTTAGATTGATTCTCACCATTTGCATAGGCTTAATTTAAACTTATTTAACAAATTTTTTCAAATGATATACAAAATTGCTTCTTGTACTTTGCGCACAAGATTTACGGGGACAAACAACCAGCCAAACAGATGGATGAAAATGATCACATAAAAAGGGAATTCAGCGTCGATCGGAATACTTAAACATGGGTCTAGATTGCTTTGTACAGTACAATACGCATATAAGAAAGCCTAAAAATGCACCGATTTTCTTTCTTATATCTCTAACACGCATATAAGAAATATATTTTCTTATATCTGTAACACCCATATAAGAAAGATATTTTCTTATATACATCAGTAACAGAATTTAAAATATGTCCTATAGGAATTGAAATAAAACTGTTTAATACTAATACCTACTCACATCATTTTGTACTAAATTTCGTTTATTTGCCAGGCCCACGATGTCGACAAGAACATTTTTTTCGCATATTTATATTGAAAACAATAATAAAAAACTAAAATTTGTTTTTGCTTTCAATACAAATATACGAAAGAAATGTTCTTGTCGACATCGTGGGCCCGGGCCTAAATATAGAAACATAACAAAAACAGGTGATTGCACTGTTTAATACTAATACCTACTCACATCATTTTGTACTAAATTTCGTTTATTTGCCAGGCCCACGATGTCGACAAGAACATTTTTTTCGCATATTTATATTGAAAACAATAATAAAAAACTAAAATTTGTTTTTGCTTTCAATACAAATATACGAAAGAAATGTTCTTGTCGACATCGTGGGCCCGGGCCTAAATATAGAAACATAACAAAAACAGGTGATTGCACTTCACTTTGGATAAAAAAAGTAATTTGGTAAAAAAATATTAATTCCTAGATTTAAGATTAGATTTGATAAAAAATCTGTAAGAAGAATAAATACATAGTTTAAAAACATGTGTTTACTTAAAAAATACTATATATGAAGTAACACTGAACAGATGTAAATTGTAAATTATACACAAAAAAATCTATTTTAACCGAGGTAAAAAAAATTGAATTTCTTATACACGTAATATTTTCCATGGAATGATTTTTCTTCAGAATTGCTTTCTTATAGAAGAGTTTTTCTTATAAGCGAGTTTCTTATATGAGGATTATTAAGCACGCAGATATATACAAATGTGCATGGTGTCTGAAGATGTCTTTCTTATAACCGAGTGTTTCTTATAAGCGATTTTCTTATATGCGTATTGTACTGTATAACACACAACTGCATAAACGTACATATATAATTGTGTGTTTTTTTGTTCTTCTTAATTTTTACTTGTATATAAAGTTTTGCAGTTTAAAATAACATTTATCTTTGGTAAACACTTGCTTTAGCATAAATTGTAGCGAAAAATTAAATGTAGATGGCGAAATTCAAGCAGCACGTTGGGTATACATATAGATATTTAAAACAAAAAAAGCCATCTGTTGCCCAAAATTTCAAGCAATTTTTTTAAACATTTGTAGGCATTAAAAAAAATTCAACATGTATCTTAATTTGAGATGTTTGTATGTATGTAGGTTAAGAAGAGTTATGTGCCCAAGAGCACACTTCTACTCGGAGACCAATGCGGCCCATTGTGAATCCCTTCAATGAAAAAAAGGTAGAGAGAAAAGTAAAGAAAAGAAAAGGTGGATAAAATTAAGAAAGTTTGAAAGTTTGTTTGTATGTCATATATAAATTTATATATAAATTAGACCGGGTCGACCTCCATACAAAAAAAAGTTGTGCCAGTCACCCCCTAGAATGAAAGATATGTCAATGAAGTTTCTAAAACAGGAAAAATATTTTTTTGCCACGCCCCAAAATACCGCACTTTTGGTTTTTTATATGTAGCGCTGCCATTTAAAATCCGATCTTATCATATCACATATCGTTGTTCATGGCTTGACAGTGACTTCATTTTTGCCTTTGGTGATTTTTCAATCCGACTTCAAACTCTGTGCGCCACTTATGCCATCTCGGATGTAAAACTAAGTATGTCTAGCTTTTATTATACTCACTTTTATGCCACGCCTCAAAATTTTTCTTTTTTCTTTTTCACATGCATATTATTAAAAACCAGGTAGAACCCAATACAAAAACCAAAAAAAAAATCCACAAGCGACTTCATGGAATAAAAGTCTTATTTATTAAGTTTCAAGTGCTTACCAAATTTTTTACCATGCCCTAAAATGCAGACATTTCTGTTTTATAGACACATATATAGAATCACAAATGGAAGTTAAATCTCATCGTATCGTATATCATTGGTAATGGCTAGAATTTGGCTTAATTTTTGTGTTTATTGCTTTAGTATAACTTGAAAATTCCCGATGGTATTTATGATTTCTAAGATAGAAATTCGCGCTTTTGGAAAATCTTAACTCTTGAACTTCGTTTGTTTTCACATACATAGGAACAATGTTTTTCGTTTAAACTTTAAAGCTTCTTAGACACTTGTCATTTTTATAGAATACTTCTTATTTTTTATATACATATTTTGATCTTTTATTTACGCATCCTTATCTTATTTGATATATTAAAATAAAAAAATTAGACGTACTACTTCTTATTTGACTACATTATTTTTATATTTAGAACTTTTTTGTTTTTTTTTTTGCTGGGGAGCCATTGAATGCGTTTTTTTATTAGTTATAAGTGAAAGTATGTTTATAACTATGTACTAAAATTAAATTGTATTTGTATTCAGGAATATATCTTTGTAATATATGTGAATTAGCCTAGGAGGCTTATATATATTACTCTGAATGAAATAAATAAATAAATATTTAACTATAACATATTTTAATATGCCATATTAAACTATCGCATATTTAAATATGTCATAATATCAAACTGGGCTTAAATATCAAATGTGGTTGTCTAAATAAAAAATACTTAAAAAAATAAATATCCCATTAATTTATTAATTATTTCCTAATAATTTCTATGGACAAATTAAAAAAATCGAACAAAAATAAATTGGAGTTGGCACATCCTTCTGTGCCACACATCCGGAACATATGGAAAATGAGGACTAGGGACAACACTACCCTTCAATGGTACCCATATACCTGAATTGTATTTGTGATTTGTTTTAAATATTGGCCATATTTGGACAGATCCTTCGTTGTTACTAAACCGGGTCATTTGGAAAATGAGGACTAGAGACCACACTATCCTAACTCCTAATAAACACAGAAAAGACTTCAATATACCTACAAACAGTAACTTTTGAAAAAATTTCGACACAAAATCAAGAGAATTTATTTTTTGTATCTCCGATATTTATGAAATTTAACATGTATGGATATTTTGAAATAAAGGTTCGAAAATGGCATTATTTCTCGAAGAGGAAAAGTGAATTGGCCACCAAGATCGTTCGATTTGACACCTTTAGACTTTTTTGTGGGGTTGTTTAAGTCGAAAATGTGCAGCAATAATCCCACAACAGTTCAAGAGTTTAAAAACAACCTTAACGAGCAGATATCAACCATTGACACCAGGCTATTGAAAATTAAGAATTTTGGTTGATTGGGAGCCAGTAGGGGTCATTTGACCGACATAATTTTTCATTTTTTACCGGAACCTAGGTATTTGTAATAAGCTGAAACAAAAATATTTTTAATGTCTCATATTTACAACAAATAGGTATATTGGAGTCTTTAATTCATACACCTAAGGACGCAATTAAAATTTTTTCAGTTTCTAACACAAAGAAAGAAGTACCTACATATACAAACCTATATATTGCAATTAAATTCAATACACCTGTCGTTTCTCATGTTTCTTTTTTACTTCACATTTTATGCTTTGATCCTACTTTTCGTTTTTGATCCCTACCAATAAATATTTTAATGTATTACACAATTTGGGGGTTGTTGTTTTTATATTTGTGTGTATTTTTAAAGTTTTCTATTTTGTTATTATTAATTTGTGTAACGAAATGGCAACACTTTATTATTGACATTAATTTCATTTGCAATTGTTGTTTTGTTTAGATGTTTCGCTGTTATATTTTGATTTGTATATTGAATAAAATAAAGATGAAAGAATACAAAAAGGGGGGTTATGGACAAAATGACGTCATCTGACAATTAAACCTAACCCTAAAATAAATATGTACATTTTATTAAGACAATGTTTCTTTAAAAATAATTGTCTTGAAATAAAGCAAAAAAAAACAAATCTTAAAAAAAACTTACCGCAATGGAAAGACAATTTTCTTCAGTGCTATTAGGAAATTTGACAACAAACTTTGAACCGGCTTTTTCTTCACTGTCGTTTAATGGCCGAAAACGACAGACTACTTTAATACTATCCTCTGCTGGTATTTCACGCTCAGCAGACATTTTGTTACGATTATTTTTTAATTATATTTTTTTTAATTTAAGGCGTTAAAACACGAATTTAAAAGCACCAAATTTAATTTGTTTTTTTTTTGGAAATAATAATTTTCGGTAAATTGAAATTTCTTGGCTATTCACTATAAGTAAATAAAGTTTGATTAAAAAAAGTGGAGCTGAATTTTTTTTTTTGCACAATATTGGAGTCAACGCAAAAGAAAAACGAAGTTTTTACGAGCACTGGTTCTTCGTTTTTTTTATTACTCCTACAGTTAGTTTTTTGGATAAATTTTTTTTATTTATTTTTTGTTATTTGGAATTTTTTTCATGTATATGTATTTATTAAAAGAAATTATCACGTTATTAAATTTATTTAGGAAAATATATTTTTTCAAACGCGATAATCAATTGGAAAATAGTTTTGGGAATGGCCTGTCATACGGAAAGAAAAATTGCTCATCATTTGCACGTACACTCTCATACATTCACACTCACGCATACATATCTCATTATATGCGAAGACAATGTTGAAATAAAATCTGTAGATTAATTTACTACAAATTAATGGAGATTTTCTTTATTTCAAAAACTATTATTTATTTTATTATTTGAAGAAAATTTTACAAATTTTTTAATTAGTTATTTTAAATAAATATAAAGATTTTCACTGTGACTCGTCCCAATGACAACCGATTGTGAGTAGACGAGAATGTGAAAAACAGGCAGTGATGGCAATTCAGAGATTTTTATCAAAAAAATTCTAGCGATTATTTACCAAATTTAAATATTTATAAAGGTTTGAGCAAGGCGAATTCAAACAGGTAAACTCATCTCTACAACTACAAAAAGCCCCATGTATTTTGTTTATACAATTTTATGGTTAGTTGTCAAAATTTTTTTATTGCAAATTAAAATTATCACTTTTTTATAAAAGAAATTAATAAATTCACTTCAATCATTCGCAGTTTTGAAATTTTTTTATTATAAAAATAATATTTTTAACACTTTTCATTCAACTTCTTCTCAAAACAAAATCATATTTTGACGTTTGACCATATTTTTTAATTCGCCGTGGAAACAGCTGATGAACGGCTGACGAGATGAGTTTACCTGTTTGAATTCGCCTTGGGTTTGAGCTACTCAAGGCGAATTCAACTACAGGTGGTGTCGCAACAAAACTAAAAAACAACAGAAACAACATAGGGGGTTTTTTATTGCATTGTTTGTGTTTGCGGCTCGAAATGTCAAACATTCTTAGCAAAACACTAACAAATCAAAACAAATAGGCTCGAAATGTCAAAATCAGAAGGCGTTTCGACACCACCTGTAGTTAATTCGCCTTGGAGCTACTAAAGAAAATTATTTCAAGGGTGTGTGTGAAACGTTAGCAAAGTTCTATGGTGAATTAAAATTATCAAAAATTTCTACGCTAATGTCAAAATTTATACCAGCCCCCAGGCAAGGTATATTTATAGCAGGTAGCCGCGAGATTACAACAATTGTACAATAAAACAAACAGCAGGGCTTTTTATTGTTGTTATGTAATATCAAAAAGCAAAGGGGCTGATAAGAGACAAAAAAGACAAAAGATAAAGACAAAAAACTTGTTTACTATACAACATTTGACAGTTCGTACCACAAAACAAGCAAATAAAAAATAAACAGCTGGCTATCCGAGACTACTTGCTATAAATATACCCCCAGGGCTCAAAAGTGTCAAAAATTTACTTCCATGAGTACTTTGCTACCGTTTCAAACACACCCAAAAAAAGATATTAATTTGAAGCAAATAAAGCTTATTTATATTTAAATAACTCATAAGACCCAATTTACAATGTGGACAATAGATTTTTATAAAATATTATATGGTCTTAACACAGGGTCTACACTGTAGACTCTACAAATTGCAATTCGAGTGTATAATCCACCAAAAATTTTAAAGCCGGAGATATCTAACCTCTTCTGCTATAGTTTATCCAACAGCTTCTGTTGAGGTAAAAAACACTCGTCCAAGTGGACGTCACCTTACCCGCGATTTCGGGATTAAACCAGAACCAGTATTCCTTCAAAGAAGGCCAAGACAATCTTCCGAGTCCTCGGCACTTAGAAAGCATTTATTGCAAAGCATCTTAACCAATTGTCAGATGACCATCGATGTATTTGTCGAAATATCGGAAGAAAAATAAAGAAAACAAAATTAAAAATACAAAAATTTGTGGATTTTTTATTTATAATTTGTATATGACCTTAAGCCAAACAAAAAACAAAAACATAGATAATCGACACAGGTCAACAATAAATATTGGATATTATAATAAAAATTTACTAACAACAGTTGTACTCGAAATAAAATATCGTATGAAAATTAACTGTACTTCTGTAAAGTCTTGTAAAAAATAGAATTTTCGGGGAATATAATAAACGCCCTATTCATGTTGATATTACGATATAAAGGTGCAAAGAAATTTGGCCTAGTTTTTAGATTAAAATTATATAATCCTATGTTAATAAACAAGCTCGTGGCCACAATTGATTTTTAATAAATTTGTATTCTTTATTATTTTTTTTTTTTGTTTTCAATATTTCCCCATCCTTCAATATTTCCCCAATTGCAATTTTACATGTGAACGCGATTAGTCGTTGTGTGTTTTAATATTGTAACTCGTATTTTATTATTCCTGAAGATGCCATTAAAAGGATGGGGAAATATTGAAAAAAAAAAAAATAATAAAGAATACAAATTTATTAAAAATCAATTGTGGCCTCGAGCTTGTTTATTAACATAGGGTTGGAAATTTAGAGGCCGAATAAAGATAATAATATTTTAAATTATATATTGTAAACGTTTGAAAAAATGTTTTGCTTTATACTGCTGAATAAATTATAGTTTTAAAACTTAAATTTTTTTTAACTATAAGAAATAAGATGATGTAAAAAACTTTTTATACCATAAAATGAAATGAAATGAAAAAAGCCCTTTGCGGATCCCCTAAATTTAAAATTTAATTTCAACTACCTGTGCTACATATTTTTATATATGTATCTGTTTTGTCAAAATCTACCCACTTGTTTTAATATAATAATTTCAATTTCGAAACAAAAATAAGTTACTAAAATAAATTTATTGTCGAATATAATTTCATACTGATAATAAATTTTCAACAAAAATCTTAAAATTATTAAATCATTATTTGTAGCATTTTTAAAAATAATTTTTGGCCATATCCAGATTTTTAATCTGCTAGTGCGGATTAAAGATGGTTAGAATTTATACGCCAACAAAAAATCATGATCTGCGCGCAACTAAAACAATCCAACAATATAAAAAAAACACGCATTTTGCTTGTGTAAAAAATGATAGATATGTATGTCAAGAACAAAAGCATTTGTTTGTGTAAAAAATGGTAGAAATGTCAAAAACAATGCAAAAAATCAGCAGGCGTTTCGCGCAGACCTACTTATTGGACCATGTAAAAATCTATTATATTAATTATATTCTCTTCGTTTCTACCAACAAACTGTAATATATTTGCGATGGCTCATTAGCGTAGGCACACAATCGCACCGTATGAACGTAGTAGCGTATCAGATAGATACGTTGTCAAATTAAATATTTTATGCAAAGGCACACAACAGCTGGCGTAAACGTAAAAGCGTATCGACGTCGTACGCCGACATAGATATAAATTTATATCAAAGTAAATTTAAAAATAAAAAATTAAATTATTTTTGTGCTTTTTAATTGAATATTTTTAACCAGGGCAACTTTTTTAAGGCATATGCCACTTCTACAATTATTTGGTTAAAACGCCATTTTTCGTCCAGCTTGCCAAAAAATACCTTTTTTGCAAACTAGATCACATTTAAAAAAATCTTAGCGGATATGAGGTAGAATCTATTCGAAATGCTAAATGAATGTTGCAAAAACTGGATGTAAACAGTGACTAAGTGTACATAAGAGAACTTTAAATACATCTGCTCAAGTCTATTACAATAACAAACAAAATGGCTTACTATAAATGAAAGCTAAGACTTAATTGACAGTCCTAAAGAAAATATTAAAGATGTCAGTAAAAAAGATTTTGTTGAAAAGTGTAAAAAAAAGATTTAGAACGTAACATCGGATTACAAGATTAATTAAAATAAGAAATAGTATATGTTAGTAGCAATGCTGCCAGTGAAATATACATTTTAGTTCCCAAAAAGATACACTTTTTCCCAAAAGATACATTTTGAAAAAAATTTGAAAATCCATTTTTAACGTTTAACATTTAATTTTTAAAAGTACAGTAAGCAAACTTTAAAATTAATAATATGTAACTATCTTTGGATGTTATCAAAACCAAATCATTTATGTTGCTCATGTTGGTATACTAATTAAGGGATTCCTAGAAGAACGCATACACTCAAAGGAGTTTAATAATTCTGGTGGTTTACCATTTTGATAATATTATAATACAAAATCATGTTCCGATATCTAATAAAGTCGTTAAAAGTATACACAAGAAGACTAAAAGCGAAATTAAAAATACATTTAATTATTCAATACTCCTGCAAAACTCGCTATACGGCTTGGCATTTCAATTTAAAAAAAAAACAGTTTGAATAGAATTTCTCAGAATATTGTTTTAACTTAGCGGTGTTTTCATATTTTAATGAAAGTGAGACGGATGAATTTATTGACAACCTTTCTCCAGTTACATCTTGCGATATTAAAATAGTGTTTTCCATTTATTGAACTGTTTTATTCGATAACATGCTATTGTACTATACAATCAAAACTTAGTAAAATAAATGTTTCTTAAATTGTAACATGTTTATATGTATATGCCAGTTTTGCCATTTTGTGCCATTTAAAAATTGCTGGTTTAACAATTTTAAACTTGCCCTGATTATAACAAAATTAAAGGATAGACAAATAAAGAATAATTTGAATAAATTTGGAATATTTTTAATATTATTTTTAAGAGACCCCATTCATTTTAAATCCCATCAGTCGATTTTCAACTTCTTTTATTAGTTATCCATTTTCTTTAAGTTAACAACACTAATTTCAAAAAGAAGAGAACGAAAAAAGTGCTGCCATACGAAAAAAGTATACGTATAAGTGATGGAAAATTGAAAAATTTAGATGGTACTGACCAACAAGCAAAAGCGTACTTTTTTCAACATTTTGGTACTTTTTTCTGGCTATATTTCAATAATAAATTTCTGATGAGAATATCTGACATTAAAATAAACCAACAAGCAGTGCTGCCATAACCTTTTGATAAGAATAAATTTGTGAACAGGGCTGTGGAATCGGTGTTGAGTTTTTTGTAGTGGAGCTGGATTTCCCAATAAAAAACATATTTTTTTAATTTCCAAAACAAAAATACTTGGAATTTACGATGCTAACTGCCTGTTTAACGATTTCGAACGTCAACGTTCGCATAGAAAACTACATTTAAAACAAAAACAAATTTTCGAATATTGTTTTGGTTTTACATATAATTTTCTATGCGAACGTTAACGTTCGAAATCGATGAACAGGTTGTAAATCTTGCTATATTTAACCATTTAAAAGGTACTGCGCAAAAAAAGAGTTTAAAGTCAAATAACGACTAGTCTCATTAACACTTAGCATTTATCATAGATTAGGAGTCGGAGTTGGAATTTTAGAAGTTAAAGTCGAAGTAAGTACTTTTTGTTGACGATTCCACAACCGGATGTCAATGGTAAAAAAAATATCAACGCTAAATTTCTAACAAGAATCATAACAAGAAAAGAGTACTAAAACGGACGTTGGGTACCCTGGTATTTTTGAAAGGTAAAAGTACTGAAAATAATATCAAAGTAATGATTTTTCCATTACTGATACGTATTTGATTTTTTAAATTGACGACGAGATTGCTTTCAATTTCACCTTTCCATTTGTTTGCCAGTTTTACTTTCAATTTTACAGCTGATTACAAGTTTTCTTTATAAATTGTTTTCTAGATGGCATCTTGAAATTAAATTGCTTACAAATTGAGTGCAGGCCACGTCACAACTTTATATTTATGTAAATTTTGACAAACAGTATATGTAAAAGACTATGAGCAAGGCCCATCTATCAGGTCTGCTTACTTGTACAAAAAACAAAAAACGATTCTTTTAAGCTGTCAAAAACTCACTACCACATATACAAAGCAAAAGAGAAAAACGTGTATGTGTGGCATACCATAAACGTAAACAAACTTATACATGCACATGTAAGCAAAATGTAAACAACTTTTGACAGCTCAAAAGAACATAAGCAATAATCATCAGGTTTCTTGCGCAGACCTTTTCAATGGGCCTTGACTATGAGGGAGTTCACACGGTGTCTTTTCAGACATGTCCAACAAACATGTTTGTTTTGTTTGTTGGCAATCAGGGTGGAAAAGAAAGAGCGGTTGCCAAACAGAAATGAAACGAGTTTTTATGCTTGTTAATCGTATTTTTGTTTTTGTATATTACTTGAGGGTTACACGATCAAGTTTTGCCTATCATGTTTTAATACACTCACACTTTTTTACCAATACACTCATACTTATAAAATGATACGAACTTGCCTTTAAAATTCTCTTTCCAGTGAGTGTTTCAATTTACGTTCAAGAAAACAGCTGAATTCGCCTTGGTTCGTACCAAGGTATATTTACACAAGGTACATATACATATACAAAGCAAAAGGAAAAAACGGGTATGTGTGGCATAACATAAACGTAAACAAACGTATACATGCAAATGTAAGCAAAATGTAAACAACTTTTGACTACCAAAAAGAACATAAACAATGATCATCCGGCTTCTTGCGCAGACCTCCAACTTAGGTAAACAGCTGGCAAAAATATGGGCCAACGAGTTTACCTTGTGTAAATATACCTTGGTTCGTACGAAAATGTATATCAAGGCGAATTCAAACAGGTAAACTCATCTCTACAACTACAAAAAGCCCCATGTATTTTGTTTATACAATTTTCTGGTTGGTTTTCAAAATTTTTTTATTGCAAATTAAAATTATCACTTTTTTATAAAAGAAATTAATAAATTCACTTCAATCATTCGCAGTTTTGAAATTTTTTTATTATAAAAATAATATTTTTAACACTTTTATTCAACTTCTTCTCAAAACAAAATCATATTTTGACGTTTGACCATATTTTTTAATTCGCCGTGGAAACAGCTGATGAACGGCTGACGAGATGAGTTTACCCAAGGCGAATTGACTAGAAGGTGGGGTCAAGTCAACATATGGTGTTTTTTTCTGTGGTCGATTTGTCAATGTTTGTATACAAAATAGTTTTTTATGTAAACAAACCTATTTTTTTTACTAGCAATATTTTTGACAACCCGACCACAGAAACAGTGTTGTTGTAGAGTTGACCTCACCTTCTACTCAATTCGCCTTGAGTTTACCTGTTTGAATTCGCCTTGATGTATATATTAACCAAGGCGAATTTACACCAGGTGACCTTATCTTGCTACGTAAGCAACAGCTGCTTACTAAATTTGTGTCAAAATGATATACCGTTCATGTGGTTCTGGGGAATATTTACTAAATGTTATCATTTTCGCTTAAAATTATTAAAATTAAAATTTTTTAAATTATGACATTTTAAACAAACAATTTAAAATTAAAAAGAAAATGAAATATTTGTTTAAATTATTTACTACAGTGTTGTATTATTTTTGACACAACGTTAAAATGTTTTACAGTGCTGTAAATGTTTTCAAAATAAGACCACCTTGTATGAATTTGCCTTGGTATTAACAAAGTGACTTCAGTACAATAACAATGAAACAAAAGAAAAAACAACAGGCATTTTGTTGTTAGAATTGAGTCGGCAAATGTTTCAATAAATAAATAAATAGACAAAAAAATGACGCCAAACGTCACACACGAAGAAAATCACTGCAAACAACTGCGATTGTGAGGTCACTTTATTAGTACATTCTGGTTCGTACTGTCAAAATCAGATGGCGTGTCAAAAGCACCTGTAGTTAAATTCGTCTTGGACGACGTCAAAACAAAATTCTTAAATAGTCGCACGTGTTGTTTTTAAATAAAAGGAGTTTATTTTACATGTAAAGTTGTTGAAAATATTAAATACATTAAAATTACAATGAGTGACGATGAGTTAAGTGATGATATGCAAGAGTTAAATGTACTCATTGCTGAATATCGTAAGAAGGAGG
The DNA here is from genome assembly GCA_949318255.1 of Pollenia labialis. Taxonomy (NCBI): domain Eukaryota; kingdom Metazoa; phylum Arthropoda; class Insecta; order Diptera; family Polleniidae; genus Pollenia; species Pollenia labialis. The sequence goes on along the minus strand of OX439143.1, from coordinate 41,681,421 downwards.
AAGAAAATGAAGATGAACAACAGCTGCAAAATACTCAAGATGAGCCAGAAACTAATGAAGAAAATTTTGATGATAAAGTTCCAATGGATGACGTTTTATTCGGGAACAAAACCAAACTCATAAAGAATTTAGAAAAGGCCGTAACTAAGCCGTCAAAAAAGAACAAAGTTAACAGTGTAGATGGTGAGCACAAAGATGAGACAAAAGCAAAAAAGAGGAAGCCTGCGTGGTCCGATGCTGACGATGTAGATATACAGTTGGGTGAAGTAAAAAGGGAAACAAAACGTACCGGTCATCTGAAAATGGATAAGCCCTACAAAGAATATTTAACCTCACGTTTTACTCGAATAGTCAATCAACCTAAATGGGCTTCTTTAGATCAAAAAGAAAAGTCAGAAAGTGATGACGATGAAGCTGAACTTTTACGTACTGTTGGTTTTCTCAATAAGAAGCCACAGACTATTTTGACTCCGGGCCAATTGAATTCAAAAAGATTAAAGGATTTAAATCGTGCAACTTATGCAGAAGGAATAATTAATAGTATACAATTTCATCCTTTAAGTACAGCAGCTTTGGTAGCTGGTAATAGTGGTGTAGCTACAGTTTACGCTATTGATGGTACCCAAAATGATAAACTTCACAATATACATATAGCTAAATTTCCTATACATTGTTCCCAACTGCTTCCATGTGGTACTAAAGCTGTTTTTGGTTCCATTGTACCTTATGCCTATTTATATGACTTGATGACTGCTAAAGAGAGCCGATTTAAATTGAACCGCGATTTTGGCAACTTAAGCAACTTTAAAGTGTCACCTTGTGGTCGCTATCTTGTATCGGGAGGTCGTTGTGGCGAAATTCACATTTATGAAGCCCAAACTTTTGAAATAATACGTTCGCTTAAACAAAATGATCAAGTGGAATCAATATGCTTTACAGCCGACTCCCAACGGCTAATAGTCAGTGGAAAATCTTCGAATGTGAACGTATTTTCAATGAGACAACAAAGACTTGAACACAAGTTTATTGACGATGGCTGTATAGAGGGCAGCGCTATGGATTTATCGCCAAATCAACGACTTTTGGCTACCGGTAGTAAGGAAGGCGTGGTTAATGTATATGATTTTAATAAAGTCATGCTTTCGTCAGCTCCTCAACCAGAAAAAACTCTTCTTCATTTAAAAACGGGCATATCTTGTGTACGTTTTAATCACTCCTCCGAATTGTTGGCTTTCTGTTCAAACTTGTGTAAAGACGCAGTAAAAATAGCACATTTTCCCTCTGGTACAGTTTATGCTAATTTCCCTTATACTATGTCAAATTTGGGGCATGTTCGTACTCTGGAATTTTCACCACAATCGGCATATTTTGCAATGGGTACTACTAATAAATGTCCTCTATTTAGAATTAAGCATTTTCAAAATTATTAATATGTATGTATGTATACAAATTTCTTTTTGTAGAAGTATTTAATAAAAAGTTAATTTTTAAAATTAAAAAGTAATAACTTCACGGTTTTTTATATGTATTTAAAATCCTCAATCTTAGCCAAAATGATGTTTTTTAATTTTAAAGTATTCATTCTCAATATACCTGTGCACATGCATACAAACATAGGTATGTTTGCATTTTTTTTTGAGGAAAAGTTTATTAAAAATCATAAAACCAAGAAAACTGTAAATAAGAACAAAATATATTTTTATTTTAAACAAAACACATTTAAAACAAGATTTTACATGAATTTGTTTTTAATTATAGTAGGCCGACCGAAAAGATCTTTCCGAATCCCTTTTAAATGTTTCATGCATTTTCGTTATATCCTCCAGTTTATTGCCAATAGACGAAGTACTCTGTTCAATCCACTGCAGGGAACTCATATGAGCATTAAGTATTTTCCCAATTTGTATAATGGGATCGGAATTATCTTGACATTTATTTGATTCATTTAAATTGTCAATAATTTCCTTGAGGTCTTCCGACATTTGCTTTAGTTGTGTATCTAGATTTTCCACCATCAAATAGGTTTGAGAACGTTCTACATCAACCTGTGGTATTTTTAAAAATTCCTTTTGTAGGGGTACAATACTTTCTTCCAATTCTTTATGTTGTGTGGCAATGAATTCGAGCTCCTGCTCCAAAGTTTGTTGGTCTGATTTAACCTTTTGTACGGCATCATTTAAATCAAGTATTTTCTGATTATTACTAATAAGAATTTTATCCCATGCATTGATTTGAGTAGCTTGATCGGTAAATATTTTTTCCTGTTCCTCTAACTCTAAGGTCCATTTATTTATATGTTCTTCTAATTGATTGTAGGACAATTGGGAGGCATTGGGTGGCATAGCGCTGGAATCGGTTGTTTTTGTAGCAGTAGTTAAGCTAGCAAATCCCGTTGTGGCTTGAGCTGTGGAAGCGGCGGCAGCAGATGAAGCCGGTGCTGATAACAAAGAATTTGCAGTTGAAGTGACAGTTCCTATAGATGCTGCAGGTGTTGTAGCTGGAGGGGCTGCAAATGCAGAAAAGCCTGTGTTTAAGGAAGCTGAAGATGTAGCTGGTGCTGCTGTCGTGCTAATTGGTGTTGTAGTAGTTGCAGCTGTGGCTGTTGTTGCAGCGGCAGCATTTCCGAAACCAAATGCAGTAGTAACCGGTTGAGGAGCAGCTGTTGATGTTAAAACAAATGTTTGTGCGACAGGTTGAGCTGTTGTCGTGGTATTAGTTGCTGTTGCTGTAGTTGCACCAAACCCAAAACCTGTATTTGTGCCTCCTGCACCTAAGCCGAAGGATGAAGTACTTGCTGCTGCTGAAGCGGCTGGAGTAGTTGCTGCGGAAGTTGTGGCTGCAGGAGTTGCAGCTCCTCCAAAACCAAACCCTAATGGCTTAGCTCCAGCGTCCCCACCGCCTGTGGCGCCAAATGAAAAACTTCCTGGCTTTGTTGCTGTTGGTTGGGCAGCAGTTGTAGAAGTATTAGGGGCACCAAAAGAAAAGCCTCCAGTAGGTGGTATATTTCCAGGTAATTGAAAATTCATTTTTGAATATTATAAAAAATATTTAATATTTTTGTGAAATTCGGTTTAAGAAACTACAAAGCAAAAACAATTGGCCTTTTTAATCTTTACGACTCACGGAGAAGTAATAGCAAAAAACTATATTATTGCCAGACTATATTCAAACAGTTTTCTCAAATCCTTTTAATTTCTGAAAAATTTCTTTCGCCACAAAAAAAAATTTTTTACATATCGTTAAAAAAATCCCTAGAACTTCATGTGTTTTATTTATATTTATTAAACAGCAACATAAATAGCGGCCACACGGTCAAGTTGTTCTTGACAGTCGTTTACATATACTGTTTGCCAAAATTTACATAAATTGAAAACTGTGACGTAGGCTGCATTCAATTTGTAGGCAATCTATTTTCAAGAAGTCATCAAGAAAACAATTTATAAAGCCAAACATATACTCAGCTGTTGAAAGTAAAATCGCCAAACAAATGGAAAGGTGAAATTGAAAGCAATCTCGTGGTCAGTTTAAAAAGTGAGAGTGGGTTAGTAAAAAATTAAGGGATTATTGCAAATGGAATGGAATTGAAAGACAAAACTTGATCATGTGGCCCTAAGTGATTATATATATTTATTCCTTTTATTCCTAGTAGGAACATAGGGTGTTATCAAAACTTATCCCAAACAAATTAGATAGCTTTTTCTTTAATCTTTCGAACATTTTTTTATTTGTTTAATATCTTTAGTTTTTCTAAAATCTTTGGATGAGTTTCCTGACGATATGGCCTAAGCAATCAGTGAAATGCGCATAGGAAGAGCTCATCCATTCAACAATAAATTTCAGTGTTTTTATCAATAATAAAAATTTGGAATCAAGCACGACAAACAAAATCTTTTAAAGTAAAAATACATATCGCACCCGTTCAACAATACTGTATTAACTCAAAATTTAAAAATTTTCAGTAGAAGCAAAACAATTTTCAATTTAACATTACAGGCATATGAAAAATAATTTTTAAAGCAACCGTTTCATAACAAAAAAGTGGACAAAATTGCACAATGTTTTTACAATGGGTAGATATGAATATTACGTATCCATTTTTTCCAAAAAGTGAAAAAATAAAAATTTTGAGTTAATACAGTATTGTTGAACGAGTGCGATATGTATGTACTATAATAACTTTTGAATGGTTAAAGCCACAGGAAAAATCAATTCGTACTTTAAGCAAGGCAAAGCAGTATCAATAGTACGGCAAGAAAGGAATTTTTTAAATCAAGTACAGAATGCTGGATTTACATAACAGCATTTAATCTCTGATCATTACTTAAATAACCCGAAAACTATAGTTAAATTTATAACATTACGGCTGATAAAAATTGTTGATTTTTAAGTAAACCTAAAGTTTAAAATAAAATTAATAATATAAAGTGAGTATTTTCATTTTTCTTATTTTGCACTTATCGGTGTTACGAATACATTTACAGAAACATAATGTTCTTAAATTTTTGTTATAACATTTATTTATGTATTTTTAAATTTTAAATAATTTCTCATAAGTTAAAATTATAAAACCTACATATGACGGTAAGTATATGTATAGGATACATACAATTGTTATGGAATTTTAGTGTGTTTGTATTTAAAAACGTTTTAAGCCATTTTTTCCGTAAATTTCGTCATTTTAGGTCACCAAGTTTTGGCAACACTAATGTGTTCCAAAAATCAAAATATCTTGAAATGACCTTACTATGTTTTGCGGCCCAAAATTACCCTAATGTTGACAGCACATTTCGCTTTCTTTTCGTTGTGCAATAAAAATCAAAAGTCTTGATTGTTGCCAATATATGATGCCATCATCGAATATCAAATACACATTGGAGATATAATTGTACAATACCTAATATTGAACAATTTTAGTGCAAGTGTATGAGCCGCTTAACAATGCAATGCAAAAAACCATATGTTGTTTTTTTATTGTTGTATTTCCAACGCCACATGAATTCGCCTTAAAAAAAGCAAAGAAAATAGTCAGCTGGAGTTTCGAGCGTACCTTGTTGATGATTATACCAAAGGCGAATTTAAATGTATGAATATAAATTCGCCTTGTACAAAGTCAACAAAACCATTATTTCGCTCGTAAATTACAACAAAGTTTTTTTTTCTTTCGACAGTACAAATATTTTTAATATTAAATATGTTAAAATTTCTAATAAAGTTTTATATATTATTTATAAGTTTTTTAGTACTTATTGAGGCAAGTGAAAGTGATTTAGTAGGGTCAAAAGAATCACTAATATACGGACATGGATTAAAGCCGGATGAGGTTGTTTTACCGGCAAGATATTTTTTCATACATGCAAGTAGCCCAGAGGGCGTACTGTGAGTACACTATACTACTAAAATTAAATAGATTCAAATAAAGTTATTAACAATTCGATTAGGTTTAAAGAATCGCCACCTTTAAAATTTGACGTTCAGATAGTAGGCAACTCAGCCCATGGCCGTTGCAGGTCTCAAGTTGATGTTATCGATCGTGGAGACGGTACTTTTTGGGCACGCTACAAAATTATAGATAATTGGTGTGATAGTGTAGAAATCCATGTACGTTATAATGGTTCTCATGTTGCAAAGTCACCCTATTACATTTGGAATAGAGTGTATTCCGAAAAATGTTATTGCCCCACTGAACTCAATTTATGGATGATTAATAATGAGTGTAAATCGGCCTCGCAAGAACAACAAATTGTTTCAGATTTACATTCCTTCAAGCGTGTTAATTTTAGTATAATACGTGATAACCTCATCAAGCGTTACAACCAACCCGAGAGTATTTCGTTGTGTCATTATCTTGTAAAAGATCAACAAATTTGGCGCAAATGTTACGGCAAGTATGATGGTTTTAAAATGTTTATGGATGCTACTTTATTGGCCTTAGGACGGGTGGTACAGTTGCCTGACATGGAATTCTTTTTGAATCTTGGCGATTGGCCTTTATCAAAAAAAGGTGGACAACAAAGAACTTCCGGACCTTATCCCATATTTTCGTGGTCTGGTAGTAATGATTCCCATGATATTGTCTTGCCTACTTATGATATAACCGAATCTACTTTGGGTATTATGGAACGGGTAACATTGGACATGTTGTCGGTGCAGCGTAGTAAATATCCATGGGATGAAAAGATTGATAAGTTATTTTGGCGTGGCCGTGATTCAAGACGTGAACGTTTAGATCTCATTAATTTAGCCAGACAACGTCCGGATCTAATAGAGGCTGCTATAACAAACTTTTTCTTCTTTCGCGATGAAGAGAAGAAATACGGACCGAAAGTGGATCATATTAGTTTTATGGAATTTTTTAAGGTATGTTAAAATATGTAGTTTTGAACGGTTCTAAATGATAATATTTTTTTCATTATTTTAATTAATTGCCTTGAAATTTTAAATTATTACCAATGTCTAAAATCTTCACTATGAATAAAAAACTGACCTTGAAATTATTTATTTTTGAAACTTGATACATATGTATGTACATACTTGTGAACCATACCTTACAACTTTGGAGCACTTGCTACTTTTGAAATTAAAAAATAAATAAAAATAATAATCCAATAAAAACCGAATAAAAAAATTATGTAACCATAACGCCAAACTTTTGAAAAATCTTAAGTAAAAATGTAATAATATTGAAAAAGCCAAGTCGATAAAATTCCTTAAGGCGATATTTTTGAACTTGCTTTAGCTTCTCTCGAAAATTAGGAAAAGGACAATCGAATGTATTTAAAAAACGAAATAAAAATAAAATGATTCCGTATGATATGGAATGTGCGATCGGTTTTATAAAACTTAAGAAAAGGTTTCCTTAAGTTCAACATGGTGTGACACATATAATTAACAAGTATTTGCACAGTTGATTAAGCTATCTTGTGCATATTAAAGTTCGACCCTTAATATACCTATGCATAACTAGCTGACCCGGCAAATGTTATTTTGCCATATAACTTATTAATTTCAGATGTTACAGTGTCTGCATGCCAAACCTGTTGATTAGCTAAGAATATATAGGGAGAGGGAGCTTTTACCTCTCTTGGCATATTTCACTGCATACCGAATTTTTAGAAAACCGGTTGATTATTACGGTTCACAACTTAAATAAATTGAGTAGTAATTTTTTCATTTTTGTATTATGGTTTACAGCTTTGCTATATTGCGGCGAATAAAAACGTCCAAAAATTACAACTCAACACAACCAGTTGTTTTATTTACAACTCAACTGAGTTGAGCTTTCACCCCTCTTGTCCTATTTCACGTACTAAAGCGATATGAAATATTCCTTACGACCAATTCTCATACGTAACAAATACCCATACAAAATTTCATAAAAATCGGTTCAGTTACAAACACCGTGACACGTGAATTTTATATATACAAACATGTACATATGTATAAGATAAAAAAAAGTAAAGTCGTAGTTTGCGGGTTATTCGAAAAATTGGATTTTTGTGTCGAATTATTCGACACATGGGTAATTCCAAAGTGTTGAACGTGACAGTCGTACGAATTGAAAATGCAATAACATTTTAAGCAACAAATATTTTTCCGTTCTCTTAACCCTTAAATTATAGCACTAAGAGGGCATTGTTATCTATGCTAAAGTTTATGAAAGGCGCGATTCTAGGTCAAAGATAATGGCAAAATAAGTAGCGGTTCGAACATGAAAAAAAGAAGTAGTTTTTGTGGTCATGTATAAAAAGGCGTTATTCAGCGAAACCTGGAACAATTTTTTAATCAAACTACTTTCAGAATTTTACGTAGCAATGTAACATTAAAATGTCTTTGGTTTGATTCCAAAATCTTCTGTGACATTTCGAACGTGAAATTTTTTCATAATAATTTAACTGTATAATGATTAAAACAAAATAAAAATTAATTAAAATTAATCCGAATAAAATATTTCTCTTCGAACTCTTCCTTAGATTACAGACCATGTAAGAAATTTTTTTTGGAATAATTTTTATCAAATATCACCTCTTTTAAGGAAGATAATATTAAAGAAAACATACAATAAAATATTCTCACAAATAAGAAATTACGTTTGCACAACTTTGCAGTCTGATTGTTCATCTAAGTGAACAAATTTATGGGTAAATTAATAAAATTAGTAAAATCTAAATATTTCTCTATAACAATATCGAAAAATAATCAGCTTTTAATAACTTTTAAATTTTCGGTCACGGTGGACCTTTTTACGGAAATGCCCATATTCAGTTTTTTTTAACTGGATGTCAAATATTGCTGGAATTTATTATCCATTAAAATGAAAGGATGTGTTGCCCAAGATTTACGTCTTCATTTATGGCAATTTAGATAACCTTCCAATGAATGTTCGGGGAATATTTCACTTAATACTAAAGGGCTTTCAATTACGGTCTTGTACAGATCTTTAATAAATACCAACCAATCGATATGGCAGAGAAGATGTAGAACAAGCTATTTCTTAATAACAAACAATAAGAACTTGACAGCAGCTCGGATTCTGAAATTTCAAAAATGGCATAAAATTTATAGGAGCAGCTCGATAGTACTCATAATAAAATATAAAATCGAGCAAAAAGAATGCATACATATTTTAATTAACAGAGATTTCTGGGAAGATTTTGATTATTTGGATGAAATTTCAAAGAGATCAGCTACGAACTAAGTTTCTTATAAAATAAGCCCCGAAAACAAAAACGAACTAATGGGTTTCTGTATGACGTATGACAACACAAAAAAAAAAAACAGGCATCGTGGCTCATGTTAATATAAACCATTTTTTTTGTATTTTATATTTTAAGATGTGCGGCATTGCCTGATTTCGCTGCCGGCAACTCAGTTGCCGTAATCGACCCATAAGTCATTAAAATTAGGGAATCATGAATTAAACTTAAAGTTTGAAAATGAAAAAAAATACCAAAAAATATAAAATAACCCCAAAAACAAATGTGAAACAAAACCCCGTAGGAAGATGAAAACTTATTTCAAAATATCAAATCCCGAATTAAAAAGCTTTAATTAGCGGAGCTGGTGCTTGTTACACCATAGAGGAGAAAATCCTTGCGCCTGTGCAGAGAAGCATAAGTTAGCAAAGCTGGTGTTTCTTATGCCATAGAAGAGAAAATCCTATGTTTCGATGATGGCTGGTAAAAGAGATTCGGGATATTCAAAGTTCGAATTTAAAAAAAAAATATATTTACTAGAGCTATTCAAATTACAAAAAAAGAGAGAGCTGTAAGAGAGTAAAAATATCACCAACTTCCCATGTATAAATATTATATAGGTCATGACAGTTATTAATAATAGAAATTTAAAAACAACATAGTGCAAATCGGGTAAAATTTAACAGGGTTATATTAACATTTTTTGTTTTTATTTGTTTAACTGTAATATTAAAAGCATTACAAGGCTTATTAACCTATATTACAAAGCTTTTATTCATAAATATTAAAAACAATTAAATGAATCATAAAAAAAAGTTTCCAACAATCTATCTGAGAACTAAACGAAAAAATTAATGGATAAAAGTAAATTAGAAATGAAATGTCCATCCCTGGCTTGTTACTAATACATAAATAAGTGGCTTAAGAAATTAATTTGTTACTTCAGTATTCAGATATATAAAAGTATTTATTTTGTAAAAGATTTTTTTATATGTTATGAAAAGTATTTGTGATTTTTTTCTGCAACAAAATTTCAGTACAAATATCAGTTGAACATAGACGGAACTGTTGCCTCCTATCGTTTACCATATCTATTGGGCGGAGGCTCAGCGGTTTTTAAACAAATTTCACCTTACTACGAACATTTCTATAGTAAACTACAACCATATGAACACTACATACCGGTCAAACGAGACTTAAGCGACTTAATAGAGAATATCGAATGGGCCAAGAAGGAAAAAAATCAAAAACATGTTAAAGAGATTGCTCTCAAAGCAAGAGAATTTGCGGTTAACAACTTACTTCCAAGGAATATATATTGTTATCATATGACTTTATTTAAAGTAAGTTGAATATATATAAAGCCTTTACCATAAATACCAAACAATATATGTATGTATGTTTGTCTTCTAAAGGAATGGAGTCATCGTTTGGTATCACCCATAAATGTTTTACCTGGCATGGAACGTGTGCAAGAGCAAAATGCATGTTCCTGCAAAGATACACATGTTAAAGATGAACTTTAAACTGAAATATGCTTGCTGCATCTATGTATTTGTATTCATTATGTATGTGATTAAGGATTTACTACCCAACCAGTCATTTTTTCTATTAAGTATTTAAATTATATTTTGCACTACTCAAACACCCTCCAACCCACATTCTACACTTTAGACATTCATACACCACTTTATGTGTAATAAATATTTACAAGAATCTCGTAGATTTTTTAATAAAATTAAAAAAAAAAAACTTATGTTAAAAAAATGTAGTTTTATTTTTTTTATAAATTTGGGATTTAAACAAAGTTTTATGTTTTTTTAATATATTTTTTATTAACTTTTTTTTTATTTTTACTACAAAATCTCTTAAAAATACTAATTTGTTTAACAGATTTTTTTATACAAATTTAACTACTAATTTTTTGTTGTATATTTCTTTTATTTTATAATTTATAAAAGGTGCTTGAATTTTTACAATTTACGGTTTTTGTTTTATATGTTTAAAAAAAATTTGAATTAAAAGAAAAATTTATGTTATAAAAGAAATTCTTACGACTTTTAAGAAGCATTTAAGAAATTACATATTTACATTAGAGAAATAAAAGAATGCTTTCATCGAGTAAAATTATATAAAGATTTACATATAAAATTAATTTTGAACTTATTGTGAATGTGAATTACTCAAAATAACTTTTAAATAAAAACAAACAACGAGAATGTGAAATAACTTGGGAATTATATTGTGATATTGAAAACAAAAGCAATTAATTAAAATCTTGTGCAAAATAATTGAAAGCACATTTATTTATACAATTTTTCTAGTTCTGGAATGTCTTGTTCGAAATTTATTGTTTTACAAATAAAACTTAATCTGATATCAAATCGTTACAAATAAAATAGCAAATTAATTTTCATAAAAGAACAGAAAAGTTTTTTCGAAATAGAACTTAATTTTTTAAGGCTTTGCATGCTCTTTACTTAATTTAGTACACCCTGAAAAAATAAATCATTAAATCATATTTTTATGAAATTTGATAACTTAGAATTTTATTTGCTGTAGCAGCATACACAATATACCAAATGTAATCAAGAGTCTGCCAGGTCAAGTTCAAGGAATTGAGCTACTCTCACAGGGTGGGTACTGAGACTTATTGGACATGGCAGAGTAAGGCTGGCTGGACAAGACGGCGAAGAAATTACTCTTTATTTGAAAGTTGTTTGTTAAGCTTGTAGTCTGCTTTAAAAACACAAAATGACTTTCGGATAGCTGGATTCTCATTAGCTTGTTAAACACCCTTATCGTGGTTGGCGAATTTAAATGGGCCTGGGCCGTTTGGTAATATGTAGATTAAAGACAACGTGAACTTATTACCTTTAATGCATTACCAAACAGTCGCGTATTTTAAATTCAACAACCACGATAAGGGTGAAAATCTTCCGGATCTCGATGCCGAGGATGACACCCCATTTGCAACGCTTGCAAATTTAAAAGAACTATTCGATCAATCAAATGGGTTTGACTAATTTTTAAAAGTAGTTGAATGCATCTACGCTAAAGATGACCGTACATATTGAAATTCTAAATTCAAGCGCAGTGGTGACGATTAGTCAGTCGGTCTGAAGACTTTAAAGACGAGGTATATGCAGAAATATCTGATTCCATTAAGTCTTGTGATGAAGCCTTCAAACGTATTTCTACACATTAAAAACATTGAAAGTGATTTTAATACTCAACCGCTCAAATCGAATCGATCTTATTTAAAGTCTACTCTTAATAAATGTTATTCTACCACAATAGACTACCATTTTCTTTAAGTAAATTTATCATGATAAAATAAAATATTTAAAATAATAATAAATGTGTAACTTTCTCATAAGCGGACATCTCTTATATTCGGACAAAAATGCCGCAACGGTGAGTGCTGGGTTATGCTCAGGCCTGTCTTAGAAATCAATTCAAATACCTCCAAAAAAACGAAATTTTAATAAAAAAAAGCTAAAAGAATTCGTTCGGAATTGCAACTACGAAATTAAAACTTTTTCGATTTAAATGTGTGACTGCCCTGAGGCCAAATTACGGCATTCGATATTTATCGAAATTATATATGAATCTTTCAATAGTTCATTTCTAAAACTTTCAAACATTTTTTCATTTCAAGTAAACTGAAAAAGATCTTAAAATTAAATTCCAATAAAATTAAAGTTTAGTTTAATTTTTTATCTGCATTTGAAAAATTGTATATTAATTAATAATTGTGCATTTATTTTAAAATTTTCAATTTTAACTGAAACATTTGTTTTAATACCTTAATGATTATTTAGATTGTTCGTTTCTGTTTCGTTAATTATTGTCACATAACCGGCCTTGTTTTATTTTTTAAACTTATATATACATATATATATTTAATTTTATTATTTTTATTATTTTAAACATAATTATTTACTTAAAAGCCAATTTAAATTATATTTTATAATTTAATATAAAATACAAAAAAAAAAAAAAAAAATGTTTAATGGAGGTGCATTTAACAACGGTTTCAAAAATTTAAATTTTTTTCAATCTTTTGAATTATGAACGTGTATTGATGCGTTACAAAAACTATGAAAATGTTTAATAATTAAGTTTGATTTGTTCTTGTTGCATGTAAAATGATATAATAAGTTAATAAAACTTTAAAACATAACAAATTAAAATGTATAAAAAAAAACATAAGAAATAAAAATATTAAAAAAAAAAATAATAATTCGCTATGAAATAAACAACTTATTTTGATTTGGTGCTTAATTTGAACCAATTGTTTTATAAATGATTTCAAAATTTTCAAATCAATAAATGAATGAGTATTAAAAAACCAAAAAAGGCAATCAAAAAATACCATACGTTTCCAAGGTATATTTACACAAGGTAAACTCGTTGGCCCATATGTTTGTCAGCTGTTTACCTAAGTTGGAACACTAATGTCAAATTCCGTGTATATGAGCCAAAATTTGTACATGTGTGCGTTAAATTTATATGAAGACAATTTTGACAATTCCGTTCCACTCGGTTATTTTTATAGAGCAGCATGTCTACACTCCCAAATGAGTCTACCTTGTGTAAATATACCTTGATACGTTTCCAAAAAATTTTGTATTCTCTTTCTTTAAGTGTATTAGTGAATTTCATGTTTAATGGATTTAAACTATGAATATTTTTTGTTGGCTTAATTATTGTTGCGGTTGTTGTTTTTTTTTCGAAAAGTATAAAAAAGAATTGGCGTTTACGTAGACGACGATGAAGATGCTGAATTGGCACCCATTGGCTGAGGACCTCGGGGCCTTATCATCATGGTGGCTTTTTTTAAAGTGTAATCCCACCCGCGCCAGCGGAACCAAACTATACCTTGACGTGCTGTCAAGTCCTGGGGATCATGTAAGTAAAGACCATTTAGACCTCGTCCGCAAGACTTCCACCACCAGCCGCCCTTCAAAGCAAAAAAACACAGACAGCAATTGTTAATTTACAAATTTTGAATTAAAAGTAAACACATATATTTTTTATAAACTACCTTTAGCATACTAGCACAATTTAATGATGATCTATCATTATCACGATTATAAGTTGAGAATGGACTATTATTTGAGCCATACCAAGGATCATTTAGGGAATCACCAGCATTACCTTCATAACCATCTATTTCCAATTTGTAGTAATCGGCTTCGGAATGTATTTTGAAATGTGAATATTGAGCGTATCTGTTTTAAATAAAATAATTTAAGTTTTATATGAGTAACAACAAATAAAAAGTCGTATTTAATATTAAATTTTATTTTATAATTTTTTTTTATATTTTTGATTATTGATATACGCATATGTATATTTTAAAAATTTTCCAATCTATTTTAGAATTTTCTATTTGCGTTTTTAAGTTAACGCAACAAACATTTTTCTTTTAATTACTCTTGTTTGGTTTCCCTTTGCATTAAAAGTTCAAAAGACTGTCTGACGAAATTGTTAATGCTTCATTAATGTAAGCGTTATTTTTAAGTGGGTCGGTCGCAATAAGAAATACTGAGAATAAGAATTTTGTAAAATAAGCATTTTAATAAAATACCACGCAAGTAAATAGTATTTACGCTATTGTAAAAATTATTGTGAAATATAATAATTTTTCCTATTGTAAACATTATTGAAAAATATAAAATTTTGTCAATGTAAACAATAATAACTTTTTCTGTAATTTTTATTGATTTCTTTTACACCTTTTCCAATTGTAATTTAGAAAGCGCCAATTGTAATTCAGGGTTCGATTGGAAAATTGGAAGTTTGATGAATACTTTTTGTTCGCAATAGAGAGTGGCTGTTAAGAAAGGGATTTTTTGTTTTCAATAAAGTTTAAAAACTTCCGTTTATTCTTAACAAATATTAAGAAAATCGTAATACACAGTAAAAATTGCTCGAATCCGTAAATGATTTCTTTCGAATCGAAATACGCTGCAAGCCCCCAGATTAGTCTATTGTTACTCAGAAAGCGTCAATTGTAAATCAGAAATTGTCAATTGTAATTCAGAAAGGGTCAATTGTAATTTAGATTAGTCAGTTGTAATTCAGAAATTGTCAATTGTAATTCAGATTAGTCAATTGTAATTCAGAAAGCGTCAATTGTAAATCAGAAATTGTCTATTGTTATTCATAAAGCGTCCATTGAAAGCTGTGAGTAGTCAGCTAAACATATTTCTCCTCGTTAATGATGCAATTGAATTTTACAAAAAAAGTTGTTTTATTTTTTTTGCACGTTGTTTGGCTTATGTACATATGTATGTGTTTTTCACAGCATTTCTGCCTGGAACTTTTTGTACTTTAAAAGTTTTAAGGTTAGATTCCTTTTTAACCTTACGTACAAACAACTCCGAGCAACTTTCTTTTTTGAGCGATTTTTCTCCCAGAAATGTTGGGATTCTTCTTAAATATGCCTTTGATTTTGGTCGCTTTGATTTGGTTACATATGCCCTTTTCTCTGCCAGAACCTGCCGTTAGAGTGATCTCCCAGTCATCCTAACTCCGACTCTACTCTAACCCTGATTCATAGCGTATATGAGACTGGTCCTGTTTTAACTTAAAACTCCTTTTTTTAATGCAGTAACTTTTAAATGGTTAAATATAGCAAGATGGTTGAAATTTAAAATGCGTATTTTAATTGTAAAACTCCGATTCTTAATTTCCGACTCCGACTCCACAGCCCTCCATTTTCGAAATAACGGTATATCTCGAAAACAAGAGCTAACCTAAAAAAACGGTCAGCACCACTGGATTCAGCGTGCCCAAATTAGGTTAAAACACTAAGTGCCCGGCTTGTCTGTTTTTTTTTGCAACTAGCTTATTGCTTAAAACTACAATATTAAAATTGTTTTTTTAGATTATTTTTTAAAGGATTTATAAAGAACAGTTTGAGGTATATTATAAAAAAAAGTGAGCCAAATAAAAAAGGGGTTTTGACTTTGTCCGTTTTAAAAATTCAATATTTTGCAGATACAATATATATTTTTCCAAAATTTTTTTTCAATATATCCCAGCAAAAAAAGACATGCAAAAGAAGTAGGAAATGCATGGATTCCGCGGATAATGCACTGGTTCTCTTTTGGTAAAACATGCATGATTTTAAAATAAGGGTGTTCACATTTAGGTAAACGGCTCGTCATTTAAAATATTGCTTAGAACTAGGGATGCCAATCCCGCAATCCCGGGATTATTCTAAAAATTTACATAAAAAATCCCGAGATTTTAGATTTAGTACATAAATATGAGGTATTAAATTAAATAAAATTAAATACAACTATATATAAATAATAAATAATTTAATGAATCTATTTTTTAACTGGTTACAAAAAGAAGTCGCAAGCAGAGACCTGCGCGTTTTATCGGCGGCGGCGGCTTGCGAAAATATTGCCGGCGGCGGCTCAAAGCCGGCTTAAGCCGACTTAAACTAAAAAATATTTTTTTTAATAAAAAAAAATTGCATATATACTTATTTTAATCCTTGTGACTATAATCTATTCCTAAATGGGATTATACATTTTTACCGCAAAACCTTTAAAAATGTATAAAGACTATACTTTAACATTTTTATTTATTAAAAAAAAACTGTTTTTATTAAAAATAAAAAGAATGGAAAAAAATTTTGTCAATAAAGCTAATTGTGGTATATATGAACATTAATCTTTTTAAGTAAATATTCTGGAACAATTTTACCAGGGCCCAAATCATCACACACGTTTTCGAATGAACTTTCGTATCGAATAAAACTTCGTGACGTATTAAAAACGGGATTACGTCATTCGAAAGCTTTCGAATCGAAATTTGTTTAAAATATGTAATAGATTTTTATGCTTGTATAGTAATGACATAAAGACATATAAATCAACAGTGTTAATAGTGTCCTATAAAATAGGTGACTTCAGTTTAGTGGTTTTCAGCGCAAGCTAAAATGAGCAACAAGGGAACGCAAAAATTGAAAAAATTCGAAAACTATAGAAATTCGGAAAAATTTTACGAATTCAGAAAATTGGCAAAAATAGCGAATGTTTTGAATATTTCAAACAAGCCACTTAATTGATTAAAATACCCTAAAACTACAAGGAGTGGTAAAAATTCGATAATACATTTTTAATTAGGGGAATTCGCAAAACATTGCAAACAGCGGCATAATAGCAAAGTCTGCTATTTATTAAAAATCGTTAAAGATGTAAAGAATTAAAAAACTTACAATACAAAAATCGGTTCTATCGAAAACTAAAATTTGCGAAAAATTGCAAAACTGAATGTTATTATTTTTCTTTTTATTGCTGAAAAATGTTTAATACTTACATTTTTAGCAATTTGTTGAAGAAATCTAATAATTTTTCCCAAAAAGTGTGTAAATTGTTTGTAAAATTAATTTAAGCGCGTCCGAAATATGTTTGAGTTTTAAAGCAAGTGATATTTTTTTAGGTACATCTTACTTCTTAGTTGAGTTGTGAACCATAATAGGGGCCATAAAGTTTAGCAAATAAATAAAAATTGTTAAAAATAAAGCTTAAGTTTAATCAATTTACTGGTCACGCTTTTTTTTATTTTATAGTCAAATATTTGTTAGGTCTGAACATACCTTAAGTCATATCTATGTAAATATTTTGTTGGTTCCTAACCTTCGTGAATTGTTTTGTTGTTATTTTAATTAACTTTTGTATTTTTATGTATTCGAATAAAACCCGGTTATCCGGTTATTTTTAAAATGCTTAACCGAAAACCGGGTTTTTTAAATAGCAACTTTTCGGAATATTCGAACCATTTCTACCATTTCTAGAGCCCATTTTTTGTAGCAATATTTTGTATTCTTACCTCTTATTTCCTTCAAAATCTTCAAGTTCTACTCTTAGTATATAATCTTCGTTGTTTGTTAGCATATAGATGTTTTCGTTACCCAACCAAAATTCTTTACCCGGATCGCCGAAACCGTTCTTATAATCGGCCCAATCGCGATTGAAGTTTTCACGGGGCTCACCAAAATCATCACGTCTTTGTATAACCTATTTTTTTTTTAACAGAATAAAAGTAAATTAAAAAATTTAACCTTATATGTATTAGTCAAATAGTTCTTACCGTCCAACCGCCATCTGAAACTTCCTGTTCACAAAATACCTTTAAGAACCAATAGGTAGTGCCTCGTATTTGTAAATAGAAAACACCTGACTGTTTCATACCAGCGTTTGATAAATCAACGCAAGAGAAACCCTGAAAAGAAAATGGAAAAATTATTGATATTTTAGTTATTTAAGAGCAGTTAAGGATAGGAATCCTAGATCTACTATCTTTTAAATATGCTCGAACTAATTTTTATTTATGCTATTTTGCAGATGCGTTTTCTGGGGGGAAAATAATAAACCATTTTAATACAACTGAGATGTGACGAAAAATACACGTAATTACACATCCTCCCGTGCTTGAAGCTTTTCAAAATTAAGTTAGCTTTCATTAGGAAAGTTTTTGGGAGTTAATTTTATATCTGAAAAATATTGATTGATTTTTATAAAGCTTAAGTGATTTTTCAAGTTTTCATATTATTTCCTCTCCCGAAAATTGCACCCACTTCTGGTCAAAAAGTTTTTCTTATGAGAAATTCGAAACAAATAACTGATGTCAGTGAGCTAATTATGGCAGTCGACCGAATACTTTTTGGAATCGAAAGCAATTTTACTTCTAATTCTTTCAGTCGATACTCAACGAATCGAAATTATTTTTTCAGTGTTGTAAAGCATTAATTTGAGTTTTCACAACACTGAAAAAATAATTTCGATTGACTCAAAGAATAAGAAATAAAATTTCTTTCGAATCAAAAAGGTATTCGATAACGACTAGCAGAATAAGTCCTCAGGTGTTTATTTCTAATGCGGAGAACTTCAAATTAGCAGCACTGTCTTCTCTGACAGCTAATTTGCCAAGCCAAAGCAACGCTGCAAATCGTTTAAATTTATTTTGAAAATAATGTTTGAATTTGACAAACTCATCGGGCAGTATCTGCTCTTAATCGTCCTTCAGACCGATTAATTCGAAAAATGATGGATCGTTTTCGCAATACGTTTACTCTAAACCATAATTTGAATCACGACAGGTGCCGTACAGTGCGCAATGAATAAGCGATTGATGGTGTGCAGCATAGTTTTGGTATTGATCCAAATGTGCCAATTTGTCATCGTGCTTAACAACTTTTTGGAAAATTTTGCTAAAGGATCGAGGTTTGCGTGTTTAAAAGATTTTTACTTGTACAGGAACTAAAAGCTAATGAGCATCGTTAGCCCCGTATATTTGGGAATCGTAACTATTAACCTTCGATCTGAAAATTTTTTTCAGTGATTGCCACAATTGGAGGATTGGTGCATGTCTTCACAAATAACGATGTTCAAAACATTACCGTCAACGGTAACCCTGCGGCCATACAATCAAGTTGTTCTTGATAGTCTTTTACATATTTTGCTTGTCAAAATTTACATAAATTGAAAGCTGTAACGTAGGCTCAACTCAATTTGTAAGCAATTTACTTTCAAGATGTCATCAAGAAAACAATTTGTAAAGAGAAACATATGTTATCAGCTGTTAAATTGATGTAAAATTGCCAAACAAATGGAAAGGTAAAATTGAAAGCAATCTCGTGGTCGATTTAAATAGTGTGTGTTAATAAAAAAGTGAGAGTGTATTGCAAATTGAATGGAATTGAAAGGCAAAACTTGATTGTGTGGCCACCAAGTAAGCGGTACAGAGACATGCTTATGAAGTTTTTCGAACTTCAATCGGAAGGCATTAGAACTGCACACATGTTGTTTTAGCAGAATCGTGCCACATGTCACACAGCGCTTAATACGTTCAATTTACTAAGAAACATTTTGTGAACGAAGAATTCTCTTTACTGGTCAATTTAAAGTTCTCCGAGTCTAAAAAGACCTTTAGGTCCTGGTAAATGGCTAATCGCAAAATGTATACAAATAACATTTTTGGTTCAGGTGATAGCCGTTTTTGAAAGTAAGCGCTCGTATTAGCGATAAAAAAACCATATTTGTTCATTTTAATCAATTCAACTTTGTTAAATAAAATAATTAGTTATATTTTCTTCGGTGAAATTTGGCATATAATGTTCTAAACAAAACTAAAGTTTTTCATTTGTCAAAAAAATTATAGTAAAAGAATATCGAGTGCCAATTTTTGCGCCACCTTGTACATATACTGTTTAATTGATTGACGATTAAATAAATTTCAGACTGACCAAATTCTCACAAGCCCTTAGTGAATAACTTTCACACAGCAACTTTTCTCATAAAATATGTTAAAAACTTTTTGCAAGTCCACATTTTAAATTTATTTTTTTATATCGCAGCTACTCACCTTAACATCCTTTAATGCCAAAATATCCGTGGTAAATGTTGTATTGACCACCGAGGGTTTATTCTTAACACTGGGAAATATTATGCCGCCTTTACGGGAAATGGGTTTTGACGATGACGTCGATGCTGTCGACGAGGAGGATGATGAAGAACTGCTGCTTGACGAAGTGGTCGATGAGGAAGACAATGATGATGTTGATGTTGAGGAGGAGGAGGTGGTGGAGGAAGTAGTTTGATTAGAATTAACACCTGCAGCAATTGAAGTGGGTAATGTTGGTGTGGTAGAAGAAGAATATGTACCAGAGACAGAGTTGGCCAACACTACAGTAGGGATTGTATTCGATGTAGAGGAAGAGGAGGAAGAAGAGTGGGAAGTTGGATTGTTTGTGGTAGAAGTAATAGTTGAAGGTGTTGGTGTTGCTGCTAGCGAAGCAGTTGAGGGTGTTGTTTGAAAAGTTGATGTTGTCGGGGATGTACTACTACTTTGTGCGGTATAGTCATCAATGACGGAGTATCTATGGTATAATAGTTTTAAGTTATTTTGATTTTTTTTTTTGGGGTTGAGTTTGTTTTCTTTTTAAACAACAATTTTTAAGTATTAGTAAGAAGGATACGTTAGAAGTTATGTTGTAAGTAGGAAAATAAGAATATGTTTTGTTTCTTATGTTTTAAATAGTTTAGTGTTTTTTTTTTAAAGAAAAAGCTTAACTAATTTTTAGAAAATTTAAGCTTTTTCTAAATAAGTTTTAATTTAAGTAAACAAAAAATTCACAAACAAATTATATACAAACCTATTTGGATCATATTCCACCAAACGATCTATGGTTGGGTCCATTAGAAGTTCGGCGGGTACAGGCCTTTGTGCTAGTAGTTGTACATCATCTTCTTGCTTCTTTAAACGCTTCTCAACCATATCTAAATTGTTAATAATCAAATTGGTTTTCGTTTTCAAATCTTGATGAATTTCTCCTATAGCTCTTTCTTGTCTTTGAGTTTGTGTTAGCAGTGCATCCGATTTGGGCAGCAAATGATCCACTGACGATTTAGTGCCAACAACGACATCCCAAACTTCATCCATTTTCTCCGAAACAGAAACCATGGGACGTATTTGTTTTACTAAAGCATCAATTTTACTAGACTTAATCAAGGGCAAGGCTGTCGTTGTAGCATTAACATTATTATACAGTTCGTGGTGATCGACAACAGCTTCGTGTATATCACCCACCATGCGCAACATACGACCTACATTTTCCGATACTATATTAATATGAAACTGTAACTTTTTGTCTATATTATCTGTGGTATCTCTCAGTTCAGTTAGTTCATTGGATACATGGGACATAACCTCTGCATTCATGGCTTTAGTGATTTCAATGACATTCATACTGATGGGCTTTTTCTCGCTGGCCTCAGCATTGAACTCATCCACTTGCAAAAGATTGTTGTCAATTTGATTTTTCAATACTTCCAATTTTGAATCAATATCACTAACTTTTTGATCTAGCAAAACCAAACGATTATCCAGCTGTTGTGCAGATGAAGAAGTTGAGGTACGAGGCGATCTACCATTTGCTCCACGATTTTCTGCACCAATTACATGCCCGGTATCTAAGATATCATTCGATATTTTCGTATCTAAAGATCTTAATTTTGAAATAACCGAATCGGTTTTAACTAAATTATCTGAAACACGATTATCCAATATTTCCATACGTTTCATCATGTGCTCAACAGATTTATCCAGATTATCGATACGTTTCAATTTACCTTCCAAGGTATTGATAATTACTTCAAATATATTTAGCAATTGTTGTTCTCTGTAAAGAAAATTTAAAACAAAATTTAAAATTAGTTACGTAAATGCATGGAAATAATTTGCTTTAAATTCTTTAACAAATAAATCTAATAAAAAAATCGTGCTTAAATTAACCCAGTTTTTATGGTGTATAGTCAAACTAGTTAGTTACTTTGTTTGCTGGAGTTAACATGTTGTTGCCACATTGAAAATGTTGCACGTATGTATTTATGTGGTTGTTACTGTTGCAATCATATAAACTGTCACAACAATACATCAGCTACCAATCAATCTGCACTTGATTGAAATTTTCAAAACGAAATTGAAAAATACGTGATTAAAATGGTAAAATTTATGGAAGTTTTTAATATTTTTTAAATAAAGAACAGGTAAGTGTGCCATGCCAAATCTTTTTCACCCTTCACCAAGGCCCATTGAAAACGTCTGCGCAAGAAGCCTGATGATCATTGTTTATGTTCTTTTTAGTTGTCAAAAGTTGTTTACATTTTGCTTACATGTGCATGTATACGTTTATGGTATGCCACACATACACGTTTTTTCCTTTTGCTTTGTATATGTAATAGTAAATTTTTGACAACTAAAAAGAATCGATTTTTGTTTTTGTGCAAGTAAGCAGACCTGATAGATGGGCCTTGCCCTTCACAATGGTGGGATAAAAATATAAAGTTGTATATAGAAAGACGTACTAGTTTAACTCGCTGAGCTTTGCTACCCCGTGACTCATCTCCAATTTTACAAAAATTTGTTTTTGGTGCTGCGCCATTTTCTCCAAGCCCACCACTTTTTTCGGATGTCTTGTAGTGATATCGAAGCATTTCGTACTAAATTTGGTAAGCACGCTCCTTATCCCATAACAACCACTTTTTTGACGGATTTTGTGTTGGACAACCCATCTGTATGTACTAAATTTAGACAATTTTTCTCCAATTCTTCTCCAGATAGTCGTGATCGAATATTTTTTCAATTCGAAAGCAATTTTATTTCTAATTTTTTCAGTGGAAACTAAACGAAGTGAAATTATTTTTTTATTGTTGTAAAAACTCAAATAAATTCTTTACAACACTAAAACAATTAGTTAGAAATAAAATTGCTTTCTAATCAAACAAGCATTCGATTACGATTGCCAGAATTAGACCCCTAAACAACTTCGTTTCTCCCTCCTTAAATACAGGGTGTCCGCTGGGAAGGTATACTAACTTGTTTTGCCGCCATTTTGTTAAACATTAGTCTTGACAGTTCATATTTGGCAGTCGTGAAGTAGACACGTGGCAATTAATTAATTATGGAAAAATATTCGAAAAACCAACGTGTTTTAATCGATAAAACATGTGGTATCAACAAGACGGTGCCACATCGCATACAGATTACAATGGAATTACTGCGAGACCACTTTCCACAACAAGTTATTTCAAGAAATGGTAATGTTGATTGGCCTCCACGGTTGCCTGATTTGACGGCTCCGTACTTTTTTTTTGTGGGGATATCTGAAAAGCAATGTTTATGCAAACAAACCAGAAACGCTTCAGGAAATCAAACAAAATATTCGTGATGAAATTATAGAAATACCGCGTGAAATGTGTGAGAATGTAATGAAAAATGTGCTCAAAAGGGCTCGCATTTGTGAGGCTAACAGAGGCGGACATTTATCTGATATTGTATTCCATACATAATTACCGACATTAAATAAAACATTTATCAATATAAGATCTATTCTCTTTCATTTAATCAAAAATTATAAAAATTATAAAGCGAATGTGTATTGAACATTTTGGGAAGTACATATTTTTAAAAGAAATTTATACCTTCTGGAAGGCCTTTTTTCTAAAGGCAGGAAACCAAATCAAACGAATCTTTTAGAAAGGAATCAGGGCTTGTCGCAATTTCACCCCCTCTGAGTGTTTTTTTTTTCAAAATTTTCAAGCACATCTTTAGATGTATTGATTATAATTTAGGCTTTTTTAATTTTGTGGCGACATTTTCCCCTTTTATTAACAAATCGTCAATATGACGAACAGCGATCTAGACTAGCATCGTCTTCTTAACATTGAAGGCTAACAAATTATTCTTGTTTGGCAAAATGGTTTTATATATTTTTTTATACACCTACTTGAATAAATTACCAGACTTTTTTTTTGGAGAATTTCTTTGTAAACAAATGCAAACATAAAATATTTTGCGAAAAGTAAAAAGAAGCATCAACTATTTTGGGCAACAAATCTTTCAATTGAGTCGAAAAATGTTAACAATGCTTAAATTTTTTCTGTTTTGTTTGGTTTGTTTTATGTTTTTTAATTTTTTTATAAATAAAAATCACTAAAAAAAGGTCTTGCGACTTTTATTTTCTTAAACGGCTTTTTCCTGCAACTGTAATTTTATAAAACGACCTCTTGTGCCATTTTTTAAAATGTTTAACGGCAGCCCTGAAATATGAAATAGGATTTTTCCTTTTCTTATATTATTTTGTTAAAGGAGCATGTAAACGGCATGTTTTTACATATGACTTGTCATCTTTTCAATTTAGATGTAATTGTGCATGTCTGTCAAAATTGCCATTTAACATAAGGTTTATAACATTCGGTCACAAACGTACATGTAGTTTGCTTCTTAAATTGCCACTGTTATTGCAAAAACCAAAGTAGTTCACGGTTTAAAAAATAGCGTGTTGCCACAAAAATTTTTTTTGCGCCGTAAAACACTTCAGCCGTCTTACAATTTTTGCTTTAAGTTTGATACCAAATTAGAAAATTATAATGAAACATTTTTTATAAATTGTACATAATTTCTATTCAATATTGAAAATATTAACTTCAGCCGGCTAATTATTCCGTCGATACTGAAACGCATCTGCACGTTTCTTTCCGCCATATATTTCCGACACAACTGATGGCAGATGGTTTGTCAGAAGAAAATAGAGCACGCTCTCATTGAAATTTTGTGAGATGACTTTGCATCTGACTTTTACAGAAGCAATGTTATAAAGGTAACACACGACATGTATGCATTTTGCAGTGGAAATTTTGACAAGTCAGATGTATACATTCTGCTTAAGTTGTTTTTTATAACTATAGTTTACTTTATTAATAAATTTTTAAGCGTATTTATGAATTTGTAATCAAAATAAAAAAAGTATGTTTTTGTTAAATTTTTTTTTTGCATTTTTAATTCCATCAAAAAAACGAAACTCATCCTGGGCTTGTAAAGGGGTCCGCGAAAAAAGGGGTCCGTGAACAAGAATTTGGTGGGAACCCCTGCTACAGATATACAGAAATTTATTTTTTATTTGTAGGAAAGAAGCCACTCACATTTCTTCAATCCCGCCCATTTTTTTTAGAGAGGTTGTATATTGATAACCAGGGCAAGTTTAAAATGGCACGAAGAAAGGTTCGTATGGTCGCTATGTTGCTAAAATCCTTACATCTGGTGGACATTTGTGTGGGGGACCTGTTAAATAGTGGACTGATTTGGTTTATAACATATTTTGGCCATATTATGCCCATTTAAGTTGCATGGTGTAAACACTATAACGCTTAAACCTTTATTTTGAAAGGATAAAGGGAGTTATTTGTCTTTATCTCGAATATTTATGAATCGTTCTTGGTGATTTTTATCATCAATGTTTTCCTAAGCTCAGACATTTATTGGCCAATCTGGCTGAATTTTAACATGAATCTATTTTCGGCTTTATATAATATAAATATATATAAGAACCTTGGGTCCATCGGTCTTGGAGCCTTCGGAAAGTTGATTTTAATATACACTCACTCAGATAGGCGGACGGACATCGTTAAATTAACTCCTTTATCCAGAAGGACCCAGAATTTATGTATATTAACTTTATGAGGTCTTAGATTATTATTGTAGAAATAACAAACGGAATGACAAACTATTATCATTGGTGAAGGGTACAACAATTGTGTAGTATTCTCAAAAATATACAAGAATTTGTTTAATCAAATGTGTACGTTTTCAAGAATATTCCTACACTTTTGTTTCTATATGACGTTTATAGCCAGAACTTTTATTTAGATTGCTTATGCCATTAACAAAGAACTTATAAGTATTTTTATATTTTACTGAAGGCGGCTACATGACTTAATAGTAAATAGTGTTTTATAATCACCCGAACTGCTGGGCTCTGTAGAAAGAGTGTGGCTGTTTATTTTTTTTATAGTGCGAATTCATTAATCATTTAATCGTTAACAAACTAATTTATTAACAAATTCTCAATTTGTCAAACTAAAGTGTTTGCAGAGTCAAACAAACACACACACATACTTGTATGTATTGGAAAGTGTTTATATACTTATTATGTATGTGCGTAAGGCATTTTAACAAGCTTTTGTTTGCAAGTGCTCGTTAGCTGACCATGTGGTTAGGTAAACATTTTATACAAAAGCTGCAGATTATTAATACAGCATGTACATATACTATTTGGGTTAAAAAATCATAATTTAATAATAATTTAAAAATAGCAAAGTAAAAAAAAAACAAAATATCTTTTTAAAAAAAATATTTTACCATATAATGTACAGTCAAATATGACATGTAGTTGTCAATTCTTTAATGAGCTATTGATGTATGGGATCAAGGTATATTTACACAAGGTAGACTCGTTGCTACAACAAGTACAACATGACAAAAACAACATGCAATTTGTTTTTGTATTTTTACCCGAGAGTTCAAAAAAAGAGCAACACTGTGCCTTCAGAAACACAAAATAAAAATAGAAATTGAAAAAAAAAACAAAACAACACGTGAAGGCAAATTATAAAAATTTTATTTTAATTGGTGAAAGTGTTGTATATACTAAGGTATATGTTATATAAACATCGCCTGTATCAAGGCCCATTGAAAAGGTCTGTGCAAGAAGCCTGATGATCATTGTTTATGTTCTTTTTAGTTGTCAAAAGTTGTTTAAATTTTGCTTACATGTGCATGTATTCGTTTATGGTATGCCACACGTACACGTTTTTTCCTTTTGCTTTGTATATGCGGTAGTAAATTTTTGACAACTAAAAAGAATCGTATTTTGTTTTTGTACAAGTAAGCAGACCTGATAGATGGGCCTTGGCCTGTATGTTCTGGTTGTACTTCGGGCTGCTTTTGATCACCAAATTTTTTTTCAACCTCTAAAAGATTTTGAGCATTGTTCTCTTCAACAGAACCATGATCGACTAAAAGTTGTTCTTGCATCTCATCCTGGTAATTTAAATAATTTTCCGTTTCGATTTCAGTTATATCTTCTATACTCTCATCAAAGGAATCTAATAATTCGTAAGATTTATCGAATACTTTCTCTTCTTCTTTGGTAATTTCAAGTATATCACACACTTCTTGAATAACATCTCCTTGAATGGTTGAAGTTTCCGTTGTAATCTTTTTTTTAATCTGGGTTTGCTTTAAAACATCTTTGTTTTGAGATAATATAATTGCTTCTACTTTTATCTGTTCTGAAGGTATTTCTGTCTTTGCTGAAGCGTATTTTAGGTTTTCCGATGATAGCTTTCGCTGTTTTGTGTTTTCTTCCATGGCCGCCAATGTTTTAGCTAAAGTTGACTGTACTGCATACATTTCCTCAGCAATTTCTTTTGTTATACTGGCATCAGGATAAAATTACAGTTTTACGCCGCAAATTTCGCTCCACTTATTCCGGTTTCTTTCATCCCTGGGTACACGGTATAAAGTTCCAGATCCCTTTAAATGTTTCTTTTTGCACACTATTTTAATTTTAACACGACACTTTTATTTGTTTTTATTATACACATACAAGATTTCTTCGTACAGAATCTTTGGCTCAAATTTTTTTCAAATTACAATTTTTTCAAATCAATTTAAAATTAAAACATAAATCAAAATTTTTTTCACAATCTCTATGTTTTTATTTTAAAATGTAAACAAACATGAAAAAATGTAAACAAAAATGAAAAATTTTTTACATTTGGGGTTTAACCGGGGTAAACAGCTGACAAACATATGCGCCAACGAGTCTACCTTATGTACTTGTACCATGTATGGGATCAAAGTTTTTAATGAAATAAAATATTTTAATAATTATTTGTAAAAAATTAAATATTTGGTAAATGTTGAATTGTTTGCAGGTACCATGTTAGAATAAGTACAAGGTACAGTCATTAGAAATTTTGTTCTCAATTTCAAAACCCATAAAACGTCAAACAAAAGAAAGTGTGGAAAAGATTAAAACAAGCGCCAAAAATCAAATAAATTAATTTGACATTACATGGGTAAATAATGCAAACTCTCCATAATGAACATACCTGGTACTTATTATACTATGTCAGGTACGAGTGTAATTAGCAGGGCCCGGACTTTTATGCAGTTAAAATCGAGTTTTATGCGCATGAAAAATTCAATAAAAATAGAAATATATGCGCTAGCAATTTAAATTTTTTTATCAGTGATAACATAAAAATAACAAGCAAAAACAAAAATAGCATGAAGAACGCTAAAACTCAGTCACCTAAACGTAAATAAGGCACAATAACGACAAAAGTAGAAGTTTAAATAAAGTTAAACACAAATATATAAAGAAACATTAAGATAATCATGTAAATTATATCACTTGTAAAGGCCCAGCTGGCTTGAGCAACTGTGCGAATACATGTTAATCATAAGTGTCAAACCATATTCAACTTAAGAAAACTTCTTGTTAAATTTCTTGAAACAGTCATTTGCTTAAGCAAAGTGCGAAACTGATCGCAATTACATACGAATCAAATGTTTATTGATTTTGTTTTTTAAAAAATGCCTTAAGAGATATATTTGACCAGTGTTGCCAAAACTTGGAGACCAAAAATGGCTAAAAATGGGCTAAAAAATGGCTAAAAGTTTTTTTTTAAATAAAAACACATTCACATTCAATAACAAAACAGAAAAATTCATTTAAAGTTGTTTACGATGAAATTGTGAGTTAAGATCAATTTCTTAAATAAGAATAAACGTTATTTAATATTTTGAAAGATATTTAAAAAATTAAATCATCTATACATTTTATGTCGTTATTGTTCATCTCATAAAAATCACTCGTGCGTATTAGTTTTAATTAATTTGAAGATAAATCACGACAACATTTACAATTTAACAATTTAAACCTTTTGATTCCAGATCTACAATAAAAAACAAGTAAGAAAATATAGTCGGTCAACCCCGACTATATGATACCCTACACCTCATTAGTACCTGTGTACAAAATTTTATTAAAATATCTGCAAATTTGCGATCTGTACTTTACGCACAAGGTTTACATGGACAGCCAGCCAGCCGGACAAAGATTGTTTATTCGACTCAGAAAGTGGTTCTGAGTCAATCGGTATACGAAAAGGTGGACTTAGTGCCAATATTTTAAGGTGTTACAAACATCAGCACAAACGCATTGTACCCTCTCCACTATTGTGGTGTTGGTATAAATATTTCATTGATAAAATCGAATTAACGGTTGCTAAATGTAACCTATTTTTCAAATTACTTTTAACGATGTTTACTTGGCGAAATACCCTCTCTACTTCAGCATTAGACCATGGAAGAGAGAGCAACTTTATAGTAAATTCTGAAATTTCAAAAACAAAAAAAATTGTTGTCGCCAGCATCTCTTTATTGAAATACTTGCAACCAGAAAGAAACACCGATGTTTGTGTTGATCCGTTTTATAAATTTAATATTCGAATGCTGTTCCTTTATTTTGATCATCATCATCGATTATAGCAATTTTCAACATTTGTAAAAGTTGTGATTTAAATTAAAGGCATTTTAATTGTTAAAAATGTTTATTTTGCTTTTATAAATTTTTATAATAAAATAAAAATTATTCTTTTAAAAGGAAAAAGGGCAAGAACAACTTTATGGCTAAACAAGTTGAAAAATGGCTAAAAAAAATGGCTAATGGCTAAACGCATTTTTTAATGGCTAAAGAGGGTGAAAAATGGCTAAAATTGACCCTAATTTTTTTTAAAATAAAATTTTACTGCCTGTTTTTCACAACAAAATAAAACGGAAGTGATAGGTGCATGATTAAATGCTGATAGTTTCTCTGTGGTATATTCATTTTCATTACGCTGTTTTCGAAAACAATTTAAATTAAATATGCAAGCAGTTAAGGATTTAAGACAATAAATTTAAATCCTTAATTTTTGTTTAATCTTTATCAAGCTTGCTAAGAATTTGTTAACTTTAGTTCAAAAAATAAATCTTATGTATTGCAATATCAATTAACTTAAATTCACCAATGTTGAATCCTTTTACAACATCTTTGAATTGGCAAAAGTTTTCAGCTTAATACATAATTGATTTTCACCACGTTCCCCATCAGGTTATTATAGGCTGTAGCGGAAGACATTAGTCCGGATATAATTCTTTTTATATGTGGCAACACACGAAGGTGCTTTACAAAATATTTTTCCCATAAGAAATCAATAAATAAATATCATCGAAGTTGCCTTTTACCTCTTCTGCGGAAGGTTGCATGGCAAAATATAGCAATTAAAACAAGTAATTTCAAAATATGCAACAAAAATATGCAATATCAGAAATATATGCAAAAATATGCATTCAAAGCAAAATATGCACTAAAAAATCGACTGCAAATTTCTTCATTCGCATAGGTATTTTGTATATGTATATATAATATCCGACTGATTAGAACAAATATGCATTTGCATACAAATCCGGGCCTTGGTAATTAGCTTAAAATGAAATAATAAAAAAAGCTATGCCGAATCTTATATACCCTTCACCGTTGTGCGATACGAACAGAAAGTAATATAGTGTATCCGCCGGGATGGTATACTTCTTTGTTTTGCCGCCATTTTAATTAACATTAGTCTTGACAGTTCATATTTGGCAGTCGTGAAGTAGACGCGTGGCAAATTTATTATAAAAAAATATTCGATAAACCAACGTGCGGTCAGACATCTTCGGTGGAGAGGTTGTTCACAACAATTAATTGTGAAACTTTCAAATGAATCATTATGAATCGCTTATAAATCTTGTAACTAAGAAACTCTTAAAATGTGTAACCACAAAACATTTATCAAAAGCAATCATCGATAACTGTGACGATGGGAAAGTTACGTAAAATTTTTGGAGAAACAACGTGCCAACAAAACGCACTATTAATCGTGCAGTGAATGATTTCGAAAAAAGAGGGTCTGTAGGCGGCACTGCACGATCAGCTGAAAACTTTACTGCTGCTAAAGAAAGTGTTCAAAACAATCCATCAACCTCAATTCGATGCCGTGCTCAGGAGTTTGGTTTTCAAAAAATAACTTTGGCCAGAATTTTACACAAGGATTCGCATTTGTTTGCATTTAAGATTCAGTTGACACAAGAGCTTCTTCCACAAGACCATTTACGCCGCCGTACATATGCCAACAAACAAAGTAGTATACCTTCCCGACGGACACCCTGTATAAATACCGTTCTTAGAATATAAATGAATCTTTTTCGTGCCACGCCCACTTCCCCCTTCCCGCCCACATTTTAAGGGATAGAATAAATCTAAAATGTCTTTGTATGGAAAGTGCAATGCCCACTTCCCTAATCCCGCCCATATATTGTTGGATGTTGTGTATTGAAAACCAAGGCAAGTGCCTAATTTTAATCTTAGATCTTACTTTGCTTCAGATATACAGAAAATAAAATAAAAAACAAGGGATTTATTCGTAAAATTAGAGGCAGTCATGTTTTTTCGCTCATATCTCCGCTCTGGCATAAATATTGAACAACCTGGTCCCCATCTTTTCAATAGTCCTCTATCAAGAAGTTACAATCATATAATGGTTGCCTCCGAACATGTTATGGTTAATAACAACTAAAATATGTTTACCACTGTTGTGAATTTAATTCATCTTGCTTGAATAAAATAATCATATTTGCATTATCACGTACTAAATGTTAACACTTATGTATAATAGCATGGTTGGTTTTTAACCATGCTCTTGGAAATTACTACATATTCTTAATTTAAAAACAAATTATTGTTATATTTAACCGTAACATGTTTAAGGCTTCTTGATGGAGAATTGTTTTAAACATAATATGGTTGTCGGTGAGAATAATATGGATTAATTAAACATAGCTGCCTCTACCTATTCATAAAAATATTTCAAATTTAATAAAGGTTGAACAAATTTTTTTATGTAAATTTGACTTAAAAAACATTTGTTAAATTTAATAATCGTTTATGGATACGGGTGAATATGTTTAAAATTGTCTTTAAAAATAGTTTTGTTGGAGGTAACCATATTTTTTTCTCTGCGTGTAAAATCTGCTGTTTAGCTTAGGTTTATAAAAAACTAGCTTAACCCGGTGCGCTTCTTCCATTGCAATTAAATTAGATTTCCCAATAAAAAATTGTGCTTCGAGCGAAGCAGGTTTGTAAGAGAGAAATGCAAGAGTTGCGCTTACGGAAGACATGAATTTTGTATGGCGAGTTCCCACTTTGAAGCAATATATTTTTGACACATAAAGCGCATTATTCAGCGCATATAAAAATTGTTGTATGTAACGATCGGCCTTAGACACTGAATGTTTTGAAACAGGTTTTTTTATTACTCTCCCTTACAAACCTGCTTCGCAGTAAGGGAATGCCGTAGCACTTGAAATGTTATGTTTTTTTTTATAAAAGTTTTTGAGAGTTCTTTCACTTACTTTACTGCTTTTCTGTATGTCTTATTGCGAAGGGGATAATTGTGCGCTTATTTTTTTAAATGTACCATTAGTGCTTCGCAAAATGATAAAATTTTTTATTGGGTTAAAACAGATCTCGTGCATTGTTAATTAAACAATCTCTGTGTGTTTATATTTAACGCGCCTTAACCACTTTTCTAATCCAGCCCACTTTTTGATCGAAGTTTTGTGTAGCCAGCCAAACTATTTTACTGAAGCCGTTTTCCAAATATGTATACAGAAGCTTATATTGCCTTTGTACGGGAGGAGCCATTCCCTCTTTTCCAAGTGGGACTTCTTTTTGACATATTTTATGTATTAATATTCAAGCTTTATGTACAACATTTTAATCCTTCTTTCTCCAGTTATACAGAAAACTTAACTGTCATTGTATGCAAGGTACCACGCCTACTTTTTACCCAAGTCCACTTTTAAGAAAGATGTTTTTATGATAAAATGTAATTCTTTTTATCTTTGCATGGGAGGTGCCACACCCTTTATTCCAAATGAGCCAACTTTCTTACATATGTTGTGTATTGATAAAGGTGGTTTTAGACGATATGTATTTAGCAGTGTACTTGGTTGGCAAAATGCATAGATGTCGTGTAAAAGAAAAATAATTGCTTCTGTAAATGTCAGCTCGAAGTTGCGATGTAAAATTTTTAAATTAAAGCGTGATCTATTTTGAACTGACAAACCACCTGACATCAGCTGTTTTGCAAGTTATTTGTTTGTGGCGGCAAATATACATTAAAATCTATTTAATTACACATATTCTTTAAAAAAACAACATGTTTAATTAACTGAAATACAATTAAAAATTAATAGGAATATAAATCAGTATATAATTTGCTGTTACGTAAACAATTTTAGGTTATATAAGAAGATGAAACCAACAAACGTGTGAAAACAAAAATTAAAAACTTTATGTATTTGCTAATTTTGATGGATTTTACATCTGGCAAAGGCATTGCAAAATATATATCGTGTAAAATAACCTAAGTCGCGAGATTATTTTTTTAACCAAATTTGGAAACTGTTCCTGTTACCGTTCTCCAGATACACAAAAAAATATACTGCCTCTGTGTGGGAGGTGCCATGCTCACTTCTGCAACCCAGCCCACTATTTGGCAAATGTTGTGTATTCATAACCAAGTTTTATTGTTTCACATTTGAAAACGTTTAATGGGACCATTGCATATATGAATTCACAAAGTGTTCTATTGTATCATATTGATTGAATATGCTATAATTTTATGAATGTGAAATTAATAAAAATATAGCGTTTATAGATGCGACATTAATAAAAATGTAGCATATACAACCAATACGACACAATAGAACACTTTGTGAATGGCTTAACTGTATTACCTAGTGTTGGCTAAAAACCGTTAAAATGTGAAACCGCGGTTTCGGTTTAAAAATGATTAAGCCGTACGGTTTAGGTTCGGTTTTCGGTTTTAAAAATATTATTTTTTTTATTAACCCTTAAGTGCATACCTGACCAAGTATTTTTTTGACTTTTTTACAGTTTTTTTTTTATATAATTACATATTTAGTATATTAGAACAAAACTTTATGTTTTCCTCAATCAAAGTGTTTTTTACTCCATACAGAATACTAGTGGTCCCAGCCAGACCCAAGTAGTAGTTTGTGCCATACAAATTAGGTGTCTACTTAAGAGTTAAAAAGGTAACATTTGTTCTTCTTAGAGCCACTTTTTGGGTTCGAGATTAGCGATTAAATTAACTTTAATCTCCGTATTTACTTTTTGAGTAGTATTTTTTAAACTTTTTTTTGCTAGTTTAAGCGGCCATTGGTGGTGGTCAACATACACATTTTTAACATAAACAATTAATGCAAAAATATAAACAAAAAATAATTTTAAAAATAAAAAAAATTGCTAAGCACTTTTATATAATTTTTCCTTTCTATATTTTTTCATTAATATATTTTTTCTTTAAACGTAAAAAATTTTTTACCTTGTAAACAATATTAAATTCGCATATTTTCTTCATCATCTTTGAAAACATCCATCTTGCTTTGATAAAAAGTTGACATTTGCAAAAAAAAATATTGCCATTTTTTTGTGCTCAGTATGGTAACACTACATGGTTTAAGCCACAACCCAAAAATATCCAATTCAATTTATGCTAGATTAACTTAATTCTCAGATTATCTAATTATAGAAATAAATTAACTTTAATCTCAAACCCAAAAAGTGGCTTTTAGTACTTATTTTGAATTTAAAGGATTTTGAAATACCTGCCAATGTTGCAGGCTGTATAAAGTGTATATGAAGTTCGAGTATTATGTATAGTTTGCAATTTCTTTAAACATAAACGTATTATTTAAGTAAAAGCTAAGACCGAGTTTTTTTTTATCGGTTTTCGGTTTTAGGCAATTAAAACCGCGGTTTCGATTTCGGTTAAAACCGAACAGCAATCCCTAGTATTACCTATGGTAACCATTTTATGGTTAAATATAAACAAAATTCTATTAATCGTGACAAAAGAAATGTTGAAAAACAACAACTGTTGGTTTGTGGCCATTGCGGGGAACATAATATGCTGCGTGCCAATATGTAGGTGCGGATATACAAATGTAAAGTGTGGCTACACAGTTCAAGTAGAATTTTATTTATCTAAGCGCTCGTGCTTTTTTGTATCATTTATTTTTTTTAGCTTTAAACAATTCTCTTTATATATCTTTATCCTAAAATTAAAAAAAAAAATGTACTAAAATTATTTTTTACTTAGACCATTTTTCAAAAGTTTTGTAATTTAAAAAACTTGATAACTTAATTGATTCTTTAAAAGCCGAAATCAAATATTTTTCAACACAATTCGTTGGTATGAACAAAAAAAAAAAGCATTGCCAAAAATTGACCAGTAAAACCAATTAAGTTGTTTTTTTTAGCAGTTAAATAACAACTTCATATGAATCCATACATAAAGTTGGTATCTGTAAAATTAAAGCCACCTCTTAATAAAACACAAAATCCAAATTTAAAAAATGTATTGTAAAAACGATCGGTTAATAATTAAAATGTAACCGCTCTAAAATGCGTAGTATTTGAGTTTATCTTGTAGAAATAATAAAAAAGAAGCAGGAAAAAAACTAAATTTAATTGTTTAATGATTTAATGTTAAGAAATCCAAGCACTTGTTAAAATAAAAACTGCATTTAATATTTATTAAAAGTTGGGAGAACAGAAAAAAGCAAAGTGCATTTAATTTAGATTGGTCAATCTTTTAATTTGTACTTTTAAATGTTGTTAACAGCACAAATTCGGACACTATTGCGGAGTATGTGGAGATATTTGTAAGATATCAAAAGAATTTATGCACAAACAGCTAAACAGTTTTACTGCTGTATTCATAAATAAGTAAGAAGTATAGTCGGTCAAGCACGACCACATAAAACCCCACACCACAGTATTAAGAGACACATTTAACGTCAATACCTACCCAGTTAAAAATGTGCTTCAAAAGGAACGGGGTTTTATGTATGAATTCATACCTCAAATCGCTTCAAACCTGCTGATGGCATGCCTGATTTTTGTATGGGGTGTTCCCGGTTTGGAGGACTATTTTCTATGCTGACAATAAGCGCTTCTTTTAACATGCAAACAAAGCACTCCTAAAGTGCTTTTTTAAGGGCTAACTAAATTAACATATTCATTAATGTTTTGCCATTTTTCAATGATTTTCGTAAACCATTTTTTATTTTTATTTTGTTCGCCTTAAAACCTTCTTAGTTGCCAGCACCAAATAGCAGCTTTTTTTTTTGTATATTTTATTCTTTATAATTTACTCTCTTATTGAAGCGTTCGATTATGCACTTTTTCTCTTAAGTGCTTCAAAAACCCAAATTTTTTTAACTGGTAATCTGCCAAACGATATTCTGATTGCTTCAGAAAATGAAGAAATGCATTATAAACATCTAAGTAAAGCCTTGTAGAATATGGGCTTGACACTAATGTTGACAAGTGCCTCTTCGGACAACCTGTGAATTTTCTTTAATGAATGAATTTGATGAATATATTAAGTATAAAAACAATTTCCTTAAAAAGTTTCGGCGATTGTCTATTCCCCTAGATCTAGATAAGGTTCCTTGGGCAGCCATCAAGAAGACAGCTTTGGTCCTGCATTGGCCAATGCCGCGTCACTGCAGAATTCAACCAATTCGTCTTCCTAATATAGAGAAGAAGCAACCTTTATTCTATATAAGATATGTAATACTAACAGAGAAACACTGGTTTTTAATGGTATCTCTCTCAAATGTCGTAATTTTCAGGACACTGACATAGAAAATGAAACACGATTTCCTTATTCTCATCGTCATGACAATGTCTGCAGTAGTCATTGAATTTCAGACTCATTTTCTTCGCATGAGTCCCTACCGGCCAGCGCCCAGTTATCACTAAGATCACTGTTCTAATATGTTCTCTAATGAACCTAAGTGGAGAGCATGTCCTTCGTTTGTCATAGCCAGGCCATAATATCCTAGATATTGAGCAGGTTGACTTACCAGCCCCCCCAACTATGCAAGTCTATCGGACTCACACTTAACAAGCGACGAAACCTCGTTCTTTTTAGCTATTTGGCTACCCCTGCATATTGCATACCCTGGTATCCACATATTGGTATTATTTCAATACATACATCCGATATTCTGCAGTCCGATAGGGATGCAGTGGCAGCCTTGCTATCAGTAAATATACATATGTATATCCCTCGATATACGATAATAGCTTAGCCAGGTAGCCGCCCGCCTTATAGCAGCGATTTCCGCCTGCAGGACACTTCAGTTATCCGGCAGATGAAAGGGTACATTTTTATCTAGTGCCTCCATTTAAAAACCCATACCGACTCTGCTTTCGTATAGATCCTGAGGGTCGGTTAAATGAAAGGCATTTTAATAGATAGCCCATTTCCGTATACCGTATGTGCTGCGTATCTTGCACCGAAGAAATGTTCTGGGGCACAGTAGTCCACCCCGACAGGGACTATGAAGTGATTCAGTATCCTGGCGTTGTCGTAATCATGAGACGACCAGCTGTGCTCCATATCCAGGCGTATCACCGAGCAGATAGCCATTTCTCTAGCCGCAATATCCACCAGTTTAACAACATAAATTGCTCGTTGGAGTACAACGCATTGATCCTGTTACCATCAAAGCGGCCAGTCTGCGTACTTTATCAAGCATCGCACAATATCTGCCCTTATCAGTCGCACTCCACTATACCCAATTGACACACTACGGGACCCTGCCTAAGTACCTGGCAATTGCACCCCCGCATGCATCAATAGCATTTATTGCGTTCTTCACTCTCATTCGGACATTCAGTTCCCATGACAGCCTACTACTTATCTAGACTAAGGCCCAAAAATTTGGCACTATCAAAGATTTGAAGATATCTCCAATTCAACCTCGGGAGTCTGAAACTCTCGATTTTATACTTTCCCATGAACAGTACGTAGTCCCTTCCCTAGAGTCTAGGGAGATCGAACGGTTAGTATTCGACCAGTTTTAACCGGTTATATAAGTTTTGCCCAAGTCGAATATTTTAAAATGTTCATTTTCCGAATATCGAATAAACCGGTTATTTTGGTAAAATAAACCGGTTATTTTAGTAAAGTGTAATTCATATACGTTTTCCTTACTTTTATTATACTCCTAAATGTACCCGTGATTGAAGTATTTTTCCAATTGAATATTGGGCAAATATAAATTTTTTATGAAGAATGTCAAAACAAAATGTAACAAAAGTCAAAAAACTTTATGATCGCTTATTTCTTGACATAAATATACGCCAAGTAAAATTTTACTCTGTTCCAAGTAGTTCTTAAGTGATTGCAATTAATACTTTACTAAAATATGCTGCCAAAATTGAATCATTAGGTAAAACATTAGCCTGTTGTGTTGCCGAGGACGAAATGTCCGTTAAGGCATTCAAAACTCTTAAGTAGCTCTAACATATCTTCATGCTTAAAACGACAACATACCGGCGGAATCAACGATATGGGAAAGTTAATCAGTTTTATTAAGGGTTTAAAAAACTGCAGTCAAAACCAAAAACAGTCGTAAAAAACTAAATTTTTTTTGAGTTGGTTTGCCAACGACATTTTAGATTTATTGAATCAGAAATAAAATCAACAGTTTTTTGTTGGCCCATGACAAATAAAAAAGTGGAAAAATGGCAATTTTTCTTCTTTGACTGCAGTTTTTTAAACGCTGATTTTATATATTAAAACACCAAGAACTTAAAACGAAATTGAAGGAATCAACCAATCTCATCGTCCTACACGTTACCACTGGTTTTCTTAAAGAATTGTTTGATAAAGTGTACTTGACTTGTATACGCCTTAAACCGCAACAAATTATAATAATGTGAGGCCAAATCTAATTTCCATCGTCCTATTTCTCCTTATTCTGGGTGGAGCGTTAGTGCTTGAAGACAGTTGGGAAGACATCTGTGTGGGGTTTAAGTGAAATAATGAATCTATTTTCAAAGCCAACCAAACTTTTTTATAAAAAAAGAATTTATTTTCGAAAAAATGTTATGCGAGCTAAGTAGTCCAGTCAACATGTGTTCAGTGATTTTTTTAGCGTTCTTAACAAAGTGTTTATTATCTTAAAATCTGACCTAACTTAAACCAGCTTTTATTACAAAATAAACAGTTCTGTTTACTTTGTTGCAAATTAAAAAGCAAAAAAACACATTTTAATGTTCGCCCAAGTATTAACAAAATTAACTAAAGCATTAACATCTATTCGAACTATAAATGTCTTTTATATTCAGTTTGTAATTTATACTTTTGTCTTTATTTAAATTTAAATGAAACAAAAACTCACTCACTTTTATTCCAACTCCGCTGCTTGGAAAAACTTTTGTAGATTTTCTTTTCTATAGAAGCCGAAAATAATAAAATCTTAATGCACTATACTACGCTTCACTCAATTCATTTCAGCTAAGCGACTGCAAATAATATGCGAAATATCGCAATTGTTGTTCAGAGAGGGAAATGAGGGAATTGGTTACATGTAGCAGTCGGTGTTGGCAAATAAATAAAATATTTGTAAAAGTAGTGTTTTATTTCATTGTTTGTGTGGTCTATGCAGTATGAACAGGTGTATAGACATTGGGATTACAACAAAAAATATTATAAATAAAGCAACAAATAATGTTGCATTTAAATTATAACACAAAAGACTTAAGACACACACATGAGTTGTTGTGATTTAGCAAAAGACTTAAGCAAGAAACTTTAGTTAAGCTGTTATTTGTGAAAGGATTCTGGAGTTTGAATTTTGTACAGAGTTTTCAATTACTTGAAAA
This sequence comes from Pollenia labialis, assembly GCA_949318255.1. Taxonomy (NCBI): domain Eukaryota; kingdom Metazoa; phylum Arthropoda; class Insecta; order Diptera; family Polleniidae; genus Pollenia; species Pollenia labialis. Next base: position 41,641,494 of record OX439143.1, on the reverse strand, counting down.
CCGGGTTTTTTCCGATTTACCGGGTTGGCTAAACCGGATATTTTAAAAAAGCACTTTTTTAAGGTCCAGGACCACCATGTCGACAAGAACATTTCTTTCGTATATTTGCATTGAAAACAAAAACAAATTTTAGCTTTTTTTTTAATTGTTTTCAATATAAATATGCGAAAGAAATGTTCTTGTCGACATCGTGGGCCTGGCAGTAAGTTATTCGAAAACGAATTATTCCACAGAATCGAATATTTTTGTTTTTAATAAAAAATATAAAAGATAGTCTGCATAAATTTTAAAGTTGCAAAAATTCTTACACACTTTAAAAAGTGTTTAATACATATCAAACAATTTATTGAAAATCTTAAATATAGATCGGCAGAGACAAAACATTTAAGAACATTTTTCTCCTTTGTTTGTTAACCGATTTTTACAGAAAAATACATCATTTGAAAGGCATTTACTAACTGAAGTGTATAATATTTATTTTATTAAGAACTCAGGGGGCAAATTCGGTAATCTCATATCTACAAAGCTAACAGAAGTGGACAGATGTGTGATACATTTTTGAAATTGGGCCCTTTTAGGGACTGAAGATTTTAAAAAATACGTAACTTATCTAAAAATTCCAAATGAAATTTGGTACTTTCGTTTTGTACTAATCGTACCTATTTTTGATACTTTTTTACAAATTATTTTTCTCTATTCATTGACATATACGTATTAAGTTATGGACTCCCACTATAATATAGACATTTTTCTTGCTTCAATGGGGAGAAAAAAGTGTCAAAAAGGGTAAATACGGGAAATTAAATTTCATTTTTGAATTTGCTGTAATATTGAACTAAGAAACATAAATCGATATAATTATATTAAGGGCCATTACTGCATGAGAACCTATAAGATGGTACTTTTTTGTTCGTTAAATGTTCGTTAGAAACATGAAATTAAACACGAATGATCCTGAGTCGCTAATGGCTAATAAATCACTGATGGTTTAAACGCTGGTTAAGTTGAACTAAACTTGAATTTATATGAAGTTTAAACTCAACAACTATAAATCAGTGTCCCATGTATTATATGTTGTTTAAAAATAACATGTGGCAGCAAGCACTACGATAAATCTTTTTAAATGCATATGGTCTGTATTGGTAGTTTAAACGGCCAATTTTATGCGTTTAAAGGTATTTTATTTTAGAGTTTAACTTGCTCTGAATTTTAGCCCTAAGAATCTTTAACGAGTAGCTTTATGGTACTTTTTCGTTCTACAGCTGTTACTTTTTTAATTTTCGTTAATACTGGATCTAGAAACATTAAAGAAAACATGCAATGTTCTGAGTAGATAGATTCCCATAAGAGGGATTTTTTTTGTCCTTCAACTGGTATTTTTTTAAATTGCCGTTGGTATTAGGCCTAGAAACATAACATTTAACACGCAATGGCCTGGATAAATGAGAATCTTAAAATGGATATTTTTTTATACCTTTTCGTTCTTTAGCTAGTACTTTTTTTTATTAATACTGAACACAGAAACATAAAATTAAACATGCAGAGTCCAGAGTGATTGAGAAACTATAAGACGAGCCTAACAAGGTTTCTTTCAAATGTGCTAAATTCCCATTTCATACTATTGAGAAACTGAAATTTATTGTTGAAGGGATAAGCTATTCCTATGCGCATTTCACTGGTTGCTTAGGCCAGATCGTCAGGAAACTTCATCCAAAGATTTTAGAAAAGCTAAAGATATTAAACAAATAAAACTGTTAAGCGAATAAGAATTATAATCCTCAGTTTTACTTGTAACAATATCTAAGCTTAAACAAAAACAACAACAATAAACAGTGAGTTTATCTTTTCTTACAGTCCCGACTACAATTGTTTGGTGGGTAAAGAAAAAACAAAAATTACCTTTTTGGTATTTTTTTCAATTGTTAATGTCTAATTTTTTTTTTAAATTATTAAAATTTTTAAAATTAAATTAAACATTTACGGACTTGCTGCACAAAAGATCCACTGGGACGCGGTGGTTATGGCCTTCCATTTATACAATTATTTAATGTTATTCTCCTTCAATAAGTTCTCAAGTTGAGCAACATTTCGAAACATACAAGGAGAAAGGCAAGCCTCAATGCTTAAAATGTCCAAACGTCTTGTGCTGCAAAGGATAATCAACATTGCCTCTTTTGAGTGTTTTAAGAAATATACATAAAAAAGGTATTTTGAAGTTGATAAGGCAGCTTCGAGCTCAAATTCTTACGTTGCAAGTGACTTAATTTTGCAAATATGTACTTGCGACTTAAATGAAGATTTTGTTTACTTGGAAAAATTATCTACCGAATTATACCCGTTATAGCAAGCACTTCTTACAATTTATACAGTAATTATCGCTTATATGCATTTCTAAATTTGCACGACTTTTGCTGCTTATCAACTGGAAATGCATATATGTTTAATAATTCGGTTATATACACCGGCAATGCTTTTAGAAAAAGTCGCTTATATGCACCTGTAGTGCAAATATAATAATTCTGTTACTTGCATTAAGTGCTTATATACAGAAAATTAGAACGAAACTTTGTTTTCTGTTTTTTTTTAACAATTTAATTGAAATCAAAGTATTTTTTTTGCGAAAGTGAATGTTATAAATTTGGTTTTGATTGCTCTATAGATATGGAACGTGTGACTTTTAAATTCTGATGGAACAATCCTTATACACATTTTTAATTTTGATGAACATATTAAACTGTGCATATAAAAGAATTTTTTAAGTACAACTTAAAAAAAAAATTATTTTACTGTGGTGCATATATTCACAAATTTGTTGGGTATATTAAATACGAAAGGAAAATTGTTTAAGTTGGGGAGTTAATAAGCCTTTAATGCTTATAATCGGTGTGCCGGTATGCATATAAGCGATAAATACTGTTACACATAAGTGTTTTCTCCGTTTCTGCCTCGATAAAATATAAATTAAGGAGTCGTATGTCATCAGATTGTTAACAATGTCTTCTCTTCTTTAAATATTACACTAAAAATACAACTAACTAATAAACATTAATATAATGTGTTAATGTTATTTGTAAATTAATATGTATATAAGTATTTTATATATTAACACATCTTCTTTCATATTATATTTCATATTCTGTGTAATTTTCATGCAAAAATTTTAAATATGTAAATTTAAGTTATTTTATGAACCAACTCAACTTTTAGAAGACGGAAATTATTTGTTTTCATTTATTTCACATTTCTTAAATTAATTAAGAAAATTATTTTCAAACCGGATTTTACACTTTTTCGGTTTTTGACGGGTTTTTGTATATGTAGCACATCCGAAAAATCATACCAGACTTCATGACGTATAGAAATTTTGAATTTTCTTGCATTTAAGAAGTTTTATCTGTGTTCCTAAATTTGGGAATAATTTTGGAATAAAAACCGTGAGTTTTAAATAAATCCCAGTCTCCTGCCGTAAAACTGATATTATTGCAATAGGTCCTACCAAAATGAATCAAAGAGTAATCAAAGATACAGAATGGCCAAGTATCGCTAATTTATTCGACTTAAATTTTTTACGTTATTGTTTTTTTCTGTTCTTAAAAATGTTTAATTAATTTAACTACAATTTTTTTTGTTTCAATTTATTTCATAGAATAATTAATAAAGATATACTAATTCATAAATTTAAGTAATTTATATTTTTTTATAATCATATTTTTAAAATTTATGTGTTTCTTTATTGCTGAGTGTTGAAGAAAATCTCAACACAGTTTTAAGTGACTCATGAATTGATTTTAATTGTAGACACCTGTAGTATTAAATGTTTTATATTTGAATTTGTTTTATTAATTTTGTCCATATCAAAACAAGTTTCCGACTAAATAGACCCGTTTTTTTTTGTCTTTTATGATTTCGTACAATTATTATGGCAAATGTGTTTTTGGAAACAATTATTGTTGAATTGTATTCAAAATTGTTTAAATTACTAGATTGCAATTTAAAAAATAAAAACTTTTAGAAAATGCAATTAAAGTCATCTAAAAAATTTGCCTAGTGGTGCTTAAATATTTTAATAAATAAAATTTATTTAAACAGCAGAATTATAGTAAAGATTTGATTAAGTATGAATTAATATGATGAATGTTTAAGATGTCCTTTGATAAAACAAAATTAAAATAATTATTTTGCAATTAAGTTAAAGTAAGCAAGGAATATGATAAATGGGATTTAAAATTATTGCAATCCAAATAAGATATTAGTTTATAAGCAATAAATAATAACAAAAATATATTTCTATGTATTTAAGTATTTGATTTGTTGCTATGGATATCTACTGTTTTTTAATTTCGTAAAGAACATAAATTCCATGCAGATAATTTGCCTTGTAGATCAAATGCCTCTAAAATAATTTCAAAAGAAATTAATAAAAATTATATTTAATGAACTTTAGCCGAATTAAAAAATATCAATATTTGGACCAAGAATTTAATTGTATAATTTAATTAGTAAAATTATTGCCACATTTTTTGGAATCTTACCGATTTTTATACCCTGCGCTTATGTAGATAGGAATATTTGCTTAAGACTGAAATATTATAAGAGGGCGGGTCAATAAGAAGACCGTGACTTTTGAATTTCTCACCTCTTAGATGAAAAGGCATTTAAGAGATGCTCCTAACAGACATCTGTGAGTTGAGCCCTGTCGTTTAATTAATGCTTGACAGTTATTGACGATATAAAGTCCGATGATTCCCCAGAGCGTAAACAGCACCAAACTGTGCATTTTCAGCTTGCAGTAATAGAGTCTGCAGGATCTGTTGTGTATTGGTGCCATTAAAAACACGAAGTCGTTTAGAATCAAATCTGTGGTAATTTTAAAGCTCTTGTTCATGAGTAAATCTTTTCATAGCGATTTTCCAGAATATACCGTTCGTATGACAACTAACACTTTTGCTTGTTCTATCGGTCTTAAAAAAACACCCTTTTGAAGTGCATACATAGATTAAATTATATAGCAAAGCTTCAGTTACATTTTTGCTTCTGTTGGAAATGATGCTCTGTTCTTAGGTTTTCAAAACTTAGCTCCTTATTTTTTAAGTTGATAATTCAAAAAAAAAAAAACAAAAAAAAAAATGACGAAAAGTATTTTAAATCACAAAGTGAAGGAATTTAGAAAAAAAACTTTAAAATCATGTTATCAAAAAAATATGTCTGTGCTAGAAAAATAGATCAATTAAATTTCATAAAGTTTTAATTAACAAAGAAAAAAGAATATTAATTTACAAAAATTGAGTGCTAATTTTACTCAACATTTTTTTCTTTCTAAAAATTAATGAAAATTCTAATCGATTGTATGCTGGATCTTAACTTTTTCATAAATTTTAATTAAACAATTTTTATAAGCCTGATTGCAGAGGTAGAATTTAAATTAAAAAAAAAAATAAAAAATTGAAAAAAAAATCAGAAACAGTGGGAGATCAGAAAACTTCAAATCAACAACAGCCTTCAATTTATCAAAACGTGCATCATGACTTAATATTTATAGTTAGCAATTGTTGCTCCAAATATATGCATATTTCTATACGCATATCTGTTTGTATGTAAATATATTTTTATGTTCGCTTATTTAAGAAACTTTCAATTTTCTTAGTATTAACAGAAAAACTAACTTTTCATTATGAAATAAATAAATCCTCTTTATCTTTCTTCAATAAATTAATAGGAAAACAGCTGGGGGGAACAGGAAATATTTTCGTGTAGATTAAAATTTATTTAATCAGAAATGGTGCGAATAAACTAAGCTGAGATTTTCCTTTTACTTTAAAAACATCATGGTCTGTAACATGGGCCCCAAAAGTAATTAGAAAGGCAAATATTAACCCCCGTATTCATAAACGATTATTAAGTTTAACAAACGTTTATTAAGTATAAATTTGTTATTTAAACCTTTATTAAATTTAAAAATTTGTTTTGAATACAGGCACAATCTCTCTTCCCTGTTTTTAAGAACAATTTTTAATGGATTCGTAAGAGATAAAAGACACAAATTTTGCGGACTATAAAATTTATATTGAAAACAAGCAAAAAAAAAAAAAAAGGAAAAGTTTGGGATTATCAAGGTATAAACCTACCCAGTGACTAATATTCCGAGTACTCAGAATTGTAAGTGGAATCGTCACACAGAGTATGCTTTCACTTACTTCATATTGTACAATGTACATGAAACAGTACTACAGGCTGAGAGGAAGTAAGCTAATCGTGGTATAGAATTGAGTGTAACACACTTTCTCTGAAATACGTATGCTATACTTTGTGTGTACGGGGTACTCGGAAGTGTATATACGTTTTTCGTTTACTTTCTCGTACACTTTGTGGGTTGATGGTAAGCAATGAAAAAGCGGCCATGTTCTATATAAAAGTAAACGAAAAACGTATATACACTTCCGAGTACCCCGTACACACAAAGTATAGCATACGTATTTCAGTACGTATAACACACGTGCGTCACTGGGTAACTATAATATGCATAAGCTGACTTAAACAACTGTACGAATACATGTAAGTCATATGAGCCAAAGCTTATATATTGTTTGTTAAGTTTAATGAATCTGTCATTTGCTTTAGCAAAGTGCGAAATTAATGCATTTGACAGAAGCATAAGCTAGCCCGTCCATATTATAGTTGGGCCTTTATTCTTTTCTCAATTGTAAAATACTTGCCAGCCGTTTGTGTGACCGATTGCAGTCATACACTTACAACTTGAAAGAAAAGTATCCGTGCGGTTTTAGATCTAGAAAGTTCACCGTAGACCGGCTATTGACATTACGTCAAGCCCTGAAAAAGGCCCAAGAAAAATCCGGTATCTCGCCATCGCAACTAAGAAAAGCATTGCAAAAATTGTGCGTTAACTTTTAGTTTTCTGTCAGGGTAAACCTCTCGGGCGGGATTAAAGAAGTGGGCGTGGCACATCCCGTACAAAGATAATATAGATTTCTAAAAATCCAAAGAACGGCAAGATCCAAAGTTTCCAAATTAGGTACAAGAACCTTGTTTATAAATACATATCGTCACCTTAAACGCAAAAGGCCCTAACTAACAAAAAAAAATTAATATCGACTTTTTCATATAATCTGATGCATTGCATCAACACAAATGTCCACAATTTTGAAATCCTTCGGCCGCGAGTTTATTGGAAAAAAATAAAAGTCCCTATCTACAAAAGATTATATGGTAAACGCTTAAGGGCCTAATTCACAGTTTGCATAATATGCAACATTATCAATTATCAAAACAACTGGTAGATTTTCCAAGAAAAATAAATTATAAACAGTTTAAAGCGATTTATCAATTTATCATTTTAAATGGTTTTTGTTTCTCCTGTAAAATTTTCAAAATATTCGATAGGACCTTTTGCGTTTTAGGTGACGATATATATTTCTAACAAAATGTGGGCGTGATTGGAGAAATGGGTTTGGCACGAAATAGATTTATTTATATCTTAAGAATCTTATTTAAATAACTTCCTATTCTTATCGCACTATGGATTTAGCATAGCCGAATAATAGGCTTTTTACATTGATCAACATCTAACATCTACCATCAAAGATTTGAAACACTCGTTTACACTGCTCACATCTAATATATATCATTAAACAAAAATGTCACCATTTAAAAAAAAAATGTTTTTAGAATAAAAAAGGGGTTTTCCCCAAAAGTGCCAATATATAAAAAGAAAACACAAACATGTATTTGAAGATCAATTTGTTTAAAAATATAAAAAAAATTAACAAAAAAACATTGCAATGAAAGTGAAAACTTGACAAATCGTCAGCTCATTATTGGTTTGACCCACCGACCATTTAAAAAAAATAGTGTTATGTATGGGGTATATATATTTTAAATACCACCTTTCTGAATCCAAAACCGGAATCACCAAATTTTTTTATGGTTTCTGAGATAATTAGAATTAATTTTGCCCCATATCAACTTGGTTAAAGTTTATTAAGTATTGTTTTGCTCTACACGCCACTGTTTGACGAATGCAGAAAATTCCTTATACAAAAACGTGCAAAATAAATATAACTCTTGCTTCATTACCGTATGAAAAAAGTAGTTAAAGCGAAATCAAAACAAAATGACAACAAGAAAACAAATTTTACTCATGATTCGCTTCATTGCCTTAAGAAAAAAAGTAGTTAAAGTAAAAGCAACATAAAATACCAACAAATCAATACACAGCATACATACGTATGCAGCACAAAAAGCTACTTTTAAAAAATTAATTTAGAAAAGTGGCGTATGCGGCTCAAACTAATAATTTTCACTTTCAATAAAATGCCATTAACTTCTATGTTCGTTAATGAACGTTCAAAAATATCTTAATTTTTCTTCAATGCATATGCCAGAAGCAGTAGTGAAATTACAAAAAAATTCTATCTGGTATATTTTCAGAAAACTTCATGTAAACCTTCATTGTTGTTTTTATCCACTATGACATTTTGGCATATGCGCCAATTCAATAATAAGCTGACGCAATGGTAACGCTGCTTTCAGAACAAACTTCTTTTTACCACAATAATAATACAACTTATTGCCACTTTTATAGTGGTGGCACCTAATCAATCGAAAGATGTAGAATGGAATAAAATGAGATAGGAACATCTTTTAAAGATGGTGAAAGACGTTGGTTTTTAGCCCTATATATTTCTTATGGAAAGATGTGAACATCATCGCAAATTGATGGTAGATTTTAGATGTTGATCAGTGTAAAAGGCTATAAAGCACTCTGACTTGTTTCATATTGTTGTTGTTGTAAAATTTACAACTACTATGATTTCGACCCCGGCACGGCCTTTATAATGAGGCTAAATATTGCCATGAGATTAAGGACACATTATTTTTGTAAGCCTAAAAATTACGATGCCATTTTTAAGAAGATTTGTTAGTAACACAGTGCAACACGAAAAAAATAACCATATACGGACAATAAATAACCATAAAGGACAAAAAAAAAAAAAGACCCGTGTTGTGAACATATAAAATTAAAAAAAAACTTCATCTTCAAGATCGAAATCGCAAAAATCTTTAAAAAATTCGATTTTTTTTTTACCTTTTGCCCCTGTTTAGGTCCATAGGTAGCAAATCGTTCAAAATTCAAGGAAACAATAAACTACAGAAATTTACCTAAGATCTCAATAAACAACCTTTTAGAGCATATGAACTTCCTAGGAATGTTTCTTAATACCGTTTAGGTAGCACCAATAGTGAAAAACTTCCCGAAAATTCGATTTTTTTTTTACTTTTTTTTCCCCGTTAAGATCCATAGGTAGCAAATCGCTCTAAATTCAAGGAAACAATCAACTACAGAAATTTACGTAAGATCTCAATAAACAACTTTTTAGAACATCCTAAGAATGATTCCTAACACCGTTTAGGTAGCGCATAGGTATCCGCAAAAGTGAAAAATTTTACTGTGTGTAATTTTTTAAGTCATGGAAAAATAACCATATACGTACAAAAAATAACCGTAAAGGACCAACAAAAAAAATAGGCTCGTGGCTCCCAGTTTTGCCTAAAGTCATGCACTTTTTTATGGTCCCTTAAAGATTTAGGGCCTCGGTGTCATTTTTGCAAAAAAGTGATCATTTTCTTAGGCTTATATCTTGCAAACCGTTCGGAATTTGGATTAACCCTCTGAGACAGAGTTGTAGCTCTTGTCAGAAAGAACAAAAGTTGTGAACATATAAAGTCTAAAAAATTCATCATCCAGATCAAAATCGCAAAAAACTTCAAAAAATTCAATTATTTTTACCTTTTTTGCCCTGTATATGTCCATAGGTTCAAAATTCAAGGAACGAATCAACTACACAAATGGACCTAAGATCTCAACTAACAACTTTCTAGAGCATATGAACTTCCTAGGAATGATTCTTAACACCGTTTAGGTAGCATAGTATCTCAATGTTGAAGTAAAGAAAAAACCTGTGAAATTAAAAAAATTTGCAAATATTACACCGAGGCCCTAGATCTTGAAGGGCCCATAAGTTAAAAAGTGCATGACTTTGGGCAAACCTGGGAGACACGGGTCAATTTTTTTTTGGTCCTTTATGGTTATTTTTGTCCGTACATATATGGTTATTTTTACATGAAAAATTCTTATTCTTGGTGTAGGGAATTAAAGAGTCGACACAGTCGCAGATGGCATTTTTGCCTAATTCATTTTATTTTTAAAAATGTACTTGCGCACTTATAATTTCCACGTTATTGACTAAAAGTAAAAACTAATAAAAGAGCTCGCAAAGTACTAAATAAAAGTTTGAACCTGTGCCTGCCTGTGTGTTTTTTCTTTCTTATATCTTATCGGAAATCTTTCATTTGGTTGTTGTTGGTGTTTTTGTTGCTGTTTATTTCTCTCAATTGAAATCTAATAAACAGCCTATGGAAGCGGTAAATATCAAAAGGTATCAAGGCGTAAAAAGATGAAAAATTTAGTGCAAATTCGCACACACACACACACACACACACATTTATGTTCATAGTTTAATAGTTGGTATTCATAGATTTTATTAATGCTATAAATAAAAACCAAAAAAAAAAAAAGCATAGTTAGTTGTATATTTATGTGAATTATTTCTTTTTATTTTTTTTAGGCTTTTTAACACAGATATTTGTTAAGATGTTGGAGTGTGTGCGTTTCTTATTTTGCATAATCTTAACAGAGGTGATAAATCAATTTTAAAGATATTCATATATTTGTTTGTTGGTTTGCATTTTTTTTTCGTTTATAGCTGCTATTAAACGGAGCACTACTATAAAACTAGGCAGTCTTATGTTGTAGTATTCATTTAAGGCATTTAGACATAATTTTAAACAAAGTCCGTTAATTTTTATTTATTGCTTCTATTTCAATAAGAACTAACAATAATTATGCAATACTGTATAATTGGGGGATTCACAAGGTGTCATAAAGTCATAAATCTTAAAATAATAACATGAAAATATACGGCTGTTGTGAACAACCCCTCATAATTTGGTTTGCTATTTTGAATTTAAGTCAGCTGATTTAAAACAAATAAAAAAAATAAATATTTACAAAAAATAAAACTATTTTTGAATTCTAATCCATGAATTAATAAATTAAATTAGATCTTTCCTGACTATTTTTCATTTTTCAGACGCAACCCACAAATAATTTTTATTTTGTTTGTTTACCAAACATCAGAGTCCTAAGCCGATCAAATTTTGCGCCGCAAATGTTTTGTTTCAAAAATTGCTAGCCGCAGGTTAAATTCGGATATTGGCCGGATAAAACTATACCATCTACGGCGACGGCTACAAAAACTAATGCGGTTCGGCTCAGCCGCTCAGCGCAGGTCTCTTCTGATTAATTATGACAGCACAATAAACATACCAAGCAAAGTTCTATTAATTTAAGACACTTTTTGTTTACAAAGCAACAACAATTTTTTTTAAACCATTGTAAAATGTTAGAACATTATGACAATATAACATGATAGCACACCTTGTGAATACCCCAAACATATATTGATTACTTGTAATTAATAAAATAGTATTCTAATGTATTCTTAAGGTTATGTCCTGCCAATGCGAGACAAAAAATCTTATCTATTATCCCATTGGTTTTTCTGGGTTCATAATAATATTTATTAAAGTGTTTTTCTCTTTACAACTTACGATAGAACTTACGATAGAATTAGCTTTCAAAAATCTATCTGTCATACTGCGCGTACTTTATGTAATTTATGATTAACAGATTGAAGTATTCACACGATAAGGCATCATCTACGCTAAAACCTTTCTCTGTTTTACAGGGGTGAGTGCGATGTGCTCCTCCCTACACTTTGCACCAACTATCGATACAATAGCCTCCTCTTCATTGCATATAACATACTTTCTAATGGGTGATCCAACATGATGCACGATGTTAATTGTGACTCATACCTTATCGCCAAGTTTTTTGCCCAACTAAATTTGACATTTCTTTGTTTCATGGAGAGGTACACAATTGAGCACCGCGTTAATATTGTTGAAGCCTTTTACAAAAATGTGCGTTTAAATCAAACTTCGTGATTTTTTTGGTCAGCATAATTCTCGAAATGTGTCAAAAATCTGGAGAATTATGCGCAAATTTCAGCGAACCAGATTAGAAATCTTGGTTTTTATGTTGCACATAATCATCCAAGGTCATATACAAAATTGCCGCATAAGTGCTGAGACTATTCCTAAACAGAACATACAACTGCATAAAATTCAGAAAAATGCACCGTTTGCTGCGGTTTACAAGGTCGTGTAATCATGCAACCTTATTTCTTTAGTGTGAGCCGAATTCGGATGTCCAAAATGCGTTCATATGTCCGAAATAATTTTTTTCTGTGAAATTCAATTATTCGTGTTACTCATTTCTTACAATTTTAGGTTATATCGGGCTTAAAACACAATAAATGTGTCTAATGTTAAATTAAATTCTTTAGGGATAACCTGGTAATGACCAAGTTATCGATTGAGTACTTAAAAAATGACGAATCTTTACAACCTAACGGAAGTTAGTTGACATTCTCTTCACTTTTAACTACAAAACAGCACGTAATTACCAGCAGCAAGTTAAAATCGTCTGCACTTAGTATATTTTGAATATCAAGACTCAAGATGAAAGTGTCCGGAGTTGCGATGCGGTCAGCTTTACCTTTTAGACCAAGTCACTGGAATCAGATCAATTGAATTCCTTTCAAATACACAAATGAAAGTGCAAAAATGCATTTTAGTTATACAGAGGTTGAACTCAGGAAAGCGTTTTAACAATATGTAGACGAGCATAGCATACACCTTAAAGGATACACTCAAAAGAAAAATCAATCCATCTGTACTCAAATCAATCCGAAGCGGTATTAATAGTACGGTGAGTACGGATTTTCTTGAATCAAGTACAGAAAGATTGATTCAAGTACGGATTTTCAATCGAAAAATATGTACTTAAATTATCCATATTTAATCCCGATTTCGTACTTGAAATATTCCGAAAATTAGAATGATTTAAGTAAAATCAATCAATTCAATCAATTTCAAAATGCACCTGATTCAAGAATTAAAATTTGTTTTAATCCGAATTCGTACTTAAAATAATCTGAAAATGAGATTGATTTAAGTAAAACTAAGATTAAATCAATCTCAAAATGCGCTTGATTCATGTATGTTGATTTTATCCCGAATTCGTGCTTGAAAACCCCCCAAAAAAAATTAGAAAGAAAAAATTATTATGATTGATTTAATTACCCGTATTACACCTTATAGAATGATAAAACACCAACATCATGCCCGATATGGTTTTTACATTAGAAATCTCATGGACATATTTAAACAAAAATATAAACTAAATGAGAAGCAAGAGCTAAAATTTACTTTTTGTAAAGAAAATCAAAACATGCGTAAGTCGGAGGGTTAAACACATCGACAAGTGTAATCTTTTTCTACTTGATTTAAGAATTTTATGTTGGTTTCAAGAAATTCCGGGATTGAATTTCGAAAGTGATTTCGTTTAGGATTGCTTTGAGTGCGTTTTGGATTTATTCGAACTTGATTTTTTGAGTACGACTCGTACTTAAAGTAATCATATAAAACTTGATTTATCCCGAGTATTTTTCTTTATGTGTATAGACCTACAGAAGATCTGAAGCCTATAAAAAAGTTATAAGTGTTAAACGTTATAATTTGTTGAGTAGTCAGAAAAAACTAAAATGCCACTTACTTACAATTCTACTGAAAGAACCTATGAATTTAACAAAGGGGGTCCCAAAATGAACGCATTTATATTTAACTAAATGGTACTGGAAAAGTATGACATTATATTTATATCTACTGCATCCGAAAGGGAAGTAGTTATAAAAAGTCAAAAAAAAAAAAAAAATAAAAAAATGTGCAAACTTTTCCAAAATCCATTTTGATTAAAAAAATATTTCTTTTTAGTTTTTTTGAATCACTTTTGTAAATCATTAGATGTCAGTGATTATTTTATTCATTATTATAATAATTTCTTATATGTACATAAACTTAATATGTTATTAGAAGTTGTTAACTAATTGGTGCTACGCAACGCATATAGTAGCGAATTAAGCTACAAAATAATAAGTGTAAGAAGATATTAATTTTTGAAAAAGTAAGCGTAGCTTTTACTGTGTTATAACAAGAGTTGTGAATCTTGAAGAATAAGTAAGCTTCAATTATCAATTATGACAGTTTTGTAGCGATGTTTTAAAATATTAAAAACTTTTGCAATATTACTATCAATATCAACATTTCTAAGAGATAAGCTAAGCCCTGTGCGCCGTTGCTACCACCTAAATAATTAGAAAAATTCAAAGCCTTTGTATAGGTGCTTTGCCTAAAAGACCTCGTATTAATTTTTTTTTGGTAATTTCTCTCTTTAAAATTGTGATCTGCATTGACTCAGTGAAAATCAAAAACTAAATTGAAGTTATTGAAAAGGAAATCAAAACTCCCTTTTATTTACTTTTTATCTCTCTCTTTTTATAAATTTAATAAATATTTGGCAAGAAAATTAGTTGTGTCTAAATTAGGACCAGTAAATTGGTTATGGGTTCTGCTTTAGCAAAGTATTTTAGGACCTTAAATTTTTTATTGGCAGCGCAGTATTGCATTAAGGAACAGGCCCTTACAGCCGTACCTAAACAAGAGCGGAAGGCGGAACGTTTTCTTCCGCTAAGCTTTTACGCTGATATGCCATAAATAAACAAGAGCGTCAACGTTGTGCCACAAACAGTAGTGTTAACTTTCTTGTTTAATAAAACCCATACAATAGAAATTAAAAGAAGATAAAAACCCGCTAGATTGACAAAAAATAGCTAAATTGTCATTATGTATTATTAATTGCGGCCAACTTCACTATTAAACGCGCTGTCAAAATCGGATTTTCCAATTGTAAAGCGTTGACGCCGCGCTATTTAGGGATGCTTCATACAAATTGTATGGGCATGAGAATTTTTGACAGCTAGAAAACGCTTTCCGCTCTTGTTTAGGTATGGCTGTTAGTTATTAGAGCGACTGATAAAATAACAAAAAAAGGGTACAAAAATATTCGCCTCAATATAAATAATTTTTAATAGTTTTTTCTCTTCGTACATTTCATTTGCATATTAAATTTATTAGACGCGCTTGCGTTCTGCTATATGAATGCGTTTATTATACGACGAGAGCTCTTTTGATTTGTATGTATGTATGTGTTTGTAAAAATATCAAAGAGCGGAGCAGAAAAGGCCTTTAAATCAAATCTTTAATCATGATAAGAGAAATAAGTGCAGTGTAAGCTGTGTAAACTACACACAATTTAAAGTGGTTCATGTGCGCTTTATTTTCATGCGCTCCGAAAGATGGATAGACGGATGAATAAATATGTAGATAGATGGGACTATTTGTATGAACTGCCTATAAGCAGTCGGTTCATCTATTTTGTGGTTGTGACTGCTGCTGCCGACTTTTTTGTTGGTTTTTGTTGTCTTCTGTTGCTTTTTAACTACTTGATATGCAGTATGGATAATAGCTACCTGGTGCTAACGAGCTGGCATCGTTATTAAACGGTGCTACAGTCTAGATGATGGGGCTTGGTGTTGGTGGTTGTGTTGGGAGCAATTGCAAATAATTATTAATTAATTATTTAATATTTTGCACAGTGCGAGCAGGCGTAAACGAATTTGTTGGTATGTCTGCATGTTCACAAAAAACCAAAAAGTAAAAGATTGATGAGCCTAAATTAAAATGTTTTAGAATTGATGCGATGCAATGCATTTTTGTAGATAAAAATTTTAATTTTAATTAAAGATGAAAAAGATGAGATAGTAATGTAATGATAAAAAATGATGGGGATGACGATGATTTGTTGCTTTTAAATGATAACAAAAGACTTGAGACACTTATCATGATGTTGTAAGTTATCAGCCATGTAATGGAATATCCATGTAATTGTATGATTAGGTAATGTAATATTGAAATATTGAATGGAAATTGATAAAAAGGATAAATAGAAATGCATTGGTGACTAATTGGATTTGGGAAGAAAATAAAAAAAGTATTTGAAGCTGTAGAAATACGAAAGTTTGAAGAAGTAGCAAGATGCATGTATTTCTAATAACATCTGAAGTATTTTTGGCCAAACAAGATTAATGTTTTCTTTTGATATTGTAGATCGATAATTTCTAAATCAAGATTAATCAATGATTAGTTAGGTTTTAGCTGAGTTGCACTCTTTGGGCTGAAGAGTGTCACATTCAAAATAGTAAAAAAAATATAAAATAAAAAATCGACGATTTCTAAAAAAATTTATGGCAACCGGTTTTAAGCGAAAACTCCGATTTAACTCGGTTTTAAGAGTAATTAGCGGGTATATCTTAAAACCCCTTTTTTTTTGACAGTTCTCAATTTTAAGCATCACAACGGATTTTTGGTCAAACGATTTTGGTAAAATTCCAAAATTTTTTATAAACAAGCGGGTTTTAGAGTTAAAGGCGAGTTTTAGTGCAAATAATGCCTTAAAGACTTAAAGGCTCCTATTATGACTGAAATTCGACCAACGTTTTCCTACATATCGTCGGGATTTTCCAACTTCCTCAGGAATAGATTTTTATTATTGGTCGAGCAACAAAAGAGAAAACATATTTTAAATAAATAGATCCAACAAATCGTCAAATTATTTTCGCTGGCTGTCGAACAGCGACAAACGAATGTAAAGTTTGTAATTTGAGTTGATATGGATCATCGACAGTACGATAATTTCGTTGTGCCGCTGCAAATTAATTAAATAACTGTTTTTTTTTTACTTTGGTGGACCAGTTACCATTTGTTAATTAGTTTTTTTTAAATCTAATGCAGGTTTCATTCAGGTCGTTTCCTTGTGGATTTTTAATTGGCAAAAGAAATTTACATAAAAGTTCAGGAAATCTCGAATTTCTTGAAACCGCCCGTTACAATTTTGGTTCTTACCGCTGAATAGTTGTATTTAATCCATATTTGACAAATATTTAAGAACTCAAATAAATAATCCAAAACAAACAAAAACAAGTTAGAGTGCTATATTCGGCTGTGCCGAATCTTTGATACCCTCCACCGACAGCTCAGTGGGCTTTATATGGGGCATATAGTAAATTATGAACCGAGCATCACGAAATTTATTAGTGTGAGTAGTGAAGTATTTAATTTTATTTTGATAGCATTATTTATTACGGCTTAAGGCGTACTAAACTGTTCCGAGAGTAGGGTTTAGATGGGGCCTAGGGTAAATTTTAGACCGATCTTCACAAAATTCACAGTGTAATTTCTAGTTCTATAAAACTGTAACGTACCAAATTTTGTTATGATAGCATTATTAATTGCGGTCTTAGGCGTACTAAACTGTTTTCCGGGAGTAGTGTTTATATGGGGCCTAGGATAAATTATGGACGGATCTTCACGAAATTTCGCAGCGTGATTTCCAGTCGAATAAAACAAATTTTTGCAAAATCTTATCTCATTCCGTGCCTTGTTCAATCATTTATGTTATTTTTTGTAACAAAATTATCATTTTTTTTAGGTGGTGGTTCCACATTTTGATTCATAGCTCTGGTTACACTGCACCGATTTTGCTGAATTTCAATCCCAAACTGCTTAGGATAACTACAAGCAATTTGGCACCAAGTTTGTTCATTTCTTTTGAGTTGGTCGAAAGTGAGCGTGTTTTTAACAGACGGACAGACGGGCAGACAGACGGACATAGCTAAATCGATTTAGAATCACTCAAGGACCCAGAATATATGTACTTTATGGGGTCTGAGATGAATAATAAAAAAGTTTGACACGAAATGACAAACTGTATATTAACAACTAATTGTGGTGGAGGGTATAAAAAACAATACAGAAACAGATACAGTGGGCTGTCGAATAATTTCCAATGCTAATCTTTACACAAAACCGTTGCCAATTTTAATAAGCTTGATATTTACTTACGTAGGTTTAATATTTTGGAAGCATAAATCTACCTTCTAACTATAATTTCATTTACTATTGTGAATAAACTAAATCGGTTCAATCACAATAGTGCTTTTTTTTTCTAGCGAATGTGCGCAATAATACCAAACGAAAATTCAATCGATCAGCTAATACGGCTGCAGTTGAAAAAAAATTTCGTTCCTAATAGACACCTTTATATGAAAATGTTTTGGAATACAAGGAATTTATGTAAAAAAACAGCGACAAATGACTGAAAGAATGTACATAAAAGCTTAAAAAGTTACCCCAGGGTCAAAAACAACACTTTTGGATAATTTATAAATGTCCCTTTGCGAAATTAAATGGAAGTTGGACAAAAAATTATATTAAAAACCTGTTCGCTGACCATTTGAAGAATACTATTGTCCCCAATTTTCATCAAATCTAAATATAATTCTTAAGTTTACGTCCTACCTACACCGGTCGAAAATTCTCCTAATCATGGTTCCCGTTTACTTAGGCATTAAGCACTCTTCAAATCGGATAAGTGCTTCATTATCTCTCCATTTGTCGTTTACGGAACAGATATACCATTAAGATTTGAAACAAGCAATATTGAAAAGGCTATTGCTTAATTAAACCCTAAAAAGAACATGGTATTAATAAAATAAGTACCAAAATGCTTGTGCAGATAGTCCGCATAAGAATAAAAATAATCCTTTTATGAATGCTATCCTACAGGATAGAAAGCCTAGCAACATGGCTCAAAAATATTTAATAATATAGCTTGATCGAAATATTCTTAAATGATGGCGGCCACACCCGCTTAAGGAGACAAGATTAGAAGAGCTCTTAACACCTATGCGAATGGGAACCGTGATTGGGAGAATTTTTGTCCGGCATCGGCAGGATGTTAACTTTGAAATAAAAATATGATTTGATTTATTATTGTATATTCATATGAAAAATAAATCATAAATTATGAAAAAATAGAACCAAACTAGAACTCAGCTAAAATTGAACTAGAACTGAACTTGAACTAAACTAGAACTAAACTAGAACTAAACTAGAACTAAACTAGATTTGAACCAGAAATGAACTTGAACTAAACCAGCACTGAACTAGAACTGAACTAGAACTGAACTAGAACTGAACTAGAACTGAACTAGAACTGATGTAGAACTGAACTAAAACTGATGTAGAACTGAACTAGAACTGAACTAGAACTAAACTTGAGCTGGACTACAACTGAACCAGAAAGGAACTAAACTAGAACTGACCTCGTGACGGACTGGAGCAAAATTTTTAACTGCCACCCCACAATGTCGACAGGAACATTTCTTTTGCATATTTATATTGAAAACAATAATAAAAAACTAAAATTTGTTTCTGTTTTCAATACAAATATACGAAAGAAATGTTGTTGTCGACATCGTGGGGTGGGGTATACATAAAAAATGTATACGAAAATATATACGCAGTAAGTCTAATAAATTTATTTTCTTTTTCAAAAAAACTCAATCCTTGAAGAAGTTGAAAAGAATACCTACGAAACGTCGCATCGCCATTTAATTTTATTTACATTAAATTCATGACTTTGAAAGCCTGCATATAGGAAACTTGATCTTGATCACTCAGGTGAAAATGTTATTCCAACCCTTTAATTGTGAAATTAAAACAGAGTTTATAATTGCAAATATTTGTAGTTCAAGTTTAGATTTGTTGGTTTAATACACCACAGTGAAGATATAAACTATTTAGAGTAATCGGTAACTAGCCGCCTGGGTTCGAATCTCATGTCAATCAAGAATGACTGATTATCAATAACAGTTTTAATTAATTTTCATGTTGTAAAATTCCTTTCTTCATAAAAATAATTTAATGAAAATTAAATTTGATCAACTTAAGCCTGATTAAGAATATTGAAAATTTGGATTAAAAACAACACTGAAAAAATTATTAGTAGTTTTTTATCAATTAAAAAAATTGTTCAAAAAGTATTAAAATTTAATTAATTTGATAATTGAATCAATTATTTTTTTTGTTGAAAGAAAATTAAAAATATAATTTTGATTTAATTAACATTTTAGTTGTTTTGAAATAAATTTTTAAATAAAATATTTATTAAATAACAAAAAAAATTTTCGTTTAAAATAAAATAATTTAAACTTGTTTAATTGTTGTTGGAAATTGTCAAAATCAATCAACACATTGTTTGAAACGGCAAAGTTTTTTGATAATTTGTTTAATTAAAATTAAAAATATCATTTATTGAAAAAAAAAATATTCAAAATTTCAAATTTTTACAATTTTTAGTAATCAATATAATCATTTTGGTAATAGGTGCAAAATCAACAAATGGGTTGCTTGATTCTATGAATTTGGAACAAAATTGGTGATTAGAGACAAATTTTAATTTTTTCTGTGCATAAATAGTTCAACAAAATTACCACAATACTAATTAATCGATCAACACTTATAATTACTTTAAATTTTGGTTCAATTAAATTTTTTTAAATAATTCATACCAACAATTTTCTTTGAGTGTTTAAATTTAGCGGTAAAAGTTGATCTTAATTCATAAAATTTTGATGTTTTAAAGACTATTTATCAATTATTAATCTTAATCAAAATTCATTTCTCTTTAAATTTTAAAAAAAAAAAACAACCAAAACAAGAAAACAATGATAAACAAAATGTTTAGTTTCACTTCTCACAAATCTATAAACAGCATGAAGTCTAATTTTGTATAAAAATTTACACAAAAAATTTAAAAAAAAATTTCAACAATTTCTAGTAAATAAACAAACGAAGCATGGTAACATTTTTTTCTTTGCAAAAAAGATACAAAACCAAATTGTTAACGGAATCAAATAATTATAAAAATACAATAATGATTTGGCATAATTTTCATAGATATTTCATTTCCGTGGCAAATACAACAAATTTTAAAAAAAACAGCAACAACTAAACTAAATTTTTAGCAACAATAACAACAAAATCTTTAATAATTTTGTGGTTTCTGAATTCAGCAACAATTTATAGACATGATAAGTGCCGTACCACAGTAAAATAATAGCAGCCCCAGTGTGCCAAAACAGAATCATGAATTATGAACACAGTAAAGTCTAATAAACGTAATAATTGCTAATGAAAAGTGAGTGGCAGTGATTAGGAAAAAAAAATATACTATATGTACTACTATTAAATAAAATGAGAACTTGCAAGAAACTAAATGATGGCGTGTTTAGCTGCCAGCCGCCTTAATAAATAATAGCAACAATGAGAACTATGTTCGGCAGTGCCAAATCTTTGATACCCTTCACAGAGAATAAAAACTATTCGGCACTAGCCTTCATATGGTATCTAGATAAATTATGAACCATGAACCAACTTTAAAAAATCTGACTGATTAGAGTTCCATAATTCGTTTTAGGTGTTTTAAAGTGTAATCCGAGAGTACGCTTTATATGAGACCTATGGGAAAGTATGGACCGACTATCAAACTACTCGGTGGGTTTCTGACTAGTCTTCTAAAACTAAATTGATCGCAATATTATTATTTGCTACGGTTATATGCGTAGTTCAGTGTTTTCCGAGAGTTGGCTTTATAATAGACCGCAATTTGGGTGGTATATGGTTTTTTTGTTCAATAAATCTAAATTGAAAAGGGTGGTCCAACCCAAACGCACAATGTTAATTGTAAATAAAACAAAAAGTTTTTAGAGAATTATCTTAATATTTTTTATTATGAAAGACGGGATCTATGACAATTATGTGTCAAACAAAATATCGACCAAGTGCTCGCCACGGCTTCAGTGGCATACTTCTATCCGACTGTCCATATTTTCAATGACTCTGAGACACAAGTATGGTTCAATGTTGTTAATATGTCGAATTATCTCATCCTTTAGCTCTTGGTATATTCTGTACTTATTGACGTACATTTTTTTCTTTTAAATATCCCCAAAGAACGCAGTCGGGTCAAATAAAATCATCGTAATCGTGGCTGCCAATAAACATTGCCACGACGTGTGAAAACATGTCCATTGAGCCATTGTTTCGTTGGCTGTATGACAAGTGACACCATCCTGTTGAAAGTACATATCGTCCAGGTTCATATCTTCAATTTCTGGCCTCAAGAAGTCCGTTATCGAACACAGTTAGCGAACAGCATTCACGGTAACTGCATGGTTGACCTGATTTTTGAAGTAGTACGGCCTGATGACGCCGCCAGCCCATAAGTCGCATTAACTAGTCAGTCTTTGTGGATTCCATCACCTTCAGACCCGGTTTTCTCTCGATTGTGGACACATTTGGTCGATTATGCTGACCAAAAAAATCACGATGTGCACAAAATGCATTATGAATTGAACGCCCATTTTCGTAAAAGGCTTCAACAATCTTAACGCGATGGTCCGCGCTCTTGATGACTTAATTCCGAAAAAACTTGCCGTTAAAGCGAGACTCACAATTAGCATTATGGTTGGGCAACCCTTTACCGAATATTATTACAAGCTCTGTTGTATGGCTTATCGTTTGAAAAATACGATTGACGCTTTCTTCTGTAATAAAAATTGACATTCACAATATTCAATACCATGAAATTAAGCCAGGACCACAACAAGTAACAAATCTATGAAAATAACAAATAACAAAAATAAATTATTTTATAATTATACGATTATACAACGAATACGACGTTCATACAAGCTTGTGAATTGAATAAATTTAATACAGTGGCATTAAACACGTACTAAATTTATATTCGGAATGAGACCTGTGATAAATTATGGACCACTCATGATGAAAGTGATTTCTACTTATAACTATATTATGAATCTGTGTAAAATTTTTGTTTCCATATACATAAGTCATTTATGATATAGCGCCAATTCAAGTGGGTGACTCAATCACTTTCTTTTTTGAAATAGCAATATTTTTTTAAGATACTTCAAAAAACGTAGTTAACATTAGTATTAAATAGTAAATTCTATCTAAACAGAATAGTAATATCAATTCTTCAGGGAGGTTGTATAACACTTGGAAGTCAAGCTGTTTTGCTATTTAACCGACTGTGCTGAATTTCGACCTTAAAATGCGAAGGAAAACTAGAAAGAAGTTGATAACAAAGTCTTTTCTTTCTGTTAAGTCGTTCGAAAGCGAGTGTGTTTTGAGGAAATGGACATGGCTACATCGACTCAGAACTTCTCAGGAGCCCCAAATATACATACACCAATACCCCAGTTTGCATCGCTAATTGGGACCGGATAAACGGGACGCAAATCGAAACGACGCAAACCGAAGCACGATTTTCCATACGTTTCTATTGATTTTTATTTAATTGGTTCCGAGAATCATAATATTAGCTGAACAAATAAATGTTGACTTGATAGACTTAGTAACGGAAATTCAAATAAATTTACAGCTTTCTTTTCAATTACCATTTGATTTAAGGGCATTCCTCGCTGATTTTGATCTTCAATCCAAATGATAGGAAGTGGCTTTATTTTTTACTAAAGTACTCCTCATTTTTGTAACCTGTTTATGTTGGTTGCAACGATGTAGCGATTTAATTTTTATTGTAGAAGGGGCAAATCCAAAATGTCCAGTTTTAAATTTATTTGCTTTCTTTTTTGAATTATTGTTGCAAAATATTTAAATTTAACCTCACTTCAGCAAATGTAATTTGAAGCTACTACTAACGGGTCCGCCATCTAACGTTTTTTTCCAACTAGTGCTTATTTCGTGAATGCTCATGTCTGATTCGACAGATAATTAGTTTTATCATTCCGGTGAACGAATATGGTTGTGTATAAGCTTGAACAACGCTGGGAAAAATGGCTTTTCGCTTCGCTAAGTGGGCCTGCGATAGACTTACAGAAGATGCCGATTTTGCCAAAAAAATCATCTTTTCAGATGAAGCTCATCTTGGCGGATATGTAAACAAGCAAAATTGTCGCATTTGGGGCACAGAAAACACGCACGCATTCATCGAAAAGCCGTTGCACCCGAAACGAGTCACTGTTTGGTGCGGAGTTTGGTCCAGAGGAATAATTGGGCCATTTTTCTTCGAAAATGGACAAGGAGTGGCCTCTACAGTCAATGGCGATCGTTATTTTCGTTCACAACGCTACGTCCCACACAGCGGAAGCTACACTCGAAGTTTTGCACCCTGTTTTTGAAGATCGCATTATCAGCCGTAGAGCTGATGACGTTTGGGCACCTCGGAGCTGCGATTTAACACCGTTGAGCTATTATTTGTGGGGTGCCGTCAAAGATAAGTGTTACGCCGACTAGCCAGAGACAATTGACGCTTTAAAGGACAATATTCGTGAAGCCATTGGTGAAATACAGCTGCACACAATCGATAATGTGCTTAAAAAATTGGACCATTATTAACCGGAAGGATTGTACTTTCAAATAAAAAAAGAAATTTGAGAAAATATTCAGTAGTTTTTTTTATAGCATTTTCAAAAAAAAAGTTATTTGGCGGACCCTGTACTTCACATAGTGACTGAACGTGTTGTAAAATTTATATGAAAAGCACTCAGTTTTTTGAGTGTTTTCCATATAAATTTTACTACACGTTCAGTCTCTTGTGTTGTGAAAACAGCACATTAAACGGGACATTCCCTTTTTCGATTTTAGTTTTGCACAAACATTTTTATATTAACGACGCAGATCAAAGCACTAACGACGCAACTTTGAAGCCATTCGACGCAAACTTAAACAAAAACGACGCAACTTCGAAATCACAGAAATTTTAAAAAGACACAACTTCGAAACGACGCCAACCGGGGTATTCTGTTTATGCTTTTTGGAATCTTATCTTCTTAATGTTTCTCGTGAAAAGCAAAACTTAATATACCCTCTTTGACCACTCGTGGTGGAACGATATACAAATTAAAAACTTAAACAGAGGAAGGAAAAAAATAGTTTAACGTCAACTTTGTAAGATAAAAAAGGAAAAAATTTTCTTATTGTTGTAGTTATTTCATTCTTCTGTTGTAGATATATGAAGACTTCTATTACAAAATTATCGTATTTCACTTTAACAATACCAGTATTTAATTAACCCTAATGTATTGCAAGGAACCGGTTCAAAGAACCACAATGTAAGGAATCTCCAGATACTTCGTGTTTAAAGCTGGGATGCAACTCAGTCGCGTCCAGGGTTCTTTACATTTGTAGGGATTTTTTCTTCGTTCTTTTGATTATTTTCCTTAACTAGAACACTTTCCAAAACTTCCACTAAAATAGCTCTTTCTTGGTAGCTTCTGCTGCTTTGTGAAATCTGCCCGGCAAACTTGAATCAAAACACTATAAAATTTGGGCTAACAAATAAGAACACCTTTAATATATATGCATATGCAAGGGACCGGCAATTTGTTGCGAATTATAGGGGGTTTCGATTTAACGGGGATAAAATAAAATAAATACAAATTAACGGGGTTTTTCAATTTATTTATCCAAACGATAAAAAAAAACATAAAAACAATTGTTAAAAATAAAATATATAAAAATTATTCATGTAACAAACTGATCTTCAGAAAATAAACACACACATGAGCAAAAACCCACGCAAAAAAAAAATAGCGGTAAACAAAAAATCATTCTTTTCATGTTTCTGTTGTTTTTATTGCGAATTATAAGTGGTAGTTAGCAGCAATTACGATTTATTATGCTGGGTACACACTATGCAACACATTTACGCAATCTAGTGAATTAAATTCATTTTTATTCATTCAAGATTGCATCAACATCAAAACGCTTTGATATTTTGAGGTTGCATTGAAACAGATTGCATGTAGGTTGCACTGTGTGTACCCAGCATAAGAGGTAAAGGAGATTTTATTTGAAAAAAAAATTACGAATTAGCGAGGAGACCAAAATGTATGAAAATTTTACAAATTAACGAAATTTTTTTAAGCAACCGACAGTTTATTACGAATTATCGGGATTAACTATTTATCGGGGTACGAATTATCGGGATTTGCCTGTTTATATAAATGAATTTGTTGCCTTTATATTCGTAAGATACTAAACCGATTTTCCTGATTTGTTCACAGTAATTTTTTGATTAGTATTCGTCAATTTTCAAGTGGGCGTGGCACCTCTCATAAAAACATAGCAAGAGAAATTACACCAACTAATGTTACAAAAACCCACCAGTAGATGGCTTCACCGCAAACAACATACCAATGTCAATACCACCATCTAGCTGGTAGCACAGAAAAACATCAATGCGGAATCTGTCATTAAAGGACAATTTTATTTGAAATTTAACGTTTTAATATGGAACCCCACTTATTTTATTTAAACATTTTGTCTAAAAAAATATGATTTTAAGTATTTTGTCAGGAGAAAAATTAAAATTGTTTTAAAAAATTAACTAAAATATTTCATCAATACAAAAAAATCTAGGTCAATGTATAGAAAGCGAAACATTAAACTGTAATTGTTCATAAAATTAACAAAGATAAAACCAATGAAATAACTTTTAATTAAAGTCACGGTATGTCTCATTTAATAAAAAAAAAACAATTTCGAAAGAATTCAATAAAAAAAATTAAATCGTATTTTAAAACATTCATAAACTAAAAGAGCAAATTCATTAAAATATATTATATTTAAGGAATTTGTTTCAAGTTCAGTTCTATTAAAAAATTGTTAAAATGTCATAAAATAAAAACTCACTTCGAAATCAGAGCAGATTTAATTGTCTTTTTATAACAACAAATTTAATTGCTATGTATGCTATTGGTATACCTTTGGCACTTAATGGATTTGTATCAGAAATACATCAAGCCTAGTAAGCATAACTCCTTATTAAGTGCCACCTCCAGTGCCCATGTTCTGTAACTCTCGCGTCGAGAAACTTTTCGATTGAAATGTGAGAAAGGAAACATAAATGCCATAAATTGAAACCAACAACTGATTTTCTCACTTAACTGCGTCTGTAATATTTTTTGGCGAGTATTAGCTGTCACGTAAGGAAATTACTCGCCAATTCACAGAAAAAGTGTGTCCGTAAAATTTCTGTGAGAAAGTTCCTGCTTGGAATTGTCAAATAAACTCACGAATAAAAACATGGCGAGAAAAAAATTGTAACATTAAAAAACATATTAAAAATGAAAATGCAAAGAATAATAATAATAATATTTTGTTCCTGGCACATTTTTTATTTTAAATTATTTTTCTTTTAGCATTTTTATAAAATATACGAATGTTTTCAAAGGCAAACATTAAAGTCGCACTTTACATTAATTGGTAAAGTCGACGGTTGTATTTTAACCGCCGGCCGCGGCGTTGAAAACTTTAAAAGTTTAATAAATTTTGGTCGCCGTCAACAAAAAGTTTGACTGGCGTTCTCAACGTCTTTAATGTCACATCGGCTTCGAGTGCAAAGTTGTGACATTAAAAACGTAACGACGTAATCTCTTTTGATAGTTTTCGTCATGAGTTACAGACACACTTTTTTCTCACTTTTCACGATGGAACATTTTGTTTCACTTCTTTTCGATGCGAGAAGTTCTTACAGGGTACAGGTTGTTTTTCATCGAAGGAATGAACTGGTTGTAAGAAGAGAATAGTCTGGGCAATAAGTAGATTAAGATTAAGAACCTCTTATTCGATGTTTAAAAAATTATTTTTACTGGTTACAAAAAAAAAAAAAATACATTATTCTAAAAAAATATTCCAGACATTTTGTTAACTTGTCTTTTTACAGTAAGTAAAGTTTCGAGTCTAAATATTTTACCGAATAAGTGAATCTACTTCTATACAGTATTGAGCCAGCCAGCAAAATATTCTGACGTTGTCTGAATTAGACATTACTTGCAAATGTTTGACTTCATTCTAACAGATTTCGTTCAGATTTCTGTCAGACATTGAATACACTTATTGTCTATGGGATTTATGATAGATTTCGAATGGACATATCGGGGGAAATTTATGTTCAGATATGTCTAATAGAATTCCAACGGAAGTCTTAAAGATGTGTCTAATGAGACTTATTATTTTTTTTTTGTGAAAATAATGACAATTGTCATTAAGTTGAAAATAATTTTAATTTTATTTTATTGTTTCAAGATAAAAAGATTAAAAATTTCCCACGACATGTCTGCCAGACTTTGTGGCAACCACTTCATACGTTTTTGGATCAGAAATCTGACAGAATTCTTATACGATTCCGACTTTTTTATCGACGTTTCTCATAGATATCTGGAAGACGTCGGACTATTTAACTGGCTGGGAAATGTTGGTCCAAGACTTTTATACCGATCGGCTGTCCATGTAGGCTGTGTGCGCAAAATAAAGTTCTCAATTTTGGAGATAATTCGATGAATTACATCGGTTCACATGCTCCCCTGTAAGCTTCTTTCCGGAATAAATTCTTTGTGATCTTACCATCTTATTATGTTGGCATTTCCACTAAATTTGGTGCAAACTTATTTGATTACAGTCTTAATCCTCTTACCAAATTTTTTGTTGGAATTGATCCGTATTTAACCATAGCGCCCATACAAAACTACTCCCGAAAAAGCTTTTAATGCCCTAAATTCCTTATAAATGTTGGTATTAATATAAAAATTGGCGATACTAACTTTTAAGATAGCACATGACAAAATGTTGTGCTGGTGGGTCCAAAATTAACCATGTGTCTCATATAAACCCCTTTCCTAAAATCACTCAAAGGCAAACAAATGTCAAATGGATGAAGATATTTACATAATATTCGCCACAAAAAACTTTTATATGAAATAGAAACTGGGAATTATTTCCTTTCATAGGTTACTTTATGGTGACGAAGGCTGTAGCGGGCCAGAAAATGCATTACATTCTGCTGGTGTCTAATAATTGTAAATTTTTCTGTACATACAATATACTTCATTGCTATCCAAAGGACAGCTAAGGTAAAATGTAACAAGAAGATACAATATAATAGTCTGGTAATGTATACAGTCATTCCTAAAAAATTAAAGGAATAGGACTATCACAAAAAAGCTTTATAAAATACATAACTGAAATTTAGCTCATAAAATAAATTCGAAAAAATAAAAATGTCTTTTATATGAAACTTAAACTCAATTACATAATTTTGTTTTGTTCCAAAAATTTCCAGCACCAAGGCCAAAGTAAAATTCATGAATCTACGAAACAAGATAGCGCATTGGTCCGTTGTTTTTGTGTGCGACGAAGATTTTCAGTCTATGATGACGTAGATGCGCAGTAGAAATTAGTTTTGATTTATGAGTAAAATTAAGCAAAAATAGTTTAAGCGACATCATTCTTATTCGCTTTAGGGTTTTATTTGTATAATATTTTTGGCTTTTCTAAAATCTCTGGAAAAGGTTTCCTGATGAGCTGGCCTAAGCAACCAGTGAAATGCGCATAGAAGCTAGCTTTCCCTCAACAATAAATTTCAGTGTATTTATCAAATATGAAAAACTGGGAATTTAGCACGTCATACGGAAATCTTATTAATAACATCATTTTTAATTTTCGTTTTTTTTTTAATAAATGAATTAATTGGCAGCACTCGCATCAGCCCTAAAATGTCATGGTCAAATAAGGTACCGTTACGATTTTATAGCAACAACAATTTTAGCTAAAGCGACAACCTTCAGACGAAATTTTTATGAAATGAAATAAAAAAACCTTCTGCTGTAAAATTTGTTTTTGTCGCTTAAGCTTTTTTTTTTGTTGCGGTAACGTCTCGATTTTATGGAAGTAAATAAGTTCGACAATTTTAAACAATAAATTAATATCACTTATTTTTTCAATTTAAACAATTTAAAATTTAATTTATTATGTTTAACATCCGACAGCTAATAACTCAATCTTTACCACCCAATTTGTTACAAAAATGTAGAATTAGGTTATTATAAAAAATAAGTCATTCATCCAACGTAAACACAAATCACAAATAAATTCGTAATTACATTACCTTCACAGTTCAATAATAAAACATAAAAATTAAATAAATGTGACACTTTTGAACAATAACAAATAAACATTTCGTATTTGGAATCAACAGAAATAAACAAAAATCCTAAAAACTTTAAAAACAATAAATTCATTTGCATTTTCACAAAATAAATTGAAAACTAAAATGTCAGCAAAAATATTTATGGACCTAAAGTGGTTGAGTTTGCTTTAGAAACAAAAAAAAAAAAGAACATAGAAACAACTTTGATCCGTTAGAACGGTTCTTGTGCTTGACCAAGTCAAAAATTTGTTTAAAAGTCAGAGCCAGAGAGCTCAATGACCGAAAAACAAAATAAGTGCCAACTCGTATACCATCATGCAGGCATGCGCACCATGTACCAGTTTAGGCCTTTTTGGTTTGAAAAAAAACAAAAAAAAAAAAAAACAAAAATGGAAAAAAGGAAAAATTACTCTACACAGCTGTTTAAATCATGTTAACAAGCCGTAAACACCCGCCGGAGGCATGTGACCAAAAAATACAACAACTTTAAAAAACAAAGTTTTGTTTCTAAGTTTTCTTATGCAGACTTTTTTGTCGGTGTGGTTTTGTTTAGTGTGTGTGTGAGTGACAGATAGGGTGACATATCGACAAGCTTTTTAGATATAACATGATATACGTAGTATGCAAATGTTTGTAGTCGGTTGCATTATGTTGCATTTTTTGGGTAGGAAAATTTTTTGAAAAAAAAAAAATAATTCTTAATTTTGTTTAATTTAGAAGCCAGCAAAAATAAAGGAGTATTAAAGAGGTCTTCTTAAAGACATTATAGCTTAATGCCCAACTATAATATGCTTAAGTTGGCTTAAGCAACTGTGTAAATCAAATGTGTCGATTGTACTTAAGGAAGTTTTTTGTTAAGTTTTATGAATTTATCATTTGCTTAAGGAAAGTGCGAAACTGATCGCACTTTAAATCAAATTTTTTTTTGTATTTTTAAACGCAATTGAAAGGCTTTTTGTAATTTTTGACAGAAGCTTATGCATATTTTAGATGGGCCCTTAATTTCCAATTTACATGGGATGTCATTGCGGACCAAATCCTGGCCTTCTTGCATCTACTTCGAGGCTACTAGAAGGTCTTCTTAAAATGCTAATAATTTTATGTGAGATGGGTTTCTATTCGAAAGATATATCCGGAAAAAATAATTTTAAGATTCCCTAAAATTTTCTACGGGAAATTTCGGAAAGTTCCTCCCAAAATTTTCGACTTAAATTTAAGTTTTTGTTATATTTAATGGTAAAAGTATAAGAAAAGCTTACACTCATTTCAACAGTTTAAGCAGCTTATAAGCATCATAAAGATAAATAAATAAAAACTTTTTTTCGGAGAAAACAAAAATTTTTTAACGACTTTTGAACGAAGATATGATCGAATGTTCCTTAAAACAAATTCTCCTAATTTTTTATTAAGATTTTTTTTCTCACATATTTTTTGTGATGCTTGGAGGACTCTCAAAGACAATGCCAAGCATTTTGGTACACAAGTCAAACTGAGGGACTTTTTCTTATTTCTGGTTAGTTGGTTAACGTGGTAGCACACAGAAAACAAAGTGTTGATTGTAATTTCGATTTGATAGGACCACATAACTCGTCAAAAATAAGGATTCCAGACAAGACTTTTTTTTATTTTTTTTTTAGAAACGACAAACACCATGTAGTTTCGATGTTGTCGCTAGAGCCATCGTGTTGGCTTGAGATATTATTACATATTGCCGAGCTTATCCCTCGACCTCTCTTGGCTAAAATATATTCTAGACAATATAAGCTAATCAGTTTTTACTAATTAAGCATTATTCCATAAAATTGCTATTTGTTACCAATAACAAGTTACATTTTATACACTTTTTTATATAATTCCCAAAAAAAATTTTTCCTCACTGCCGGGAATGAATAAAATTCATGAGAAATAAGAAACCCTTGAAGTGAGGAAATCACAAGCTATTGAAATTTAGCATTTCTTGTAAATTAAAGAAGTAATTCTTACACATTCTCTTATAACTTAGGCCTGTCAAAATCACAACTTGAATTTGTAAAATATTTTATATACGTAAGACCGTTTTGAAGGCTTGAAAAATTATAGCGGTTAAAAACTTTTTAAGCTGGGTAACTCCAGGGCTTAAGCATCATCTCCTAAGGGCCTCGTTACTCATACGTTAATGTTGCGTGTTGAAATATGTTTAAAATAAAACAGAACATTTGTCAAAATTTATATATTTAATTTATAAAATTTAGCATTCGTTATTTGTTCGCTTTCAATAAAATTATAAATATTGTCGTTTAGGTCGATGAAATTTTTACTTTGTCAATAAACATAAACAAACATAAAATGTTTTAACAGCTGTTACGTAAAAACGGATACAAATTTTTATTCTTATCAACTTCATCGGCAACGAAACTTTACCGCAACGTATGCGTTAACGTAAGAGTAACGAGACCTTTATACTATTTCGCAACTACTTTTACTTCTACAGCTACCACTACACCACTACACTTTAACAGAAATAATACAGAAAAATAACTTAAAATTTTCCGAGTTATAAAGACTAGTATGGGCCAGTAGTCGACAAAATCGACTGCAATCTAAAAATAAAGACTTTGTTTTGGTATGCCAGCCAGCCAAACGGACTCAGTCTGTTGGTACACTAAAAGTGAGGTCCAGAACCCACATTTTTAACTGTTTTATACATCAGCATAATCACATAATATACTCTACACCACAAAAGGTAGAGAGGATATTATGCGTTTGTGCTGAACAAAACTGGTGCTCATTATAAATTTTAAGAATCGGTGTATTATTTCACATAAACCTCATACAAAAATCTATCCGGAATATTATTTTGTGCCCGGTAACCATCTTTTTATATTGGTATTTAGATTAATATTTAATCCAAAAATATTTTATTGCAACTTTAATTTTAAGCTCTTAATGCCAAAAGCATAAAGAGAAACTATTTGTTCAAAAACTCTATATTTGTCCAATTCACAAGCCTGCATTTACGTTGTATTCGTTGTCTAATCGTATAATTATACAATGTTGAATTTTTGTTGTAATTCTGATACAAACAGGTTGTACTTATACCAGGCCTGGAAATGTTCGATTTGTTTGGAGATTCGTCAACATCTTTTTAGAAAGTAATCAATATTATTGATAAATGTATGTTAAAATAATTGCAATATATTTTTTAAACGATTTTAATTTAAAACGCTTATCAATTAAACTCAAAAAACTCCCATACCTGCCTTTATATTACAGTAGCGAATAATGTAAATGTAAACTTTTATTCAAGAAGAACAAATAAATACTATAAAGTAACGATACAAGAAATTAGTCTGTTCACAAGAGCATAAACAAAAATCGTATTTTTTTTTTAAAAAGCCATATGACAGAGCTTGTGAATTGAAAAATTATTTTTTTTTAATTGTTTAAGCCCAAATTTGTTGAAAGAAGGTTTGTGTTTGTAATATTTAGTTTTTTATAAGAAGGAGAAAAGAAATACCTTATTACCTTTATAAAATATGCTAAAATAAGTAATAAAGAATTGTCGGTCAAGCCCGACCATATGATACTCTACACCACAGTGTTTAATTTTCGGGAGTGTACTTTATTTGTGACCCATGGCCATTCATGTAGTCGCTCTGTGTTGAATATTATATACTTATATTTAGCAATATGCCAAAAAAAATGAACTTTTTCGTTTTCAAGCTTTGAATGCCGAATGATTTTTAAAAATTCGGGGGTAGAGTCAAGTACCCTACTTGCTTATTAGAGTGTTACTTGTCCCAAAACGGATATTTATGGTGGCACTTAAAACTTGGATTTTTTGACTTTTTATGAATTTAACGCATTATTTATGTTAATAGCTACAAAATCAATGTTTTTATGTGTTGAATAGTTAGTTTGGGTAGTAATCTTCCAGTTTTGGTTTTTGTTGGAATAGTACACTGAAAAAAACAAAGTGGCAACAACAAAACTTGGAAGTAAGAAAAAACTACTTCTAACATTTAGCGCGGCACAAATTGGGCTGAATATTATGGCTTGCTATGCAACACAGTTGTTAATGACATCAAAATCTTAAATTCTGCGGTGGTGCGTGGCGATCGCATTTTTCGTTTACAAGAAAATTAGGAAAATGTAAAAATAAGGCGAAATAAATGAAAAAATGGGGGTTTTTGACCTTCATTCAATTATAACTTTTGAAGTAGGAGTGTTATCTTCAAGCACCACCGCAGAATTTTAGATATTTTAGTCATCAACAACTATGTTGTCTCCCAAGGCATAATATTCAGCCAAATTTGTGCCGTATTACAAACAGTACAACCTATTTTCGACAAATTTTATTAATTGATTAAAAAAGCAGGGTGAATTTTTAAAAAAACGTAAATTAATGCTACTGAAATTGACACTGTTTTCACTTTCGTCATAATTTTTTTTATTTTTTGAAGGACTGTGTTTTCAATCTCTTATTATCTGTTCAGCATTATCAGATGTCAGCAAGTAAAGCCCCGGCAAAACAAATGCATGCACTTCCTTTTCGATATTTTGCAGTTCTATGCAACGAAGCAAGATATGGAAAATGGTGTGAAAATAATGAAAAAGGTTTTTCAGGAAAATAAAAAATGGAATGCTAAGGAACGAATAAAGAGATTGGAAGAGATGGAGAGCAAACAACAAGTAAAAAAACGACGTACGGTGGGTAAAGTCCTATTTCTAAATTTGCTTGATGTAAATGAGCCTATGGAATTATTTAATTTATTATATGAACTATCTTATGTCGATGTACAGAGTAATCGGATAAAAATTCTTAAAAAGCAAATAAACATGTTGAGAGGTTTAAATTATAAATATCACGGTGAAAAAGTTTGGCAAAAAACAAATTTGGATTTAGAGTCCCAACTAAAAGAAAAGCTAAAGAATTTGCACTCTTATGTGGATCTCTTAAAATTTAAATAATAAAATTACTTGATGTTTTTAAAAGTATAAATAATAAAGATTTCTGTTAAATACAATTCTAGTAAAATAACTAAAATTTTTTTCGCAAAATTAAAAATGTAAACTTTTATGATCAATTTAATAAAAGTTACATACATATTTTAATATAAATTTGATACTATTTCATTATCTTATAGATCTTTTCTTTCTCATTCGGTTATTTTTCATCCGATTTTCAAGTGTTTCTTTTTTTTTTTGTTGGAAAGGTATTTAAATTACCTTTCTAATTGTTGAATGTTGTTAGTACAAACTATTGCCGCTAGATAGCGTAAAATTCATTTTTCGGAAAAATGGATCAAAACACCCTGTATCTGCAAATATTTTGAGTTCATATGTTCTGCAAAAGTACTCGCCATATGATTTTGTACAAAGTTGCCAAACAACATTTGGGCGTATTCTGAAAATTTAACGGTCAAACTTTTGATTTTCTTCAAGAACCTAAAAATTACGGTGATTTGGTAAATAACGGAATTATAAAAAAGTCGCGGAACAAAAGTTGCTTCTGATACCCTAAAGATCAATTTTCAATAATAAAAAAGTTGTTTTTTTTTTTTTTTTCG
The DNA here is from genome assembly GCA_949318255.1 of Pollenia labialis. Classification (NCBI taxonomy): domain Eukaryota; kingdom Metazoa; phylum Arthropoda; class Insecta; order Diptera; family Polleniidae; genus Pollenia; species Pollenia labialis. The sequence continues at coordinate 41,605,968 of OX439143.1, read as the reverse complement.
CAAAAAGTCGATTTTGGCATATTGCTACTTATATTCATACAAAGGGTGGTTGAACCATAATGCACGATGTAATTTGAGCAAAGCGTTAAGGTTGTTGAAGCCTTTTATGAAAAACGGCGAACAAATCAAAATGCATCAAAGTGCACGAACTTCGTGTTTTTTTTTGATCGGCATAATCGACATAATGTGTCCAGAATCTATGTGGTTTGAATTCCTTAAAATTTGTAATTATTTTTTTTTCTTTTTTTTTTTAACATTTTGTAAAGAAGACTTGGGGAGTTAAGTACGAAACTCTTACAAATTATAATTATGCTCAAAATTTTGCAAAATGTTATGGAAAATATGTTAAAAAGAACTCGCATATATGTGCGAAATAGAAAATGGCCACCACTTGCGGGATATAATTTTTCATAATAAAATTAAAAATAAAATACGGTTTTTTAAAAAAAAATATTGATTGTATCTTAAAGAAAATGTTATAATGAACTGAAACCCTTTCGGCCATTTTAGGCCACCCTGTAAAAGGTCTAAGTCAAGAACTAAAATTATGGTCCAGATTGGCATGCAAGTATTAGTATACGAATGCGTTTTTTAACCCTTTTTTCTTAACTTCAGTGTCGAACTGAGTTAAGCTCCTAGTCGAGCTCACTGATCAATGTCCAAGAGGTTTTGCTGTTGATCTCTTAATTGTAAAACTATCCGATAGCCAGTTCACTTTGATGTGTTCGTACTTTACACCACGTTTTTTTAATAATAATGATTACTTAACTGCCCCATAAATAATTACGAATTTCTAATCGTTTCAAATAAAATCTCAATTAATTGACAGCTTAAATAAAGTTGTTTGTTGTTTTTTTCTAAATAGAAACACACTTGTTTCTTAAGTCTTTTGTTTTGATTTTTTTTTGCTTACAATAAAAACATATTGATTTATAGCTATAAATAATAAAAACAAAATACAAATCCAGCTAATGAGTTTTAAGTGGCAAATCAAATAATTATTGAAAAAAAAATTAACGAAAAAATTAATCAAATTAACTCAACACACCTTGAACAATCATTTTATTTAGGCTATTACTTGCCAATATTAAAACTCACAGCAACAAAAGCAACAAATAATTTCGTTTTAAAGTGGGGGCAGAATATTAACCCAATTTCATTTTGGCCAGACGTAACAAAAACTTCTCATGATTAAAACGCCTTTTTTTTTAATAAATTAAAGCAAATAAATAATTTAGTCATAAATTCAGTTTGTTGCTAAAATTACAGTCACCCAACAACAATAAATATATCAAAATTGTGTTAACTTACGAATATTTAATTGAAATGCTACAAATTAGTCAAATAATTTAAGTCAATATCTTAAAAAAAGCTTAATCTAATTTCTTGCATGAGGTTTCAATACTGAAGTTAATTCTTAAAAATTTCAAACTTAATATTTAGCTTAAGGGTATACTTGAAAATTGACTAAATGACCTTGTTTTTATTACTAACTATTTGAAATAGATTTCTGCCAGAGCAAACAGCATTCAATTGAATTTTCGTTGCGCTCAAATTGATTCGTGTGTGTGTTTCTCTTTTGCATTGTTAAATACTTTTAAATATAAAATCACTTTTCATTAAATCAAAATAATTTGATTAGAATAAACATTATTTTTCTTAATTTGCACTGACTTTTGTATGACATCTACTGATTTGTTAAGTTTGATTAAATTGAAGAAAAATTGTGGAAAAATAAAAACTTAACATAACATTACATAGTACAAAAACAACAACAACACTTTTTTTATTTGTTGTATTTTTGTTGACCTTGTAACATAAGAAAATTTGTGCTGAAAACTTTCTGACTATTGTTATGCTGATATGGGAAAAATGGCCAATATTATAAAGAGTGGTGGGCCAAGAGATATTTGGTGAGATAATTTAGATTGTCCCTGTGACTTTTTGGGGGACTTTTTTTATCACCGACTTTTAAAATTTTTACCATTTTTTTTAAGTTTCGCACAAAAAACATTAATTTGCAGAGTATTATAAATTTTCTTACTATTTTTATAAAAAAAAACCGTCAACATTTTAAAGCAGTTCACAGAATTTTTCCTTTGGCAACAATTGTCAAGTTTAAAATGTATTTAAGAAAATGTTTACAAATTTTCAAAGAAGAGTTTAAGAGACAAAGCTTTGTTAAATAAAAAATTGTGGTGTTTGCAGTGCTCATTTTACAAAATTATTTTTAACCGCCGAGTCAATAAAAGAAGATAACGTTAACATCGCTTCAGTTCCTTCTAAGAAACGTGATATTTGGCGATACCAATTGAACGACTGAGAACTTAACATGGTGAAGACCACCTGAAAATTGTATTTTAAAATAAACGACATACTTCATATAAAAAAACGCTGAAAAAAGTTTTAGAGTTTTTTTTATATAACCTTTGACGTTAGGTATGACAAAAAGTTGTCAGGTGAAGACCACCCTAAAGCTGGGATCACACGATTGCCGCAAATGCACCAATATGACACAATTTTTATTGTGCTTTATTGACGCACAATAATGAAATTGCACCAATCAAATATTCTGAAATCACACGATTGCCCTGTTTTAAACAAATTTAATTGCCGCTAGTTGGTACAAAGCGAAATGGTTACAAAAATTGCCGCAGCACAGTCACACGATTGTTCTTACTTGTGTTAACTGCGAAAACAGCTGTTGTGGTAGCTTTTTTATTTGTTTGAAAGTTCTTGTTGGTTTGTTAATTGAAAAAAATTAAATTTGTAACATTTACTTAAACAAATTATTGTTGAATAGTTTTATTTAATTTTTTTAAGACATTCGAAAAACTAACAGTCTGTTCAACAATTTCGTAAATTTAGTTTCGAATAGAAAAATCTTTAATAAAAATATTCGCACAGAACAGCTAAATAGGCTTGTGAACATACATACATACTTAAAATAATTAATTAAAAAAATTTAAATGCAAAATAAATAAATATGTACATACATATTTATTTTTATTACCTACTAAAAGAAACACAAAAAAGCAAATCTCATAAAAAAGGCAAATATTGCCGTGTATTGTGTTGTTTGATTGCCGCACAAGAACACAATAAATATTGGTGCATTTTTGTCATTTTTATTGACGGGCGGTTGCATAGCAAACAGTCACACGATTGCCGCACCAGGGTTGCATTTGATTGGTAAAAGTAAGCACAATATTGTCCTCGATTGGTACATGAGCCATTTGGTTGTGCGGTCTTCAGCGACATGGAAAAACGGCGGCATGAAAAAACCCCCCAAAAAAATAATGAAATAATCCCCCTACACTCTGTACGGAGAACAACAACAACGATTTTTAGGGAGTTATTCCATTTTGTTTGGGGCGTATTTCATTTATTTAATTGGGGAATTATTGCATATTAAAAACCCCAAAAAAATCATTATAAAATGAAGCACCAATACATATTTTGGGGGATTATTTTCTTTTTAAATTTATAACGAAAACGTTTTTGGGCGCAAGCATTTTTTCCTCTATGGTATAACAAACAACGGCTTGGCTAACTCAAGCTTCTCTACACAATCAGTGCAACGCCAGACCCCTCAAAAACGGAAATGGGAATTTTTTCATATCGAGCCCTTACCGCAAAAATAGCTTAAGAGACATAATTGTAAATTTTTTGTGTTTTTTTTTTGTGATAAATAATTTTACTGGCAACACTTCTACTCCTAAAATGTCATGGGCTCATTAGATACCGTTAAGATTTTATTGAAAAATATATTTTAACTTAAGCGACAACCTTCATAGAAAATGTTTGTGAAGTAAAATAAAGAAAAACCTGCTCCTGTAAAATTGTTTCGAACGTAAACTTTCATATAGAATTTTATATGGAAAATATTTTTAAAACTGAGTGCTTTTCAATAGAAATTGTTGAACAGGCAGTAACATTTTTTGCGAAAAGGGCTTGATATGATAAAGATCACAATATGAAAATTTCGTAAAATTACTTTTTAGAATTACTAGTGCTTGATATTTACGACGCCTTTTCTTTCAAATAACCCCAAACTAAGAAGTCCAACGATGTCAAATCATATAATCTTGGCAACCAATTGACATCGCCATCACCTGAGATAACACGGCCATTGGTTCGTTAACTGTTTGGCACCGTCCCGTTGAAACCACATACTGTCTACATCCATATCTTCCAATTCGGGTCATGAAAAGTTCGTAATTATCTCACGATAGCCTGACCGGCCTCATTTTGGAAAAAATGGTAGCCTTCGGTCGGTCACAAAGCTGAATTTACGAGCTTAAGTTAGCGAGTCGGTATTTGTTTTACCATAAAGGAGAAAATCTATGCGCCCTGGCCGAAGGCCGTCTATGCAGATAAGCTTTAGTTAGCGAAGCCGATGTTTGTTATACCATAGAGGAGAAAGGGCTTGAGTCCGGCCAAAGGCCGGTTATACAGAAAAGCTTTAATTAGCGAAGCCGGTGCTTGGTATATCATGGAGGAGGAAATGCTTGCCCCCGCCCGAACTCCTGCTTTTTTTCGCGCGATTCTTTAAACCAAAACTTTACAATGCCAATCTGGATCTTAAAATTCCAGCATTTATTATCGGACCACGTTTTGCTGCCTCGAACTCTACATCATATAGTTTGGATTGTACATCATCAATCTGTGGGATAATAGACAGATCGTCAGCTCATTATTAGTTTGGCGCATATGCCAAAAAGTCTTAGTGGAGAAAAACGACAATAAAGGTTAACATTACTCAATTTTTTAAACCTGGTCGGTAGGTCAAACCAATAATGAGCTGAAGAAATGTCGTTTCTGTCAGTATTGCGTCTGTGAGAACCTTAAAAAAGAGGTGATCATGGTCTACCTTGGCGAACACCTTCGTTGTCACTTTGAGGCGCTTATACTTTTCTTGTGCTTAATACAACAGCTAGCGTTGGATATAGCGGACATACACCTTGTATGTCCACTTACGACTAAATTTGGACTCTGGAAGGGCTTTTTAGGGCCTTGGTAAAATAATACCCTTATTTTATCCATTTTCATTTTTTTGGTTTTTTTTATCCCCCACTGAGAAAATTAAATCGTAAAATCAAAGAAAATACACTTTGTTGCAAAAACTTTTATTGTTCAGATTGTGCCCAAAGACAAAACGTCTTTACCGGAAAGGCGCAAAGATCTTTAGATTCCCATGAAATATATAATTAAAATCAAAGACTTAAAATCTTGTGGCAAGGATGTACGTCGTTGGAAACACATGAAAAAAGTCCTTAAACTAAGGAAAAAGTATTTTGGCACAAAGACTTTCATTCGTTAGTCCTAAGACTTTAATTTTTGATTTTAAGTACAATTTTCATTGTAACAAAGACGTAATTTTAACATTATTACAAAGAAACGCAATTAAATTCAACGAAATAATTCGTTGAAATACTTAAGACTGATATGGTGAAACAAAGGCAATTTTCTTTAAAATCTGCTATAGAAATGTTTTAAAAAATTAAAATTTTTCTGCAAAATAAAATATTGAATGAAACCAAACACAGCATTTTTATAAAATTTTTTTATTTTAGTTTAATGTAATAAAAATAAAAAATAGTTCATATACAGCACATGCACAATTGAGCGTTCCTATCGACTGACTTAAAATTAATGACAACCACGAAAACAATTCTTTTTATTTTTTACATATATTGTAATCAATCGGCTATAGCCGATTTCGTTATGCATTCGTATACAAATTTAACTTTGAAGACTAAATTCTTTAAAGATACAGACTTTATCTTTATTTTTTTTAACCGCTCTTGTTTACCGTTGCAAGCATACATGTGTGAACAAGCAAACATGTTCACTTATGCATTGAAGACAAAATTCTTTAAAGTTACAGACTTTGTCTTTGTAGCAGGGATGCTTAGCTTTAAAAAAACAAAGAAAAGTCTTTAATTTTAAATACGTTTTTCAATCGCTTATTAGCAAAGAAATAAATCTTTGTAGCAAATATTTTATCTTTACGGAAAAGATAATTTCTTTGATTAAGCTTCAAAGAATTTTAGTCGTTTGTGTTGAAGACGCACCATTTGCTTGTTTAAAGAATAAATCATTGATGCAAGGATTTTTCCTTCTAACAAAGATATTTTCGTTACAATTTTACAAAGACCTTTTTTCTTTGATTTTGAAGCTTTTAATTTTCTCAGTGCTTGGCCCCCTTTCAGACTAAAGGTTGTCCCCTGCCCTTTTTTTCTTAGACACCCAAACAGCGTGTAATTGTACTTGAAGGAAAAATATTTAGTAGATACACAATCTCAGCAAAAAACTACATTTGTCTATCAAGTTAACACCACCGTGTTTTTTTCTCCACTTCTTAAACACATTTTTTTGCGGCTGCTTGATTTTGTCTTCTACTTGTTTTTCCATAAATAATTCTACAAACTGTTGTTGTTTTTCACATTTAACAATATTGTACTTGTTGCTGGTGTTTTTTTTCGTTTTTTGGTTTCTTTTAATTGAATGCAAATTTCTGTTTTATTGTTTAGTTTTCGAAGAATGTTAATATATGATGGTAATTCTTTTTTAATAAAAAAAACTTCTTCGTACAACTTGTAAAAAAGTTGTGTTTAAGACTCTGGGGACTTGCTGGCAGAAAAAAAAAGATTTCAACAATTTATCGCTTGAGGTGGCTTGGAAATTTTTTTTACATCGGTTTAGGTTTTTGAATAAAATTAAAAAAATTACCTACAACTGCAACTTGTGTGGGTGTTGCGAAAGATTCTGTTCATAAGTTTTATAATTAATGAGAAAAAAAAACGAAAATAATTATTTTAATGAAATTATTTATATTTTTGCAGTGATTTCATAGCTATTGAACTTGAAAATGATTTCTTGAGCTAGTGAATTTTAATTGATTTATTTAAATGTGACAGTTGCACTTGGTTAATTTTGTATAATTTTTTTTTAATTACATTTAATTTGAAGGGCAAATAAACATCATTTCACTTTATTAGTTAATGCTATTGTTTAATATATGTATGTCTCATTTCAATCAACTTTAATGATGTGCAAAGAAAATACCTTTTATATTGCGCAGGTTTGGTAATCAATACCACAAAAACAAGCGCAGTGGGTATCAATAACTGTTCTGACAACCATATCAAAATACAAAATTGGATATGTAAAATTTTTTTTGCTATTTTATATCCATGACGTCGACTGATGGTGGTGGCGAGGAAGGTGTATCGAACAGTCTGAAAAAAGCCACAGATGCATTTGGACGCCTAAGCAAAACATGCAGGTCTTCAGAGATTTAAAAACGAACAAAAACAAGTAAGAGGGCTATATTCGGCTATGCCGAATCTTATATTCCCTTTACCATGGCGAAATAAGAACAGAAAGTTGTAAACCTTTTATAGATATAAAAAAATCTTTTTTGGTGCCGCGCTTACTTTTCCAATTCTACACCGATGGTGTTGAAAATGCTTGTACCTAATTTGGAAATTTTGGCTCTGGCCGTTTTCCAGAAACATAGAAATTTATAATGTCTTTGTACGGGAGGTTCCACGCCCACTTCTATAATCCTGCCAATTTTTTTTTAAAGCGGTTGTGTATTGATAACCCAGCTATGAGTACCTAATTTGAACAATTTTTGCTCTAACCGTTTATTATTAAAAAAAAATTAAGTTGTGCTACGCCCACTCCTCTATTCCCGCTCATAATTTTTCGGTTGTTGTCTATTGATAGCCAAGGTGCAAGAATCTCATTTAAAAATGTATACTCTTGCCGTTTTCCAGACATTAAAAGTTAAAAAACATTAACAAGTGATTTATGGGTAAAATAAGAGACAGTCGTGGTGTTCTGCTTATATCTCAGTCATGAAGTCTTCGGAAAAAATATGTCAACGGACAGACGGACATCGATGACTAAACTTCGCTCCTCACAAGGACCCAGAATATATGCACTTTATAGCAGGGCTGTGGAGTCATCAAGAAAAAGTGATAACTTCGACTCCATCCGTTGAAATTTTTGAAGTACGATTCCGACTCCGACTCCGACTCCGACTCTTTTGATTCGCAGTGTATATGAAACTGGTCTCTTTTTGACTTTAAACTCTTTTTTTTGAAGTACCTTTTGAATAATTAAATATAGAAAAAAAAAATTCCATAAAAATTTTAAATCGGTATTTCAATTAGCATTGAGCTTTAATAAGTTATTTACATACTCCTGCAAAACTCCTTCGTTACACTCTTCGAATTTTGGGAAAATGCAAAAAACATATAGCGCCCGATTAAATAGACCAAATTAGTTGAACTATTTTGATTCTGAAGTGTTATGTCATTCTTGATTAATAACTCAACAGTTGAAAAATTTAAACCAACTGAAATATAGAAAAAAAATAGATTTCATTTTTAAACTTAAGAGTTTTGCTACGAAGTTTCGAATGAAAGAAACGAGTTTTGCTGCAATTCAAATTGGATCGAACTAGTTTTGCTTAAGTTTATTTTGAAAATCATATTAATTTATTAAAATTATGCAAACAGTGCTAAAAAATGTAACAATAGTTCTATAGGGGATTGATAAACTACACCAATTCACATCTTTTTCAAAATATGTTTTTTATACTGTTGGAATCAGAATTTTTCCTCTATGAATGTGTAAATTCCCATAAGTCTTATCTAATGCAGTTTTCGAGATAGAAAAGTTGAAAACAACATCAAGCTCAACTTGCTTCGACGTTAATTGCATCAAATTATCAAATTATTTAGTGTGGCTTCCCACCAGGGCTGCCAGACAAATTTGTGAGGAAATCGTAAATTTCCTGAAAACAAATAAAAAAATCGTCAAAAAAATCGGACAACTTAAAATTTAGTTTTTTTTAAACAATTTTTGTTCGATTTTTGTCAAATCCAATTTATTTAGTGTGGCTTCCCACCAGGGCTGCCAGATAAATTTGTGAGGAAATCGTAAATTTCCTGAGAAAAAAATAGAAAAATCGTCAAAAAAATCGGACAACTTAAAATATATTTTTGTTTTTAAAAATTTTTGTTTGATTTTTGTAAAAAAAAAACATTCAAACAAAAACATTATAACTTCATACCCAGCTAGCATTTTGAATCGTAGAAGATTTCTCACACGGGAAAAACTGTAACTTGACTGAGAGTCTACCATAGCAGAGCGAAAGACAATTTTCAATCGTTGTGAGAATTGTTTAAGACGTAGGTAAAGATTATCTAACCAGATATACCATTGTGATACTAAAGTATCAATTTTACACTTTTTTGACGGTCTTTATACCTTTTATGACCCTTTTTTATATTATCCTTTTGTATCATTTTCACCCATTTTGTGCCACTTTTCGAAAATAGCACTCACATTTTGTTATTTTGCCAGTACTGCAGAACAGTATTGCTAAGCAAATGTTTTCGAAACAAGCGGAGATGAAGAAATATACTTCAAGTGAAAATTTAATACTAAAATAAAGAACGCACATCCCTTAAAAGTAGTTAGAATTCGTAAAAAGTTTGTTTGTTTTTGACGGCTTCGAAATTAGATTTTCGAGAGTAAAGTACAATTTTCCTAATAGCAAACATAACTACTTATTTGTTATTGTTTATTTATTGAATAACTTATAATGGTTTCTTTCTTAAAAAAAAATGTGACATTTTATTTATAAAATGTAATTAGTTGTTCGTTTCTTAAAAATGTTTTGTTCTCTTAAGAGCAATAATGGCATAAGGCATTGAACTTTTCTCCCCATTTTAAATCGACAGTGTCAAGAGCGCCCTGTAAAATAGGTGACTTCGGTATGTATGGGGCTATTTTTAAAACGGCGACGATTGCCAAAACGAGCAAAAAAGCGTCGCAAAAATTTAAAAACAGAGATAAAAATCGGCTTTCATATAACAAAAAGCGAACAGCTGATTGAAAAAGTACAGATACGGTATAGAAACGTTCGCCTAACTGAGCCAATTAAGCTATTTTTTTGGTCAATCTAGCGTTTTTATCTATATTTTCATTTATAAGTTGTGGGTTTTACTAAACAAGAAAGCTATCACTACTGTTCGTGACACAACGTTGACGCTCTTGCTTTGCTGATATGTCATACATCAATGTAAAGGCTAAGCGAAAGAAATTGTTCCGCCTTCCGCTCTTGTTAAGGTACAGCTGTTTCACATTCCAAGATTCAAAAACGAAATTGTCAGAAACTGTAATGTAAAAATGACGATAAATCATCAAATCTGGTAGCCCTGCTTCCCACTGTATTTGTAGACAATTTTTATTTAAACATGCAGATGCGCCTTCAGTATTCCCTTGAATATTTAAGGCAAAAGAAAATGTTAAAAGCCTTGTATTATTTTTGGGAAATTGCAAACCTTTTGTTGATGGACTTTGTACTGTTTGTCTTAAGGGATTCAACAGTACCAGTCCCATCATGGGAGGTAAAGAATACCAAGTCCAATTTAATAAGTAAAATTATGTTACCTTATATGACGCAATTTTTCAAGGATATCATCGACATAACAAAAGAACATATTAGAGTCATATAAAATATATGAATAAAGACAAATTTTTAAAACAGAAATAGAAGTATTTGTGATTTTCAACATTTTTTTTGTGGTCTGCTCGAAAAGTTTTCAAAGTGTGGCTTGGTGTAGTTTATTTTCCACCTGTTAAGCTAAAAAAATATGAATTTTTAAACAAAAAATCTTTTTCTTCAGCGTACTCGCCATAGTTTTTTCCGTTCCATTGTTAATCAATATTATTATTGTCCAAGACCAAAATATAATATTGCACGTCTTTATTTTCTCTCCAATTTTCCCTAAAGTGAGTAGACAAAAGTATTCTCTAATAATTTTTCGGGTTGACCCAACATTGATGGGAATTATATCTAGAAAAATTTTATTTATATTTTCGAGTTCCTTTTTCTTTTATTTCTATTATCATTAGGGGGTTTCCCGGGAATTTCAATTATTATATTTCCCGCTTTCCCGGGATTTTTTTGTAGGATCCCGGGATTTAAAAAATTGCTTATAGTCTCAGAAAACAGCTATTTAAATTTGATGAACTTAAGCCTGATTAAAATATTAAAAATTTGGATTAAAAACCATAAATAGTTTAACAAAAATAACCACTATTCTAATTATTGTTAAAGCTAAGGCACGAGCTCTATGTGTACATTTGTCCTTTAAGTTGTGCTGAAAAAGGTCAACAAGAAAAAGAAAGACAAAATGAAAAAACAAAAAATGTACTTTGGACTTCAAGAAGAATTCTTGACATATGTACGGAAAAAAAACAGAAGTTAGGAAAAACATGTAAAATCAATTAAAATGGATAATCATTCAAAAAAGGTTAAAATACAATTTGGTTTAAGGATTGATGCTTGACTATTGACGTCAGCAGTCGTCGATGGCTGCGAGTGTAAGACGGCAAATCCATCTGAGGAGATCGAGTGGTTGCGATCGAAACATGTCATGGTAACCAGCCGCCTGGGTTCGAATCTCAGGTCAGTCAAGAATGAATGATTATCAATAACAATTTTAATTAATTTTCATGTTGTAAAATTCCTTTCTTCATAAAAATAATTTAATGAAAAATTAAATTTGATGAACTTAAGCCTGATTAAAATATTAAATATGAATTTTTTTTTAAAATATGCAGGAATAAATACTTTTTTGCAAATTGGGTAATTTTTCATGTTTTTTTTTTGGGAAAAAATTAGTTTTTGGTTTTTGGGCAAAATTTTATATGTACCTTTTTGGGTAATTTTTCATGTTCTGTTGGGCGATTCTTCATTTGGGATATTTTTCATTTTTTTCCTTGGACCATTTTTCTTTGGGCGATTTTTCCTACAGCCATAATATTCTGGATCCTTATGAAATTCCAAGACAATCTAGCGATAAACGTTTTGTTTGGGTCTCTGTTGAAAGGGTCGCATGAAATTTGGTGTTCAAAAATGGATCGAATCGTACTTTTGGCCTATATGTTGGTTTTACTGACTTGCATTTGTTTCGATGGATTTAAAATCCCGGGTTTAAATATGCTCAATTCATTCGAAATAATAACAAAAATTGACTTGATTCATTTAAGAGTTTCAAAGATGAGAAGCTCTATTAGAACGGAAATTTTCAAGCTACACGCACAAACAAAATGTGATATTCTAAGAATAACGTACCATTTTTGGATTTTAACAATGTTTATGTTTGCAGGTAACAATATTATGGTTAAATAATGACAAAAATATGGCGAACATACCAAATAGTTTACCCGAAATCAAACATAATATTAATGTCAAAATAAGTCATATTTTGGAAAATATTAACCATAATATCGTGCCCTCACCGCAAAAACAGCTACTTCATTTGCAATTTAAATTTTTTTCTAAAATGACTTTATTCGCAAAATTTGTATCATTCATCACACAATGTTTTTGGATGATCATTGGCTAGAGGTGCAAAGGCTAGCTGAAAATACAGGCTTAACTCAATATTTAAAGATGAGAGAAAAATGCGCAAGATGGTTACCGCATTTCCTTACAATAGAAATACGTCGTGAAGATGTTTTATTAGAGTGTTTGGCGGTTTTTCCCGCAAAAAAAGCCGAGTTTATCTTGGTTGTTTGGTTAACGTGGAGGCACGCCCAAAAACTAGGCGTGCTGCAAGTAGAGTCGACAGTGACTCCGTTTTGACACCACACAACTCGTCAGGAGTAGGAACCCGGATCTAGCGTGACACCAGGACAATACTGAGGTGGCTAGAGCCAGTCCGCTGCGTTGAGATATTTCCCCCAATTTGCCGAGTTTCACCTGCGATATTTTAGAAAGTCCTTGGCGAAGGTAATTCCCAAATAATCCATGTCGTTTTGAATTGAACACGTGGCAATCACATTGGAGATAAAGTTCTTTCTCCAAAGGTCCAGGTTCTTTGCAGCTGCGGCAGCATTCATTTAAATGGAGAACGAGTCTCATAACATGCTTACTGATCGTCCAGTGACCAGAAGTACGTAGACCAGTCTCGAAATGTCTTACGACTGAAATTAAGAAGACGCTCAGAGCGACTCATGTTGCCGCACGTTACCTCGGTAGCCCTGCAGCCATCCACTTCCTTCCATTTCCAGTTTATCTTGGGCATGAAAATCTATACGTGGTATTGCCAAAAAAGACTAGTTAACATTTTTCACTTTAGGTTCAACATTTTTTAAATAACTTAAGATTGTGTCATCATTTACTAAAACTCCGTTATGTTATAGTGTCAATGTCCGATGATGACACTTGTTTTCCAAAATGTATAATTCACTACGCAATACGCAACAGACATTTCCTTTTGTTTTTTTTTGTCAATACAACATGATTTAATGAATCATCCTCATAACACATTTTTACTTTCACTTAAAATTTTTTTCTTGCCAAAATTCGAATTAAAAACCGACAAGGGTTACACATTCAGTTATTTATACTCAAACAAATGACTATAAATATAAACAAATTAAATAAAAGGAAAACTAATGATTACGGCAATTAAATTTTTTTCTTTTTGCTGACATGACATAATTTATGCATTTGTTAGACTTTGTTTGTGTACATATGACACTAAAAAGAAGTATGCATGGGCATATTTTTATTTAATTTTCTCTAAACTCATCTTTGGAACAACTCGGAATTTTAAAGCTGCCGGGCGGCCTCCAAAGAAAGTCAAAAAGTCTTTGCTTGTTGACTTTTTTTGTGTCTTGCAAGCATATCTTTTTTTACTTATCCCAGAAATGAGTGTGAAGTATATTTAAATAATCAAACGAATACATTATCAACTGCTTTTTGAAACTTCCTGAAGTGCAAGTGAATTATGAACATGTCTCCTCTGTATGGAAGTGAAAAAAGGAAAAAAAACTGCTGGACCAAAATATGTTGCACTTAAGAGGTTGGTGCAAAACATTGTAGTGTGTAGTTTTTTAAGGAGTATAATTTTTATAATTTTGGAGGAGTAGTGGCATCTTGTGCTTGTGTGTTTTTTTCTTTTTTAATTCATTCACCAAACATGTATTTTTGTTATCAGGTGTTTGTCATTGGTAAATATTTGTAGTTTTTTTAATGTTTATATTGATAAGTATCACATAAATAGTAAAAAAACTTTTAGTTAAAGAAAGAGAGAGAAAAATCGAGCGAGCGAGCGAGAGATGTTTATTGAATGAACCGGAAAAACAAAAGACTTAAAAAACAAACTTGTTATTTGATGAAAACATTATTACGCAGGTGTAAACATAAATAAATTGTATTTTGTTGATGTTTTTGTTGTTATTTTTACTTGTAACATACTAATATTATACAGCAGGCTTTTAATGTTAAATAAAATAATAATTTAAATGTCAAGTAACATCTTAAAACTGTTTGAAATACTTGACATTTACGCATTCAATCTTTGTGTATGCGTATTCTTTTATATCTAGATAAATACAAATAATCTAGACAAGTTTGTTTAACTTAAGCAATTTCTAATAATTTTTATTAAATACAGTTGAACAAGGTGTAGTTGTCAGAAATCCAACTGTTATAAGTTGTCAGTTCTTTTTTTTTTAAGGGGGAACTCAGGCAAGATTTACATCCGTAAAGGCTTGTTCACAATGTCAACAATTTCTTCTGTCTCAGTCTTTCTTAAAGTATGCCATTAAAATTCTTTACATTTTTCTTTTAAAAAGTAGTATGTTGGGAAATATTTAAAGGATATTCCACATTTTGGTGGTACATCCTTTAGGGAAATCAAGTGCAGTCAATACCTGAAATTCGGCAGAAAGATCTTCTGAGATTGTGGCTGATCAGAAATCCAATTCTACACGGGAGTCAGTTGACCCTGGTGGCCCGTCATCAATATATAAAATGTTTAAAAAATCCTAAAGTCACAAAAACGTTAAGAACACTTCCCTCTCCTGTTTGTCAATCGATTTAATCGGAATATACACCATTTGAAAGGTATTTACTTATAGAAGTACACAATATATATTTTATTAAAATCTTAGGCGGTAATTAAGGGCAAAACGTGTAAATTCGGTAACATCATATCACCAGAACTAAAATAGGTACACAACAACTAATACTTAGCATTGTTCACTAGAAAAATTAGCGCATATTTGTCTTGTACTTTTCTGAAATTCTGCCCTTTTAGGAAGTAAATGGGTGTTGCCTGTATTTAGATTTTTTTTGTCACCCCATCTATCTTTTAATCCAATAAACATAGAATTAAAGATTATACCAAATTCTTAACTTATCTAAAACAATACAAATATGAATTTGGTACTTTTTCAAAACTTGAACGTTTATTTTCAAAATATTTTTCTCCATTCATTGATATATACATATTTAATTATGGTGTCCCACTTTAAAATCAAAATTTGTAATACTTCAATGGGGAGAAAAAAGTATCAAAAAAGGGAAATACGATAAATTAAATTTCTTTCTTTTACTTTTGCGTGCTGCATTAAATTTTTAAATATTCTAAATTATTGCATTTAGAAACATAAAATAATAGGTGCAGGGTACTGAGTGAATGAGACCCTATAAGATGAAAAAAGTTGGTACTTTTTTGTTCTTCAATTGATCCTTTTGAAATCCTTG
This sequence comes from Pollenia labialis, assembly GCA_949318255.1. Lineage (NCBI taxonomy): Eukaryota > Metazoa > Arthropoda > Insecta > Diptera > Polleniidae > Pollenia > Pollenia labialis. Next base: position 41,590,376 of record OX439143.1, on the reverse strand, counting down.
GAAAATTAAACTTGCATGGTCCTAAGTGAATAAGAATCTGTATGGGGGAATTTTTTTTGGTACTTTTTTGTTCTACCATCGGTTTTTGTAATTTTCGTTTACATTGGGCCTAGTAATATAAAGTTAAGCATGTACTATGCAATTATTTGGCATTGCGTTGCGTTTTACGTAATGAGGGCCGTAATATTGATGAAAATCTATAAGAGGCTGAAAATCTATAAGAGGGATCTTTTTGGTACTTTTTAATCTTCAACTGGTACTTTTTGAATTTTTGTCAAATTGGAGCTGGAAACGTTTAATTAAACTTGCATGGTCCTAAGTGATTAAGGATCTGTAAAGCGGAATTTTTTTGTACTTTTAAATTCTAGCACCGGCTTTTTTTAAATTTTCGTTTACATTGCGCCTAGAAACATAAAGTTAAGCATCCTTAGTGGATGAGAATCTATAACACGGACCTTTTTGTATATTTTTTTCATCAGCTGGTACTTTTTGAATATCTGTAAGATTGGCCCTGGAAATTAAAATTGTATGGTCCTGAGTGAATAGGAACTTGTAAGAGGTACTTTTTTTTGTACTTTTTCGTTCTGCAAAAGGTACTTTTTTTTAATTTGTGTTAATATTAAATCAAGAAACATAACATTAAACATTTAGGCCGTAATTAAATTTAACGCATTACAACGCCAAAGAATTACATTTAAAGCAAAAACAAAGTCATAAATATTTTGTAATTTTGTTGTTGCTTTCTACAGCAACAAAAAAAAATACAAAAAAGGCAATGTGTTTTTTTGTAGAAAGCAACAACAATTTTATAAAATATGTATGACTTTGTTTTTGCTTTCAATGTAATTGCGTTGCGTTTTACGTAATGAGGGCCGTAATATTGATGAAAATCTATAAGAGGCTGAAAATCTATAAGAGGGATATTTTTTTTGGTACTTTTTATTCTTCAACAGGTACTTTTTGAATTACTGTTAAATTGGAGCTGGAAACGTTTAATTAAACTTGTATGTTCCTGAGTGAATTAGAATCTGTAAGGGGGAGTATTTTTTTTGGTACATTTTCGTTCTACAACTGATACTTTTTTAGTTTTCATTAATACTAATAATAAATATAATAATGAACCTAGAAAGATAAAATTTAACATGTAGAATGCGGAGAAACTAATTAACTACTAATTAATTTTTCAGTTGGTACTTTCTGAATTTTTTTATATTATTGAACTTAAAATTAAATTAAACTTTCACGGACTTGAGCGGAAGATAATATATGGACCGAAGGTTGGTCCAACGCCAAATCGATCCACTAAGACTAAAAAAACAAATGCTGAAAATATATATTTATGTATACTTATGTTGTTATGTGTGCTTTTTTCATATTTGCATAAATAATTGTGATCGAATTTCGACCACTGGGCAAACACACACACAAATTCATAATCTAGTTTGAGTCACACTTTGCAATATTTCACTTCAGTGGGTTAACGGTTCCGTTTAGTAAATATTTATGAATTTTACCTTGTGAAGATGTATTAAGCAGCTTGTTAAAAAATTTGGGAAACACTTACCTGAAAAAAATAGTGAAATAAAAATTAATTAGAGAGTAAAAAGAAGAAGATTTTAATTAAAATATTTGTTGTTCTTTAAGGAAGTTTGGTATTAAAATGAGCAAAAGTGGTCCCGTAGGCAAAAAAGAAGGTTTTTAGAATTGACTGGTCTTTTTAGATTTTTAGTTAATTCAAGTTTCTTAAGATTCATTGCCAAGGATGCTGCGTTTCGAACCTGTTCGAAAAAGAAGAAGTTTGCAGTTTAAATGTTTGTGAATCCTTTTGGTATTAAAGTGAGCAAAAGAGGTCCTGTAGGCAAAACAGGAGGATTTTTAGAATTGACTGGTCTTTTTAGATTTTTAGTTGAATTAAGTTTCTTAAGATACTTTTCCAAGAATGTTGCGTTTCGAACCTTTTCCAAAAAGGAAGAAGGTTTTAATTTAAATGTTTGTGGATATTTGAGAAAGTTTGGCATTAAAATGAGCAAAAGAGATCCTGTAGACAAAAATAGAGGTTTATAGGGGTTTTTTCTGCTAATCAGTAGACCTGGGTTGCCCGCTCGCTAGCACATTAAATCCCATTTTAGAAATTGTGTCTTCCAAAAATTTCACATTTTTTTGTTAACCAAGTAAACTTTTTACTAAAGAGTATATTTTCTTTACATTAGTTCGTTTGAAATACATTTTTTCAGCTCATTTTAGATAAAATAATATGATTATTTATGGTAGAGAATGTCAAAGATTTAACATACAGCCGGGTGTGTTATATAAACATTTTTTTTATTTAATTTTCATGTTTTGATCCAAAACAAATCAGCGTAAAAGCAATAAAAACTTTCAAAGTTTTTCAATTTCAATCGTAATGCACAGCAATCCCCTTGATATTAATAAAGTCTAATGATATTGTCACTGATGTGATAAAATCATTGAAGCTTAACGACTAGAAAATACTATCGAGCAACATATCAACTCCTTGCATTTATTGAAAAAAAATATGTACATAAATGACACACAAAGTAAATGCCCACTTAATGGTCAATCATAACAAATTATCATTTTTCAACTTGTTGTTTTCGCGACGAGAGCGAAAATAAAACGCTAAAATTAAATAATTTGTTTCTGTGTTATTTCTACTATTAGCCTTAAATAGTAATTTATTTGGTTTTTTTTTTCTAATTTTAAAGATTAGGCAATTATCAAACTTTAAATAGTGACAGACTCACATAAACCACCCATGTTCGTTGAAAACTTTTAACAAATACGCATTTTTTCCTTTTTACAAAAAAAAAAAAAATTGTTTTTTATTAGTTTAAGTTTTTTTTTCTTATTGCTGTTATTGTGGCAATTTATTTTCTAATGGTTCAACTTGTGTTTGAGAATTTTATACAAGCCTAGTCAATTAAAAATTGCATAAAAAAACAGAAATTACAACTACAAATGGTCTGTAACATAAATAGCAATTAAAATTATTTTTATTACCGCAAAACAAAAAGAAATAGAAAAAAATTGCCAGGGAAAAAATTATTAGTTTTAAAATGCGTAACGCACAAACAAACATTCGTACTCGAGCGCGAACAAATAAACAAACAAACAAACATTTATAATATTAGAAGAGCCACGCCTTTTAACGTTTAACAAACAAACAACAACAAAAACTTTACTTAAATAGATTTCGAACAACAACAACAACGAAAAAGCTAATAGCGTTAACAGTAGCAATTCGAAATCTTAACATGGTCAACAGAAAGAGAGATAGCAGGGGAACGAACTGTTAATCATTAAACCATTTCATAGTGCATTTTTAGATTACATACAGTCATTCATATTAATATTCGTACATTATCATTTTACATATTATTTTAATTGACTTTTAATAAAATTTTAAAGTTTTTTTTTTTTTTTTTTTTTTTTTTGATTTGTGATCATTTCAATTCTTTATTTGCTTTGTTTCATACTGGTACTTTGTTTTTACATTTGTTTATTTCAATTGATTGGTTGGATTAATCGATTATTGAACAACAAGAACCCCAACTTCGTTAAATAAAAAAAAAGAGAAGGTTTCCCACGTAGTTGTTAACAGCATTTGCTAAAGTGAATAATAGTTATTTCAAAAAAAAGTTTTTCTTGAAATTCTACGCATTCTACAATTTTGAATTGTGTGTTTAATTAGAATTGTAATTGAAAACAATTTAGAGTGCTATATTCGGCTGCGCCAGTTCTTATATACCCTCCACCGACAGTTCGCTAATTTTAAGTAGGATCTGTATGATATCTTTTTATTATTAATTAATCTAAATAAAAACGGATATCAGCATTAAAATTGGTTGCGGTTTAGACCTACATTATATTTTTCTTTCAGTTTTAACCAAACTTAAATGATTTTCAATAGGGTGGGAGGGGGAGCCATGCGAAATTATGGGTCAACCATCCCAATATTCTGTCGACTGATTTCTGGTATTAAACAATAAATTAAATTAAATTTCAATACAGCAGTGAAATTCGTTTTAGCGTTTACAGTGAATTTCAGAAGGCTGCTTAATATGGTATCTAAGGTTAATTAACACAAAATTGCATTACATTTTTTCTGGCCATATGCATATAAGTTGGAAAAAATATCTATATCTGCAACGGTTTAATGCTTATTTCATTAATTTTCAAGAGTAAGCTTTATATGAGGCCTATGGTGAATTATGTACCGATCATCACGAAATTTATTAGTGTGATTTCTAGTCCTATAAACCTGTAAAGTATTAAATTTTATTATAATAGCTTTATTTATTACGCTTAAACGCGTTCTTTACTCTTTTCATAGGTTAGGGCTTATATCAGTGTTCGAAAATAAACCCTTAATATCGCTCCTTAGTGTTCGGTTCGGTAGATTTGTGGAAAACACAAACGCTAATAGTGTTTGTGTAGAAAATCATTAAAAATTACGCTTCTTTTGAACACGAAAATAAAACTGTTTTTAACCAACTCAACAAAAGACGAGAACATTTAATTCCGTTCGGTTAAACAAAAACCACAAACTTCAATGTGTTCGGTTCGGCTCATTAATGTTCGTCACTTTTGGCTGGTAGAATAAAACCGAACATTTTTTACAAAAACTAAATATACCTTAAAAAAAAACAAAAAGCTTGCTGGCAAACAAACGAACTAATGACAATCGAAACGCTTGTACCCAATTGCGACCTGTAGTTTTGCGCACAAGGTTACATGGACTGACAATCAGCCAGCCAGGCGGAAGGACGGATGGACATCGGTAAACCGACTCAGAAGTTTATAAAAGATTTACTTAATATCTTATCGAAATAGTTGGAGATGAATTTGTCATATAAGAAAAAAAATTAAACAATTAGTTTTTTTTTTAAATTTTCCGCGAAGCTGTATGCTTGTCTGCAGGAAAGAAACCAGAGTCTCTGGCGGGAATCAAACCCGCAACCCTGGCGCTGTTAGACTAGCTCTCTACCAGCTAGCCTACCGGGACACATATCGCTATTTGATCAAACTTTTGCATTAAATTCTTCAATAGTCCGTAAAAAACGCCTGGGTTCGAGCCTCAGGTCAGTCAAGAATGAAAAATGATCAATAAATTTTAATTAATTTCATGTTGTAATATTCCTGTCTTCATAAAAATAATTTAATGAAAATTAAATTTGATGAACTTAAGCCTAATTAAACATTAAAATTGGTATTAAATAATTTTATGAAACATTTTATAAATTCATTTTATGCATAAAAAGCCTTTAATCCGGTACTTCGTAAGCGTCTCCTTTTCCTTTGTGGACATATTTTTATGCCAACGTTTATTAAAAAAATACCAGTTGTAGAACTAAAAAGCTAAAGAATAATATCAAATTTTCCGTATTTACTTTTATGGGTACTTATTTTTCCCCCATTAAAGTATCACAAATTTCGGTCCTGTAGTGGCAGCCCATAATTTAGTACGAATATGTCAATGAATGGAGAAAAAAGTTTTTGTAAAAAAAGTACCAAAAATAGTTACGATTTTCTCCCCTTAATGTTCAAATTTCGAAAAAGTACCAAATCCATATTCGTATTTTTTTGATAAGTTTCGAATATGGTATAAACTTTGTTTCTATGTTTATTGGTACAAAAGATAGATGGGGTGTCTAAAAAAGTACCAAAATGCAGGTTTTACCCGTTTTCTTCATAATAGGATCGGCTTTCAAAAAAGTACCAGATACCTATCCTCTTATTTTTCTAAAGAACAACGATAAGTATTAGATTTTTTTGCATTTCTTTTAGTTTTGGATACAAAAGGATACTGAATTTCCCCGTTTTTACCCTTTTAACCACCTAAACATTCGAATTTCCAAAAATCCCGTCTTAGTGGATCGATTTGGCAAGTGACCAATCTCTGGTCCAAATTTCAAGTTTTTAGCTTCAGGCCTTTCGGCTGTGCATTGATGAATTAGTCATTGACGTATTTAGATTAAAAAAACAATTAATTTAATGGCCAATATAAGGTTTTCAAAAAGGTACCATAATGTTGCGTATAAAATTTGGAAAAACAAAAACTTTCGCTTTTGTTCGAAATATTTAAAAAAAAATCTCCCAAAAAAATGTTAAATTTGAATAAATTATTATGCAAAAAAGAGAAATTAGCGATTGTAAAACTAAATTTTTCACACAAATTTTTTGTATTAAGAATAAAAATCTACATAAAAAGTTAAATTTTGCGGTTAAAGTAATATATTAAAAATATTTGAATTAAAAGTATAATCCCGAAATGAAAGTTTAATACCCTTCGTTATGAAAATGGTAAGTTTAAAAACTTTCGTTGAAAATTGACGAAAAAAATAAGCTAAATGAAATAAATTATTTTCTTATTTAAACATTTTTTCGCATGTGGTTCTTTAAAAGAATAGGACTATTATTAAAAAATCATCCATAAAAATTTTACTCAAAGAAGCACATTCGAAAAACTTTTGTTAATAATAAAATAATTTATAAGCAAGCACGAGTGCGAAAATAACGTAAGCGCCTAAAATCAAATTTTACAGGAGAGAGTTTATTTTTATTTTATTTCACATAAATTTTGTTTGAAATTTGTCGCTTAAAATAAAATTGTTCTTGCTATAAAATCGTAACTGTACCTTATGTGACCATGACATTTGAGGAGATGATGCAAGTGCTGCCAATAAAGCCATTTATTAAACGAAACTTAAATTGAAAATTATGTCGCTTAAGTTATTTTCTAGGTAAGGGCTCGATATGTATTTGTTATGTGTTAAAATAAGCAAAAAAGGCTACACATAAAAAAAACAGTGAATTTTAAAATTTGTTATAGGCAATCATGTTTTTCTTCTTATATCTCAGTCATTTTTGAATCTAAATTCTAATTGCAAAATTAAACGGAGCATATGTTGGGTCGTCGAAAAAACAATTTTAATATACAGACGGCCACATTTAAATCAACTTCGCTACTCGTAAGAACCGAGAGTATATAAACACTTTATATGTTTTAAGATAAATATTTTAGAAAATACAAATGCAATGACAATCTTATAAAAACCATTTCCACCTGTGGTGAAAGGTATTAAAAAAGGAAAAAATTCCACACTCTATTAAAATTTAAATAAACACAAGTTAAAGTGGTAAATTTGGCAGAGTTGAATATTTATTACCCTTCACCAGTGCCCATGTTCTGTAACTACCGCGTCAAGAAATGTTTCGATTGAAATATGTGAAATAAAACAAAAATTCCATAACGAACAACTATTCTTCCCACTTAACTGCGTCAGTAACATTTTTAGCGAGTAGACGTTAGAAAATTACTCGCCAAATTACGAAAAAAGTGTTTCTGTAAAATTTTTGTGAGAAAGTTTCCACTTTGAACTGTCAAATAAACTCACGAATTAAAGCGGGGTGCAAAAAAATGTTAAAACGTCAAAAATATATTAAAAATGCAATGAATAATATCACGAAAGAGGACAGTATTTTTTTTGGTAGATTTTGCTTTTAACATTTTAAAAAAAATAGAAACTGGGAATTATTTCCTTTCATAGGTTACTTTATTATATTCAACATTTTTTATTTTTTCGAATTTATTCTATGAGCTAAATTTCAGTTATGTATTTTATAAAGCTTTTTTGTAATAGTCCTAAAAATTAAAGGAATAGGACTATTACAAAAAAGCTTTATAAAATACATAACTGAAAATTAGCTCATAGAATAAATTCGAAAAAATAAAAAATGTTGGATTTTAAAAAAAATGTACGCATGTTTTCAAAACAACCATTAAAGTCACACTTTAAATTATTTGTTATAGCCGACGGTTTTATTTACGACGCCGTCGTTGAAAATTTTTCGTGATGTAATAACTCCACTCTAAAAAAAAACATTTTGTCTATACTCTTAAGACGCCAGCTCATTATTGGTTTTTTTCATATGTCAAAAAAGTCTTAATGGTGAAAAACGATAATGAAGGTTTTCCAGAAGTTTTCTGAAAATATACCTGAAAGAGTTTTTTTGTATTTTTACCACTGCTCTTGGCATCTGTTTTAAAGAAATGTACATTTTTTTGAACGTTCATGAACAAATTTAGAAGCTTATAATCAGCCTTATTCCGGTTGTCGTTGTCGTAATCGCTCAAGCCGTTTTTTGTAAGAGATTAAAGTAACACAGAACCAGTGTTCTTTAAAAAAACGACTTGATCGATTACGACAACAACAACCGGAATAAGGCTGAATATTTTATGGAAAGTGAAAATTATTGTTTTGTGCGGCATACGCCACTTTTCTAAATTTATTTCTGCTGCATAAGTATACTTACTACTGTGTATTGCATTGTTGACATTTTATTTTGCTTTTACTTCTTTTTTTCTTACGGCAATAAAGCTAATCAATAGAAAATTGTTTTTTGTTGTTGTCATTTTATTTTGCTTTCACTTTAACTACTTGTTTTTCGTACGGCAATGAACCAAAGCAATAGTAAAATTAATTTTGTACGTTTTTGTATGAGGAATTTGCAGCATTCGACAAACTGTGGCGTGTAGAGCAAAACAATACTTAATAGACTTAAAAATAGTTGATATGGAGCACAACTAATGCTTAATTTCTCAGAACCTTAAAAAATTTTGTAAACCAGGTTTTGGATTCAGAAAAGGGGTAATAAAATATGTACGTACCTAACTCAATTTTTTTCAAAAATGGTCAGTAGGTCAAACCAAAAACGAGCTGACGAAGTATTGTAGATTATCAAATAGTTGGTAATTTGTGCCTATGCCCGAAACCGAAAGTTCGGTCGCACTTTAGCAATTTGTAATAATCAGTATTGTGGATATTTTGTTGAACTGGCCATGGTTTTTAATCCAAATTTTGATTTTTTAATTAGGCTTCCATATGCGTAAAAATATTTCCTACCATTCCATATGTTTAACAGACCATTACAAACAATTCCAATTTATTCTTTATTTCTGTAATTTAGTCATCACGCCACAGAATTCCAAGAAACCAACCAAACAGACCCAAATTAAAAATTGTGCATAATTTATAGAATCTGAAATTTATGGTTTCATACAAAATGAAAATGTTTATACAACTGCCCTCCCCCAACAAGTTTCCCCCCAACAAATGGTCATTATGCTGTTGATGTTGTTAATAATAAAACTGAGGAAAAAATAAAATACAAACAAATTCACATGTGTGCCAAACAATTGTCAAGACATGTGACATTTTTATGTGAAAATGTAAAACGTGTGTTAAAAATAAAAGACAACGGCATTTCTTCTCCTTTGTGCATTTTGAGGTCTGTAGCGGGATTGGGAGTGAAGCAACAAACAACTGCTGCTGCTATAAACTGCCATTTTAACGCAATGACTTGGAAAATTCAATTTGAATTTCATTGAATGTTGAACAGCAATTAATTTAATCGCTTCCATGTCTAAACACAAACATAAGAAATCCATTTTATGTTGTCCAGAAAGCAACAAAAAAAAAAAAAAAAAACTATAAACGTTAAAAAATAGATTTTTTTTTTTGCAAAAGTATGTAGTTGTCGTAAGAAGAGGGAAAAAATTTTAAATTAAAAAAATATTAAAAAAAAATAAAACTCTATAACAAACAGGGATTTATTTGGGGCATAAAAGCTCAATGTTTATGCATAAAAAACAGACAAAACAAATCAAAGATAGACATGAAACAACATAAAAATACGACGACTGACTTACTCCAAATTATTTTTAAATTTCTGCGTATTTTTGCTGGCAACAATTTATAAACGTTTTAAATATTGCCTGGCAAATAAAGTTAAAAACAAATTTGTTTTAATAAAGAAAAGTTTTCCACATACGAACATAAATGTTGTTAAATGTCACCAATAATAGTTAAACAATTTAGCAGAGCATGAGTTCAATGTTTATAATACTTTCAATTGAATTTTATGGAAATTTGATATTTTAACATATTTTATTTACAAAAAACAAAAAAAAAAACAAATGTTGGAATACTTAATAAAAATCTATTTAAGAAATTTTATGCGTTTGACACACTTTTAAAAGAGAATGAATGCAAATCGCATTTTCGTTGAAAATGTACGTCAATTCAAATTTACAAAAAGCTTCCCCTTATTAAAAATTATCTTTCTTCATCCCGTGCAAATATTTTAATCAGGATAGACTTTTATGTAATCATTTATAAGCAAATCCATAAACTTTTGTTTCAATTGGGCCATATGGAGATCGTTTTTGAAAATTTGCTCAAAACTTAAACAAAAAAACGAAATTTGATTTCAACGGAAACGTACTGTGCATTTGAATAACCTTCACCGCAGTTAGAAAGAGCTTGTCATTCCGTTTGTCATTTCCACAATATTGATCTAAGACCTTATAAAGTATATATGCCAAATTGATTTTACGATGTCTGTCTGCCCGCCTGTCTGTTGAAATGGGGTTCTCGAAGATCTCAGAAATAACTAAAAAAATCTTTTAGTACAATAAGGGTAAAAAGTACAATTTTCAAAGGTTGTTGGTACAATTTTAAAAGTTCCAACGCCTTCCCTGAAACCATTACAAGAGAAAAAAAAACTAAAAAACGTTGTTTACATTTTTTATAGTTTGCTTTTTCTAGCATTAACTGTTTCTTTCTATCAATTCTATATAAAATAACACAGAAAAAAATGTTGCACCAGTAAAAGCATTAATCAAAAATAAAATCAGTTTTAAGTAAAAACTTAATCAAGTAAATTAAACGTTTAATCAATTAAACGTTTCATAAAGTTAAATAAACGTTTAATTGGAATTATTAATTTGTTTACTGGTGCAAATGAATATTTTCAATTAAACGTTTAATACACTTGATTAAAAGTTTAATTCACTTGATTAAATGTTTAATTCACTTGATTAAATTTTTAATTAAAACTGATTTAATTTTTGATTAATGATTCTACTGGTACACAATTTTTTTCTGTGTAATGAATAAAAAATGTAGTGTCATAGGGACTTAATGAGTTCCAAAGACGGATTGGATGTACGTAAAATTGCCACTCAGATACTAAAGTTCGATATCTTATATGAATAATATCATTTGACCTTCCTGATTGTGTAAATAAGATTTTATCAAAAAACGACCTCAAGCTTAAATAATTAAAAGTAGTTATAAAATAAAGGTCAAATAAGAATAAATATCATTTTATCAAACAGAAAGGGTGTAGATAATCGTGTGCAGAAGCATTAAGGTTCTTATTTTCATTAAATTAAATAAAGTGAAATTGCAGAGTTTTGTCACATATTCAGAAATCCGGTCATATTTCCGCAAATTAAACACATGTCTCAACATTGCATTGTACGTATTTGTTAGTTTTTTACGGCTGGCAGAATCACAAATTGATGGCATAAGATATGTTTTTGCCAGCAAAAGACGTATATTAAGTGGGGTTATATCGACCCCTTTGCGCGAAATTATCGTATATGCCAATTTTTTGAAATTGAGTTTTTTGATGCAATCTTGTTCTACATTCAAAGAGACGTCACCTGACAAAATATTGCAGGCGAATTCCACTTCGTTGCTCCAAAAATTGAATGTATATTTTCATTTTTATATGCAAGCAAACGCAGAGAAAAGTAGAAAAATGGCTGTCCTGTAAAATTTGGTTTTTGTAACATCGCGCAAAGGGGTCGATATGTTGAGTGTTTCATAGAGTCCTTAGCTTTGCGTATGTCTTCCCAGCTGCAAAATTTATGTGATCTGACCACGTAATAACATATTATACCAAGTTTTTTGGCGGATGTTACAATATCAATTTTTTGAGTGTCAAGCATTACAGATGTTCATTGGAATATTCTAATTGAGAAGTTAGCTCATTGACGTAAAGGGCAAACAGTAGGGGCCCGAGAATTTACCCTTGGGGTACACCCTTTCGGACTGGGAGCATTTGTGAGATTTTGTTGTTTCAGAATACTGACTGCTTACGCTTTGTCAAGTAAGAAGATATTAAACCAACAGAAGCCACGGAAAAATTGAACATTCTGTGTAACTTCCAGCAGAGAACTTCATGGTCTAACACAAAGTGATTTGAGTGATTTAGAAAAACAATATTTCCACGTATTTCTTCAGATACAGTAATTAAGGCGGTTATACAATTATGCCCAGACTGCATTATTGTAAGTAGGCTATTTCCATTTATATATTTGCTTTATATTCGAAATCTCTGCGCTGAATAGCGGCTTTTATACCATCATTAAGCCACGTCTTCTTTTTAGCTTTTGGTTTTAACGTTTTAATTGGAACAGATTTCTTAAACTCATTTAATAAGTTGCACAGAAAAAAAAAAAATAGATTTCAATTAAAAAATTTGTGATATTAATTAAAAAATTAATTAAATTTGCACCAGTAAATAAATTAATGGTATCAATTAAACGTTTTATTTAATAGATTAAACGTTTAATTTACTTGATTAAACATTTAATTCACTTGATTAAACATTTAATTCACTTGATTAAATTCTTAAATAAAACTGATTTTATTTTTGATTATTGCTTTAATTAGCAAAAAATTTTGAAAAAATTTTCTGTGTATGTTCTAAGAAGTATAATTGGTTATCGACAGACGTCATATAATATATAGAATTCAAATTCAGCTTGATCGGTCCGCAAATGCTTAAGATATAAGTAAAAAACCACGGCCGTCTCTCATTTTAACCATAAATCCCTTGTTGTTTTATGTCTGTATATTTGGAGAACGGCAGGACCCAAAGTTTCCAAGTAGTTTACAAGCATCTTGGTTATCAATACAAAATATCCGACAAAATGTAGGCGTGTCAGTTTGAATTTTAGTAAGTGAACTCCCATTAATTTTTGCAGCTTTTGATTTGGCTTTATTATAGTTACTTAAGGAACGAAAAATTTTCAGATTTTGTACATTACAGAACTGGATATAGGTTCGGTTCAGCTCCGATATAAGATTTGGCATAGACGAAAATAGCACTCTTCCTTGTTTTTTTTTTATTATTCATTATTTTTTTCCGCTTGGGAACATAGGGTTTCTTATGTAAACTTTCATCTTAATTTATCGTTACATATACATAATCTTTCTTTCATCAAACGATTTGTTGAATTATTTTAATTCTGCGCCACAAATTTTCTGGACGTCCCGATTGTCGGCTACCCGCACGCCTTCTTTCTAAGGCTGTTGTGATGTGACCCATCCATTTAAATTTGTTGCTTGTTGACGATTTAACGTTAATTTTTGTTATGTTAACCTGAGGAGACCTGACATTACATGGGTAAATAATGAAAACTCTCCCTAATAAACATACTTATTATACTATGATGTATAGAAACAAATTTCGAATGATGCTTTATTTATTTTAGTGAGAGTCATATTTTGTTATTTATGTTTACACTGAAATACAGTTTGTCAACAAACTATCGATAATATCGAATTCTTTGTAGAATTCCTTAATTTAACTTTTTCAAATACCTGTGTATTAAAATATACACACAGCATGCAATAATTTGGGTTAATATCATTTTTATAACAATCTCCACTAAAAATGTTGTCATTTTTCAATTTATTTTCGAATGCATATGAAGTAAAATTTTTAAAATTTTTAGAATAATATTGTGCACTGAGTAGAATGAAAAAAAAATTAATTTGCATTGATAGTAAATCGCTTTCTCAAATTTTTCAAAATAAAATAACAATTTTTGTTTGGGAAAATATATCAGTTTGAAAAACAGTTAGGTAATATAGGTAATAAAGGTAAAATTACTTACTTTAAGTTTACTTTTTATAACCTTCAGCGAAGGTAAAAGGGTATATATAACTTTGTCATTCCGTTTGTAATTTCTACAATATTGATCCTACTTCCTATAAAGTATAAATATTCTGGGTCCTTATGAAAAGCGAAGTTCAAAACCGGTTGTCCGTCTGTCTGTTGAAATGGGGTTTCCGAAGCCCCCAGATATGATGGGGACTTGGTTGGGGTATCTTTATGTCAGGTATTCTAATTATAATTTTGCTATTCAAATTCACCCAGATCGGTCCAAAAATGGTTGAGATATGAGCAAAAAACCACAACTACCTCTAATTTTTCCCAAAAATCCCTAGTTGTTGTTGTATTTTTATTACTTTTTCCTGTATATCTGGAGAACGGCAAGAGCCAAAGTTTCCAAATTAGGTACAAACATTGAGGTTATAAATACACACCATCCCACAAAATGTGGGCGGGATTGGAGAAGTGGGCGTGTATAAAAACCTGAATTTTTGACTGTAATATGACCTATGGTTACGCCTTATATAACAATAGATCGGAAATTTTTAGTAGAAAATATTTTCTAAAAAACTCGGAAAAATCGATTCAGATACGGAAAAGTTATGGCCAAAATAAAATTTTTTTTTTAAATACGCTTTATCGGGAATAGGGTGATCGATTATTCGACTTTTTTCAATAACCGGTTTTCGAATAGTCCGAATAGTTGCTATTTTAAAAAAACCGGTTTTCGGTTAAGCATTTTAAAAATAACCGGTTAACCGGTTTTAATTCGAATACATAAATATACAAAAATCAAATAAGTTTTTGTAATAAAAAGTTAATTAGAATAAAAACAAAACAATTCACGAAGGTAAGGAACCAACAAATACATAGATATGACGTAAGGTATGTTTAGACCTAACAAATCTTTGACGATAAAATCAAAAAAAGCGTGACCAGTAAATTGATTAAACTTGAGCATTATATTAAATAATTTCTAGTTATTTGCTAAACTTTATGTCTAAGATGATTTTTGATTCCTTCAATTTTGTTTTAATAAATAAAACTGATGAATTTTCCCATAACGTTGATTCCGTCGGTATGTTCTTGTTTTAAGCATGAAGATATGCTAGAACTTCTTAAGAGTTTTTCATTCATTATTGGCAGCATATTTTAGTAAAGTATTATTTGCAGTCTCTTAAAAACTACTTGGAACAGGGTCAAGTTTTACTTGGCGTATATTTATGTCAAGCTTGTAGACTAATTAAAAATGATTAATAAGTCGTGACGTTAAAGAATCTTTGCAACTTATCATTTTTGGGCCGTTAAAGCACAATTTTCTTTTAAGTCAGTTTGAAATATCACCAGAGATGACATCTTTATAAAGATATACATAGTATTTAGAATACTGTCAAATTGCTAACTACATTTTAAGCTGAACTTTTTTGACGTACTTTAAATTGTTTTTGGTTTTTTTACAAGAACACACGCTAATATAAGCGATTTGTATATACACACATTGCTCATAACGTTTTTTGACTTTTGTTTCATTTTGTTTTGACATTTTTTATAAAAAGTTTAAGTTTGCCAAATATTCAATTAGAAAAATTCTTAAATTACGGGTACATTTATAACAAAAGTAAGGAAAACGTATATAAATTACACATTACTAAAATAACCGGGTAATTTTACTAAAATAACCGGTTTATTCGATATTCGAAAAATGGACATTTTAAAATATTCGACTTGGGCAAAACTAAAATAACCGGTTAAAACCGGTTGTATACTATTCGATCGATCACCCTAATCGGGAACCATAGATCTTCCCGAATCCAACTTTTATAGCAAAACTTAATGGAAAATATGCTCTTTAACACGTCGGTATATAAATCTGTCAAATCGGTTAGACAATGGGCAATTTATTAGCAAAATACTTAAAAAATTGGGAAGAGAACTTCTATAAAACTATGAGACAACCAAAAATCAATACACTCTCATATTTTTTAAGACGCACTCAATTTTTTTTTTAATCTTTGGTGTCATGGGCATTTCTTTTAAAGAAATTCTTATGAATTAAAAAAAAAAGAAAATGTGCAAATCTGAGATATTCTCTTCATTTCTAAGAGACCTGCATAATTCAAAGTTAATTAATTTCCGCTTCATAGATTCAAATCTATTTTCGCATGTTTGCAAACATTTTTCATGCCAATGTGATAAAGTTAAATTGTCGTATGCAAATTAGATATAATAAATAAACAAACATTAGGTAGGTACCAATTGATTAAGAAAACCTTTGTATTGCTGCTTAATTTTCTATGATTAAAACAAAAAACATTTAAGGCAGAAACAGGCATAAATTTCAAGAAAGATACAACCAAGAAAATTAATAATTTTTTGGAAGCTTAAAAAATGTTATTAACTTAAAAATTTGTTTAAAGATGTGTAACAACAAACAACATTAAGGGGTTATAAAGAAATGATCTTATAAATACGAATGATTACGGCCTTGATAAATAAGTTTAAGAAGCTTTCTTTGACAGAAAGGCTTGATCGAAACAAAAATCTTAAGACATTTGGGAAATTCACAAGGTGTCATAATGTCATGTGTCTTAAAATAATAACATGAAAAAATACGACTGTTGTGAGCAACCCCTCATAATTCAGTGTGCTATTTTGAATTTAAATCAGCTGATTTAAAACAAAAATAAAAAATAACTATTTACCAAAAATAGAAATATTTTTTAATTCTATTCCATGAATTAATAAATTAAATTAGATCTTACCTGACTATTTTTCAAACGCAAATCAGAAATAAATTTTATTTTGTTTGTTTTCCAAACAGCAGAGTCCTAAGCCTATCTAATTTGACGCCGCAAGTGATTTGTTGCAAAAATTGCTAGTCGAGGGTTAAACTCGGATGTTAGCTGGATAAATTTTACCATCAACGGCGACGGTTTACAAAAACTATTGCGGCTCGGCTCGGTCGTTCAGCGCAGGTCTCTTCGGATAAATTACTACAGCACAATAAACATAGCAAGCAAAATTATAATTATTTAAGACACTTTTTGTTTACAAAGCAACAGCAATATTTTCCAGCCATTGTAAAATGTTAGAACATTATGACAATGTAACATGATAGCACACCTTCTGAATACCGCAATTAATTTTAAGGCTTATTAAGTTAATAGCTTAAGTAGCTTAAAAAAAAATTCTAATCAATATTTTTGTTATAACTTAATAATAAAAACAAGAAGAATCTAAAATATATAAAAATAAGCTTTAGAAACTTTGGACGTCCAAAAAGCTTTATAATATTTAGAAGTTAAAAAATATGCACAAGTTGCAAGAACTTTTAAGAAAAGCTTTACGAATAAAAAGCTCTAAATAGTTAGCAAAAATTCTCATAAGCTTATAAGTTCATTAGGTTTTAAGAGCTAAAGTAGCTTTATAAGCTTTATTCAAACGTTTAAGTTAAGGCAGTTGAAATTTTGTTGAGTTGTTGACAAAAAATTATTGCCAATATTTCTATTATAGCTTTATAAGCATAAGGATAAAGACAAGTTTTAAAAAGTTTTATAACCTTAAAAAAACTTAAGAAGTCTAAAAGCTTTATAAGATTTAAAAAATGTATAAAGCCTAAATTTCTTAAAAAAAAAACCTTTTTAAACTTAAGATGCTTACAGGATCGGAGATGTTTGAAAAGATTCATAAACGTTGAAGCGGTTTCAAAAGCTTAAATAGCTTGCAATTGCGACACTTGGACTTGAACCAGTGAAAATGTTTTTTTTATATTAAAAATGTTTGAAACTAATTACCACCACCTTAATGCAAACCAATCTCAAAGGTGTTAGATATTTGAATGCCATAATTATCATCATACCATATCTTTAGCAAATATCAAATCAGTGGTAACTTGGTTGACAAAATCATAACACTTTAATGAACTGTTGGCATCTCTAATTCCACAGAAATCGCTGGTGCGCATGCTCAGACTTATCTGCTGAAAGATAAATTCCGAAAAGGTAAACAAATTTCTTTCGTTTATTTACGAACTCATTTCGTTGTCCTCATTAAATAAATACATTCATACAATGTTGTATTTTAAATAGTTTTCAAATGCTGTTTTGCTACATGTAAAACTGTGAGCTATACCCGATCATTTATTAGACAACAGTGGTTCTCAAAGATGCAAGAAAAACCAAGTAAAAATAATTGCAATGTAACTATATTAATGTGTTGTGAAAACAGCACATAAATTTCGAATTTAATTTATGTCTAACATCAAATTTTCTAGAAATTTGTTACTCCTGTAAAAAATATATTTAACCAAGTTTGGGAAACCACTTACGTTTTTTTTGTTTCTTGAAACTTGACATCAGAAAATTAAAAAAAAAAAAAAAATCGGGTTAAGAAAAAAATTAGTATCATTTGTGCGTATAAAGCCACTGAAGAAGGCGACACTGTGTCCGCAAATGATAATTAATTGATGTCGTTTAAATTTTCAACAAACATAAATTTTTTAAACACATCAAATCGCCGCTTTAGTTATTTATGTAAATGGTGAATTTATTTTTTTTTTGCTGTTCGTTCCTTGTGTAATAGAAAAATTTTGTGAAAGAAAAGGAGTGATCAATTTGAAAAACAAAAACTTTTCACCGGTGTTGTTAAGAGTTGACGATGGACCTTTTTTTGTAAGTTTCCTTTGCTGATCGTTTTTAACGCCTTGAACCGATATTTTGGTAGGAGATTTACATTAATGATTTAAAGATGACAATTTAATACATTCCAAGACAATTGGGCTAAGGGACTTTTTGCAAATGTTTACTTTTGTTACAAAATATTGTTTTGCTTATCATTAACCATGACATTGTTCATATATTTGCCAACATCCACGCTAAAAAAGAAAACAGATTAATTTTTGGCAATAAAAGAATCAATCAAATTTCGAATACACTGCTCTAGAGTGAATTATATTCCAGTAGGAGCGTTGTGTAGCGATTGAAAAAAATGGTAGTTGGACGGAATAAGATTTGTAATATTAGGCGGCTGGGCGGCACTTTTTAACCTTTATTTTCTAAATAGTTTTTAACTGGCCTTGTAAAATAATTTAATATAACGGCTTCTCTTTTTCCGCTGCTTTTCGCCTAATGCTCGCTTCAGACTAATTATAACAGTCGGATTCAGGTCATCAGTGATCGCCTGTCCAGCTTTTTGCAGCTTATAATGGATGGAAATCTTGCGGTCCCACCCGACTTCGGTTTGTTGTAAAAGATATATTTTTCGCTTTCAGTAATAAGTCAAAGTAAAACTGACTTCTTTTGATGCTTTTACTATAGAATTTCGAACATTCAAAATAGTATTTCAACGTCTTTCTTTTTAAACTCAAGTTGAATCCTATTTCTTTGCTTATAGAGGATTTTGCTTTAGTGGCTCATAATGATGTTGCAATCTTGCAGGTTATTAATAAGGGTGTACCGAGTATGCTCAGAATAATTTACTCAATACTTTTGGAGTTGAATTTTTTTTTACAAAGTTTAATAGAAATTTTAAAATACAACTCTGTATAAAAATACAATACTACACAGAAAAAATAGAAACTCGACTTTAATTAAACAATTTGTTCAGACAGTTAAATATTTAACTAATTTTGCCCCTGCAAAGGAATTGATCATATCAATTAACGGATTTGTTATTAATACGATTTCCGTATGACGTGCTAAATTCCCAATTTTTCATATTTAATAAATACACTGAAATGTATTTTCGAGTCATGGGACACAAATTTAGTCAATTAAAAAATTAATTGCATAAACAAAAAAATACACCACACATACACAAACATTTAATTTTATGGGTTTTGATTAAAAAAATTAATTGCAGCAAACAAAAAATTAATTGAATAATTAATGTACACCAATTAATTATTTAATTGAATAATTTTTTGCAAACATTTTTTCTGTGTACCTAACAAGACTCAACCTCTAACCTGCACAAACTATCTCTCTTACGCTAAAATCGATAAGTTTTTAAGAATAAGCTTTGAAAAACCATCGATCTTTAGAATCTTTGTTAGCTTCATAGGCAGAAATTTTTAGAGCAAAAAAAAAAAGGGGGGGGGGGGGGGGATCCACCATTAGATTGATGTTTGACTAAAGACTGACAGCCAGTAGAATGGGTAGAACGGCGAGGAATTCTGATGATGAGAATGCGGTTGTTCTAGAAACTAGTAAATTTGACCCGAGTTCAGTCAAAAATAAAATTATCAAAAAATGTTTAATACATTTCATGTTGTAAATTCCTTCCTTCACTAAAAATAATTTAATGCAAATTAAATTTTATGAACTTAATCCTTATTAAAATATCAAAAACTTCAATTGAAAACCAACAGTTCTATGAAAAATCACAATTGTTATAAAATTTTTTTTCTTTATTTTTTTTTAATCAAAATGAATTCCAAATACAATTTTATGTTTTCTTTAAAATTTTGGCATTTTTGTAAAAAAAAAAAACATTTTTTTTCTTAAACAAAAGTTTTATTTATAGAAATAGGAAGTTTTTATTGAAAAATATATGGCAACGCTGCATGAAATATACACTGTAAAAGTTTCTCTCTCCCCATTTCCTTCTGAATTTGATTAAATAGACTACTCCATGGAGTGGTCCGATGTAATGCAAGCAGGGACCATGTCATTGTTAAAAAGTGTTTGAAGTGAGACGACACGTCTTTGTTTTTTAACGACTTGTTTTCGTTTTTAAACGAAGTTAAAACTAATCCTCTTGTGTATACAGGTAACCCTCGATTTACGCGGTTTGTTGGGACCGAAGAAAGCACGTGTAAATCAAATTCGCATAAAACAAGGTTCAGGGCTGGTACAAATTTCGTTTATGGGACCAGAAATTTAACATATCGCGTAAATCAAAACATAAGATACATACAAAATTTCAATTTTGGGCCTAAAAACCGTGGTTAATCAAGAACTCATGAATCATATATTTTTTTAATAATTTTAATTTTACTTTTTAAAAACAAAAGGATATTACTATACAATGAAATGTTTAAAGCTTTGTTATTATATTTTTATAAAATAATTGAATCAATGAGAACAACAAAAACAAAACTTGAAATATATTCGAATATTTAAAATCAAAAATATAAGAAAATTATGGCAATTGTACGTAAAATAGTCAACAACAAATTAAACTATTCAATAGTTATTATAATCCTTAAAATAAAATACAAAAAAATAATTCGCAGAATTTAAGAACATTAAAAATAAAAACGATAAAGTAGTGCAAAAAAACATTTAATTTTTTTTAATTTTTTATAAATATGTATGCACTTGTGCAGTTCTATTTTAGCACACAGATGATAAAATTTCTTGAATCGCAGTGCTGCATTTCACACAAAATAAGGATTTCCATAACTTTTTGAGAGTATTTTATTAAAATCGTGTAAAAGAAAACGCGTAATTCAAAAAATGGTTGCTATTATTGATCCGTGTTATATCTAAATCGCGTAAATGGAGAACCGTGCAAATCAAGGGATACCTGGACAATGGAGTAGTTTTAAAACTACTCCTTGGTAATCCAAAGCTGGGATATATGGTCCTGCCCTAGGACATCGTTATGTAAAATAGACCATGGTTTTACCATACGTTTGGGCTACATCTGGAGTAGTCCTAGTCCCTTGTGGGCTACATTTTACTCGCGTGTTTGGACTAGTCCTATTATTTGCTGGGCAATTACGTTACACATACAATTATAAATACTACAAGATGCATGCCCAACAAACACGGAGGTTTGACTTCAAATTGAAAGTGATTTCAAATCAAAAATTTCCTCAACCGACAAACGTTTGATAATGATTTGAGAATCATAGCGTTCTCAACAATAAGGGGAAATTATTATCAAATTGAAAAATTCCGTCATTTTCAACTTGCTTTCAATCATAATTCTCAAATGATTTTTAAATGTGGATTATAATACAATGTGGAACAAAAATACAAATATTTTATTTTTTTAATTTAAATTTATTCTTTATTTAAATAAACTGTGAGATAAATATTCGGTGGCATAGCATAAAGATGAAATTATGTTTTTGCGTGCTCTAATTCTTGCAAAGACGAAGTAATTGGCTCCCTTTTATTTAGAGGATTGTAGCACCACGATCATGCAACAAACTTATAATTTCTTCACTTTCCCGTTTAATTTTTTTAAATTCGTTTTCTTAATCATTGTAGTTAATCACAAATAATTCTAATTTTTCACAAGAAATAATTCGTTCACTGGTAAAACACATTTAACCGCGAAGTAAAAATTCAACTTTTATCGCCATTTTTAATGTTAAATGTTTACATTTATTTTTCTCTTTAGTGTTGCCAAGTTTAGTTTTGATTTGAATTAAACATTTGATACCAATTTGACATCAAACTGATAAAACATTTGATGACAAATGCTTATTTTCAAATCATTATCAATTTGAATTAAAATGTAAAATCAAACAATGGAAAAATTTTTGAGAATTGTGTTTGATGTCAAATGAGAAAGACATTTCATATCAAAGGGACTTCGTGTTTTTTGAGTGTTTATTGCCCGCCACCGATATAGAACTAATATTAATATTTGTTTCAAATAACAGTACACACGCAATATTTACCTACTGTGTTAAGGGCTGACTCCGGCAAATATGTGAATTAATTTCTTTCTTTTTAGCTAAATAATTTTATTTATTTGTTTTACATCTATTAACGCTTTATTGGCGCATTATACATATTTGTGGCCATAAATAATATTGGCTTAAGTTGACATAAGTTCTTTTTTATTTTATTACATATTATTATTCTCTTCTTCAAAGATCTATCGCTCAGCTAAATTTCAAGTAAAATATGTCATCTATGTATATATTAAATTGTAAAGTTGCTGACTGACTCATCATCGCAGAGCCTAAACGCCTAAAGCTAAAAATTGAAATTTGCACAAGAGATTTGTCACTTCCCAAATCGATCTACTAAGACGGGATTTTTGGAAATTCGAATGTTTAGCCCTTTCGGGACGGCTCTCCAATTGCAATGATATGTTATTGTTTTTGTAATTATTGTGTTATTTATGTTTCAAATGGATCATCTGTTAGGGAAATATGGGCATTTCCATTTTGACGTGTCGTGATATTTGTAGCACAAAATGTAAAAAAATTAAACGACGAAGTCAAATTTGTAAAAAGGGTATTTATATATACAAAGTAATGAAGTAGCTCTACATTCAGAAAAAAAATTACAGTAATCGACGCTAAGAATTTGCAGATATAAGCAAAAATCTGCCCTGGCGTGACGTTAAAAAAACGGAAGTGGGTTTTGATTGCATTACAAAACTGAAAAATACTGCGAATTGAGCAAGAAGTTTTGTACAAAACCTTTTTTAGTAAACTTAGAGCTTATATAGATTTATTTTTCAAGCTATCAAATTTAAAAATCTTTGCTCGTTTTAAGGTAAATATGGGAATTTTCAGCTAAAAGTCTCCTTTTTTTAATGTAACGCCAGATTGCAAATAAGGTTGTATTTTCGGACCATGTTGTTCAATCGTTATCCCTTTTGTTACTTAATGTAGAGCTTGTTGCGCTTTACACCAAAATATTAAAAAGTAAACGATACATATACAATTTTTTGAGAAACAATTTAAAATACTTCTGGCGTTACGTGACAAAAAGTAGACTTTTCGCTGGAAATGCCCATATGTCAAGGTTGCCACTAGGGGACTGGTAGGGGACTGGTTATCCCTTGTACCATCGTAGATATGTGTACCACTAATCAAAACTTGTGGTACACATATGTACCATACCAAGCATTTTTTGTATAAATGCAAAAAAAAATCTAAAATATACTTACCTGTTGTAAAATAAAAGTAAATCGAACTTTTTTTTAGACCAAATATGTCGTTTTCGTTAACTATATTCCTAAGTGAAATCTTATAAAATTCATCAACTAATGTGTTTTACGTCCGACTCTGCCGACAAAATCTATAAACTGGGCACGTGTTTGCAATGATATCTAAAAAAAAATTCAGTTTTATAGCAAAAATAACCTTTGATAAAACGAAAGGAAAGGAAAGTGAGAATTTCTACTTTTAGAAATGTTTAAACTTTGGTGGTACTTATGTGTACCACTCGTACCGAAAGGGTTAGGGGGTAAAAAAGAGTAAAAACGGGGAAGTATCCTTATATAAGTATCCTTATATCTCCAAAACTAAAAAAGATACAAAAAAAAATGTAATGCTTATCGTTGTTCTTTAGAAAAATAAGCGGACAGGTGTCTGGTACTTTTTTGAAATCCGGCCCTATTAGGAAGTAAACGGGTAAAACCTGAATTTTGATACTTTTTTGCCACCCCATCTATCTGTTGGACCAATAAACATAGAAACAAAGTTAATACCTCATTCGAAACTTATCAAAAAAATACGAATATGGATTTGGTCCTTTTTCGAAATTCAAACATTAAGAGGAGAAAATCGTAACTATTTTTGGTACTTTTTTTACAAAAACTTTTTTCTCCATTCATTGACATATTCGTACTAAATTATGGGCTGCCACTACAGAACCAAAATTTGTGATACTTTAATGGGGGAAAAATAGTACCCAAAAAAAGGAAATACGGGAAATTTGATATTTTTCTTTAGCTTTTTAGTTCTACAACTGGTATTTTTTTAATAAACGTTGGCATAAAAATATGTCCACAAAGGAAAGGCACGCTAACGAAGTAGCGGGTTAAATACTAGTTATTCATAAAACTACACGCATTTATATTTTAACATACGCAACAAAACACACAATTTATTTAAGACAAAACACTAAGGCCCGTTTTCACAACTTGCCAAAAGCTAAAAGTAGACATTAACCGGGCTTATTAAAAGTGTTCCATTATTAAAACTTTACTTTAACTTAAACTGAGCGATAAAGTAAATTAAGGTTTATCCTACCTGGTAGGTTCAAGTAAAGTTGTAATAATGGAACACTTTTTATATGGCCGATAAGATCGGTAAGTTGTGCAAACGGGCCTTAATATATTAAAACACAAAGCTTCGACTTAAGCAATAATTATTTATTGCCACAGATATGTATCTGTTATAAAATCATAAAAAGATACTAATATGGAAACATTGAATGCAAGCAGCAAGGGAAAGCTAAAGCAAGACTTATTGGTCTAGTTTAAGATATGAGTACAAGAAGGTGTGAGATAAAAAGAGAAAAATACATGATGTAGTAGTTTTGCCGGGGTTTGCTTTAGTTTTTCAAGGGCCGATGTTGAATGTGAACCACACCTAAACGTCAAGCTTTTTCCTGCATATCATTTGGCATTTCTCAATTTCAGACCAACTCAATTTAAACCATGGAAAGATAAACAATCGAGCAGCGCATTAAGGTTATTCAGGCTTATTATGAAAATGGGCGTTCAAATCAAAATGCATATCGTGCACTTCGTGATTTAGTGATGCGGCACATTATTACCTCAGGGGATTCGTCAATAAGCAGAATTGCCGCATCTGGGCAAATGATAATCCAAGAGTGATTGTCGAAAAACCAATGCACCCACAAAAAGTGACTGTTTGGTGTGGTTTATGGGCTGGCGGCATCATTGGGCCGTATTTTTTCCGAAATGAGGCCGTTCAGGCAGTTACTGTGAATGGTGTTCGCTATCGTGAGATGATAACGAACTTTTTATGGCCCGAATTGGAAGATATGGATGTGGACGATATGTGTCACACAGCTAACGACACAATGACTCTTTTGGGCGATAAATTCAATGGCCGTGTTATCTCACGTGGTGGCGATGGTAATTGGCCGCCAAGATCATGTGAGTTGACACCGTTGAACTTCCTGCTTTGGGGTTATTTGAAAGAAACGGTGCACGTCGATTAGCCAGCAACAATTCAAGAGCTAAAAGATGAGATAATTCGGCACATTAACGGCATAGAACCTGAATTATGCCTTGCCGTCATCGAAAATTTGGACCATCGGATGGAAGTGTGTCGCCGATGTCCATACATAATTAAACCATATTAATATTATCATAATAAAAAGAAATGACAATAATTTCCTAAATAACTTGTGTTTTTTTCAAAATCAACATCGGCCCTTAAAATTTAACCACACTTTATAGGAAATAAATAGTTGAAATATGAAATATGTGTTATGCATTCGGTACCACTGTTTGATTTTATTTGGATATTTCTAACTCGAATTAAAACAACTTTTCAGTAAACAAAACTTAAAGTGTGGCTTGTGTCTAAAATCTTTTAGATGTCTGTAAAATTTGACAATTGAAATTGATAGTAAATTTTTTTTTTTTGAGATTTCTATAACACAAGATTAGTTTACTTTGACATTTTTCTTAGTTAATTAATAAGAAACAAAAATTAAAATGAATTTCAATGTGGCTTAGCAGCTTTTTACAGATTAAGTTTTAACAAATAACTTAAGTGTTCAAAACTCCATTAATTAGCAGCTCTAACGTTTATTATTCAAAGGTTTTAATGAAAATTTTCCTTTAAAAAATTTTTAGTGCAAAATTTTCATTTGTAATTTATTTGGATTTCTTTTTGTCACATTTTGGTAATAAATTTTATTTACAAAAGTTTGTTAAGATTTATTGCATTTGATAATGTAATTATAGGAAAATTCATCCTGCAAAAACAAGATAAGACGTGATAAATTAAAACTTTTAAAGGAAATACTCTGGCCTTTCATGGAAAACTCGTTTAGTTTTGTTTTGGTTTATTTAATTTTTTCTTTTTTAAATGTTAAGAATTTTCTTTTTTTTCTTGTACAAAATGTATGTGGAAATCTTTTAATGAGTCTTAAATCTTGTGCTTAGCCAAAAGATTTTTTAGTCTACCAAATTTAATTTTGTTTTTAATAAGATTATAAACGAAAACGTTTAGCTAAATTTATCTTCAGCGTAATGAGTAATAATTTTTTATTAAAAAAAATAAAAATTTTTTTTATATTTATTTTGATTACAATTAATGACACAAATATTTGTTTATTTATAAAAAAAACCAAATTCTGTTATTAGTGGTCGAACCAGTCTTTAATGAGAATAAAGAAGAAGATGTTTTGATTCTTTGATTTTGAGTCATATTTCAAGGAGACTGCGAATAGAAGAAGATTTAATTTTGAACATTAAAGTTTTGTTTATCAGAAAATTAAACAAAGAAAGCCATCTCTTAGAATTTCGACCTTCTACATTTAGATTATTATAGATGTAGAAATACATTAATTCAATTTGTTGAGGCGTACACTGAGGAAATAGAAGAGCTTAGGAGGGTGACTTTTTCTTGATATCGAGTACCTGCTGTAACTGTCATCCCTGACTGCTGACTGAGAAAAATCACAATTTCTGTTGAAGTTAGAATATTCACCGCTCTTGTGAATTTAATTTCCCTCGAAATTTCTTCCCTTTTCCCCAAAAACGATTACAATCGTTAGAAAAGGGATGCCAATGGGGTAGTTAAGCGTCCAATATGGTCTTCTCTCTTACTGAAAACTCAAATCCACCTGCATGAGGCTAAATATCCCCCACCATGGCGCAATGGAAATGTTCGCCCCATCCTGCTGTTTTGGAAGAGCTCTGGCAGCCAAAGATCCAGGATGGGATGCAGATGCCCAATCGGCCTCTTATCTTAAACGATATACATAGTTACAGAAACTGAAGTAAAAGTCTATTTTCCTCTTAGGAATAACAGGAATTTATGAATTTAAGCATTAAAATGTGTCGTATAAGATTAAACTGAGTGTTTTTTAATCGTTTGAATTGCCGTTGTTGACGTTATTAAAAATCTGGGTATATACAATGAAAGTTATCTTTCAGAAAGTCTAAGTTTATTGGTAAGAGGGAAGGAGAACATGACTTCTTCTCTCCCCTTTCTCTTCTCGACGAAGAGAAATGATTATTGGAGATGGAACTTAATGATAAAAAACAAAGGTTTTTATTTGTATATTTGGGGGATACCTTGTGAATCCATAAAGTCATAAGTCTTAAAATAATAACATGAAAAAATACGACTGTTGTGAACAACCCTTCATAGTTTAGTGTGCTATTTTAAATTTAAATCAGCTATATTTACCTAAACTAAAAATATTTTTAGTTCTAATCCCTGAATTTATAAATTTAATTAGATCTTACCTGACTATTTTCCATTTTTCAGAAATCACAAATAAATTTTATTTTGTTTGTGTACCAGCAGAGTCCTAAGCCGATCTAATTTGACGCCGCAAGTGATTTGTTGCAAAAATTGCTAGCCGCAGGTTAAATACGGATGTTAGCCGGATAAAACTATACCATCAACGGCGGCGGCTACATATATTAACGCGGCACGGCTTAGCCTCTCAGCGCTGGTCTCTTCGGATTAATTACGACAGCACAATAAACATAGCAAGCAAAGTTCTATTAATTGAAGACACTTTTTGTTTACAAAGCAACAACAATATTTTTAAACTATTGTAAAATAATAGAATATTATGACAATACAACATGATAACACACCTTGTGAATACCCCAATTGAAAGGCGCAAAGATC
This sequence comes from Pollenia labialis, assembly GCA_949318255.1. Lineage (NCBI taxonomy): Eukaryota > Metazoa > Arthropoda > Insecta > Diptera > Polleniidae > Pollenia > Pollenia labialis. Next base: position 41,562,052 of record OX439143.1, on the reverse strand, counting down.
ATATTAAAATTTCTTATATGATTAAAATGAACCAAGTGCTCATACATTTTACAAATTAGGTGTAGTGTTTTTGTCAACAAGGGGCTGTCTATGATTTTTGAAAAGAATTTAAAATAAGTTGCATACTCCTTTCCCATATCAGATTAAAATTGTTCGCGAATTAACACCTTATGAAAGCTTAAACTGTGGCTCTTCTGCGCGTTAATTTGATATACTAAATAATATCGCGTTTTTCTGACTTTAACAGCCCACCGCATTCGTCAGATGTAACGGCTCCCTATTTTTTCCTTGGGACCACCTAAAGGGCATGGTATATCTTTTGATGAGATTTGCATGAATTCCAGGACACAGTGATAGTTGGGGAAACCATATTGCAGGTGAACTTACGAAAGAAGGTGTGTTTTAGACATGTACTTCGACTACCTCTATGTTCTGTGACCAGAACTCTATTGCCCGGATTTGATGCGCGGAGGACCAATCTGCTCCTAATGTTTGGAAGGGAACAAATTAAAGCAATGTCTTCAGTTCTAATGGGTCACTAGTTGATAAGGACTCATTCAATCAGGCTGGGCCTGGAAAAAAACTACTATAGGAGTTGTCATACGGAAGTCAAGGAAGAAACAATATTTAACTTTCTCTGTTAAACGACCTAAGGGAAAGGCATGTTGGGAAACAGAATTGATCTGTTTAGAAGCTTTTTTTGAAATCGATATGATTCGAACATTCAGTAATGCACACGCAATAATCTTGCTGTGGCTCAAGGTATCACAAAGGTAGAATTTAAGTCAGATGTTCTTGTGACCGATAATCTTACCAAAAAACATAATTGGCATATATTTCGATATTATCATTAATATAAACTACATTTTAATAAAAGCCAAAAAAATAAAAAACAATTCATTCATTAAAAAAACAATAACGTTACTTCTGCGCTACCTTTTGCATATACTGTTCGTATTTTTTTAAAGGTGTTTCAAAGCCTTTGCGAACTTAGAAAAGGATTAGCTGCAAACAACCTGTCATAGGTTAGGTTCCATGGGCAGCCATCAAAAGACAGCTCGCTTGGGTCCTTTATTGGTCCCTTTGTGATACCCTGCGCCCATGCCCATCCCTTAGAGCAGTTACTCAGATGGCGTCACTGCAAAGTCCAACCACCTCGTCTTCCTAGTAAAGAGAAGAAGCGATTTCAGTTCTATCCCAGATAGATCCTCCAAACAGGAAAATACCGGTTCCCCCAGGCATTCCCCCCTAATACCCCGCAGTCCAGGGCAATGACAGAGAAAGTGGAGCACAGTCTCCTCTTCCTCCTCGTTCTGACAACTTCTACAGTAGTCGTTTAATTCCAGACCCATTCTTCCAGCCAAAGGATCCTGGATATCGAGCAGGTGGATTCACAGGTCCACCTGTCATACTGCGATCATTTTTTGACATTTATGTTCACTTGTTTTATCACAACCTTAAATATCTTACCAAACGTTTTTGGAATCGATCCATATTTGACCATAGCGCCCATACAAATACTACTCCCGCAAATAGCTTCTGGTGCCATAACTTTTTTATGAATGTTGGAATTAACATAATTTTTGGCGACAATTACTTAATAACGATAGCTTCAATGTCATGTTAAAATATTGTGCTAGTAGGTCCAAAATTGGCCAAAGGCTATCAAATCAGATGAATACATTTATTTAAATATATGAATGTATGCTGTGCAACCTCCTTCATTTTCGAAATAACAGTATATCTCGAAAACAAGAGCTAACCTAAAGAAATGGTTAGCTCCACCGGATTCATAGTGCCCCAATTAAAAACACCAGGTGCCCAGGTGTCTGTTCTTTGCAACTAGCACAGTGTACTGTTGCTCAAAAGTACAATATTAAAATTATATTTTAAGATTATTTTTAAAGGTTTGCGAAAGAAAAAAAAAATCATATTGTAATAAAGAAAAAAACACCTTCAAAGTTTCAGGATTTTTAAAGAACAGTTTACATTAAATTTTTCAAAATATGGCTTGTAGCCCCAACTATTCTTTTTAAAATGACATTAAAATCATCTTCGTATGTAAAGTAGTTTTCGAGATATTGAAGAGATAATCTCCACACCTTCGGCTAATTCGGCAAAATTATGATATTTTGAATATGACATAACTTTTGAAAACAAATTTTAAAATTTTGTTCGTACATATATGTTCCTTATAGGATAGAACCTTCTCACCAAATTTCATTAAAATCGAAAGGGGTCGGGTCCCACTCTTAGTCGATTTGACATGGAATTACCCATACACCCTTCACCCTTTTCGTGCACATATAATTTTATTTCATGATAAAAATTGGGAATTAAGTACGACAAGCAAAATCTTGTTAATTAAAAATTTTGTGTTCCCAAAAATTACTTTGATATTTTTATTTTATTTTAGTAAATATTTTTTTAAAATTTTTAAAAACATTTTCCTTTTTTGATGAAGAAAACTTTTTAGCAATTATTGTACCAGGATTAGAAGGATCTATTGAATGTAGTGTTTGCGTTCCCGAAATTGATTTAGTTTTTTCCTATCGTAAATCCAAAGTTTGTTTTGGGTCAAAATAATAAAGTTCTGGAGAAAATGTTAGTTCAATGTTTGGTAAATTACTCGGCTCGGTTGCCACAGCTGTAGTTATTTGTTTATCAATTTGTCTCTAAGACTTTGTTTTTTTTTGCTATAAAATCATGTGTTAAAAGACAGGTAAGATTATTGCAAAATATATCAACGAATTCCTGGACAATCTTATCCAAAATTAACAATCTAAGGATGGACAAGGACACAAAATCCGTTTGAAGCAGTCACTATATTGCACTAGAGGTAACGTTTCGTTATTAGTCAATACTGCTAAGTAAGCACCTATCATGAAATGAAATTATGTGTGCACGAAAAGGGTGAAGGGTGCTATGATCAGTATAATATTTTGATTATATAAAAGTCAAAAACCGTATTGAAACATGTAATTCTTAGTTATTATGATAAAACTATTTAGACAAAGCCAATGCAAATAACAAAATAAATGAATCAGTATTGAAAATATATCCTGCGAAATCCTAGAAAGTTTTTACACAGCGGTTTAAATCGAAAACATTTTTTTACAAATTACAAAAAATCAGAAAAATAGTAGTTTTTTGAATCCCATAACCAAATAGGTCTTAAAATTTGTGGAAAAATCATATTTTAATACAAGAACCATTCTGGAAAATCAAAAAGTACAAAAAGTACAAACAGTGAAAAAAATATATTTAATCCCGAAAACCGACACTAAGCCAACTGTGCAAAATAGTTTTCTAATTTATATTGGATAGTAGACAAAAGAAGAATAAATACAAAAAAAAAAAAAAAATAATTCTATTTGGACTAATATTGAAAACGTTATGCGTGGTTATTTGAACACGGTTTTCTTATAACGCGATTTTTTTAATATTTGAAATCTGAAAATTTGCTGAAATGTGCTGTTGAGAAGCAGTGTTGCCAATTTAGCCATTTAGTGGCTAGATTTAGCCATTTTTCACCCTGTTTAGCCATTAAAAAATTAGTTTAGCCATTAGCCATTTTTTTAGCCATTTTTCAACTTGTTTTGCCATAAAATTGTTCTTGCCGTTTTGCTTTTAAAAGAATAATTTTTATTTTTTTATTATAAAAATTTATAAAAGTAAATTAAACATTTTTAACAATTAAAACGCCTTTAAATTAAATCAGAACTTTTATAAATGTTGAAAATCGCTATAAACGATGTTGATGAAACATCTTTCAAAATAAAGGAACAGTATTCTAATATTAAATTTATAAAATGGTACAACACAAGCATCGGTGTTTCTTATTTTAGAAATTTCAGAATTGGCTTAAGTTGATCTTACTTCCATGGACTAATGCTGAAGTAGAGAGTGTATTTAGACAAGTAAACATCGTTTAAACTTTAAAGTAATTTGAGAAATAGGTTACATTTAGCAACTATTAATTCGATTTTATCAATTATGTAAATTTTTTTACCATTACAATAAAATATTTATACCCCTACCACAATAGTGGAGAGGGTACTATACGTTAGTGCTGATGTTTGTAACACCTTCAAATATTAGTTTTAGACCCACCTTTAAGTATACCAATTGACTAAGAATCACTTTCTGAGTCGAATTAACTATGTTTGTCCGGCTGTCTGACTGGCTGTACATGTTAACCTTGTGCGCAATGTACAGGGACCTGATTCTGGCAGTCGTGATCGAGTAATTTCTCGATTCGAAAGCAATTTATTATTTAATTATTTCAGTCAATACTGAACGAATCGGAATAATTTTTTCAGTGTTATAAAGCATTAATTTTAGTTTCACAATACTGAAAAAATAATTTCGATTCGTTAAGAATCGACTGAAATAAAATTGCTTTCGAATCGAGGAAGTACTCGATCACGACTGCCAGAATTAGGCCCCAGGTCGCAGTTTTTGAGATTATTTGATAAAATTTGGTACGTTGGTGCTTATGTGGTCAGGTTTGACAGACTATACTCTCTAACTTGTTTTTTATTGTAGATCTGGATTCAAAACGTTGGGTAAATATTGTCGTGATTATGATTTACCTCAAATTTTTTAGAACTAATAGGCACGAGTGATTCCTATGAGATGATCAATAACGACATCGAATTAATTGATGATTTAATTTTTTAAATATCTATCAAAATATTAATTAACATTTATTCTTATTTAACAAACTTAACTTACAATTTCATCGCAAACAAATTTAAATTAATTATTTCTGTTTGTTATTAAATTTTAATATGTTTTTATTTAAAAATGCTTTTAGCCATTTTTTAGCCCATTTTTAGCCATTTTTTAGCTATTTTTTCCCGTAAATTTAGCCATTAGCATTTAGCCATAGGAACATCAACAGAGTAAAAATTAAAGGAAATCAAAAAATATATTTCTCAAAACTGTCCGATTTGACTTGGATTGCTCCATATAGAACTTTTACATAAATCTTAACCTAATAACATAATTTTGTGCTGGTGAATCCATTATTGACCATATAGTCCCAATTAAGGAACGCTTTCGAAAATTTGCCTCTAAATGTACGGTATCTTGTGGGGCTTGGCCAGCATAGTCGGCCAATGTGTTGGTGTTTTGAAGAAAATAATTTCTTCGATTAAAATTTAATTTTTGAGGAAAGTTTTTAAAATTTCAAGTTCCATCGGGCATAAAAAACACTCTTTAGTTCATTTCTTTTAATTTTTATTAAATTGTTAAATCAAATTTAAAATTTTTTTGGAACAAAGGATTACAGGTATTTCGAAAATTTTTATGACTAAACAATTTTTACTCAAATGATAAAAATGTTTAAAAAAATATACATTCAAATCAAGATTTATTAATGATTTATAACGGTAACAATTTAACAATATTTTATGGATAATTACAATTTTTTTTAATATATTTTTATGGGGGGAAAACAACATCATTATTAGTAAAGTTAACATTGAGTATTACATCACATTTCTTCAATTCAACTTCACCTTTAAGACCTACAAGTGACCAACAAAATCTTAAAAAGAAAAACAAAACAAAGCAAATTAACCCAGATAACTTTAAAATGCATCAAGCTGATGATGAACCACTTTGCATAAATTTTAAACAAATCATACCAGATAAACTCTACAAGTACATTAATAGCGCCATAAAAAAGAAAAAAAAACAGAGATGAGCCAGTTATCCGCATCGCACACTCATTCCAAAGTATGTATTACAACATTTTTTTATAACTTTGTTAATTATTTAATTTTTTTTATGAGCTCAAAACTCTCTTTATCAAAGACAAAGCTGCCTTAATTATGCATAATATTCCCAGTTGCAAGTGTTCAAAAAAAAAAAAGAAGAAAAAAAGCCTTTCACTTGAAACCACTTCAACACTAAAACTGCTCACCATGTCTACTAACCTACCACAATGAATCAAAAAATAAAAAATGTGTTAATAAACAAGTCTAAAGTCGTACTTATGAAGTCTATAAAGCTAAAAAATTATATGAACTATAAATTATTTTAATAATTCAGCAAACAGCAATTAAGAGACACTAGATGACCTTAAACTCTACTCTGGCTCATTCAGAGTTTTTTGTATGAAATTGTTTGTTCGTTGTATGGTACTTGTAGAGACAACAAGTTTAATTGACAAAAGACAGGCCAAGATAGATGTTGTAACAGGCAGACAGCAAGGCAGCTCGACAGTTAAGCTGAGAGGTTAGGACAGACATTATGGGCAAGGTTTGAAGTGTTTTTTTTTTAGAAAAATGTTTTAACGGAAAAAGTGTTAAATATTCGAAATGTAAAAAATTTTTTAAATTTTTTTGAAAAAAAAAAATTAAATAAAAAGATGGTTGCCTTATTTTTGGAATACGCTATGTTATATCTATTTGGGGTATTTATATATGTAGGTCTACCTTTTACTACAGCGATTGATATAAAATATTTTCTAATTTGATCAAATACTGTGTCTCTACACAGATCAATTTTTTTCATTAATTAAAGCATTAATCAAAAATAAAATCACTTTTAATTACAAATTTAATCAAATGAATTCAACGTTTAATCAAGTGAATTAAACGTCTAATCAAGTTAATTAAACGTTTAATTGATACTATTAATTTGTTTAATGGTGCAATTAAAAGCATTCAAGTGAATTAAACGTTTAATTCCTTAACAAATTTAAAACTGCTTTTAGCTTTGATTACTGCTTTAATTGGTGAACAATTTTTATCTGTGTATAACCTTCTGGGCAGATCGCTATTTTAAAAACAATTTAATAAATATTAATATTTTGTTTTTATGATTTCAATAAGGCCTTATTAAAACCATCCACCGGAATAAAACTTAAGAGCTCAAATTTCTCAAAGTATTTTTTGGGAACATAAAATTTTTAATTAACAAGATTTTGTTTGTCGTTCTTAATTCCTAATTTTTATTCTTGATAAAAACACTGAAATTAATTGCTGATGGGATAAGCTATTCCTATGCGTATTTCACTGGTTGCTGCTTAGGCCAGATCATTAGGTAACTTCATCACAATATTTTAGAAAAACAAATGATATTAAACAAATAAAACTGTTAAGCGAATAAGAATTATAAAGAACAGTTTAACTTGTAACAATATCAAAGCTTAAACAAAAACGCAAACAACAACAATAACCAGTTGCATTTCCCACTACAATTGGTTGTAATTCTCCCAACATTAATTGTTGTTGTAAGTAGGCTAAGAAAAAACAAAAACAACTTGCTTTATTGTTTTCGCAAAAAATAAAGCATATTTCCAGTTTAGTTTTTTCAAGCCGTGCACTTGCCAGTTTATTATCAAAGTAATTTTTGGGAACACAAAATTTTAACTAACAAAATTTTGTTTGTCGTGCTTAAAATAGGTAGACAAAAATATGTGGTTAGATAAGTGTCCATGGGCAGCCATTTGAAAGACAGGTAACTTGGGTCCTACAGCGGTCCATTTGTAATACCCCAATTCTCATCATACACTCAATTCTCATGAGGGCTTTTAAGATTCTTGATTCCCTTTTGAAGCAACTTCCATTCCAATTGATTTTTCATAATTCGATTAACCGGCATCATCAATTTAGGAAAATAAAAATCATTTTTTTGCATTGATTTAAACTTTTTTTTTGCAAAGATTACTTCTATTATCCGGCATTACCTCCATTTTCCGAGATTATAAACAAATTATAATTTATTTCGATTACTTTTGAAGAACAAATTTTTATAAACGAAGAAAGAGAATTTACCACCCAGTAAACAAAATTTGGGGTTTTTGAAGCACTTTAGAGAAAAAGCGCATAATCGAGCGCTTCAATAAGAGAGCTTTTATATAGCAGTAAATGATAAAGAATAAAATATAGAAAAAGCAGGTTTGAAGCGATTTGACGTATGCATTCATACATAAAACCTGCTCCTTTTGGAGCACATTTTTTACTGGGCATGTTCTCCCAAAATTACCTTTTTCCACATATTTAAATAGTTGCATAGTAATACATCATAAATTTACATAAAATAAAGGACACACAAACAAATTTATAATCAAGTATACTGCCGGTCCCGTCTGTTATCGATAATCGAGGCAGCACTGACACTTCTAAGTAAGAAAAAGAATAAAACGTAGTTAACAAGAAGAAGTTAAGAAAAACACAAACCGAGTCTTTTTGTTTACGCCTCTTTCTTCTCTACACCGTTCACCATCAAACAAAAAAAAAAAACGCCGAAAAGTCCCCGTGTGAATTCAGTGATAGTTTGCGGCTGCTACCAACTAATTTGTTTCCGTAGTAAGAACACGACATAAGTTCTATCTTTTCCCCCTAGTGCTGTAAAGATCTTGTGAAGGTTATTTAGGGTTCGACCGATAATATTTTCTTACTTGCTTCTTAAATACTTGTTTTTCCAGCATAAATACAAGAATCGTGCAAAAACTTGACATCGCGCATTCCTTTCGCTTAACAAAAAATTTGCCGAAACTAATCTTAATGAAAACTTCAATAAATTTCTGTTCATCAGGCCCACAATTGGTAATAGTTTCCATCGGCTTCGAAAGTTACATTCATCTTTATACGCTCTAGAAGTGTAGGGTGTCAAATGATTGGGCTTGATCGACTACACCTTCTTAATTGTATGTTTGATGCAGGGTTCGAAATCAAGTAAAACATTATTTACTTAGCATTTGGCTAAATTTTCAAGTGTTTGTTTTTTAAAACAGAACCCGGTCATAACTATTTTCACGAAGGCAACGAACATTATATAGTGTTCTGCTCTTCCTTATATAATAGAACAATTGTAGTAGTTCTGTAGACATACATTAATTTTTAATTAATTTTTAGTGTTACTTTTTTACATTGATAAAAGAATGGGCAAATAACAATGACTACAGCGCGAAAAGCTTGTTTGTGTATTTTGTACATGCCATGCAGGAAATTTGTGTCAATTGGTCCAACACAACGATATTTTTGGTAAAAAAAAAAAAAAATAACAGAAGGAAATAAAATGTTCCCATATTTTTGTTGCTTGGATAGGTACAGTATTATTTTTGTGTTCGAAGATCGAAAACAAAGAAACGTTTTGTTTTGTTTTATTTTAATAATTTACTACACTAACACTTTTAGCATTTGTGTTTTGTACATACATATCTACCGAACCGAACACTAAAGAAACGTATATAATGTTTATTTTCGAACTCTGATTTAATGTAGTTTTTAATTTTAATTCGATTTCAAGTATGTATAGGGTATTTAAACTTTTTAATTGTTTAAACTTTTTTGTTGGTGTGCTTTTCATTTATTGACAAAAAATCAGAGCATAATTGTGCAAACACTTGTACAATATTTTGTAATGTTTTTTTTTCACTTTTTACCAGTCAAGTTTTATTTAATATTCTATTAAACAATATTTCGTTCAATTAATAAAACAAAAAAAAGTAAAAAAAAAAAAAAAAAAAATGGTAACCAATAACAACAATAAATATATATTTTTTTTAACATCAAATTAAAAATCCATAAAATAATAAGTGGCACTTGACAGTTTGTAAACTCGTATTTTGTTGCAATTTTTTTTGAACAAAATTATTCCAAGTTTTTGTTTATTTCTTAATATTTTTTTTACTCGAAAATTTTCAAGAGATTTTGACACAATTGATCAAAAACGCACATGACAATATGTCATGCCTAAGCACGATTTTTTCGACATTTAACAACAACATTATAATATTTGTTTATAAAAATTTTTTTTTATTTTAAATAATTTATTTCAGATTTGGTATGATTTTAAGAAAAAAAAAAAACTGTTACAGTTCCATTTTTTATTTATAATTAATGTTTTTTTTTCTTCTATAAATCTTAAGTGTTTTTATTTCAACGACAATAAGTTTTGAATTTATTGTCTTGGGCCTCTGTATAAAATTACAAGTTCGCTGGTATAAAAATATTTTGTCACCTCAAGTGTTGACCTTTACACACCCTCATAATATGTTTTAAGTTGAATTTGTAGGTGTAAAAGCGTAAAAATGGTATTTATTTGACGTGTTGAGTGCTTTTTCAATTTCGATTTAACTGAATTTTTTTTATGATTAATGTTTTAACAATGAAGTGGTCAGAGATTTAAGTGTTAACAAGATTCAATTGTTGGAAATAAAAAACAATTAACTCATTAAGAATTTGTTTAAATATAATTAGCTTTTTATTGCTCCACGAGATGAATTCCACTTGTGTGGGTATATGTAACAAAAATACCGTTAAGTATTTATTTATGTAAAAAACCAACAAATTTGTGTCAATAAAATAAGCAAGTTTGTTTCCTAAGTCTTTTGTTTTAAGTTGACAAGTATTTTTTGCAATGCCGTGGAATTTGTTTAAAAATTAACTTTTAGTTAAAAAAGGTATATATTAGTTCGTCATTCCGTTTGACATTTTTACAATATTGATCTTAGACCCCATAAAGTTTTTTTTTATTCTGGGCTCTTTTGAGTGTCGAATTTTAATATGTCTGTCTGCCTAGGAATTTTTAAAATGGGGTTTCAAACACTTCAGATATGATATGGACTAGCTTGTTAGGTTAGGTTAAGAAGAGTAATGCGCACAATGGCACTCTTTCACTCGGAGACCAATGCGGTCCCTTGTGAATCCCTTCAATGAAAATAGAAAAAGAGAAGTAAAGAAATGAAGTATGGGGTTGATAGAATTAAGAAAGTTAGAATGTTAGTAGGTACCCCGTAGAACCGTTACCCTCTCTACAGTCCCCTCAACAGAAACAACTGCACTATTTCCCTGACAAGCCCCAGTAGATCAGCCGGATTACGATGCACCTCAGTTCGTCGTGAAATCTATTTCCTAGCCACTTCTGTCTGAGAGCCTGCATCCTAGGGCAGTGGCACCGGACACCCTCGATCGTCTCCAGCTGTTCAAAATCATTGCATAATGTGCAGAAGTCCGGTATGTTTTTGTCCCATTTGTCCGTAAAAGCCCTAACAGGACAATGAACCCTGGTTGCACACGCGTCCAATCTGGGCCATAGTGCCCAAGACACCCTGCAATCCGTTCTGTTCCCCCAGGATCGGCTAACGTCCTCACGGAATTTTTCCCGCATCACCCTTATAGTAGTAACACAGAGGGGACGCTTTACCCCCTGTTCCTAACGACTATGTCCAGGTTCGAACCCCCTCTCGCGAGTTCGTCGGCCACCTCATTTCCATCAACCATGCAGTGTCCAGGTACCCAACACAGCATTAAGTTGAATGCATTACTACACCGAGCGACCAGGCACGATCGCACCGTATAATTTGTCAATGCCCTTAGCGCCAACTGACTATCGATGTAAATGGTCACCACAGATCCTCCCACGATGTGATCCAGTATCTCTTCCACCGGCCTCCAGATCGCTAGGATCTCAGCCTGGAAGACACTGCACTCATCAGGGAGTCTGAATGACCTTTTCACTTCGGTGTCCGCGATATAAACAAATAGTCGGTTATCATGGCACGATAACGGTCGCCATTGACGATACGTTCGCAACGGCATAATTTTAAAGGAAATATGGAGCGATGATTCCACCAGCCCACAAACTACATCAAGCCGTTGTTTTTTCTGGATGAAGTGGCAGTTCTTGAATCTCTTCAGGTTGCTCTTCGTCCCAAATGTGGCAATTTTGCTGAACAAAAAATTTGCCTCGAAAACACATTCCTCACAGAACGTGAATTTTCGTAATAAAGTTGAACGATTTGTAAACGTTGTTCAGGCGTAAGTCTTTCCATTATGAAATGCCAAACAATACTTAACAAAAATAACATGACAGCATGACACGACTCACACGTAATTTGTCAACAAAAGGCGATTGAAAAAAAGTATCTCTACTTGAATCACCCTTTATTATTTGAATTACATTTTGTTCCCAAAGGAAAGTTTTTGTTAAAAAAAGGTACCTCTTGTAATAAAAAATATTTTTTGTTACAAAAGCAAAGGGTTTTTTGTTCAAATTAAGTTTTTGGGTCGGATGATATCTACTTTAAGCTACCAAAAGTATATTTGAAAACAAGCGACCAAACGTAATTTTTTTTATAAAAAATAGATTTTTGTTGAGAAAAGTACTTTTTACAATAAATATTTTTTGTACTTACAAAATTGGGGTTTTTACACAAGCAAAAGTTACGTTTCTTACATAAGTGATTTTTTGTTAAAAAAAGGCACATGTTGTTATAGAAGAGTGTTTTTGTTAAAAAAGTTACTTGCCATTAAAAAAAGTGTTTTTTTTTACAAAAATATTTGTTGTCAAAAACGCCTTTTTAAGGCAAAAAATATTTTTTACAAAAACAGTTCGATGCTTTTTTTTATAGTAAAAGTTGTTAATTTTTTTGTTTTTGTTAAAACATAGTACTTTTTTATTTTAAAACGAGATTTTTTTTTATCTTTTATTTGGTTAAACAGTATAACAATATAATTATTTTTAAAACAATTTTTTTAAAATTTTTTTTGTTAAAAGGCCTAAAGAAAATGTTATTTAAAAAGTTTTTTTTAAGAATTAAAAAAAATCAAATTAAAATCAAAAACGATTTCATTTCAAATTTTATACAAACAAAAGCCGTTTGTGTAAATAGTGTACACATGTTTCTTAAGTCTTTCGTTTTTGTTTTTTATCAAGAACATATCAACAACACGCACATGCAAAAACATTTATGTACAGCTGCCTTTTCAATTATGTACTTCATATGGAAAACTGCTTCTGTTCCCATGATCAAAGACATTTGAAAATAATGAGGGAATTAATTAAAAATCTAATGACATTATTATCATTTAAATGTTTAGCTTAACTTAACTTTTCTTAACTGTTTGTACCCCTGTTAAAGTAATGTCTTATAAATACATTTTTCTTATTTCTGTTCAAATAAAGAGCAAGAGCACTTAAAAAAATTGCAAAAAAAAATAAAAAACTGTAAAGTAATGCATTAAATCTACTATAATTTGTTTCATAACAACTAATTTAAGTAACATAGTATATGAATATTATGTTGGTAAATGACATAACTATACATAGTTAACATAACAAACATTTCAAAATGTTGCACATAAACACATTAATTTCAATACATTTAATTGTGAAAACAAAAAGACAACAACTAAAACAGGCGATTTTTATATCAAGCTGTAGTAGATACATATGCTTATATCTTAGAGAGCAAAAATATCCAGACAATCTGGCATACAGCCTTGCCTGGCTCTACATACCTACAAAACGGAGTAGTGGGCCAAAAAGCCAACAACCAATAGAGATCATTATTAAATGAAAGAAAAAACCCATAAGACACACCAACTTAAATTGAACAACCAATTGAATCAACCAAACATTTACTTAGAGTTTAAAAAAGTTTTAAGTTTAACTATGAAAAAAAAAAACGTAAACGTAAAAATAAATGTGCAGTGTAGCCAACTTTAGTAGTAACGGATGCAATAACTCATGGCGATCTAATGGCAGGACAAAGTTAACATTGATACGCATCCGTTCAATAAAGAAAATGGGAGAAATTTGACAATATTTTCTAGCTTTTTAAGGTACTTTGCCGCTTTTTCGAAAGTTTTTTTCGTCATACTTTTTATTTAAAAAAAAAAATAGTGTCACCTTTTTTATTGTTAAAGGTTTATAATTAAACACTTATACAGTGATACTTTTGTAAACTTTAAAGCCGTCATAATAACGTTTTTCTTAAAAAGAAGAAAAATATCAAAGATTTTCTACATCTTTTGCCGCAAATTCAAAAAAAAAAAAAAAAAAATATATACGTATAAAAGGTGTAGCAAAAAGAGAGTGCACTTTTTAAATGGACGGCCATGATCTGGAAATCGAAATCCAGTAAGATTTAAATAGAAGGAACTTTTCAGTAAAATTTTTGAAATATAAGTGGTACTCAAGTTGCATCTACGTATACGTATATAAAACATTAAAACACAACCGTTTTGAAAAATTGTTCGATTCGAATTTCGAATTCTGAACATGACTTTAAGGCCCAGGCCCACGATGTCGACGAGAACAATTTCTGCGTATATTTGTATTGAAAACAAAAACAAATTTTAGTTTTTTATTATTGTTTTCAATATAAATATGCGAAAGAAATGTTCTTGTCGACATCGCGGGCCTGGCAGTAAGTGTAATGCTTTGTTCAAGTGGCAACTCTAAAACTTGACAGCTGACACATATCGCCTGGTTCTTCTAAAGAGAGTCAACTCAAAGTGTTTAAATTTTAATTGTTTGCAAGAAGTCGATGTACAGTGGTCATATCTAACCACTGTAAAAATTATACTTTTTTTTATCTTCTCTTTCGTAAAAATAAAAATTCAATTGTATCCCGCCGCCTCTTTATATAAAAGTAGCTTCTCCAAAATCAATTAAAGAGAAATATTTTGAGTTGCCTCTAAATGTAAGCAGAATTCATATCAGTTTTGTTTCAACTAAATAGAAGTATTTTAAGTTTTGCTAGTGCTTGTGTCACAACTGTTTACTTTGATGATGTTCTATTTTGTGTTGTCTCTTTTTAGTTGTTAAAGGTAAGTTTATTGTGCTGTTATATTTCGTTTTGTTTCTATATTTATGATACAACACTACTATATAAATGCACAAATTTCACATAAACTTAAAAAACTTGTTAATTTTTGATAATCGCTGAAATTACAAAAACAACTACGGTTGTATACTAAAGCCAAAAAGCCGCCGCAACCTAGGCGGCACTCCTCCATCTGATGGTCCAAATTTTCGATGATGGTAGGCATAATTGGGGTTCTATGCCGTTAATGTGCCGAATTACCTCATCCTTTAGCTCTTGAATTGTTGCTAACTTATCGACGTACACGTTTTCTTTCAAATAACACAAAAAAAAGAAGTGAAACGGTGTCAAATCACATGATCTTGGCGGCCAATTGACATTGCTACCAGGTGAGATAACACGGCCATTGAATTTGTCGTGCAAAAGAGCCATTGTTTCGTTAGCTGTGTGGCAAGTGGCACCATCCTGTTAAAACCACATCCATATCTTCCAATTCGGGCCATAAAAAGTTCATTATCATCTCACGACAGCGAACACCATTCACAGTAACTGCCTGACCGGCCTCATTTAAAAAAATACGGCCCAATGATGCCGCCAGCCCATAAACCGCATCAAACTGTCACTCTTTGTGGGTGTATTGGTTTTTCGACAATCAATCTTGGATTATCATTTGCCCAAATGCGGCAATTGTGCTTATTGACGAATTCACTGAGGTGAAAATGAGCCATTTCTTGCCACCATTCTGACCATTGATGGCGTTTGGAATTGTCAAGAGGCTTTAGTTCTTGAGTCAATTGTATCTTGTAAGCGTGTTAATGCAAGTCTTCATGCATAATGTTCATCAACGACGAGCGTGAGAGGTGCAATTGTTGGGCACGACGACGATATGAGGTGGACAGCTCTTCAGCCACACTATCGCGAACAGCAGCAATATTTTCTGCAGCACGAATTGTACGAGCATGCAGTGGTGCTTTCACATCTCCTACAGACCCAGTTTGCTCAAACTTTTGCATGATTTTTCTGATTGTTCGCTTATTTGGACGATTAAATTGACCAAAAAAATCACGAAGTGCACGATACGCATTTTGATTTGAACGCCCACTTTCATAATAAGCCTGAGTAACTTTTACGCGTTGCTCGATTGTGTATCTTTCCATGGTTCAAATTGAGTTGGTCTGAAATTGATAAATGTCAAATTAAATGCAGACAAAAACTTGACGTTTTGGTGTGGTTCACATTCAATTAAAATTATCCACCCTTTCCTTCACTCTTACACGTATTTCTTTACAGTGCCATAATTGTTTTCAACTGTCATTGTAAATATTAAAAAAAAAACAGTTTTTTGCCTCCACTGAAAATATTGAGTTGACTTTCTTTAGAGGAACCAGTGCGATATGTTTATTCCGATTATTAAAAGGAAGGACCGTTTTGCTGAGACCAGTCGTAAACTTTGAAGAATTTTCAGTCAAAAAAGTGCACAACCATTCGAAGTTCAAAAAATTTAAAAAAACTGGGTCATACATTGACTGTAAAACTCCTGTGTATCAAGTTCCGGCCGTTCTGTTGAAAATATTGCTTCTGTAAACGAGAGTCACCGAAAACATCAATTCGGCATTCGTTATAGAAACAAGAAAACGGAGTTATTGCTCAACTGGACGACATGGATCTAGACCACATGTGGTTTTTGACGGCGCTACCTGAATCACCGCACATGAAACAAACGATTTATTGCAGCAACGATTTTCAAAACAAATTATGTTAAGAAACTTTGATGTCAACTGGCCACCAAGATCATGCAATTTAACGCCTTGCGATTTTCTCTGTGGGGTTTTCTGAAACCTCGGGCTTATACGAATAAACCAGAAACAAGTCCTGAGCTCAAATCCAACGACCCATCGGTGAGACACGGCCACCCAAATTTCTGTGAAAAGCCATGGAAAATTTCATCGAAAGAGAAATGGCCTGTCATCAGAGCCGTGGGGGTCATTTGACGGATATTTTATTCCACACTTAACAATTTTTAAAATCTAATAAAAAATTTACAACAATCTCACAAATATGTACGTGTTTTTATTTTTAAATGTAAAAATGCAATCTTACTGAGACACCCTTTATATAAAAATGTTCGGCCATAGACAATATTTGTATGTGGGGAGTTCCGTTTTACAAAACACATTACAACGAAATTTAATAGATGTGATTGGAAATCTTCCTCAAAAATTTCATGAGTTTACATTGTACTTTTTTGATATAAGAGACATTTAATTTGCATAACAAAAACAGCTGACTGTACGTTTTTGGGTAACACATCCATCCATATAAAGAAATTGACATTTAAAACATTTGCATTACCTCTTATTCATAATCAACTTCATTCATTTTATTAATGTAATTTGGCTTTTCCATTTACTACTTTATCAAAATTTAAAATTTTTTTTAACAGTAGTATCAAGCCGCCGTTAATGTTTTTATTTTGTTTTTTTTTTTTTATAAAAATGTAATTGTTTTCTATTTTTTAGTGCTATATGGAAACATAGTTGCATCACAAAGTACTAGTAGATTTTAAGAAGATTCCATCAAATCTTGTCACGAAGTAGATTTTGTTTTGTATCCGAAAACAGTCAAAAACATCAAGGGTATACATAATTACAACTGCGAAATAATACGAACTTGAGATATCATCCGTTTAGGAATTATAGAAGAGAACCTGACTTTATCCTTTTAGTACATAAGGAGGGCATAATTTACTTTATCGAATACCTTACTAAATTCTGTATAATCTGTTTCCTAATACAAACTTAAAATTTCTTCTAGTTGTAGGATTGAAATGAATATGGAAAGCCCCCCTTTAAAAAAAAAAAAAAAGAATGCCCAGTTTATGTGCGGAGAAGCCACAAACATTTTAACAGCAATAACAATAAAAAAAAAACTCCACAACGCTCAACAAAATGACACATGAAAGTGATAAATTTAACAGTGTGCAACAAACCAGCAGGCACTAGATGGGCCTGCAGTTTTTCCTACTGCGCATTTAGTTATTAAATGGAGAGCAATGGAGTGTTCAAATCGTAAAACTGCAAGAAAATAAAGTTCATCACATTTAGTTGTTGGTTTTGTTGTTCTGTTTTTTTTATGTTTTTATTATTATTTGCTGAATATTTAGGCTTAAAAATGTTGCATGGTCTTTAGTAGTTGTACGAAGTGTTTAAATCTCTGCCTGCCTGTCCGTCTGTCTGTTTGACTATTTGGGAGCTTTGCAATAGATATGATATGTTAGATATGTTTTTTCTTCTTCTTATTTTTGGTTCATTTAATTTTTTTTTTACAGTTTATGATGTTGCTTATATTTGGAACAGATTAAATTTGGTTTGCCTGTACAGTATGGGTTAGAGAGTTGTGGCCCAGCCACCTTCTATTGTTATCTAATCAACACAAAATATGTAAGTGGGGGAAAGACTAAATTTTAATGCATCATAAAACATTCGCATATTTATATGCATTTATGTGTGCCATTACTTATGAATGAATATGGCTGTCGGAATTTCAATTTTAAACAATACTGACTAGTCGTAGCATTATGCTGTATAGTATTGTTAAGTAATTTTATGTGTGCTTTTCTTTTGAGATAAGAAAAAATCTATTTTTTTTGTGCAAAATAATAAGTTATGAGCTTTTGAAATTTGTTGGGTTCATAAATGTAATAAGGAATCAATTTTAGCTTGAATTTTTACAACGTGAATTAGATTTTTTTGGAGAGATTAGTTGATTTCTTTTAACGAACTTTATATAATTTTTAAAATGAAAATATGAATTATAGATTTCGCGCATAATATTTTATAACTTTTAAATAAAATTATTTCGGTTTTTGTTATTAACACAATTTTCATCAGTAATTTAAAGACTTAAATTAAAGTTTTTTTTTTTTAAATTTTTTATTGCATGGACTATAGACTAGTTTAGTCTATAGATGATAAACTATTTTATGCCGTTATCTATGGGCAAGTTTAGGCTATAGAATAGAAGCTATAAATTATTTTAATCTATGCCTTTTTTGTGTTGGAGGTGAAAAGTCTTACCCACTTAAACCTCCTAAATCGTCTTTAACACACACCGCGGTACTACCAATTGCTATAATTTCATGGTGTTAAAAGTCTTAATTGCTTGCTCCTATGTTTCCCCCACTGACTTTATGACAGTTCATATAACCATTTCATCGCAATACTTTGTATGCATACACAGAAAAAACAGTGTCTAATAAATACCTAATAAAATAGAACAAATTTAATAATATATCTCTATGGGGTTTTTTCAAGATGAAAGTCGTATTATTTTCCCAAGTAAAGCCTTTTTGCAAAAATCTAGAAGGAAACTTAGGATTTTTATTAGGTAATCTTTTTGATTTTTTTCAAAATGGGTTTCTTTTTGATTTTACTGGCCTGTCTTATTGAATTTTTCAAAGCGGGTTTCGTCTTCATTTCATTAGGCTGTCTTATTAATTTTTCATCTGGATTTTTTTTTAAAAATTTCACTTCTTGATTTAATGTGATAAATGTATTGATTTTTTATTTTTATATTTACTTAGGTTATCATTTAATACTACTAATTTTTTTCTGGATTTTTTTTTAATTATATATTGCTTAAGAATATTTATAATTACTTGGGGCCATTATTACCGGTAAATGGCTTTGCATTATAAAACCTTCATTTATTTTTTTTTTTAACCATTAGGTGTTTTTATTAAAAATAATAATAGTAAAAATAAAAAATGGAAGTTGTTACAATGCAAAGCTATTTATCGGGCAGACAAAATCCTGCCTTTAACTAATGTCTCAAAACGGCCATATTTGCTAGTCTTAAAAACATATGACAACTTAATAATAATAATATCAACCTTCATATTAGGAATGGGCAAGAAATATCGATGTATCAAAATATCGATATTTAAAAAAAAAAAATAATCGATATATGTATATCGCCGATATTTAAAATACCGATATATCAATATATCGATATTGAAATACGACTATCTAATTCGATATTTTTTAAAGTCAGTCTTCATTAAAAACTCAAAATTTTAGCCGTTTTTCAAACAATATGTTTTTTTTTTCAAATGTTTGGCATTTCTAAGAAGCAGTGCCTGATACAAGAAGCAGATTGACAGGAGAGCACATATAACAGAGAGTGCTTCTGATGTCCATATCTGATGATTACTGGTTTGACTAAAACAATTAAAAACATTTCTAGGTAGTTGTGGGGTGCAATTTAAATTTTGAGGTTAGTTGGTACTTCCATGACTTTTTAACTTCCATTTAAATTTTTCGTAATTTACTTTTTTTTTTGGGTTTCCTATGGTTTTTTTGTATTCTACTTTTTTGTTATAAATAGTTGAATTTTTTATTTTGATTGAATTTTTTGACTTTATTAATTTTTTAAAATAAAATGAAACAATAAAAAGTAACAATGAAATTACATATTATATGTTTGTTCATAAATATGTATGTACAAAGGTAAATTAAATTTTTTAGTTTGGTAATAGTTTCAGCAAAACACGTTCGATATATCGATATTTTTGAAATAATAAATATCGATACTCTTAAAAAATATCGATTCGATACATATCGATATATTTTTTTAATTTTCATATACATACGTAGCGCACTTCGACTTCAGGCCGTCACAAAAAAAGAAAACCTCAGAAATTTTTAAAAAATCTGGTCTGGAAAAATCTGGCACGTATCATCGCACAGAAGATCGATATCCATCTTCAGTTAAACTTTTTTGGTCCGCCCAGGGATGTTAGATGTGACGATTTTACGTCATTTTGACGATTTTATTCGATGAATTTACCAAAATGACGATTGACGATTTTTGATGTAGAATCACTAATGTTTTGACGATTTAATCCCGTCAATAAATTTACTTTAAACTTTAATCTGGCATCAATTTTATAAGACTTTAATCTGGCAAGCAGGTTTGGTAGATGTGACGATCTTTCGTCATTTTAACGATTTTTTTTAAGAAAATACAATAATATGATGATTGACGATTTTTTGACTGAAAGTAATAGTGTTATGGCGATTTTCTGGCATCGATAAAACACACAAGAAATATTTACAATTATATTGAAAACATTCCAAAACTTAAAAATCAATTTTTCGAAACACAAAAATTTTTGGAAACTAAACAAAAAAGTTCCTCCCCCATCACAAACCAGGTGGCTTTCATTAGAAGCATTAGTAATTCAAATTCTACAATTATAGAAATGCCATCGGTACTGCAAAAATCCGCGTTAAATCCGCTTTGCGTTTTTATGATTTCGATTTGCGTTGCCACATACGAATGCATTTTTCGATGAAGTCATAATCACATGTGAAGAATTTTTCTATTTGTGTGTAAAATGGCAAATCCCAATTAATTCTGTTGGGTAAGTTATTCTTAGTAAAATTGCGTGTTAGGAAGTAAGAAGTTACATTTTAATAAGAAGTTGTGTAGAAAAATGAGTGCAATGAAAAAAAAAATGTATTAGTTTGGAACTAATATTGAACGTAATAAAGCGTTTCCAGTCGGTTGATATAGACAGAATCCTTGGTTTTTATCACCTTTAACAATAAAAACAATTTGCAATAGAGATAGCGCTAAAAGTTAATCATTTAAAAATAGCTCGAGTTAAAAGCAAATGAGATTTTATTTATAATTTAATATTTTTCTGAATACGGATAAATCAAATAAATAATATTTTTGTTATACGTTTATGCAAATATATTTTTTCTTATGTTTTCTTTTTAAATGATAAATATATTCAGCTCACTTGCTGAAATAAATAGAATAAAACTTAACCATATAACTTTCTTCGTCATAAATAGAATTTCTTGCTAAAAATTTATATTTTCGAACCAATCCATGCAATAAATTGTCTTTAATTTGTAAAATTTATATATTTGACGTTTTGTTGACGATTTTGTTAAATTTTCGTGACGATTTTGACGAATTTTGTTAAAAATTTTGACGATTTTTTAGGAAAAAAGTCTAACAACCCTGGGTCCGCCATTAATTGCATGGAACTGAAATAATACATATTATCTTCATAAAATAGCCAACAAATATAAAACTCTTTCAATAAATGCCTTTCATTTGATATGCAGCTGAGTGGACAGTTAAAAAATAAAATAATGGTTTACATTACATATTTTATTTCATTGTTTTAAACCAGATGCACTATTTATAATTAGATTTTTCAATTTAATTTTAATTTTATTTTAGTAGACAAATATTTATTTGTTCTTCCGACTTGTTCACTTCCCACTTATCCACTTGCAACTAAAATTTTAATTTTAATTTTATATTACAAAGAACTAAGAAGTACAGTTAAAAGCGACAACACACAACCATGCATACCTGTATCACAGCCTAATATTGAATATCCGCGTAGCAGAGAAATATTGCAGTGCAAAATCGAAAAAGATCATAAAAAAAATGTTGTCCATGTTGATTTATATGTATATGAAATAACAAGCGAGTTAATATAATTAAGAAGATGATTTACTTACACATGATCATATAGGAACCTAATGAATTCAATAAGGAAAACCTTTTTGAAAAAATCAATTAGGCAGTCTAATGAAATCAATAAGATATCCCTTTTTATACAATTCAGAAGAAACCCTTATAGAATCAAAAAGTTTTTCTCTATAGATTGTTTTTTTTTTTTAAATAAAATAATTAAAGCTCGTGAAATTGTTGTTGGAAATTGTCAAAAGCAATCCACACATTGATTGGTCATTTTTTTAATTAAATTAAAAAATATCATTTATTGAAAAAAAATATTCAAAATATAAAATTTTTACAATTTTTAGTAATCAATATAATCATTTTGGCAAAAGGTGCAAAATCAACAAATGGGTTGCTTGATTCTATGAATTTGGTGACTAGAGACAATTTTTAATTTTTTCTGTGAATATGAAAATAATAAAAAATCACTTAGGAAAAATTTTCGGTTCTTTCTGCTGGGATACCCCTTTGTCTATAAACGTTTCATAGAGAAAATCTTCTTGATTTTATACAGCAGTTTTGGCTCTGTGTTCATATGTAATGATAACAAGCTACACCGTAGCTGCAGATCTAACTTTTGCTGTTCTTCAAATAAAAGTTACGTGTTTAAATTTTTTAACACGGTCAGGGCATGTTTAACCTTTAGTAAGTCATCGTATCCACCATGGCTCGTTAGAAATTGCGTTAGGAGGGTTAACCCAAAAAATGACTTGAGAATACTTTAATCTACTCACTTTGGAAAATTTTTAAGAGAAAATATAGACTTGCAATTTTATATTTCGGTCTTGGCCAATAATAATATTGATTATGGAACGGAAAAACGAAATGGCGAGTGCACTGAAGAGAACGATTTTAATTTATTTGTTAAAAAATTCATATTTTTTAACTCTAAACTTTACCAATCCACATTTTAAAAACTTTACAGCGGACCGCAAAACTTGTTGAAAATCACAAATGCTATTATTTCTGTATTAAAAAATTTTCAGTTGTCCGAATATTTTATATGACTCTTTTTATATGTTTCAGAGATTTTAGCGTACCGATTATAAGAGATACTATGACATGTAGCAGGTTTTTTTATAAAGCAGCAACTATTTACATTTTGCTGATCTTAAAAAAGTTAAAATCAGAAAAACAGTTAAAAAGAGGTAACTGTGATGGGCAATTGCAAACTGATGACAAAGTGTGTGTGGCTAAATGGATGAACACAAAAGCTGTGACGCTTGTTTCCACTTGCTCGGGAACAATCCTGCCGATACCTGCAGCGGGTAGCTATAACACCTGCATGGGTGGCATTGAACTATTGACTATCGAAGTTCGATGCGAACAAGAAAGTATGAACTTTTTTTCACTTTTTGGATTTGGTTGTTGTTAATTGTTGGGTAATGTACAGTCGCTGTTGTGTACAGGAATACGTACAAGCGAAAGATAAACTTGGCTTACTTAAATACAGTTTAAATCTGGCAAAAGCTATTATAAAGTTCGATGTTGTGAAAGTTTACCAAGATTTTTCAGATCATGACTCAAAAGTACTCCCTTCCACAAGCGCTTCTGCTATACTTAGAGCAGCGCAAGTGAATGTTCAAACGAGCCAACCGCAAAGATACACCGTGAAAAAAATTAAAAAAAAAAAAAAATATACAGTTGTCTTATTTGCTCCTCAAAAGGTGTATAAAATATATATGAAATGTAAAAATCCAATGGGTTAAAGTTTGAGTTCAAGAAGGCAAAGCCAAATAAGAACCAGTAGCATCAAGTTAAGAGTAGAAGTTGGAGCCAAACTTAAAAAAATTTCAGCGGATGGAGTCCGAGTCGGAGTTAGAGCTATTTCTTGACGACTATGGGCCTTTGACTTGTTTAATCAAGTTAAGTTTGTCTACTGTCTATTGATAATATTCTTTAGTACATGGATTATGGTAAAGATTAGTTTATAGTTGTTGGACTAGAGACCAGTTTATTCTGAAGGCTTTTGACTACTTTAGTTTAAAGATAACTCTATTGATATTTACATTTCTGTAGTCTTTGGACTACGTTATTTTGTAGCCGTTTGGGTACAGAGAATATTGAAATATGAACTTCGGGCTATCGCCTTTACTTCGCCGATGGGATTGAGCCATAGTCTTTAAACTGCATATAATGTCTTTCAGTCTTTGGAATATAGGGTGGTTAAATTTTAAGGGTCGGAGTGCATTTCATTTGACATTTCTCAATTTCAGACTAACTCGCTTTGAACCATGAAAAGATACACAATCGAGCAACGCGTACATATCGTGCACTTCGTGATTTTTTCGGTCAATTTAATGATGAGGCACATTTTCACCTGAGTGGATTCGTCAATAAGCAGAATTGCCGCATATGGGCGAATGATAATCCAAGAGGTATTGTCGAAAAACCAATGCACCCACAAAGAGTGACTGTTTAGTGCGGTTAATGGGCTGGCGGCATCATCGGGCTGTATAAAACCTCAATTATGCCTCAGCGTCATTGAAAATTTGGACCATCGGATGGAGGTGTGCCGCCGAGGGCGCGGCAACCATTTGGTGATATTTTGTTCCATACATAATTGAACCATACCATTATTATCATAATAAAAAAATGACAATAATTTCATAAAAAATTTGTGTTTTATTCAAAATCAACATCGGCCCTTAAAATTTAACCACCTAAAGAAAGTTTTGAGTCCATGGACTTTAAACTAATTTAGCTTATGGACTAACTATTCGCTAAAGACTAGTTTAGTCTATATTCTTTTGTAATCGTTAATCTTTGGACGTTTTAATTCTCATTAAGTTTTTCTTCTACCATTTTCTAGTTATCCAAATTTTCTATTTAACAATAAATCATCATCTTTAGAATTCAGCTTAGAAACATTAACTTCCCACAATCATATAAATAATTTGACAAAAAAAATTATTTTTTTATATAAAAATAGACAAAAACGTGTCATTAACTTCCTGTAAAATACATCACTAATACTGATGCCATGCATGCTCATTGAATTAAAGCTACTGGGAATCATTAAAAAAACGAAAGACTTAAGAAGCAAACGTGATAATAATTTTTTGTTACCAGCAGAGAAAATTGCTAATAAAAATTATGATTAAATTACAAAACTTATAAATTTGTTTAAATAATTTAAGATTCTCTGCTATTATTTACAAATAATTACGAAATCTTAAGCAAAATTCTCAATTTATTTTATTAAAGAACAAATAAATTTATTTATTTTTTTTTTCATCAACATATTAAGCAACCAAACAAATATATAATAAAATAAATAATTCGTGAATGTTGTCAACTTTGTCAACTGTAATTCAAGTATTGGCACAAAAAAAAAAAATTACCAATTCTCCCTTGTTACGATAATATCTTGTTAAAAAGTCTCAAGTTTAAAAATGTAAATTTATTACAAGATTTCACAATTTATTTAATGATAATTGTTAATAATTATATTTTAAATTAAATTTCTTGGTTCGTGATTTTCATAACGAATTTTCTTATGCAGAAAAAAAGCTGATGTTTAAAATGAAGCCAATGTCAGGGTTAAAATGTTTTGTGTTTTCTAGCAAAATCTGGTAGTGTTTTAAATTTTAAGTTTCTCAAGAGGAGGCAACTAAATATTAGTCATGATTTTATGTTTTTTAAACTTAACAAATTATTGTTTATAGTTTTTTTTTTGGTGAGAATTAAATTAAAAATTTTCTGCATGCTTAATTTTTCTATTAAAAAAAATTTTATTTCTTTAAACATAAATTTTTTCACACCATTAATTATAATAAAAAAAAACTGAAAAATATTTGGTTTTTGTCCATTTAAATATCCATTCTCCCCTTTTTCTGGCCACAAAATAAGCCAGTTATATAAACTTAATAAATTATTTTAAAAAACTCCCGATATAAATTAAGAAAAAATGTAGAAACATTCATTAGTTACACTGTACAAATAAAAACTTTATAAATCATTCTCAGTTCAAAGTTCAAAACCCTAAAACAAACAATCAGATAAACAAACTCGGAGTTTAGGGTGTTTTATTCCTCCAGGGGGCATAGGGCCCTAACAAAATTGCTTTCATATCCACGATCGGCGGTACAATGTTGGATTTCACAACATTACATTCGTAGCCTCAGTGGCATTTGTTGACGAATACTTGAAGACCTTGTTCATCGCGTGGCGCCATATTCTATGTCTCGCACTGGTAGAAGATTGTGGATTTTACATGAGAATTTAATGTTCCACTTTAAGTGCGCTTTGAAATATTGGACAATTTTAGAACTGAACTCAACTAAGCAAATGTGATTTGTGCATTATTTACTCGAACAGATTTATACGCTCCTGAGCAGTGAGTTTTACATATTAATTAAGTTTCTCAGGTATCAGAAAGACATTACATTTTCTTTATTTATGTCGTAAATAGAGAACCCGGAGCGATTAAGTTATGTCTATGTTTATTTTAAGCCCTCCAAATTTTGCAATTTCACTGATTATTGATATCTTGGCTAAAAAAGTGTTACTTAGGGGAAATAAGTCGTCGGCATAATGAGGATCTTCTAATCGTCCTTGCCGGCTCCATTTAATTTTTCTCTCTCTGGCTTTCTATCACTCTTTTTGTTTGGTGGCCTCAGCACCTCCATATCAAAAATGCATTTAAAAAGAAGTGCTGATAAGATACAGTCTTGACGAAATCTTGAATACTGCGTCAGACAGGGGGTATATTATCGCCCTTGCTATTGAGCGCCTTATTCAACATAATATTGCGAAATGCAACTGAAGCCGGTCGAAATATTAGCTGAAGCCTCAGTTAACATCTTGAATGCCTCGAGTATGCAGACGATGCATGCTTGCTGTCGCATATCTTATGAGACCTTGCACTGAGCACTGAGAACGGAATCGGCAAAGGCTGTCATGAAAATCAACACCGACAAGATCAAAAGTATGCGCTGCAACACTGTCAAAAGCAGCAGGTTCATAATAGGCCGTAGCCACTTGGCAGATGTAAAACCCTTTTGTTACATTGGTATCACCATTGGCCAATTGAGATAGCAATATTAAATTGTAAGTGGAGGTGGATAATTCATACACTGCGCAGACCATCCGTCGACTTAAAGAAGAGGGCGCCCTTTTAAATGAAAAGCACTCAGTCCGTCGCCTTTCATTTGGAAACAGCACATAAGAGCAGTATTCATAAACCATTTATTTAAATTTTAAATGTGTTTTAAGAAGATCATTTTTATTTTGGAATTTTTTTTTAAATTTTTTATGCCGAAAAACTTTGGAGTCGGAGTCGCGAGTTTTTGTGGGTACTACGACTCCGACTCCGGCACAAAAACATTAACTCCGACTCCGACTCCACAGCCCTGATTTTAACACCAGCTTGAACACAAAATAACGCAAAACGGTTTGAGCTGGGGAAAAAGAAAACATATTGCATCAAATAAAACCGAATGGAGTCATTTTGCGTTGGCTCTTTGTTTCAAACAAAAATCACAGTGCCTCAAAACTTATTTGATGCAGTCAAACATATTAGAAATACATTGAAATATTTTGCATGTTGCTTCCATTACTAGAGTTATAACAAAAAATCTTTTTTTTATAACAAAAATATAATAAAATATTCACAGTTTTGAGCTTTAAGCCTAAATTTTCAGTCTTTTTAAAACTTTAAGCCTAAATTTTCAGTCTTTATAAAACTTTAGTGTATTTTTTTTGTGTGCACCTTTTGGTCCAAAGAACGATTAACATCTTAAGGCTTTAAAATATTGTGATTTCTATTTTTATTTTCCAGAACTGACGACAAATTCGTTATAACGTTGCGATCTGGACTGTGTGCAGAATCCTGTAGTACATGAAGAGAGAATGGTTGTCTTCGTAAAATCTTAATGACACGCTGGTATCCAAAGATTGTCTGCAGTTTAAAGTAAAGAAACCTGAATATGACATACAATCCCAACCATAACTCCATGCTTAGCCATTTTCATGCTTTTGTCTTATGTAAGCAAAGGCGCTTCGATCTGATTTGAACGGCTTTAATTTTCTTTCATCTTCAGAACAACATATTTTTGTTAAAATGTTGTCGCTAAAACTCTTGTCTACCTCATCTTTTTTTTTGGCTTTTATCAATGGCTTGTTTCGGGCTGTTCTTTCATGAAAATGTGCTTTATGTAATACTCTTTGAATAGTTTAAGAGTTAAAGGTAGGATTATCAGACGGCCTTAATTTGGCTTGATTGTCAAGCTTTTGCAATGAGTATCAAGAATCAAGAAAAAAATTCAATTTGTCAAGTAAAACAGGAATTTTAGAAATTTTCCTTTACATTGTCATGAGAAATTGTAAAAAAGCCATTATTGATCGTGTAATTTGTATTTAGCCTGCAGTTAAATTGTTTTAAATGAGAAGGGAACAATAATTGTCGGAAATAGCTTTGGAAATTTGTATCTCTAGGAATTTTAGATTTCTAATTGTAAAAAGAAAAATGCAAACTAATGAATGGGATAAATCAGCTGGTTAGTACTCTCTTAGGGAGGGATGTCTTCGTAATTGTGAAAAGTTCTGTGAGAGGCATGTTTTATAAACGGTAAAAATTACGTTGCGTTGGTTTGCTGGTATTTTGAATATTAAATAGACTGTTAGTAGATAGACTGGTTATAGACCAGTAAAGACTCTGAAATAAAAAGCAGATGCCCTTTGGGGAACCGTAGTGCCTGTGGCTTACACCCAAAACCGCTATTCGACAGATTCTGCTGGCTATTCCTAAAGTGGTGGAGGATAGATAACTCCGGCCCCTTAACAAGTGGCGGGTGTATAATTTTTGTCATAATATGCATTCAGCTGATTACAGACGGGGTGTGGGGGGGTGGGAGGGGGGTTGGTTTTGGTAAGCCCATTGTTTGTCACGTAGTAGTAAAGGTCTACCATAAAATAAGGCCATATTGTAGGTGCTCAAGTAAAAATTTCCACATTTGTATCAAAACCATAATTTTTGAAAGAAAAAGTAGTTATTTGTCCATAAGAAGGTTATTCATGAAGGGATTTTGTTCGATCAACTTTGAAATGGTAAGATCGGGTTTTTCTTTAACCCTAAAAGCTTACTTTTCATTTTATTACATTAAGGCTTCTCTTCGTCGAATCACGAACTTTAAAAAGAAAATTCTAGCGGAACGATTTTTAAAGAAAAAAATAAACAAAAATCAGTTTTATTTAAGCGCTTATTAAAAAATAAAAAAATAAAAATTCTTTTTCTCTCTAAAATTCGATACGAATTTGAACCATTTTTGTTTGTTTTTCAAAATAATTAACTTTTAAAAAAAACAAAATATAAAAAGGTAAAAAATAAATTACTTTTTTCTTTTTCAGCCTTTAAAAATAATCTGTCAAATAATACAAAAGAAAAAATATATTAAGTTATTAGCCATATTTTACGCATGCGACACAAAAATCAATTTTATGTTTAGAACAAATGCTTCTCTGGCATAAATATATCATGTACTTCTCGTCATTCTGAGCTTGCTATAGAGACAGAGATGACAAATTTAAAGCTCTTTTGGTCCTTTGATAACATTTTCGACAGATTCTTTTCGATTAGGTGTTTTATGTTGAATTTTTCCCTAAGTTAAGGCCTACAAGGGAGGTGTTTCGAATCTGCCTCTTAAATAGGGAGCCACGGGAGGTTAATGAAGATTTTTCAGATACTGTCGTCGGTTTTTGTGGTTTTGATCTTTATGGAACATATTGTGAGTATACATGACGTAGAAAATTTAAAATTCCAAAAAACTAAGGATACTCTTCGTCGTTGCGACGGGAACACACCTCTGAATTTTAACTTTAAAAAATTAGGATCCAGCGTACGTCCACTCACTACAAGCTAACGTTGTTGAAAAGGAGAGGGTAATTTGAATACATAAAAAAAGTTAGATAAAATGTAAGTGAGCTTCGTCGATTCGACGAATAGTAACCGTTCAGGGTTAACTTGGAGAACTATTAGTCATTATCTGAATTAAAATGAATTGTTTCTTGTTTTCAATGTAATTTTTGTGGCAAAATTTTTCAATAATAACCTCCTTAAAAGACTTATTACATCTTCCCTCTATTAACAAAAAAGTGAAGCGAAATAGTTTCAACCCTTTCTTAAACCATTTGCCTACAAATAGTTTACGACCCTGTGCTACACAAAACAAATTTCACTATGTACCCATACTTCATTATCAAGGAGGTTTATTATGCACTGCAACATTTAAGCTGTGAGCATATTTTTTTCAGAGCATTGTTTTTTTTTCGTTCAGAACTCTTCTTTAGGCTAAATTTTTGTTGTTGTTTCTTTCTTCTTTAATGTTATAAAAAGGACAAATACTCTTTTCTGTTAAAAATACTAAATGCACCAAATAACCTGTAAACCACTCTATATCTGTGTATGTATGTACGTATTTATGTATTTATTAAAAAAAAATCTTTTATATAAACAATTAAATTAAAAAAAAAACTATTTTTAATGACATGCAGAATCTAGTAACACACTTTTAAAAATTAAACCAATAATATAAAAAGTGTTAAAACACATTTAAAAACATTTTCAAGTGACATTTATTTGCAACAAAAAATAATTAATTTCTTTTTTATTTGAGTTTGTTTCTCCTTTAAATAAAACTTAAATTTTATGTTTATTTAAAAATGTTTGAATTTACGATTGATACTGGTGCCACAATTTACAGTCCGGCATTAATTAAGCATTTATGCAAAAAGCCCATAAATTTTTAAGAAATTAATAGTCATTCACCCAATTAATTTTGTACGCCCACAGTAGATTCATTTTTTATATTTTAATTTTATTTTATTCTATTTATTTCTTGAAATATTGTAGCAACCAACTGAAGTTTATAAAAAAAAAGTTTGATTTTTCCTGTTTTTTTTTTAAGTTATGGATTGCATTTAAGTAGAATGTTAGATTTGAGCAGTGTTACCAGAAGATTTTTTTTAAGCATTGCAAAAATGTTCCCCCCAAAAGTCCTTCCGCGTTAATTTTGTTTTAATATGTATAGTAAAGCTTTTATAACATAAAATAAATAAGTATTAAATAAAACCAGAAAAAATTTATTTAGGTACTTTTGATTAAATTCAATGAAAAAACAAGAGTTTTTTTTTAAAAACAAATATGTATAGTTCTTTTCAACTAAATCATTAAATGATAATTTTAATTTAATTCAGGTACAAAAGCAACAGGTAATTTTAGAAATGATATATTTATTTATTTATTTTTTAACTAAATTTTCTAAAGTGACAATTAGTGCATTCGAAACTAATGCTGCCTTCTCCACTGTTTTCCGTAAATAATCTTATAATACAAATCAAACTTAAAACTCGGTGGCTCAATTTGTTTTAATTTCACTAGCCAACAAAATTTTGGACTGAAACAACCAAACATTTTTCCTAGGGTAATTTGGTGGGCTGAATTCGAATCTGTAATTGGGTTTTCTCTGTCACGTCAGGCTTTCGAGATACAAAAAAAATGTTTTTATTCGTTTCTTACAGAAAAATCTCTAGTTTATTTAAAAACCAATGAATTTTGGAAAGTGTGAATGGCGTTATTTGAACGTCGTTTGTATTTTGTTGGTTCGGTTTCACACTTTTGTCTCAAAATCCTTGATAAATTCTTTAAATTTTTTATAAAATTTCGGTGAGCACGTTCCCCTTGTTCGCGCCAAGAAAATAAAATCAAAATGCGAATGAAGAATATGCAAAACATTGTCGGTTTCCACGGTTTCTCCAAGTTTCTGACGACGCCGTGCAATAAAGCCATAGGGCCTTATTTCTTAAACCATTGCGAAATAAGGCCATATGGCTTTATTTCCATGAAAGGAGTGAAATAAACCCATAATAGCCATATTTCCCATTTGAATTTTTTTCTTTTAATATAATTCTATTTAAAAATTTTTTTGATGTTTTTTCTCTGGGTGTATGTATTAAATATATATAACGAAAACACTTTTGGGCCCAAGGATTTTCTGCTCTATGGTAAAACAACTACCGGCTTCGCTAAGTAAAAAAACATGAATGTGGGCAGGGTCACCTTCAGTAACGTTACGCTCGTATACATATTTTGGTCAATGTCTTTACAAAATGCAACTATTTCTCCCAACTTGGGAGCGGCATATGAAAGTTCTCTTCATAACTGTTGTTTCATACGCAGACAATTTTGCTGTATCTCGTTTTGTTGTGAAGTTATGCCCATTTTAAGCCGTCAGTAACGTCACCGGATTTTGGAAGTGTGTTTGGAGGTTACTGAACGTTTGTGTAAAAATGACCAAATTGAAAAGAGTTCATGTCTGTTATTGCCCAGTATGTTAAAAAGGATGGATGAAAGATGAATTTTATCCAAAAGGTGGCCTCAATATTTTATGTTTTTATCAAGTAAATGACATAAAAGCAGTGTCAGTAACGTGACGCAAAATGTCAGTAACCTCACACGTACGAATTTCGTTAGGATTTTCGGGCTTTGTTTTCTTAAGTTAATAGAGGGACCCTTAACGGGCAAAAATCATAGCAGAGGAGTATTAAGATGCTACCCTGGGGAGTTATTAAGACAAAACCACTTTTCGCACTAAAATCATAAAAAAATTATAGTATATCGGGCTTGCCCTTTTGAGCTGATTTTTTTTATGATAAAGTAACGAAAAATGTCGAATTGACTTATGTTTTTCTTTATTTCTTTGCGAAATATTTGTGAATTTTCTTTCTTAATGGTGATAAAAATTTTGTGTCAGTATTTTGAACTTAAGCCAAGACACTCTGTGCGAACAGACTTTCTTAAGTTCCGTTCTTTTTATGCTTTTCAATTCGCTTTGATTGTGCACTTTTTTCCCATACAATCCATGACACAGGCGACTGAAGCGAAACATTGCCGACTGCTCTTTTCAACGACTCTGCAGATATTCTAGAGCATTTGTTGCATTTTGCAAACCAGCAATCCATGGATGCCTCCTGGCACAAAAACTGGAGAACAAACCCGTTATCATACCTGGGAACATTAGCAGCAACTTTTTGCAGCGCAGAGATATCTTCCATGCAATAAGGGTGATACGAGCACACACATGTGTTATGGGGTAGCTCGTTAATGGTAAATTAGATTGAAAAATTAGATATTATTTCCATTTTTTTTACATAAAATGCTCTACGGAAGCTTGACTCGTCGTTTTTGTTGCTTTCTTTTAGCTTTTCAACATATCGCTTGTCTCTTTGTGCACCAGGAATCGGAGTGTAGCAATTAAATACAAAATTATTAGGCAAAATATTAGAAAAAAATAAAAAAAACCGTCAGTAACGTCACGCAATCTCTTTTTTTTTTGAAAAAATACCCTGCTAAAATAATGTTTAATTTAAGCATTAATTATGAAAGTACTTCAAAGATACAAAAAAAAAAAAAAATCAGCTCATCCAACCTCTTTTCTAATTAGTTAATGCATTAAAAAAACATTTTATAAAAATTTGTCAGTTACGTCACCATTTATTTGCGGCTGATTACTTTAAGCCCTAATTGGTCCATAAGCCAAGTTTTGTACACAAATTTGCTTGCTAATCAATTGTTTGATTTATATTCTATCCAAAAAAAAGTAATCATCTGCCTTAAGTACAAAAAAATCACAACAAAATTTACCTTTTCGCCGACTATATTTTTTGTATTTATATTTTTTACGCTACGCCTTGCACGTACCTGTTATGAAAAGAATGTATAATGTCTACACAGAAAACATTTTCACCAAAATTTTTTCAATTAATTCAATAAAAAATTTTTTTAATTGTTCCAATTAATTTGCCTTTTTTGCTGGTGGTCACATTTCAATGAAACCTATTGATTGGAACTGAACAGCAAGAAAAGCTTAAACTTACAAATGTGTTAATTGATATGATCAATTTGTTTGCTGGCGGAAAATCAGTACGGAATTTAATTAATACTACAAATTTCTAACAAATACGTTAATTGAAGTTGATTTTCCATTTTTACTGTGTAAGCAGACACAAATTTTGCACTGGCATATAGTGCTGCCATATTCTATACATATCTGACATTTTAAATGTAAAAAAAAAATTGGGCTTTTGACACAAAAAAAATCTATGTGGTTTCTTTTTTCGTGGCCTTGTCCATATGTATATAAAGTTTTTATTTAAATAAAGGAAAGTCTTTAAAAAAATTGTGCATTTAAGGTTTTTTTATATTTATTTTCTTCAGTTTTTTTGCTGTATGCATTAAAATTGGTATTTTGAAACTGCGAGACACTGTACACAGAAAACATGTTTGCCAAAAATTGTTCAATTAAAAAATTAATTCATGTACATTAATTTTTTCAATTAATTTATTGTTTGCTGCAATTAATTTTTTTAATAAAAACACAAAAATTTAAATGCGTGTGCATATGTTGTCTTTTTTTAATTTATGCAATTAATTTTTTAATTGAATAAATTTGTGTGGAATGACTCGAAAATACAAATCCGTTAATTGATATAATCAATTCTTTTGCAGTGGCAAAATTAGTAAAAAATTTAATTGTCTGAACGAATTGTTTAATTAAAGTCAATTTTCTATTTTTTCTGTGTATGTATCGAATGCAAAAAGAAGGATTGCTTTCTACTTTTGCTTGCGCCACGAAAGTATCATAGAACACGTGGTGTGGGCCGCAAGGTTAACCAATGTATGTATGCGGCTTTCGAAAATACTTAATTGATTTGTTAAAAAAAATAATACATTATTAATATGTAAATAAGTTGTTATTTATTTAGTACTTATTTGCAATCACATTTTCAATGCCAATATTTGTTAATTTTCCCATTATTCCGACAAACATCTTCGACGCAACAGATGTTCCTAATTATTTTTCCTTTGTTGCATTTCAAAAAAAAAAAAAAAAAAACTTCTAAAAATAGTCATTTATTCATTCTAATCTTAAAAACTTAATCTTAATGGAATATTTAAGTTATTTTTGCATAATATTGCAACAAATTGTCTAACAATTTATTGATCAACATAAAGTTTACTTAAATACTATTATTATTTTTGTTATTTTTGTTAACAAATTTCTGAATCATTGTCAATGCCAAGTTGTTAATTTTTCGTTTTCGTTTTGCATTTTATTTTTGTTGTTGTTGATTTTGCTTATCAATTTATTATAAACGTTATAAATTTGAAATTCAAAAAAATTCTATAACTGATTAATGAAATTAGTTTTGTAATCGAAGGAATGTTCGTAACAAGATATTTCTAATTAGATAACACTATTGTAATTTATGAGTAATTTTTTGTTTAACTACAAACTTTTTGCGAGTTGTATTCATTTGAAAATTTGGGTTAATTTGTGTGTTTGTTTGAATACAATTGCAATTAGTTTGGTTTAATACAAAGTTAAACGCCCATTATAAATGAAAATGTATTTAAAAAACAAAAAAAAAAAAAAAAAATTAAACTAAATTGTATTAGAAAAACATTTGCCGTTGCGAATACATTTTTAATGAATTTAAAACTCTATTGAGTTTAATTCTAAGAATGGTTAGCAAAATGGTAAAAGGCAAAGACTTCTTTTGCAAAATTTTGGAATGTTTGGAACGTTGTCGAACACACCAATTATAACAAGGCGGCCAATGTCCAAATTAGGAAGCATTTGGTGTTTTTGAAGCTGGTAATGATTAGAACTTGAAGAACTGTATTGAATTTGATTCGATATACGAATTAGTTAAAAAAATAAAAATTAATTTTAAATGGGTGTTATTTCTTATTTTTTTTTATTATTTATGAGCTGCATTAATATTCTGAGAATATGGAGTTTGGATCTTAGTTTTTGTAAATTAAAAATAAAAATTGTTTTAGCCAGTCTTTTTTTAAGATAAACATGGTGGTCGAGTTTAAAAAAAAACTATGTTTGATGAAGTGTCCTACTTAAAACCTTGAAAGAAACAAATTTTCAACGGACCGTCTATAATTCAATTTACAAGTTAGATTCTTATACGAAACAGAATTGATTGACAAAATAATGCTTCGTTCACATGAGTAGCAACAATTTCGTTTTTTCTTCTTTTCTTATTTCTTTCCAAAGTGTTTCAAATATTTTCCTTTCATTTTTCGAACAAAAATGTAACTAAAGTTTTTTTTATTTAAATTGGGTCTACTTCTATTTAATTTTATAATAATTCTATTTAGTTTTGAATAAAAACTTTAACAAAATGTTCAAAAAAAAAAAAACAAAATAATAAATAATAAATATTGTTCTGAGCAAAATTTGTTAACCTGTTTATAATTGAAAAAGTGTGTGGTTGTGAAAAAATTGTTGCTTTATTGTGAAAACAAAGTGAAAATATCGCTGCCGTTGTGAACGAAGCTTTTTAATATATTTAATTAAAAAATGTAATTAATGAATAGAAAAATTTATAATTTTAATTTAATAACCACCAGCGCCGTTTCACCCAAGATCCTCGAGGGACCTTCTGTGAAGTTTCCTATCAGTCAGTTGGCCGGTAAAGCAGTTAAACTAATAATTTAGTGAAATCCTTTATATAGAATAATCATTTTCCGAGAAATGGAATATCACGCAAAACTAAATGATTTGTTTTTAAGAAGTAAATTTTTAATGTTCAGTTTAATTATTTCTTTATTAATTTAATCAAAGTATTTGCTTATAAACAATTTAATTGCCAGATGATCGAAGCATAGTTTTTTGTCTTTCTATGGTTATTTTGCAATCCGTTATTTTGTATGTCTATCGAAAGTACGCGAAAGTTTGTAAGAAATGAACTATATAAAGCAACAAAAATAGATTTCCACAGCAATCGGTTCTCCGCACTCGAACTCTTTGGATTTAAATGAATAACAAGTACGGTTAATTCGGTAGGGGTTTCGTTTACTCTTTTGCTCTCTCTCCTAAAATCACAAGGCTTGACGAGTCAAACTCGATAATTAATTGTGAGTCACACCTTAACGTCAAGGTTTTTGCCCAACCTTAAGGCTCAGTTAGCCGGGAGTAACAGTAACTTAACCATACCGTAAAAAAGCAACACCCATCTATTTCTTACATTGAGACGTAACATTTTACTGCTAACTATAATTGCTTTACATACAACAAAATGAAGCAGCTAACTTGCGCCGTTAATGTTACTCCCGGCCAAACTGAGCCTTTATTTGACATTTCTTTGTTTCAGTGCTTAACAAATTCAGCCATGGCGAGGTGCTCAATTGGGCAGCGCGTTAAGATTGTTGATGCCTTTTGCGAAACTAGCCGTTCATGGCAAACTGCATTTCGTGAACTTCGTGATTTTTTTGGTCAGCATAATCGACCAAATATATTCACAATCGGGAGAATTATGCGCAAATTTTAGCCAACCGGGTATGTAGGAAATGTGCAAACACCTGTGTATAATAAGGACGATAGGTAGAGCCAACGAATCGAGAGACATTCAATGGCCGTATTATCTCACGCCGTGGCGGTGTTAATTGACCGACACGATCATGTGATTTGACACCGGTGGACTTCTTTCTTTGGGTATATTTAAAAGAAAAAAAGGACATCGTCAATAAGCCAAGAAAAAATCAAGAGCTAAATGATGAGATAATTTGGCACATTAACGACATTGAACCTCAATCATGTCTCAAAGTCATTGAAAATATGGACCATCGGATATATGTAAGTATGCCACCGAATTCGTGGAGAGCATTTTGCCGATATTTTGTTTCACACTTAATGGTCATAGATCCTTCTATCGTAATAAAGAATATTAAGATATTTCTCTGAAAACTTTTTGTTTTATTTACTATTATTATTGTGGCTTTTGGCACTATAGGGCGAATGGGGGCCTTAATTATTATAGGCGCGTTATTTTATCAAGAGCTTTCTTGGAACTTGGGCAATTGTATATTTATACAGCAAAAAAAAAACGTTCTTACTCTGTTAACAAATTGCTAACACATTTCTGACAACATTCGATGTTTAATTTATTACAAAAAGTTGTTAAATTAAAAGCGAAAATATAAAACTTGGCCAATAAAAGAACGAAATCGGTAACGAATATAAATAAAAAAATTATATACGTTCTCAAATCAAGACCAAAAATATATAAAATAACATACATAATTGTCAGGTCAATAATATTTAGTGCAGCTCTTTTGCTAACTTATTAGTCTTCTTAAACTTTTCAATAGTTCGCTTAAGCAATTAATTACAAAACAAAAACAAAAAAAAAAATTAAAAGAAGCAAATATATCAAACAAAAAATATCTAATTAGGTTTTTTTTGCAAACCTCGAACGCATAAATAAGCACACTTCAAACTAAAGTGGAAGAGGTTAAACAAGCAAAAGCTTAATATTTGCATAAATGCAAATAAATAATTTTATTTGCATTATTTTTTAATTAAAACTGTCAATAACGTCTTTATGAGGTTTGGTAATAAAAAAAAAAGAAAAAAATACATAAAAATGTTGGTCTTCTTTGCTATTTCCGTACTGAATTTTAAAAATTATTATTTGAAAAGAAATTATGAAGAGTTTGGTCCATAATTTACTTTCTATGTATGATTGTGTGGTGGAAATGAAAACAAAGGGTCTTCAAATAAGAACGGCATGTTATCAGTTCTTTGTCATAATAAAAAAAAGTAAGTTTTAAATATAACAATGATTTCTTGTCAACATGAAAACAGTTATTAAATTACACATTATTTATTAGTTGTTTTTGTTTGGCTGCAGGTCCAAGTAAATAAATAAAAATTAAAAACTCGTGCCCCGGTAGGCAAGCTGGTAGTGAGCTAGTCTATCAGCGCCGGGGTTGCGGGTTCGATTCCCGCCAGAGACTCTTTCCTGCAGACAAGCGTAGAGCTTCGCGGGATTAGCTAAGGGAATTAAAAAAAAAAATTATTAAAATAATAATAATTGCGGGCAAAATGACAAGAAGTGCTCTTGAAAATAAGACACCATCCATTGCTAAATTGAGCAAAAAACTTTTTAACAGGGGTTTTTTCTCTGTTTAGGGCTTTGCTACCTGTTGAGCTCATGAGATAACAAGTGTTTGTTTAATGTTTATATGGGGACAAATTAGAGTCATCGAATAGGCTTTTTACACTGATCAACATCTAACATCTACCATCAAAGATGTAGAAAATGTGAAACACTCGTTTACATTGCTGACATCAAAGTACCAACATTTAACAAGCAAACCCAAAAATGTATTTGAAGTTAAATTTTTTTTAAAAATATAAAAAATATTCAACATTTTTTATTATTCGAATTTATTCTATGAGCTAAATTTCAGTTATGTATTTTTTTTTTCTGAAAAATTGAAGGAAAAAGACTATTACAAAAAAGCTTTATAAAATACATAACTGAAATTTAGCTCATAGAATAAATTCGAATAATAAAAAATGTTGAATATAATATAAAGTTACCTTCGGAAGGAAATAATTCCCAGTTTCTATATAAAAAATATTAAACAAAAAAACATTGCAATAAAAGAGAAAACTTGACAAATGGTAACGCTGCTTTCAAAAAAAATTCTTTTTGTCAGTAATGCCACAATAATAATAGACCTTTGATTGATACTTTTCTAAAG
Source organism: Pollenia labialis (assembly GCA_949318255.1). NCBI lineage: Eukaryota > Metazoa > Arthropoda > Insecta > Diptera > Polleniidae > Pollenia > Pollenia labialis. The sequence goes on along the minus strand of OX439143.1, from coordinate 41,522,366 downwards.
ATGACACTAAAATAATCGAAAGATGTAGAATGTTGATGGTAGATCGGTGTTCAAAGGCTATAAAGGTGTAGATAGCTCCTTGTCTATATAAAAAAGTTAAGTTTGGGCTTCATGGCCACTCGATTAAACAAGAGATTGATAAGCTTAACGAGCCTAATAACACCAATTCACAAAAAGGGTCTGAATTCAATAATTTTAGAGGTATTTCTCTTCTTAACTGTGGCTACAAAATATTTTATATGAACGCTTAAACGCATATGCAGAGGATATAATCGTTGAATACCAATGCGGATTTCGCAGAAACCGTTCATCAATTGACCAAGGCTTCAACATCACACAGATCTTTGAAAAATGTTATGAATATAACAAAGATATACACTGCTTATTCATCGACTTTAAGCAGGCTTTTGAAAGCGTACACAGACAGCAAATTGGCATACGATTACTTAAACTTGGAAAACCAGGTGAATTAGTTAATTTAATTAACATGACTCTTACCAACACCATTGCTAAGGTTGTGATACAAGGTGAACTCTCTGAACCTCTTAATGTTATATCCGTTGTTAAACAGGGAGACGTTCTATGCTCCCTTGTATTTAACCTTCTACTGCATACCATAGTTGATGATGTTGACCCAGGCAGCACAATATTTAACAAATCTACACAAATATGCGCGTATGCTGATCACATTTTAATAATATCTAGAAACAAATCCGGTTTAAAGATACATTTTACCAACTGGAAAGAGCTGCTCGCTCAACTGGTCTGTAAATTAACATAAAGAAAACAAAATATATGTTCAGATCTCCAAAATACGGGAATGTAGCAGATCTTACCTTTGAACCGTATACATCTGAAGCCGTAAAACAATTTAAATATCTTGGTGTAATATTAAGCTCTCACAATGACACAACAGCTGCAATTCGAGACCGAATACAAGCAGCAAATAAAGTGTGGTTTTTACATTAAAAATTATTTAAATCAAAGCTCCTTTCACGTCCGAATAAAGTTAGACTTTATAAATCTCTTATAAGGCCAATTTAAACGTACGGATGCGAAGTATGGACACTCGAAGCATTTGATGTGAACCAGCTGCGTAGAATACTTCGTAAAATTTTTGGTGCGATCAGAATTAGTGAAGACAATTATCGAATACGATTCAACAGCGAACTACACTGATAGAAAAGGCGTCATAACGCTGATGTATTTTGACATCAGTACTATGCCAAGTGTCAACCTTAACATCACTTGGCCAAAGTGCCATCAGGGTCAAAATGAAATTATGTCCTCTGTGCGATGACGAAGTAACATCGGAGAAAGGACACATTAGCATCAATTTAATGACAATTTGTCATTAAGTCAAAGTCATTGGACTTGACTTAAGTCAAGGTGAGAGAATATTATTATTTACTTACCCATTACATACATATGTTTGTTTCACGTTTACTGAATTACGACCTTTGTTTACAGCAGAACTCCCAATAATAAGACAATAGCACCATGCCCCATATGGTTTTCGTAATCATTATACATACTTTAAAAATTTGTTGTATTTAACTAAATAATTTAAAAAAATAGAACATAGGAATTTTTGCTTTTTATAATACATTTTTATCATGAAAATAATGTTAATAATACACAAAATGTGCCATCGATGACGCGTAAAAAATGACAAAATTGTACAAAGACGTTTGTCATTGGATTGATGTTACTTTTAGCAACATTGCTGCCATTTGTAGTAACATTGATGTCACAATTCCGATGTTAGGGCATCATCAATATGAAGATGCATTTTTCTATCTGTGTAGATATGCTGAATAAGCAGCAAAGTGTTGTTAGATACATAAAGGCCCAGAGAATTCGATGGCAAGGCCATGTAATAAGAATGCAAGACAAAAGAGTGGTGAAAAAGATATATGAACAGATTCCGGATGGCTCTTGAAAAGGGAGAACCAGAAAAAGGTGGAAGCAGACGTAGTAAATGACTTGTGGAAGCTTAATGTCTTAAATTGGGTCGATAGAGCAGCAGATAGAAATAGTTGGCGGAAACTCGTAGCAGAAGCAATGGTCCATACCGGACTGGAAAGATGAGAAAGTAAAGTAAGTGATTAGCTTAGCAACCAAATAATATTTAGAGGGCTTCATTTTATTTTATCTATTGGGCGTAGACGCAAAGTTTTAAACACTGCTTTTTTATAATTTTAAGCTTCGTTTTGAAAGAAAACCATTAAATTTTCCATTGAACTTTGTTAAAAAAAACAAGAATTGTGTAGCTACTTTTGCATTGAGTGCAACTACTCGGTACACACTAGAAATGTTATTTTTTCTTTTATAAAAATTGTTAACGGTTCCTTCACTAACTTTACTGCATTCCTGTGGTGCGATTCACTAACTTTTAACGATCCGACAATCGTTATATTTGTCGACATAAATATTCGCTTGCAGTAACGATAGTGTGATTCAGTAACTTATTTTTAACGATTGTTAACAGCTGTTTTTTTGTAACATCTCTGTCTACAAAATGTTAAAAAAAAAAAACGAAAAGCACAAAAGAGAATAAAATAAAAACAAATGAAATTGTTCTTAACCCCCGTGTTACACATGTTTTTCATTCAAAATACATTGAAAAAGGTCTGGCCAAACTCATGAGTAATACGAAGGGTTAATTTGTGGTTTTATATTTTTTTTATGAATTTTACATTTAGAATTTTGTTTTTGTTCCTAATTTCCTTATTTTGTAGATTTTAAATATAAGATTTTGTTTTTGTTCAAACATATACATATGAATATATCTTTGTATGTATGTAAGTTATTTTAAACATAAAATACATATTATCGATTAAATAAACACAACTTAAATTATTGTCGCTAAAATATCGACAAAAAATTGCTAAAAGTAACAGCTGACTTTTAACGACAGCGAATATCGTTAAAAATGTTACTGAATACCATATTCGATAAAATTTCGTTATATTTATTTTATCGATACGATTATCGTTATAAAAGTTAGTGAATCGCGCTACTGTATGTCTTATTGCATAGCGCACAATTGTACGCTTATTTTTTAAAAGGATTTCCGGCATACGTTCCTCATTGCTATCAGTTTAGTTTTTGACTACTTTTCCCAACAAATCTGGCGGTAGCGCATAAATGGTGTCTTAAATATTAGCTTCCAAAGCTCAACGAGTTGCTGGAAAACCATAAACAATAATCCAAAGGCGTTAAATCGCACAAAAGAGGGGCCAGCTAACACGACCACATGTGGAAATAAAGTTGGCACCAAATTGATTTTGCAATAAATCGATTGCTAAGCGCGCTGTATGGTAAGTTGCGCCGTCTTGTTGGAACCAAATGTCTTTGATGCTTAGCTGATTTTGGAAACAAAAATTCGATCAGAATGGCTCGATAGCGGTCGCCATTCACCGTAACGCAGCTCTTTGCTTATTTCAAAAGGGCGTGCAAACCGCACCCAACACTTAATTTAAATTAATTTAATGGTGTTTCGCTAACGGCTTGCAAATACATACATATGACAATTTTTCTTATTGACGAAGCCATTTAACCAGAAGTGAGCTTCGTGAAAAGGACTAAGTGCTCTATGAAATCCGCGAGCTGATTTATTTTTTTCTCAAAGTAAATTTCCACAATTTGGATGCGTTGTTTTAGCGTTAAACGATTCATGAATACTTGCCAAACCTTACTGCACAGAAATGTCAAGACAGTTTGACATTCTCAGCTGTCAAACCATAATTATCGATTTAGAAAGTGCTCATGCATGCGTTTAAAAAAAAGACCCGATAGATTAAGGTTGTAATAAAATAAAATAGCTAAATAAACTCTAATTAGAAAGTGAATAGATGCAACGGCTCTTTTCTGATACGATTTTTATGTGGGGGCTAAGAGCCATAACCAAATGAGAGCAGAAAGCATGTTTTAAATATCAAAAGTGCTCATGCCCATACAGTTTGTATGCAGCATACCGAAATAGCCGTAGCACCAACGCTACTGTTGACGCTTTTATTTAGGTACGGCATTTCAGCATAAGGAGCTAAGCGAAAAAACGTTCCGCCTTCCGCACTTATTTACATATGACTGTAAGTGAAATAATACGAGGGAGGATCAATAAATCTATGACTTTTAAAACGAAACGCATGTTTTTGGAAAAAAATCGACGTAGTCTCTGCAGCTCTGCTCTGAGCTCTGCACGCTTTGTCCAACATTTCTCCAATTTTTATCCTTTCGAAAAATATGATATGTCGACTTGTGAGATTATCTCATCGTTGGAGTGGAATCTCTTTCCGCCAAGCTTTTTCTTTAGGATTTGAAAGGAGTAATATTGACTTGAGACTAAATCCAGAGAGATAACGTAGCACAATTCATAGGTTTATAGACTTTTTTTTTATTTGTCCCTAAAGCTTATCTCTCTCCGAGGTTGCCGTCTATAAAAATATTCTCAGCGGTTACCTGAGAGATGCCTGTAGACAGGAGCAGTTTTTCCCTGGCCGTAAAGTAAATAAATTGTTTATTCATTGTAATTTTAATGTTATTCTTTTTAAGTTTAAAACCATTGGAATAATCACCTTAAGCCACCAATTATAGATACGAAATAAAAAATGCTACACAGTTTTGATTTTCATTCAAAACATGAGAACTCTTCTTTGTCAAGAAAATAATCCACAAAACGGCAAATTTCTTATGAAAATTTTTAGCCATACATTTAAACAAAAAACATTTATCGATAACAATAAATAAAAATAACAAGTGTTTTTGTGTTTCTTTTTTCCATTTACATTCAGGCAAAACTGAAAGGTACAAGTTTGATACATACGACGACTAATCGAAACAAAAAATCCAACATTGACTGACATTGACCACTAAATGCAAAAATTTTGTTTTTAAAAAATTCATTTAGATAAAATAAATGGTTTGAGTACAATATTAAATGATTTAACTCGTAGTAAATTAACAGATAAAATGTATTGTAGAAAAAAGAAAACAAAATCTATGTTTATTAAAATTGTAAAAAACAATGTCAGGGTATAAATCATGAATTATAATGGAAATGTATTGAATTTTTTAATAATTTCATAAACTTGTACTTAAGATTTTTTATTTAAAAAAAAAAAGTTGTTATGTTTATTAGGGTGGAGCGTCGGTGTATGAAGGAAACAAAAAAAAATGTATCCAATAAATTTCGAATACCTCCAGAATTTTGCATCTAACTAAATTATAAAATTATTTGTTAAAATTTTTCCGACAAATATTTTAGACCCCTACCAGGGCTGGAGGTTTTAGTAATTCTATTTTAATTTGCTTAAATAATATGGAAAATTTTTGGCTTGAAGTTTCCTCCATAAAAAAACACAAAGAACAAAAAACATAAAAAATAAGAAGCCACCGTTGGACTTCTTTCTTTGAGGTAATTTGAAAGAAAAGGTGTACGTCGATAAGCCAGCAACAATTCAAGAGCTAAAGGATGAGATAATGCGGCACATTAACGGCACAGAACCTCAATTATGCCTCAGCGTCATCGAAAATTTGGACCATCGGATGAAGTTTTACCGCCGAAGTCGCGGCGGCCATTAGGCCGATATTTTGTTCCATACATACTTGAACCATACCAATATTATCACAATAAAAAGAAATGACAATAATTTCCTAAATAATTTGTGTTTTATTCAAAATCAACATCGTTTATTTTAAAGTTTAGAAAATGTTTTTTTTTTATTTAAGATATGACAATAATTTAGAAATTAAAAAATTTTTCATCTTGAATTTGTCTGAAATCTGACCTTTTTATATAAAAGTTATGTTCGTAAATAACCATTATATGTATACTGTTCTTTAGTGTTCGGTTGGGTGTGTGTTTGGATATGTGGAAGATACAAACGCTAATAGTGTTTTTGTAGAAAATCATTAAAAAAATATCGCTTCTTTGCTTGTGATCTTCGAACACAAGCATAAAATAATGTACTTATCCAACTAAACAAAGAGATGAGAACATTTTTATTGCGTTATGTTTTTTTTTTAACCACATACTTCGTTGTGTCTTGTTCAGTACATTTATGTTCGTTCGTTTCAGTTGTGGTAAACGTTCTTTAGAAACAAAAAACAAAAGTCAGCAAAACAAACAAAACATGTACACAAAACACACACACACACACAATCTTTTCGTGCTGTGTGGTCGCTGCGAATATTTTTTTTTTGCTTATTTCTTTATTAAAGTAAGAGAGGAACATAAAAATGTAATATGTGTCTACAGAACCACTACAATTGTTCTATTTTATACCGAAGTACAGAACAGTATATAATGTTTATTACTTTCTTGAAAATAGTTATGAACGTTATTAAAGCTTGTGTATTAATACAGAAACATTAACAAAATAGATACGTTTCTGGGTGTGTGAGCCGTACGCTAAATAATTTTCTGTTTATTTTCGAACTCTGGTTACAATTATAAAAATTCATCTGAAGTTTTACAAATTAAATCGATTTGATCCTATTTTCAAAATATTGTTGCTGCGGTAGAGGGCTAAAAGTAGATCCAAATTTTTTTTCATTATCTTTCCCATGCACAATGCCACGTTTCAGTTCAATCGGAAATTGAAATTGGCAAGCAACTTCTGATGCTCCACCCTAATGTATATGAATATCATTTTTTTATATTTCATAATCTTATATTTGCTACAAACTCTAAATATATGCAAAACAAAAAATATAAAAAAAATAATTTTTTTTTTCATTTAGCTAAAGTACAACAAGTATCAAATGATTTTTGTTGTATGACCGACCGCATATAAACCTTTTTATTCAGGCAAACAAACATTCATTCGTTCAGCTAAACAATCATTCAACTGTTCATTCATTCAACCAAATATTAATTCGGTTACATGTATTTCGCAATTCTTATAATTTGTTAATTTTTTAAACACATGTAAGTAAATATTTTATTTATGTCTGTTCAATGACGCCTTTGTGTCTGGCTTAAACTATCATTTAATACACAAATTAACAATCGTTTTAACAAATAAAACAATCATTTTAACTAACAGAAAATTTATCGCGAGAAATAAAAAAGGATATGCATGGCAACATTTTATTGTTAATTTAATTTGAGTTTAGACAAAAGATTTCTTAAAGTGATAAAAATCAATTAATTGTTAGATATAAATAAAATTGTCGTTAATCAGTTAAATAAAAAGCTGGCATGTTTTTTTTGTTATCTTGATAACAAAATTAATAAAAACAAAAAACTTACCAATTTTATGGATTTTTTGTTTTGATAGAAAATTTGAAAATTAAAACTCACCTGAAAAAAAAAGAAAAATAAAAAAATTTTATTAACACAGAAAAAATTATTAGTAGTTTTTTATCAATTAAAAAAATTATTTAAAAAGTATTTAAATTTAATTAATGTGATAATTGAATCAATTATTTTTTTTGTTGAAAGAAAATTAAAAATATAATTTTGATTTAATTAACATTTTAGTTGTTTTGAAATAAATTTTGAATTAAAATAATAATCAAATACCAAAAAATTATTTCGTTTAAAATAAAATAATTTAAACTTGTGAAATTGTTGTTGGAAATTGTCAAAATCAATCAACACATTGTTTGAAATGGCATAGTTTTTTCATCATTTTTTAAATTAAAATTCAAAGTATAATTTATTGAAAAAAGAATATTCAATATATTAAATTTTTACAATTTTTAGTAATCAATATAATCATTTTGGTAATAGGAGCAAAATCAGCAAATGGCTTGCTTGATTCTATGAACTTGGTATAAAATTGGTGATTAGAGAAATTTTTTAATTTTTTCTGTGAATATATTTAAAGTATTTTTTCTAAAATGATTGAAAAAAAATATTGTTCTTAAAAAGATCTCTATAAAATTTTATTCTCAATATTATTAAAATCAAGGTGAGGTCACAGAACAATTTATAATCATTTTCAAATTCAGACGGACTGATAAAGGGAAGTCGTTAGATAGACGTAAAAGTACTAAGAGGTCTAATATTTTTATGCGTTTTAAACATTGTGAGGCATTATCAAAAAGTAATTTCAATTTTGGCATATCACATAAACTGTACACAATTTTTACTGTTTCATTTCGCTAATGGCCAGAATTCACTATTCTACACAATCGTTCGTGTCATTCTAACATAATTCTATTCGGCATGAACAAAAATTGTGAAAATTTGTCGCCAATAGGTGTGTTCGAGTAGTCAAAAGTTTTTTTTACTAAACTGTAAAGTAAAATTCAACTAAATTGAGTTCGTTTGCACAACACGCAGTAAATGAGAAGACAAATTCAGCACGTTAAGTTGCAGTTCTGGAGTGAGAATTTACAAATTTTTACTGCAGAACTGTTTGCAGAAAAATTTAGTAAAACAAAAAAACGTATGATTCAAAAATAAGCAAAAAAAAAACATAAAAATTGTGTTTTTTTTTTAAAGAAAAGATTAAATTAAAATGAAACAAAGAGTGTATTTATATATTAATAAATTCAATTTGTTTCTGAAGCCAGTGTAAAGCTCCATACCAACTTTTGAACCTTATTTTCTTGGTTATTTTTGGAGTTGTAAAAGTGTAAAGTATTCGGGTACCAGTGTAAAAAGTCTTTAAATTTTTTGCTTTTTGTTTAATTTTTATTTTACTACTTTTGCAAAGTGAAATTAAAACAACGGTTTACTGTCTTTAAAAAAACTAAAGACAGAAAAGCAAGAGTTTGGATTTTTATGCTGTTGCTTTGAGGTAGGAATGTAACGAATATCGATACTGATATATTGGCGATACTTCGGGTCGCTAATTTCATTGAATAAAAGTTTTGATACTCTAAGTTCGAACATTTCAAAGACAACAGATCGAAAAACGGCTTATTAAGTTACTTAACATGACTCTGCATTCCGAAATTGTCACGGTTACTCCTACACCTAGTTAAAGTTCTGATAAGTCGACAAGAACCAGTGTTGCCAATTTAGCCATTTAGTGGCTAGATTTAGCCATTTTTACCTTTTTTTAACCATTAAAAAATGAGTTTAGCTATTTTTCAACTTAAATTTTTTTCATTTAAATTTAATTTAAATGATTTTTATTATTTGATAAAAACACTGAAATTTATCGTTGATGCTTAGGTTGCTTAGGTCAGATCATCAGGAAACTTCATCCATAAAGATTTTAGAAAAACTAAAGATATTAAACCAAATAAAACTGTTAAGCGTATAGGAATTACAGCAACAGTTCTACTTGTAACAATACCAAAGTTTAAACAAAATCATCAACAATAAGCAGTGAGTTTATCTCTCCTTACATTCCCCACTACAATTGATTGGTATTATTATAAAAATTTATAAAAGTAAAATAAAAATTTTCAACAACTGAAACGCATTTCATTTAAATAACCACTTTTACAAATGTTGAAATTCTTTATAAACGATGATGATGAAACATCTTTCAAAATAAAGAAACAGCATTCCAATTCTATATTTATAAAATAGTTTAACACAGAATTAACTATAAAGTTGCTGTCACTTCCATGGTAAAATGCTAAGGTAGAGATGGTATTTAGCCAAGTAAACAACGTTAAAGGTACTTTGAGCAATATGCCTGCGGGAAATTTGTGTCAATTGGTCAACAGACCGGTGCTGGGATTTGTGAAAATAGAACAAGTACAAAAAGAAAGAGCTCATGACCAGTGTTAGGAGAACCTAAATGACTGGCTTATGAAGAACAAAAATCCAGAAGTAATGAATAACAGTACAGTCTTCAGCGGTGCTGCGACACATTTTTTGGGACTTCCTAAAGTTTGGCTCTTAAATCTTTGGATGAAGTTTCCTGATGATCTGGCCTTAAGAACAAGTAAAATGCGCATAGGAATAGCTTATCCTATCAACAATAAATTTCGGTGTTTTTATCAAGAATATAAAATGTTTGTTTGCTTGTGGTTATTGCTTGGACCGCACTTGTTTGTTTTTCTTTTTTAACCAAACTTCAATCATTTTTTTTCTGCGTGCACGCTTTTTTTTTTTTTGTAAATTTGAAGATAATTAAAAAAACAAATTTGCTATCAAACTCAATAAAATGTAATTAAAATCTAATAACAAACAAGTTGAACTTTTCAAACAACTCTATTATTCAAAGTGACAACAGTTGCAATTCATTGTTAATATCGATTAGTCATTCATGACACCATCACCAAAAATATTTTCCTAAACATGTTTGAATCAAACAAAATATTTATTTTTTTTGGTTATCTTGTTAAATTATTTTAAAGAAAATTTAATTAAATATTTAATTAAGTATATACACCACCATAACACCATTACAAGTGGCATATTAAATTTGTTATTTCGTGTGTAAAAAGAAATAAAAATATGCATCTAAAGATATAAATAACTACATATCGTTGGTCTCATAAAGAAAGGCCCTGACTCGATTTTTTCAAAATTGGGGTTTTTAGTGGCACCAATACATTTCACACAAATACGCCTCGTCAAGCAATTTTACATTCTGATTCATACAGTTTCTATTATTTTTTTTTACTTTTCTTGTAAATTTGCATTTATGTGAGTTAGGGCCTTTATACATGAGACCAACGATACATTGTTTGTTTGATTGAATAGATCTAAGGCAATATGGCCATGTCAGTCTGTTTAAAACAAGGTAACTTCCAAATCACTCAACTATTTCGCATGCAAGGCACCTTTCCCAACGAGAGCAAGGCTTCGATATGCCACCCCCAAAGGCTGAGTACCGTTAAATCATTAATGTTCTACTGCAGTGAGGCTAATTGTTACTACTGTTACTTTAAGGCCTACATAAGGCAGATCCAGTTAACAAATATTTAAGTGTAAAATAAAACTTTGGCCAACTTTTGTTGTTTGCTTTTGCGCGTTTGAAAGTTTCGTCCTTATTGGTTTAAGATACTGCTTGACATTTACTGCACCACGTTACAGTTTTCCAATTGCTTAGAGTTGGCTTTTACTCTTTAAGTTTTGGCCTTCAAGTCTTAAGTTTTTCAGAGAGAGGGAAATGAGTGGCATTCTCTTTTCCCTTCTTTCCTAAAAGTTCAAAACTTGATCGCTAAAACTTACAAACCAGCACTTATAACATTAACTGCCGTATTCATAAAAAATAAAATAAGTTTGAAATGTGTTTTAAGGCAAAATTTTCATACAAATTTTTCTTAAAATGCATTTCAAATCCATTTTAATTTTTTATGAATACGGCAGTAAATTTTTTACTAAAAATTAATTTTAAAAACTATAAAAAGCTGACTTTGGAAGTTTCGGCTTTCTACATAAAGGCTCGATAGCTTGTGGAGGAGGCTCATCTAGCCTAAGCCGTACTTTTTGATGGCTTAATAAATATTACGAGGCCAAATAATTACTTTTTAGTGGCTTTGCTGTTAAAGGGATAATTTAAATCTAAACCAATCCAACCAACCAAATCAGTCACACTTTACTTTCATGTGGCTAGAAGTTGTTATACCGTTTAAGTTCATATTTTATTACAAACTCCATTTAATGACCACTCCCGAAAAACTCAAATTCATAGTGGAGAGCATCAGTGATTCGGCACAGTCGATTATAGTTTTTTCATTGCACCCAATTTAAAGGTTGTGTCATGCAGTGTTCAAAACTGATAGTGTTTAGTATCCGTTACATGTTTTGACTTCAAATTTTGAATTTAACTTGTTATTTGAAAAAAAAAAATACAATTTAATTACTGATTTTTAAGCAACTGGAAAATTTATAGGCATGAACAACAAATTTAATTAAAGACAGACTTGGCCAAACTTTAAATTACAATTGCATGTTGAATTAAAAAAAAAAAAAAACTAAATAAAAAAATGAAACAAGTCCAAACTTGCATAGATTTTGATATTTAACATTGAAATGCATTTGATTAAATAACAAAATTAAACTAAATTTTACATTGAATTTTAATGGGATGGTAAAATTAAAATTTAATTAAAATTAAATTAAATTAAAATGGGGTCTTTGTTAATTAGGAATCTGTTTAAATTACGATATTCTCAATATTTTTGATAGTTTTTAATAAAACAATCAAATATTGTAAAATATAACCTTTTTTTAATATTCATCCAAGACCTCATGTCCGTCTAATTACCCGTCTGTTGAAAAGTCGCTTACTTTAAAAACACATAACAGAAACAACAATGTTAGCGCCAAATTCTGTTTCTCTTAAGCAATTTGCGATTAACATCCAGCACAATCGGCTTAGTAACTAATAAATTAATTTTTTTGTTACAAATTGTTGACAGAAAGCAGATGAACTGTCATCCATTCCGAATGGTACCCCAGCTTCAATTGACTATATGATTAATACATTTTATATTACTGTGCATAGTGCCGGTTCACACACGTCAAGTTTGACTCGTCAAGTCTTCAGCTTTTAGGAGAGAGGGGAAAAGAGAAGGCCATTTCTTTTCCCGTCTCTCCTAAAAACTCAAGACTTGACGAGTCAAACTTGACGTGTGTAAACCGGCACATAATTTGTTTGAGGAATGTGTGCCAACACTTTTCGTGATTAAACATTCAGGTCCACCGTGGAATTCTCCGCATCTATCAAGATTAAAAAATGTAAAAAACAAATGCTATAAAAAATATAATCAATATCGAGCAGATTATGATTATAGCAAATACTGTGTATCTCGAGCGGAATATAATCTTCTCAACAGGAGACTGTATATAAATTACTTTGAGAAAATGAAAAGGAACTATAAACGTGACACCCAAAATCATTTTATAATTTTGTAAATTCAAAAAGTATTTATTTAATAAACCTAAATATTAATTTGATCCAAAGCAATATGTTTGCCGATTTTTTGCAACAACATATTCTAAGCAACAGTACGATACATCAACTGAATACCCGTTTTCTCTGATGGAACATCAGGCAATATCATTTTCTTCTATTGATACTTCTCAGGTTGTTTTATCTTTAAAAACAATAAAACCATTATTGATTAGTGGACCTGATGGCATCCCTGCTTGCGTTTTAAAAAATTGTGCTCATGCTTTGGCTACTCCTTTGGCTAATATGTTTAATGTGTCATTAAAATACGGATATTTTCCCCAATTTTGGAGGAAATCCTAAATCATACCGATATTTAAATCAGGAAACAAGTCGGACATTACGAATTATAGAGGGAATGCAAAATTGAGAGCGATTCCTTAACTTTTTGAAAAATGCTTAACAGACTCTCTCTGCCACAGTGTATCCTCAATGATATCACCATACCAGCATGGTTTTTAGGAAAGGTTGTTCTGCAGTAACAAATATTTTACCATTAACAACTCTAACAAATCGAGCTTTTAAGGATGGCCAACTAATGGACGTTATTTATACTGACTTCAGCAAAGCTTTTGATAAAATCAACCATAACCTACTTCTGCGTTACTGTTATGCGACTAAAGTCGCATTTTTGCCCATTTTTGACAGCAGCGCCACTTTTTTAGTTTTTTGTGCCCCTTTTGTCCCTTTTTGAACCAAATATTTTTTATACTGGCAATATTATATTACTTATCATGGAAACCAGGGGGGCTACTCTCTATTAAAATGCGAAAGAAAATTGTAGCAAATGTAGCGATTGGTACTCTTTAATACGTTTGCGCATGTGTCTTTTGCATCTTTTAATTTTTTTTCTTTTCTAAATCATCACTTTATTTTATTTAAATTTTTCAATTTCAAATATTTATACACACTTTGGCATTTCATTAATGTAAATCCGCGCCATCTTTAATTTGTATTGCCACAATTGCTTAATTTTTAAGTGATAGAGAGAACCAAGTATACCCCAGAAATATGCACTAAAAAAATGCATTTTATGCGTATTAAATATGCAGTAAAAACTTGAAAATATGCCCTAAAAATTGTTAAAAATATGCCCCAAAAAAATTAAAAATTGCTTGTTTGAAAACAAAATATTCCACAATTTAATAACAGTTCCAATTAATAAAAATAATCCTAAAATAATAATCGGTAAATCCCAAACACAAAAGTATTAAAAGAAGAATTTTCGAGATTTTACCGTATTTGGAACCAAATATTATCTAGATATAAACATCCATATAAGATCTTTTGTCTTAAAGAGATTTTAGGGACGGTAACTAAATTATAAATTATTTATTAATGTAACCATTTTAAAGTAAGTTAAAACTATTTATAGACGAGAGCTTTGGGCAAATGGGAACCGATTCAAAAAGAATTTTATTTACAGTAAAATATTTTTGGGGCGAATTTAATCTAAATACCAAATAAATTAAATAGTTTATGGACACAGAGAGTCTAATTTGGAAAGAAGTTTTTATTTAAATAGACTTCGCCCTTAATCAAATTGTCTGAAAGATTGCAAATTGTGCTTTGCGCACAAGGTTAACATGGAAAGACAACTAGCCAGATGGACGGATGGACATCGTTATATCACTTTAAAAAGTGATTCTTAGTCAATATACTAAAATATTGGTCCAGATTTCTGTTTTTAAAGTCGCTCCTTTTTTTCTCAAAATTCCCCTTTTTGAACATTTTGAACGGTAACGCTGACCTACTTCTCACTAAGCTGAATTTATTAGGGTTTACTAGCAACGCTTTGTGCTGGTTACGGTCGATCTAACCTGCAGTGTGTTATTTTTGATAATACCACCTCCAATGAAATTTCTGCTAGTTTCGGTGTCCCCCAAGGAAGTCACTTAGGCAATTTGCTATGTTCGCTTTTCATAAACGATTTGCCGCTTGTAATAAAGCATTGTAATATCTTAAAGTACGCTGATGATGTTTAGATGTTTCTCAGCTACAAATTATCTTCAGATCGGGCGTATTTGCAGCAGGATTTAAATAGTTTTTACGCATGCTGTAAATACAAAAAAATGGAGTTAAACTTAAAAAAATGCAAGCACGTGCGATTTTCTAGAAATTGCACTTCAATGCAACACTATTTCCTGGACGGGTGTCAACTAGAGTTAGTTGGAGAATTTCTGGATCTTGGTATTCTACTTGATCCTAAGTTAGATTTCTGCAAGCATATTACAATGACGATAAATAAAGCTCGCGGTGTGCTTGCTTTTATTAAACGATGATCTAAAGAGTTTACAGATGCCAATGTTACGAAACAACTATACACATCTCTAGTAAGACCAATTTTGGAGTATGGGTCTATTGTCTGGGATGCTGGAATTAATATGCACATAGACTGAATAGAATCTGTTCAAAAGCAGTTTCTCTTATTCTGCCTGAGGAGCTCATTTGGTCGTTATGCTGGGAATCTTCTTTCGTATACTGCGAGGTTATCATTAATTAAACTACCTACCCTAAAAAGCCGAAGGACTATGCTAAACTACCTAACCTCTCCGTATTCCTTCTTCGTAACATAAATTGTTATATTCCACGACGTTTTACCCGACACCTAATACCTTTCCACCTCCCTCTTGTTCAAACAAATTATGCTGATGATGATCCTTTGAGGAGAATACGTAAGAATTTCAATGAATTGTAATGCTTAATCGATTTTTCTATAAATGTAAATGTAATTAAACGCAATATTATCCTGTTTTTAAATACTTAATATGTCTTAACAAAATTTTTTCGTTAATAATGCCTTTAAATAAAATCTTGTAATATAAAGTGGTCTGTAAGGATTCATATCCATAGATTTAATCAAATTAATAAAAAAAAAATATCAACCATTGAAATGCGCATAGGAATAGCTTATCCCTTCAACAATAAATTTCTAGTATGAAATGGGAATTTAGCACATTTAAACGAAACCTTTATAATCGATTAATCTTTTAAAATTTGTCGTGGTAGCCCGGCGGGAAAAAGTAGCAGTAAAAAGGCATTTTTAGATGATTTTTTGCAGACGTTAGGCTTTCCAGCCGCATTTTAACATAAATTAGTGACCAAGGGCTTGGTTTCTCGCATCTACTTTAAAGGTCCTTAGAAAAGAGTAAAGTCAAGTTATATTACATAATTCTTGTTGCTAATAATGTTAAGTGAGTCAACCAAAAACCTGTTAAGTATTTTTGTAAATTTGAGAATTATAAGAGGACGATTTTGACAGGCCGCACATAAGGAAAGGATTTTAAAGAAGCCAGAATGTAATAAGAGAAAGTAGAGAATGTAAGGCCCGAAAAGTAGAGAAGCTTGCAGTTACAAATTTCAAAAAAACGTATGTATCGATTTGATATTCGGTTAAAAAAAGGGGTGCGCATTTCACCAAACCATTGCTTGTTATTCATTCATTTTTTATACTCTTCAATTAAGTCGTTTATAAGACAGCGTCGAGTTCACATGTTAAGTAGCGGTGTTATTATTTTTCAAACACATTGCGTAAGATAAATGATGGAATAAGGAAAATCTTTTATGATAAACAATGTTTTTGGCAATGCATAATCAAATATTTATGTCAAACCAATTTTTTTTAACTAGAATTGTATTGCGGTACCCTTGAGATATCCTATATTTTGTCTGGGATGCCTAATTGTTAATTTAAATGCAACCTCTTAAATTGTTTGGCCATAAAAATTCGAGGATGTAGAATTAGAGTAATTTTTACTAAAGGGTAACGCACGATGTTAATTGTAAATAATACAAAAAGTTTTCAGAGAATTGTCTTAATATTTTTTATTATTATAGAAGGATTTATGATAATTATGTGTGAAACAAAATATCGGCAAATGCTCGCCACGTCTTCAGTGCATACCTCTATCCTTCGTAATTGTGCCGAGTTTTCTTATCCTTTTGCTCTTGAATTATTCTTGGCTTATCGCTTTTGAATATTCCCAAAGAAAGAAGTCCAACGGTGTCAAATCACATGATCGTGGCGGTCAATTAACATCGCCACGACGTAAGATAACAAGGCCATTGAATTTCTCGCGCAAAAGAGCCACTGTTTCGTTGGATGTGTGGCAAGTGGCATCATCTTGTTGGAACCACATATTGTACAGGTTTATATCCTCAATTTCTGGCCACAAGAAGTCCGTTTTCATCTCGCGATAGCGAAACCCATTCACGGTAACCGCTTCGCCGATCTCATATTCGAAAAAGTATATCCCGATGACGCCGCCAGCTTCTCAACAATCACTCGCGGATTCTCATTTGCCCAAATGCGGCAATTATGCTTGTTAACGAACCTACTGAGGTGAAAGTGTGCCACGAAATGCATTTTGATTTGGCAGCTCCATTTCGTATCAGGTTTCAACAATCTCAACGCGCTGCTCAATTGTGTAGCTCGCCATGGTTGAATATGTCAAACTCTGAATCAAAGAAATGTCCAATTAACTTGGGCAAAAAACTTGACGTTAAGGTTTGACTCACAACTTACATCGTGCATTATGGTTGTATAAAGATCCATGACTACTACTAAAGATCCAGGTATAGAGCATTGCGAGTACCAGCACATTGATAATAATTTTTAGCCAATTATACCGTGTTCCGATATACCTTTTTTATTGAGTCAATATTCGGTTTATTGACATAATTATCTTTCTGTTCACATATACACAATTTAGCTAACTCAATTTATATTACTACTACATCCAACATGTAATGTAAACAACTTTTGACATCTTTAAGGAATAAACATCTGGCTTTTGCGCAGACCTAAAGGATGGGCTTTTGTTTTGTTGTAATTTCAGCTGCCAAATGTTAAAACGCTTTGTTTAGTAAGTTGTGTTTCTCTCACTAAACACAATTGTGACAGGGTCGCATTTTAATTTTACTCAATATTTATAACAATTTCGTAATAATTAAATTGCAATTTTATATGGATAATTGAGCTCAATAACGCCATTTATTGCGTAAAACTCAATAAAGGTGCATATCTGAACACGGTATTAAACTGTGTGTCATACACATCTTTATCATAGATCATTTATTGATAAAATCATTGCAACACAAGGTTTGAGATTCAACCTCTTTCACTTATTACAACGATAGTATTACATGGCGATGATCTTCACAATCCCACTGGCATTCCAGTGCGGATCAAGGCAACCCTTACGTATCTTTTATCCAGGAATGAACTTCTCTCGAACTGTTAAAAGCTAGAACTCGTAAGAAATATTTTTACAAAATCAGCATTTTTTGGTGGTGGCTAAAAGAAACTGTAGTAGATTTAGTAGGTTTATTTTTAATGATTTTTTATTAATTTGCATTTTAGTCATTGTCCCAATTTTCAAGTATAGTAAATTTTGCTGATGTATTAATATTCGTATTAATGAACTGTAATCAATTATGTACACCTCTGCTTTATATTCAATATTCAATATGCAAAAAAATAAAAAATTTAACACATACGTCAAATTATTATTATTATTAATTTTTTTTTGCTAAAATTGAAAAGAAAAAACGTATAAAATATATAAATTCAAAGTCAATGCACTCGAAAAATGTAGGTTTTCGCCTTTTATATGCAAATCATTTGACATTCAGACACAATTTTTTGGTTATTTAATTTAATAATTTTTAACAAAAAAAAAAAAAAATATTTTTGGTAAATTATTCATAGTAACAAAAATTGTTCCTAATTAAAAGTTGTTAAAATACAATAACAGTGTCGAATCACACAGGGTGGCTTATAATGAACAAGTGAATAGATATTGTGTTTATGTTTTTTTTTTAATTTTTATCAGAATTAACTTTGAAAAAGACATTTTTGTTTGAAAGACTCAGCACAGAACAAAAGGTCAGTCAAAGTCGTTCAATTTTATTTCGAAAATCAGCATTCGATTATTTAGACACCAGGATCATGAAGAATAATGAGCTTCTTAAAAAAATCGAACTTTTTTTGCAGGAAGCTAAAAGAAATTCGATCGAAATTGCATTTAAAACCATTTCGATTGGAATGTGTTTGACAGGCCTGCATAATACAAAAGCAAAATTATTACAAAGTTTTAAAATTTGTTTGACAAAAAAAAAAAAAAAGAAGAAGAAGAAGAAAAAGTTATTCAGTTGTTTATAAATATTATTTCCTCGCTCTAATAATAAATAAAAACAAGTTTAAAAAAAATAAAAACAAATATTTGTTTTTTTTAGCAATAATTTAGTTGACATTTTCATCATATTTTTACAATTTATTTACAACACGTGCATTAAGTTTTTGTACATTTTTTTTTTTGTACAAAATTTTCCGTTTTCAATTTGCGAATTGGAATTGTTGACAATTTCTGTCATGGTTGCATTTAAAACATTTAAAAATTAATTTTTATTAAAGTCTTTAAAGCGCTTGAGTGCATTATATATTATTAGGGGCTGGAATTATATGCAAATGTATGTTTTTTTTTGAAATTTTAAATACTTTTACGCATAGCAATGATGTTGATTTTTTTTTTAATATTTTATCGATAACGCATTTTTTAAATGCTCTGTAGTATGCACATTAATAATGCAATTTTTTCATTTTGTTTTTTCTTAGCGAAAAAAAGCATATTTTTGCATATTTCCTGGGTTTGGTCAAATCACTTTTATTTTTAATTTAAAGCCAAAAAATACATTGCGTATAACTTTTGGGGTTCCATGCCTGATACCGCTTGGGATTTTGTTCTATTCTAAAAATATATGCAAAAATGGGAGAACTTGTCGGTTTGCTTTCTTAATATGTTGCACAAATAAATGGTCAGTTAATATCATCTACTCACAGTAAAAATCTACGATCGATTTCTCTAGTCTTTTGTATCCCCGTTTGTGATGTAAGAGTACGCAAAAAACAAGCTTTTTGTGCCGGTGCGATATGTCTTCTATGTAAAATTATAAACCGGTTCCTTTTTATTTAAATAGGCAATGGTTTTGTGACAATACGAATAAATATATAAAATTTCATTAAGTTATCTCTAAAGCTGTGAACTTGCACACAAGTTTAATATGGTAAGACAACCAACCATCGATCGATTTAGAAAGTGGATCTGAGTCATTCGTAATACTAAAATGTTGATCTTCCAATACCAATACTTCGATGTGCTCCAAACAGCAGCACAAACGCTTAATACCCTTCTTACATATGCTGCTGTAGGGTATTACAAATAAAAACACAGAACAATGTTTGTGGATTGTTGTTATCAGTTTTCTTTTTACTTTAATTTCTAGGGCATATCGTGATTTTTTGTAGCATATTCAGCCTTATTATGAGTGTCGCTGTCATGTCGTTTAAAAGGCGTTTTTTATAATCGGTATTATGAAAGTCGAAAAACGAAAAAATTCTTTTACAAATTTTGGTAGCATGAGTGTCGTATTTAATTGTCAAAAATTGCAAATATTGTCGTTAAAGTTCTTGTAAACGACAGTAAGAAAAAATAATCAAAAAAAATTATTAAGATGGATGTATCTAAAAAGTAAGTATTATTACACTTAAAAACATTTAATAATGAACAATTTAACTTTTTTGTTTACAATTAGAGCTAAAATCACAATTTGCGCCGACCGCAAAATCCATGCTTGGCCAAAGGTTTTACAAATAAAACAAACACTAAGGAGGAGTAGAACTAAATTGGTAAAGAACTGAACATTTTAGGACTACATATAAATTTAAAATAAAAAAAAGTTAGTTCACAATAAAGAAGTGCAACCAGTAAAATTCTTTTTTTCTTTCTCCATTATTTTTTCAACATAAATTTCGTTTACTTTTTTATGTACAAATAAATGTTTTGTATACCGCCGAACAGATGTTTTTGAAAGATTTCATAACCAGGTGGTTCATAAATATTTAAAATCGGGCGAATTATAAAACAGTCTGTTATTTTGCACTCTGTTACAAAAGTGTCGTGTCGTAAATTTTAGATGATACCTAACAAAATTAAAAACAACAACGACAACGACTACGACTCTCATAATAAGGCCGATTTTATGCGCATATACATTTTACGAAAATAAATGCATTAAATTTCTCTCCCCATTTATGATTTTATTTTATTATTTTATCTTTTTTGTTTTTTTGGTTTATGAAATATGACTTTGTCTTATAGATTTAGTTTTATGTTTTATACCTACGTTTGTTTTGTTTGAGACCCAAAATAGAGTTAACAAAGTCGTACTTGATGACAACAAGTTATTTGCTTTAAATCAGCCTAAACAAATACAATTTTCGAGCTTTAGCTAATGGTATTAAGTTGTTTAGTAAGTTGTCAAATTTTTTTTTTATAAAATGCAAAATAAATTTGGTTCCACATGATATACATACAGATAAAATATAGAAAAGGGCTGGAACATTTAAGCAAAGTGCAACCCGGTAAGAAAAATCAGTAAAATTTAATGTGAATTAGTGTGTTTAATGGTACATTTACGTACAAAATCTTTTAAAGGCACAAAAACTCAAAAAAAATATAAATTATATTTAAAAATAAAGAATGAATAAACATTCTTGCGAAATATTCAAAAAAATTATTTTTCCAGAAGAAGATTTAACAACTTTCCTTGATGTTCGTCCGTCCGTCCTACTGGTTCGTCCGCCCGGGCGCCCTAGTGGTTCAATTGAAATGATAGGCATTGTAGTTTTTATCCGATTTTAGCCCATTATAGCTTAGAAGGTTTGTAATAAAATTGACTATAGAACATAATCATAAAACTGTGAATTTGGGTATTCTTTGTGGTAAAAATATCTTCCGATAAGTCAATAATTGGTGGAAGAGTTTTGTGGCAGTAAGTCAGTTAGTATGTCTCAAAAGAAATACTTTTATGTTGGCGTTTATGTCAAAAAAAAAAAAAAAAACCATTTTGTCTTTTGTTGGTATGGGTTCAGCCTAATGGTATAATAAATATTCGTCAAACCAAACGCAAGCTGTACTTGCAGCCAATGTTAGTTTGTTTTTATATGACTTTTGAAAGATTAAACGATCAAATGTTCCATATTTTGTAAAAATTTTAAAATTTAAAAAAGCTTTTGAATTTTTAAAGGGATATGTTGCCGTTTTTTTCTCAATGACTCGCTGGTAACCTGTGACGGACCTCCATTTATGATCCGTTTTTGTAGAATATCATATGGTGCGGCTCGAGAGTCAGATTAAATTCCACAGAAGTGGTACGTTCACAGAAAATATATTTGAAAAAATTATTTAATTAAATAATTAATTGGTGTACACTTATTATTCAATTAATTTTTTGTTTGCAGCAATTAATTTTTTTAATCAAAACTCATAAAATTAAATGTTTGTGTATATGTGGTGTATTTTTTAGTTTATGCAATTAATTCTTTAATTGACTAAATTTGTGTCCCATGACTCGAAAATACAAATCCGTTAATTGATATGATCAATTCCTTTGCAGGGGCAAAATTAGTTAAATATTTAATTGTCTGAACGAATTGTTTAATTAATGTCGAATTTCTATTTTTTCTGTGTTACACAACCTAGTTTTTAATCTTGTATTTAATATCCATGTTTTGCGCTTTTCAACACAATACAAAATTTTAATTATTCTTTGAGAATCAATTAAAAATGATTGGTGCCGTAACGTGAGAAAAAGTAGACTTTCCTGTAGAAATACCCAAATGCGACTTCTATAAATCTACAGATACTTTCTGAAAGTGGATATTAGATACAAAAAGTACAATTTCAGAATAGCTTTGAAGAGCTTGAAAGTTGTAGTTTTTAATTTGGTTGGACTTTTGCCTTTTTGTTTACGCTATTTGCAAAGTTTTGTTTGTAAGTTTATTTTTTTATTAATGCCACTTATGTACATATATAATCTCAAAACATTAAAAGTAAAATTGAATTTAAAATTGCGCTATATTAATTTAATTTTGATGATTATATTCGTAATAAAATCATTTTCAATCAAACTTTTAAATAATTTTATAAGATTGTTTTAAACTAAAAACTCAATTAACTTTATTTTCCC
Source organism: Pollenia labialis (assembly GCA_949318255.1). Lineage (NCBI taxonomy): Eukaryota > Metazoa > Arthropoda > Insecta > Diptera > Polleniidae > Pollenia > Pollenia labialis. The sequence continues at coordinate 41,499,516 of OX439143.1, read as the reverse complement.
ATTAAAATAAATTTGTTTATTCAAACTTTAAATTTAAACTATAAAAAACCCAAACTCTAGAAGTTGACAATAAAGTCCACTTAATTGCTCTAATAGCACAATTTTATGACCATTTCAAAAGTAAAAGTTGTTTTCTAAAATCCGTTTTTCTTTCGCAATTTGACCGCTTTTATTAAAATTTAATTACACACATTGAAAAATTGTTGTAAAATCATAATATTAATGGAAAATGTAACAAAAATATTGATTAAAATTTGAATGGACAGTGTTTGAAAACCCTTTGGCATTTGTAGTAATTTATATTTGAGATTTTTAATTCATACTTGTAAAATATTGAACAATAATTTTCATTTAAACAAAGTATTCGATTTTGTTGTTGTTGTAAAATGTGTAAATAGTGATTAACAATAATTGCAATGTAGTGTTTGATTTTTTTTTTGCTCATAAATACTGATAACAATTTTAGAAGTTTTAGTCATATTTTCTGTTTTAGTTAATTTTTTCAAATCTTGCGTAAAATATTGCAGCATGCGTTTAAACAAAAAATAAAGGGTGTTTTTTTTAAATCAGTCATCGATATTTTAACGCAAATTCGGTTCAGCAATGACGCAAAATTTTTGTTAAAAAAAACTGCTGCATAAGGAGTGAGACAACGCCACAACAGACTCCATTACAAATTTACATACTTGCGCGGCTTGTTGGAGGCATTATGGAGCCTTATGTCCTCAGAAGTAAAGCCGGATCTTGCGTTACGGTCAACAAAGATCGTAACTACAGCATTTTCAATGATTTTTTATTTGAAAAATAGGGATGAAATTGATCCAGGCGCGATGTGCTTCAATACGATGAAGCTACGTGCCAATCAGCGATAAACATATTAAAATTCAAATTAACAGATAATTTGAAATCGAGAAAAGAGATCTGTTAATTGGCCTGCAAGATCAATGATATACCAACAAGAATTGACTCCTTGGATACCCACTTTGCTTGTTTATCCGTGACATGAGGCCAGTAGTGTGCTTCTTTATGAAGAGCCGCGCTGCCCATATGCCCGATATCATTGTTGAATGATAATGCTTCAACTTTGGCTACATACATTTGGAAACTTTATTTCTCTCGGTAAAGGCCGGAGCATATCTAACACTCCCACCGTTCTATGGGCAAACGTTACCCGGTTACAATTTAAAGTTCTATCAAGTTTTAAAAATATCCTGAATTGTGAATACCCATATGAAGTAAGACCAATCCACAACAGACCCTACAGACCCCATGCATTCAGTTTACCGTTTGGTGAGGTTTTCACGCTGCTGGCATCATGCGATCCTATTCCTTCAAAATTGAAACCAATGCTACCGTCAATGGAGATCTTTACCGCACCAAGAACAATGATTTTTCTGAAAATGTTTATGACTTTGACCTGGGAGCGATGTGGTTTCAACAGGATGAAGCTATATGCCATACGAGGACCGCAACCATTAACTTTTTAAATAAAAATTAAATTAAATTAATTGGATTAAAAGAAAAGGGACTACGTGAAGTAACTGGTTAATGCTGATAAGCCAAAAATTATTGATGCTTTCAAGGCCAATATTGTTCCTGCTATTTGTAACATTCAGCCAGCAATGATCTAAAGAGGGCTCTAAATTTGTGTCCATATGCTTGATAGCCCTTCTTAAATGTCAATGCAGTGCACTGATTTTTTGAATAAAATTTTTATTAACTGCCTGGCCCACAACGTCGACAAGAATATTTCTTTCGAATTTTTTAATTGAAAACAATAATAAAAAAACGAAAATTTGTTGTTGTTTTCAATATAAATATTCGAAAGAAATGTTCTTGTCGACATTGTGGGCCAGGCAGTTAAATTGAGTTTTTTGTACTATTTTTACAATTTCAAGTTCTATCGGACTAAAAAAATCACCCTTTAATTCTAAATACTCCCAATTTGAAAATATGAGAAAAAAACCACAAAATCGATTGCATATTAAAAGCTGCGTAGCATAAATCTTTTAAAAATAAATTCGTTAAATTAACGAACAAAATAATTATTCATACTAAACAGGCTACTCCTAAATGCGCCTTTAAACATCCATGTGTGTGTCTTTCTGTCCATAGATTATAATTATAACTTCCATTGGTTAAAAAAATAATTTAAACTAATAAACGTTTGCTAAGAAATATGCATTTACAACAATCTTTTTTTTTTTTGACTAGAGGTGTTTCTTATAAATCACAAAAAATTAATATTTTCTGTGTGATATTTGATTACAACCTTCAGACTGTTTAATTTACTAAAATTCAATATCCTGTTATTAATTGTTTCTATGAAATTAATTTGATTTTTTTTTTTTTTTTTTGAATGAAAATAAATTGGAGTTGGAGATTGTTTTGTAATAGAAATTAATTTAAGTAATAAAGGGAAAGACATTTGTTTAAATTTATTTTCCTTAAACTTTTACAGTGTCAAGGTGAAAGCAATATTTTTTTTTTGAAATCTTCGTTTGGATCAATCATCACAATATTTCAATAAGTTAATCCAATTCAAGTGATTAATAATAGAAAGCTTTTTTAGGAAAGTTGGTTGATGCATATTTCCTAGAAATCTGTTAACATTTTCTTACATAAAAGATATAACATCGATTAGAGATAAGAAAGAATTAAGCTGTTTACCCATTTTTGGAAATGGATCTAGATAAACGCAGGGGTTTTCTACATAACGGAACTGTATTTAAAGATTCCCTTTTACATGCAAAACTTGAACGTGTGACTGCAGCGTAATAGGTACAAGTAGATACCGAAAAACTCATTTTTTGTAGAGGAGACTGGGGCAGCTTCGGTACTTTTTCTGGAAGATATGAATCTAAGAAGATGTGCAACAGATTTTAAAATTGTATCACTTGTTCTTGTTCTTGAATATTAAAGAATAAAATATTAACTTACAAAATTCTTGATAAAAACACTGAAATTTATTGTTGAAGGGATAAGCTATTCCTAAGCGCATTTCTATGTGCACGGCTAAAAAAAACTAAACTGGCAACATGCCATATTTTTGTGTGCGAAAACAATAAAGCAAGCTGTTTTTGTTTTCATTTTGTTTTTTCTTAACCTACTTCCAACTACAATTAATGTTGAAAGAATTCCAAAAAATTGTAGTGGGGAATGGAAGAAAAGATAAACTCACTGTTTATTGTTGTTGTTTTTGTTTAAGCTTTGATAGTGTTACAAGTACAGCTGTTGCTTGTAATTCTTATTAGTTTTTTTGTTTAATATCTTTAGTTTTTCTAAAATCTTTATGGATGAAGTTTCCTGATGATCTGGCCTAAGCAACCAGTGAAATGCGCATAGGAATAGCTTATCCCATCAACAATAAATTCCAAGTGTTTTTATCAATAATAAAAACTGGGAATTAAGCACGAATAACAAAATCTTTTGAAAATTTAAGAATAAAATATTGTTGCAAAATTTAATGAATACTGAGCCTTTGTTTTTTTTTAGAATTAGCATAAAAAAAAGTAATTTTTGCTGAAGGTGCCACATACCGGCGTAGGTTTGGCATTTGATGGGGCACATTCGTCGACTATATTCTTAACCGCAATTGTTTATTAAAAATTCCTTCTTAAATAAAATGCCAGTTATGAACCGATTAAGCAATTTTTTTTATTAGCATACAGTTAAGGAAAAAATAAACACATTTCTTGGATTTGGTAACTGAAGTTCTGTATCGCAAGAGTTCAGCTCATTATTGTTTTGACCTACCGACTATTTTTAAAAAAATTGTTTTGTCCTACCGATCATTAAAAACAATTTAATGTGAGGTATTATTTTGAATACCCGCTTTCTGAATAAAAAAAACTGTTTCACGCAATTTTTTAAGGTTTCTGAAATATTAAGCATTAGTTTTGCTCCATATCAATTTTTTCAATGTTTATTAAGTATTGTTTTGCTCTACACGCCACTATTTGGCGAATGCTGAAAATTTTTCAAACAAAAGTGTACAAAAAATTAATTTTATTCTTGCTTTGCTTCATTTTCGTTAGAAAAACAAGCTACTGAAGCGAAAGCAAAATAAAATGACAACAAGAAAATAAATTTTAGTCTTGCTTAGTTCACTGCCTCGTATGCAGCACAAACAATAATTTTCACTTTCAATAAAATACTATTAACTTCTTAGTTGGTTAATGAACGGTCATAAAAATTTACATTTTTCTTTAAAACACATGTCAGAAGCAGTATTGAAAATTGTCTTTTTTTCTCCACTACGGCTTTTGGCATATGCGCCAAACCAACAAGGAGTTGACGATATTACAAAAACACTTGGAAAAATACTAAAACATGTGTAGCTTTTTCAGTTGGTAATCTAGAGATGACAAACTTTGCAGGAGTTATATATTTTGATTTTCGCTACATTTGCATAAATAGTTAGTGATGTAAAATGAGTGATTCATATCGAAAACGTCATTGTCGAATGTACCATAGTGCCCAAGCTGCCTTAGTCTCCCCTAAATCTTTATGTAACAAATTCATTTCTTATTTACAATTTAATTGTCAAAAAATTTAAATGAATTATTTTTATTTTTTTATTAAATTTTCTTAAGTTTTTTATTAAAAAAGTTTTTAGCCATTTTTCACTAAATTTAGCCACTTTGTTCATCGAGTTCTGGCAACACTGACCTTATGACATAAATTTATTTTGTCCCAAATGGTGTACATTCTGTAACATTTTACTGTAAATTCCTGAATGTAAGCTTTAAGTGTTCGTTAAACAAACGGTAAGCCGGTTTTAGCGAACACTTCAAGTTCACATTAAGTTATTGGCCTAAAGGGGCAAGACAATACTATACTATGACTATACTTTTTTCATTGTATAATTTTAATACCGTTTGCTAGATCATTAAAATTAATTAATTGAATTAATTAATAAAATGTTAAAATGACAGTAAGTACGTGATATGGTTTGTTGGTCACGCTTTTTATGGAGAGCTTTTTGTCAACGTGTGAAAATACCTATTGACTTACAAACTTCGTATGATGCATTATAATGCATAGAAGTTATCTAACATACTTTATATTCAATAATAGGATTAAATCCAAAAATTTGAATATGTAAATTGATATTTTTTATGACAAAAGTTAAATATTACATTTTTTAAGGCACATAAAAATAATTTAAGTTGATTATAAAAAGACACTTCTAAGTAGCTTCAGTTATTCAATTCATAGGTGGGGCTCATTTTATATAGCGTTTTAAAGTGGGAGGTTTAGTGTTACGCTTAATTACAATTATTAATTTCAATAAAAATTATATTAAAGTTTTATTTTTAGAAATTTCATTGAAATAACCCCGCATTTTTGATAATTTTATTAACAAAACCTAAAATCGTGAACTTGTTCAAAATTCAAAAAAAAGGATTGGTGGTTTGGTGAAATAATGGATTGATGAGATTAGTTATCATTGGCTAAAATACAAGACAAAGTTTAAAAAAATTTTATCCTTATCTATTTCATAGTACTGATAAATCCTTTGTACCATCCTTTATTAATGAACACTTTAATGGTCAAGTGTACCAATAAAGCATATTATTTCATTATATTGATTTATTACCGCAAAAAAGCTCAAGCGATGAAAACAAAATTTTACAGGCGAAAGTTTTTTTTATTTCATAGTTTTTATTTGTTTTTTAATTTTCTAAGCTAATTCCGCGAAGCTCTACGCTTTTCTGCAGAAAAGAAAGCAGATTATCTGGCGGAAATGGAACCCGCAACGCCGGCGCTGATAGACTAGCTGACTACCAGCTGGCCTACCGGGCACTTTTTGTATGAAGGTTGTCCCTTAAGATAAAATTGTTTGTGCTATAAAAAGGAAAATTGATAAAAGCGTCGCTTAAGCTTTGTTTGAGGTAATGCTTTGATATGGGAGCTTGGAATAATGGTTTTGTTTGCAAATATCGGTTTTTTTTGCGAACATCATTTCGCTAGGTCAATATTACAATGTTGTATGGATACATTTTTTTATTTCCAGTTAAAAATGTTCAAGGGTTGTATGGAACAATTTACAACCTGTAGTGTTGGTCCAGAGACGGCAACAAGGGTTGACAACCTTGACAACCTTGTTAAACTTAATTTTCTTATGTAACTTTATTTGAAAAAAGTAGAATAAAAAAAAAGAGATTATAAACCTGATTTTTGAATATTTTGCTATTTTACAGACAATATGGTAACAGCGATTTGTAGACCGATCTAGCCAAATTTAATTAGTAATCTATCTAAAACCAAATATAACTATACACAAAAAATTGTAACGTTACTGACTGATTGACTGACTGATTCATCATCGCACAGCCTAAACGCCTGAAGCTTAAAACTTGAAATTTGAACCGGATGTTGTTTCCTTCCCAAATTGATCCAGTAAGACAGGACTTTTGGAAATTCGAATGTTCAGGTGTTAAAAATGGTAAAAACGGGTAAATTCGGAAACCTTATATCTCCAAAACTAAAAGAGGTAAAAATGTAATACTAATCGTTGTTCGTTGGGGCAATAAGTGGACATGTGCCTAATCTTTTTTTTTAAAGTTAGGGAATAAACGAGGTAAACTTGTATTTTAATACTTTTTTGTCACCCCATCTAGTGTCCCAATGTCCTACCGAAGTCCCTTTTTAGACCGAACCGAAACCGAACTTTACTTTACCAAATTCACAATAAAAAAAACTTTGAATTTTTGAGTCAAATTTATAAAACAGAAATAACCATTTATTTATTATTAAAATGTTTTCTTTTCGAACATTTCTTTCACTTCAATGTGAGGAATTAAGTCCTGCTATTCCCATAATAGGAAATTTTAATTTATTTTCTTCTATTTAACTTCCGATGTTGCTTGCCTGTTTGCCTTTTTTTAGAAACAATATATTTTACCACAACCAAATTTTGAATTTTTGATTTCGTTCATTACCTTTTAGGTTCTACCAGGGTTGGCTGCCCACTGGGTAACCCAGAAAAACCCACCGGGTTTTAACGGGTATTTTGTTTAAAAAAACCCAAGTGGGTATTTTTCTTTATATTCATTTAAACATAGATGGTATAATTTTTACATTTTGTTTGCAGAAACATAAAAGAAAATAATTATAAAATGCATACAATGTGTTTATTTGCCCATTTGTCCGTCCGTAGATTTAACTTTAGAGGGCTTTTCTCTATTTATTAATTGAAACATAGATCGTATACCACTTTAAGGTATTTAACTGCAAATTCGGCCTTTTCTAAATCTATTTCATTTTAAAAATCAAAATCAGTTTTTTTTTAATGAATTTGATTAAAATTTATTTTAATATTTAAAGTGCCGAATTTGATTTGAAAAATGCGGAATATGATTTGTAAAATACTCAATTTGATTTCGAAAATTTTGGAATTTGTTTTTTAAAACCCGGAATTTGATTTTAAAAAGGCCACAACTGAAGTTTAAATCCTCTGCATAAAAAATTACATGCAAATAATTAAAAAATTCATAAAAATCGCAGCGCAAACACGTACACAAGGCTCAGATTTTAAATGTTGATACATTTTTACAAGAGCTAATGCTTTTTCCAATCCAAGACGATTTCTATGGTTATTCTATATTAAACAATAACGTGAATTTTTTTCTTTTGATGCTGAACTAGCAGGGCAATTTATTAGTGAAGTGCAAAAGTCGTAAAAGTTTGCTGGTAAATATTTAAAATTTATGACATTCAGATTTTTTGATTGCAAAAATGAATTTTTTCATTTAATCAATCAAATAAAATCTTTACTAAATACCATTATTGTGAAAAATATTCTGCAGCTTAAATTTTAGATGACGAATACAAGAAATGTGAGGTGGTTTTGAGATATCCATTCTTCTGCTTTCTTTAAGGGATGCTTCATATTCGCTAAATAATGAGTTGGAGTAAGTTCAACGATATCCCGTTTGGAAAGTAGTATGTATATCATGTTCAACAATTTACTTCATTAGCAGTTGCATTTGTAGCGGAGTAACTTTGTAAAGCATTTATAGCTTTTTGAACTTTAATAAACATTTGTTGGATATTCAAAGCTTCTTTATACAACTAAACGTTATTTATCATTCTATGAATGTCATAGTCAAGGTTCAAAAAAGTTCCACTGTACAACACTTGGCAGTTAAGGATTAGATTAGGGAATTAAAAAAAAGAGCTCGATTTTAAATCCACTTCTTTTTGAATTGCAGAACGTACCCGGATGCCATAAAAAATCTTGAAGATTTTCTTGCTAAATCTATACCGAAAAGGGCTAAATGGACAATATTGCTTAGACCAATTATTATATCATTACATGAAAAACAACAAACCCCAAAAAAACCCATGGGTTTGTGAGGTATTTTTTTGAATACCCGCTTTCTGAATTTAATAAAACTGTTTCGCGCAATTTTTTATGGTTTCTGAAATATTCAGCATTAGTTTTGCTCCATATCAACTTTTTCAATGTTTATTAAGTATTGTTTTGCTCTACACGCCACTATTTGGCGAATGCTGCAAATTTCTCAAACAAAAGCGTACAAAAAATTTATTTTATTCTTGCCTTGCTTTATTTTCGTTAGAAAAACAAGCTATTGAAGCACAATCAAAATAAAATGTCAACAAGCAAATAAATTTTAGTCTTGCTTAGTTCACTGCCGCGAATGCGGCACAAACAATATTTTTCACTTTCAATAAAATACTATTAACTTCTTAGTTGGTTAATGAACGCTCATAAAAATTTACATTTTTCTTTAAAACACATGCCAGAAGCAGTATTGAAAATTGTCGTTTTGCTCCACTACGGCTTTTGGCATATGCGCCAAAACAACAAGGAGCTGAAGAAATTACAAAAACACTTGGAATAATACTAAAACATGTGTAGCTTCTTCAGTTGGTAATCCAGAGATGGTACCACGAGAGGAGCTGCACCTGGGATTATTAAATTATATCCTTATCTAGTTATTGGTAAATTTCCTTTGGGAATCACATGGTGGCTGTAGTTTAAAACCAAAATCTTGGAAAGGGAGATCTTTAAAGTCAGTTTAAAGGACTGGTTTTTAGCCTTAAGGGGAAGTTTGGCTGCTGGCGCATCTCCCTGAGTGGGGTTGCTATGCTGCTTGCCTTTCAGCAGCGGAGGTTATACAGCACCAGTACTTTGGCAAGGTACATTATTCTGCTGGATTATATTATACTATATAAATCGCCATCGGTCAATGTGGTTCACGCTCACACGCGGTGACGCTGGTAAATGCGCTATTCTTAGCTAGTGCAAAGAGTATCGTAGGACTAGGTCCTCACGACAGGTACTCACGTAAATTCAATTCGACTCAATACACACGGACATCGTTGAATCAACTACCCTACTCATAAAGATCCAAAATATATACGGGCATTTCCATAGACGTGTCACGTTACGCCTTCAAGCAGTTTATCTTGTATTTTAGACACATGTTGTTAATTTTTTTTCTCTTTTTTACTAAATTGTCATTTACACTAAAATTGAAAAAAAAAATTTAATAAAACATAAATTATTTGTTGAGAAGCAATTTAGAATGTTTGATGCTGTAACGTGACAAAAAGTAGACTTTCCTGTGGAAATACCCATATACTTCATGGGTTGCAAAATTAGTATTGTAGAAATTACAAACAGCGTGACAAACTTTTATTTCTCTAAGTAGGGTATACAAACTAGACATTTATTTCCATGTCTGGAAAAGGAAGCAAATCAAATCTTAAACAAACTTGTTAAATTTTTTTTCAATCACATAAGAAACTATAGGGTGCCTTAAGATCGAATTTGTGCCACTAGCATTCTTAACTTGTTGTTTTATTCTTGTTTTTGTTTGACTCTAAAATTGTTGTTGTAACACCGACACAACATTTGAAACTCTATAAGAAAAATTTGTTAATCTTTGAACAAATTTTTGTTATTTATTTATTTTGGTTAAATCTTTTTGGGTATTTTTTTTTCGAATTTGCTTTAAAAAATAGCATTTTGTTGAAATTGTTTTTTATTTCGTTTTTGGTTATTTGGCGTTAGTTATTTTTGATGAACTGAACGTGTTGCTTTGATTTATCAATTTAACCCCGATTTGTACAAGAAGTACGTTTTGTTTAACACGATACTAAATTTAACAGAGTATTGTTTATAACTTAAAAAGAAAAAAAGAAAAAAAAAACAAAAAACAAACGCTTTATTAGTAACGGCTAATCCGCTGGGTAAAATTAAGAAAATATTCGCTTTAGAGGTATTTTTATGAACAATGCGTTGTTTTGTTTTTTTTGTAGTCTTTATTGCTGGTTTCCCAAAAGGGTTTTAAATTTACAATTGTGCAATATTAACAAAAACCAAGTACGTGCCATGTTTTATTTACTAGAATGGCAAATAAATTCCGTAAATTGTGTTCTTAATCCAATGCAAATATTGTAAATTTACAGGTATTTCAAAACAAAAGAACATTTGGATTATTTTTAACATTTTTGAAATCGTGTTTAGTTTTTTTTTTTTTTTTTTGTAAATATCTGTTCTGGTATAGAATTAAGTTTGTTGTTATTTCGAAAGAAATTCAAAGTTACAAATCGTAAAGGTTTCGTTTATTTTTTTATAATTTTAGTAGATTTATGGGAAATTATTCTAAAAAAACTAATCAAGTCAAACCTCATTACAAAATGTTTGGGTGAAAAATGCATAACGAAACTCATATTTACTTTCCAAAATCTAGTAAAACCGCTATATAAGTCAACATTTTCAGAATAATGGTTTGGAATTTTCCATAAGGTATATATTCCTCTAACTTCTATTCTCCATCGGACCCGTCAATAGAACTTAGTTCCATCCAAGATTTACGACGTTGGTTCATTTCGAATTCCATTGAACGTCTCCATGTTCTGCGCGGCCGGCCGCTTTCGCTAAGAGCTTGTTTAGATACATTTTTGTCGTTTTGACGGACGGAGTTTCCTAAACACTGCCACTTTCGTTTACATATCTGGGTCTGGATTGCTACTTGTATTTGGTTTGTCTTTGCTAGCAACTCGGCTTTGGATATCGTTCTAATCCAAAAGAATCGTATATCCATAACCAGTATAAAAATACCTCACCTTCGTTGATGCAAAAACTGCTCTTGAATACGTTCCTCAAACGATATTTTTGTTTACTCATACATCTTACAACATAAATTATATTCTTAGCAGTTAGTAATTAGAAAATAGTCACAACTATAAAATTACCAATAATTAAAAATATTAATAAAAAAATCTTCAACCCCAAATTCGTAGATAATATTTGCTAGCAAAAACCAGCTTAGACGCCCATTACATTCGAACTTTACTATTTGTTAATAATAATTATAAATAACATTAAAACAACTATAAAGTAATAAACTCAATAAACTTATACTTGTCAATTTCTTACTAATTAAACATAAATATTTAAAAAAAAACAACAAATTTACATAATAATACACAGAAAAAATTATTAGAAGAGTCTTATCAATTAAAAAAATTATTTAAAAAGTATTTTAAATTTAATTAATGTGATAATTGAATCAATTATTTTTTTTTTGTTGAACGAAAATGAAAAATATAATTTTGATTTAATTAACATTTTTTAGTTGTTTTAAAAAAAATTTTGAATTATAATAATAATTAAATAACAAAAAATTATTTCGTTTAAAATAAAATAATTTAAACTTGTGAAATTGTTGTTGGAAATTGTCAAAATCAATCAACACATTGTTTGAAATTAATATTAAAAATATCATTTATTGAAAAAAAAAATATTCAAAATATTAAATTTTTTACAATTTTAAGTAATCAATATAATCATGTTGGTAAAAGGTGCGAAATCAACAAATGGGTTGCTTGATTCTATGATTTTGGAATGAATTTGGTGACTAGAGAAAATTTTTAATTTTTTCTGTGTACTTGATGCAATAAAAATAATTGACGATCTTCAATGTCCGCAATTCCTAAATAAAACAAAAAAATAAATAAATAATATTTCTATAAATTATATAATATTCTTAATGTTTAATAAAATATTTTTTTACAAAAATTCCTAAAACTACAAATTAAATTGCAAGTTTGTTGCTCAAGTCTTTTGTTTTCAACCATAAGCTTAACACTTTTAAGATGTATTTAAAGTTAATTTAATTATGAAACAAATAAATAATAACACTTATTGTTTAAAAGATCGTTGAATTTAATACTTTAACTGTATAATTTTTTTTAAAACATTTTTTAAATGTCACTATTTAGAAAAGTGTGTTCCCCTTGTTTTAGAATGAGTTTTTACTCTGTAATTAAGTGGTCACAAAGTTTAAACGATTTAACTTTTATGTTTAATTTAATTTGTAGTTTGCTATTCAATTTAATTAGAAGGAAATAAAAACTCTAATTTTTCATTCTTTAGAATATTTATGCGCATGATTATTAAATGACGACATTAACAATTTGCATAAAACTGCAGCTAATTTGATTAGATATTCTTAAATAACAGTTGAATTTAAATGCTTATTATATCAAATAATTGCTTAGAGCATAGTTGGAATTATAAGAAAATGTTGTAGACAGACACATTTCTCTTATGTGTTTTCTTAATTTGAACAAGTGCATTTTGATTACTAATTTATTAAAAAAGTTGTAATTTTTATGGTGGTGATATTTAAAAATAAATTAAGTAGCTACAAGTAAATTTAGTTGTATTAGATTTATTTTTTGTTGGAAAAAGGTAGTGTAAAATTATTTTTTAATGGGCCTTATATGAAAACTAACTTCTACCTAAAATTTTTGCTACGAAATTTATATGACAATTATTTGTACTAACTTTTCTATCCGCTATTTGTCTGAAGATTCAAAAGATAAATTTACATCTTTGGTATTTCTTAGCAAAAGAGTGGTCCAGCCATAATGCACGATGTTAGTTGTGAGTCACACCTTCTTTGCCCAGCTTAATTTGACATTTCTTTATTTCAGTGTTTGACAAATTCAACCATGGAGAGGTACGCAAATTCGATGGATGGTTCAACAGACAGAAGTTAATGCTGACTTTACAAAGAAAATCATCTTCAGCGACGACACACACTTTCACCTCAGTTGGTTCTTAAACAAGCAACATTACCGCATTTGGGCAAATGAGAATCCACGAGTGATTGTTGAAAAGCCTATGAATCGATGCTGGCGGCATCATCGTGCTTTACATCTTCACAAATGAGGTCGGCCAACCAGCTACAGTGAAGGGTGTTCGCTATCTGGAGATGCTAGCGGACTTCTCGTGGCCAGTAATTGAGGATATGGACCTGGGCGATATGTTGTTCCAACAGGTTAGTGTGTGAGAAATTCAATGGCCGTGTTATGTAACGTTGTGGCGATGTTAACTGGCCGCCACAATCTTGCGATTTCTTAAGGGATTTTTAAAAGACAAATTATACTTCAAAAAACCAAGGACAATTCAAGAGATAAAGAATGACATAATTCGGGACATTAAACATCCTAACCTTCGTTTAAAGGTAGCCGTTTCGAGTATTTGACCGTTATTTTATTTCGCGCATAATTGTATAGATCCTTCTAGACGGGAACGAGTCGACGAAGCATATACTGTATGACTGCCTTTAGGAAGCAGAGGGTCTTTTGGCCAACTTAGGGGAGTGGGTACAATAGACCTAACCTGGTCGCGGAACACGTCACTGTAGGGGGAACCTCCCCACTTAATCGTTGGAAAAAAATATATCCTCCTATAATAATTAAAAATATTAAGATAATTCTCTGAAAACTTGTGTTTGTGGTGGACCAGTCTTTAGTTGAAATAAAAGGCCATTGAATAAACAGCAAAACATCGTTTATAGAGAATTTTAATGACTTTATATACGCGCAGAAAAACACACTTCCAACAGAACTATTTTTGACGCATTCATGACTGACTTTGATCCGCTTGTACAATTTTAATGGAACTTTTAAATATGTACCAGGTGACCCGCAGGATTTGCTTAGAGTGAATAAAGAAAATTTTGACTTTTCCCACACCTGGGTTGGTACATGGGTATTTAAATACCGAGCGGACTTTGTTGTGGTATATTTCTTGATATCGTCAGCTTATTATTGGTTTGACCTTCCGACTTAAAAAAACAGTTTGGTATGGGGTATATATATTTTAAATGCCCCCTTTCTGAATTCAAAACCTTCTTTACGAAATTTTTTGTGGTTTCTAATGGTGTTTTCCTTTCTACAAATAATGTGCCTTTTTTTTTAAAAAAAATTGCAATTTGGTGTCTGTTTCTTAAAAATCTTGCTCCCGAAAAGCATGAGTTTTTTAGAATAAAACAAGCCACCCTTTTCGGGAGCAAAATTTTTAAGAAAAAGACACCAAATTCAATTTTTTTAAAAAAAGGCACATTTTTTTGTAGAAAAGAAAACACCATAAGATTTTAAGCCTTTATTTTGCTCCATATCTACTATTTTAAAGTTTATTAAGTATTGTTTTGCTCTACTCGCCACTGTTTGGAAAATGCTGCAAATTTCTGATACAAAATCGTACAAAATAAATTTTACTCTTGCTTTGCTTCATTGCCATCAGAAAAAAAGGAGTAAAAGCAAAATAAAACGCCAACAACTCAATACACAGCAGTAAGTATACGTATGCGGTACAAAAAGCTACTTTTTAGAAATAAATTTAGAAAAGTGGCGCATGCCGCATAAACCAATAATTTTCACTTTCAATAACGTACTATAAACTTCTAATTTCGTAAATGAATAATTACAAAAAGTTACATTTTCCCCCAAAACATATGCCGGAAGCAGTAGTAAAAAATACAATCAAATTCTATCATGTTTTCTGAAAACTTTATGCAAACCTTCATTGTCATTTTTTTCCACTACGACTTTTTGGTATATGCGCCAAACCAATAATGAGCTGTCGATATTTAACATATTTCTTTTAGTTTTTTTTTAATTATAGATAATATTTACATATATATTACTACACAGAAAAATTTAAATTTCCAATTCAAACAAAAAATTTGTAGAATCAAAACATTTTTTGTCTGAAATCGGTCCTATAAACAAATTCGCATATTCAAACAATTTATTTGCATTTTGTTTATTGAAAAAAACACTGATTTTTTCAAACAAATAATTTACAGAATCAAACAAAAAGTTTACTGAAATTCATATAAATTTCAAACAAATAATTTTGCTGAATCAAACAAAAAGTTTTTGCACAAGCAATGACTGAAGGAGGAGATGAAGGCAGAAGCAGAGCGGCGACTGGCTTTGAGACCCATTCTTTGTTGGAATAATTTTTGAACGAAGTCTTGTTTATAGGTACACACAATGTTTTTCTTCATCACTCACTGTTGCTGTATCCTTTCCTTGCGTAAAGAAGAAGAAATGAAACCAAAAACGGCAACAGACCGACTCGACATGTTTTTCGTCATCGTTCTATTTTTGTATTTGATGTATTTAACTAAACAAAAAAAAAAAATGGAATACGGGTTTAAATATTTTATACAAAATTATGAAAACTTGAAACCAATAGCGCGTATATTATATTTTTGAATAGTTGTCAACATTTTTGTTGGTTAAATAAAAATCAAACAAAAATTTTAATTGAATCAGTAAAATAATTTGTAGAAATTAAAAAAAAATTCAAACAAGCGTTTGTTTGAAAATAATTCGGCATTAATTTTTTCTGTTTCTAAATTTAAAAAAAATTTGTTTCTTCACGACCAACAAACAACAAAAGATACGTATATTATGTATGCCGAGAAAGTGGGCGTGGTCAATAAAACTTGTTCATGCATATTTTTCGAAGTTTAGACGTTATTCGCTCTAAGTTTGAGCGGAAATAACGAAAAATATTTAGCTAAACCTAACTTTTTCTAACAAGACTTTTAAAGGCAACTTGTAATAACGGGCCTTGGTAGTATGATTACGTGTTTTATAAAAATAATTTAACAAGAATAAATGCATTGCGTCACCAATTGATGTTAGTTTTTGTATAATTTTTTTGGGGCAGTTTTCCACATTTCGGCTTATGGCTATTTTCGTACTGAACCGACTAACCAGGCTCTTTCGCTAACCGCTAAGGAGAACTAGAAACAATTCGGCATCTTAATTGTTTTTTCTGTTAAGTCTCTCAAAAGTGACAGACAGGCATACGAACAGACCGACTGACACAAAGAATATACTTTATCAGATAAGTCGGATTTATATTTCAATGCCTGATTTAAATGAGTATGGAAGAAGTGAAAGATTTGACACAGCCGTATCAAATCAATTGCATTGATACTAATCATAACAACACTTAAATGATACTTAAAATTTCCACACAACTCAACAAATAAAACTTAAAATAAAACTGCAATTTTACCATGAATTGAGTTAAATTGAATTATGATGAAAGCATAAATGAATATTTTAATTTAACACTTAAAACATCAAATTCTTCAAAGATAAAATTGCATTCAAATGCAAAACAAATTAGCATAATTTGTATGTGTTCAAAGAGAAATAGAAAATAAGGGCTACAAATTGTCTGTATCGAATTAATTCAAATTATTCGTATCACTTTGCTTTTTTGTTTTTTTTGCTTTTAAGCCAACAAAACAATTTGTAAAATGTACAATTAACCACAGTTTTTGGTGAGAAAAATGTTTCATATTCAAGTAATATTTATGAATTAGTTTCATAATTCTTTTATGGTAATTTTTTTATTTTTTTGCTTAAAAGATAAAAATGACTTTAATTGCTTTCATTAAATTTATTTAGCCATAAAATTATGCAGAAGTGCTAAATAAGAAAAACAGAAAAAGAGATGTCTGTGGAGATTTTTTTTTGGTTCAGAAGTATTTTGGTGTGGTAATATTGAGTGTTAATTTAGTCGTTTTTCAGTTAGAGTAAGAAATTTAATATTGTGAAGGTTTGTGTGGGAAATATGGCAGGTTGAAGTTGCTGCACTACTTAAGTTCCAAACGACGTTTTGACACCTGGCAATAATATTCAGTACAAAACGAATTGTTTCCTAAAGTGCTGGTTAGCACAGAGCAAAATAAATAGCATTCTCTTTTTCCTTCTCTCCTAAAAGCTCAAGACTTGACGGCTAAAACTTGAAGAGTGTGCACCAGCACTTATGAAAACAATCCGTTATGTACAAAATATTATTGCCAGATGTCAAAACTACGCAATAGCAAACTACAAAAGTTATCTTAAATATCAATATTAAGAAAATCAAATTTTTATTTGTTCAGAAGAAAAACTCAAACAATTTTATTTTCGTTTATAATTAAGCCAATTCAGTTTTCTTCAAATAATAATTACAATGATTGATTTCAATATTTTTTTCCACAAGTGGTGAAAGAAAAATCAGACCTTGAGTGTAGTAAACCACAACCACCACGTGAATCCCGGAAGAATATTTTCAACGAAAAAGTAAAACTCCGCGGAAATCCAATCTGGCTGAAATACAGAAAGCATTTCTTGCAAAAGGTTCATTTTCAGGGGCAACTGACTCTGTTCAGCCACTTTTTCAAAAATTCGTACAAATCTCTTCCGATCTCCGAATTTAGGATATTTTACGTATTCCATGTTATTAACTGTACCATATTTCCCCGTACGATGTAACACTAGAACGTCAAATATTCTTAATTAATATAATTCCTACAAACTCCCGGGGTCTCCATAAAGCTAGAAACGCTATTGAAAGTAAACGACAGGAAATCCGCCAACAAGGCTGACAGGCACACGCATTACAAATTACAGTCGAAGTTGAAAGTATTGCGAAGGATAAATTGCAGTGAATACAGTTTGTTAAGGCCCTATGCTCCTTATAGGATCTTAGGAAATATTCATATATTTTTTTTTAAAAGGCAGTTAATTGTACACAGAAAAACATAACAAGAATTATTATGTAATTAATAAAAAATTTTTAAAATTTTCTAATATTTTTAACAATTTTCTTAATTAAATTGTTTGTAAATTGTCATAATAACAATTTTTTTCAGTTGAAAAAATAAAATAATTTTGTGTCAAAAATTCAATATTTTTTGAATTTTATCTCGTAAAGAATTAACGATATGATTGAAAGCTAAGACAATCTCTGGGGTAAGTAAAGCTTTTATTTAAAACTTCTTATCAACATTTTAACGGGGTTTTGTTTATTTTAGTTTTCAAATTATAGTTGATGATTGTGTCAAGATTCCGTTTTGTGCACATCCACTTCTAAGTATGTCCCTGCTCAAGCTGTTTGCAATGAGATCTTCAATATATTTAAATAAAAAATAATTTAAATCAACATTTTTAATGCATTTCCTTCTTTTAAAAGTGCAATACATTTTTTAAAATTAATAAGCAACAATATATTTTATTAATATGACAATTTTGTAATAAAAAATTGTATTTGATTGCCAACAATTATTTTATTTAATGTTACAAACTCAATGTTAAAAATGTTTGTTGAATGAGAACAATTTTAATTAAGAAAAGTATTTTTTATATTTACAAAATCGGTTGTTGGTGCCTTTTCAATTAAAAAATTAATTGTATTGACGAATATGGTATTCAATATAACAATTGATTTGTCGTATTTTTTTTCTGTGTACCTGAGTTTTTCCTTTGGTGGTAGTTGAACTTGTATACGTGAATAAGCCACACAGATACACCAATTAAAAAGCTACATTTCCGATAAAGTTCGAGCGACACCTCCAGAGAGTGCGATTACGGCTCTTTTTTATAAAACAGACTCCTATTCGTCATATCTGTGAAGGCGATTCGTCATCCCATTGATGACATAATTTAAGTTTTTGACCCTGATGACAATTTGGCCAAGAGATTTTAAGGCTGACATTACAATACAGAAAAGTGTCATGGGGTCGAAAACGAAGACACTTGTCATAATGCTGATGCCGAGATACATCAGCGTTATGACGCCATTTCTATCAGTGTAGACGAAGCTAAAAAAAAGGTGGCACTTACGGGACTGTACGCTACTTACGAACGTACTTAAGATAGCCCTACAACCTGTTGCCTGCTCATAGCTGCTTTACACTATCACACAAGTCTTACGTATTTGGAAAAAATACAAACCTGTCATTATGAGTTGTTATTGCTTTTTGAAAATTTTCAACACTAATTAGATCTGGGAAGCATTTACGTACAATACTTAAGACTATGTTAAGACTATATTTCAAAAATTTTTTTAAAATAACAATTTAAATTAAAATTTTTCTAAAACTTTCTATACGTAGCTATTAATTAAGTATTTCACAGAAAAAAGTATCAATGTAAAATCTTTATTCGTTTAGCCCCAAGAAATGGAAATTGTTAACCTCTCTTTAGTCAACTTTCCTGATTTTAACAGTGTCCCAAAACTACAAATCTCAAGTAAACGATTTGAAAATTTACTATACGATGCAGAATTTGTTGTCTGTCGAGCTGCGTATTTTCAGACCTTAAATTTAATTTGTTGACTTATGTCCAGCTAGATTAGCGACCTGGGGTCTTATCACCGAATTCGATACTGTCGTATCGAATAAACTATCAAATGTTTTTTTGGCATACGATAGACTCTGACGTATCGAATGAAAACTCGAGAAATGTAATGTCGAGTTACTCTATACACAGAAAAAATAGAAAATCGATTTCAATTAAACAATTCGTTCAGACAATTAAATATTTAACTAATGTTGCCTCTGCAAAGGAATTGATCATATCAATTAACGGATTTGTATTTTCGAGTCATTGGGCACAAATTTAGTCAATTAAAAAATTAATTGCATGAACAAAAAAATACACCACACATAGACAAACATTTAATTTTATGGGTTTTGATTAACAAAATTAATTGCAGCAAACAAAAAATTAATTGAATAATTAATGTACACCAATTAATTATTTAATTGAATAATTTTTTGCAAACATTTTTTCTGTGTATCGAAGGCTATCGATTTCATTCGATATCGAGAGTCATGATACCAAAATAAATAATTTCTATCAATTTTGCTCGATGTCGTAAGCAGTGATTAGACCCCTGCACTTTGTTTACAAGAATGGATTTTTAATACACAACATCTATGCTGGTATAGAGTATAAACATCAGACTTGAGTCAAAAAAATTGATCAAGCTCCAAACGAGCAAACAAAAAAAAAACCAAAACGAAATGTACATACCCATTAAATAAGAAAGAGAGAACGTACTTTAAAATGGTGCTATGCTTTTTAGAAAATATAAGGAATTCCCTAAGGATCTAGTCCATCAAACCTTAAATTTATGTAAAATTTAACACATTTTAAAAAGTAATATTTAAGCGATTTTAAATGAGGTGGAAACACAAGTCTACATTCATCTTAAAGCTATGAAACCGCTTTAACAAAAACAGTTTATTTCATAAATCCTTCTTGGTAAGTGGAGAGAGAGGTCAAGTGGGTTTTGGGTCATGTGACAGAATTTATGCGGATGCATTCATGACATGGTTGGGAGGGCAAAATGAGACCAACATCAGTCTCAAAATTCTTTATGTGGTGGTAGATTGTTGTGTATTTGTCAGTTTTGTTTGTTTTCATATTTCTTTCGTGTTCGAATGCGTGGCTGGTGAGGAGGGTTGGAACCCCCCGAGGAAAAAATGCACAAGAGCTAGTGGGAAACCTCGCCAGACCAAACGGTTCGTAACAGAAAATAAGAAGTTAAAAGCGATTAAATTTTTAAAATTTATTATAAAATCATACATTTCAGCCAGATAATTGAAAGGTACATATTTAATCACCCTGTTTTTAGGGGAAATGTTTACGTAGAGATCTGAATTTTTGGCTTCTGAGGTTCTCAGGTGTTAATTTTAATATGAGTATTTACAATAAGAAATTGGCGGTAAAATAAATCAAGACTTCTGGCCGCTATTTTTAAAATAGCAACACTGTGCCACTTATACCATACAGTGCAATCGCTGTATTTCAATGCTCTTAACTACGTTCATGTCAGGATATATCTGATACAGCTAACGGTTCAGTTGTCGTCTGTACTCCTCGTTAACTCAGATCAGGACGAAGGATTTTTGTCTCAAGAGCACCTTGCGAATATTTATTACAATGTATTATTATTACAGTTCGCGGATAGTTTTACTCTCCGTAGAAATGCAGAGTAGCTGCCCTTGGTTGTCGCGGACAGTCAGTGGTTACAAGGGGAAAGTTTCGAATGGTCTTTCGAGTTTCCACTAAATTCCAAGTTTGTCTGTGATTCTTGTATCGTTATATATAACCCTGTTAGTCGCATGCGTAACTGCATGCCTAAATGCGATATTGGCAGCCAAAATACCAGGATCAGATGCTCTGGCCTAATCAGTCATTCGTCTTAAATGAAACCCTATAACCGAAACCATAAAAACAAGTATGTCCCTTGCTCCTTGTAGGAGTTGAAAGGAACAAATATATTTATGTTGCATTACCATAAAGAAGCACGGGTAGACTAATCGTGTTGTATAATCGTATTTTAGTTCAAGAGTTAGTCAAGAGAAGGCTCTGTTCAAAAACTTTCTGCTTAAACAACAGTACCCCATGTCGAAATTAACTAAATTCGCCATTCATTCCTGAAGTTTATTAAAAAAAGATTGAATAGACCAAAATGTGTAGAAGTTAAAGACTATTCCAACCATTTTGTTTTTCTCTTACGACTTCCTGTATGAAAAGCTGAAGTTTATTTTGATTAATTCAACCACATTGACAAAGTTTTATCACGTCACCCTCGCTTTTTTTGTACCTATTCACTAGATTCATTTTTCATGCTTAAAGAAGTTAAAAAATTAATAATCAAGTTTTCTTAGACATGCAAATAGTGTAAATTAATCTTTTGGATATCTAACGTATAATTTTATGCTGTCTAATTTTTTGTTTATTTGTTTTCATTTATACTTTTTTTCCTCAATTATTGTGTGTTTTTTTTTTAATTTTGTTAATGTTGTTGGGGGTTTTTTTTAAATGCAACACTGTTGCAACATGTCTAAAATTTTCATATTTTTTGTTTACTTTAAAACCAAAAAATTGTGGTAAAAACAACAAGTTTTTCCGCGTTTTTAATTAGCATTAATGTGTTAAAGTTATAGCAACATAATATTTATGAATTGAAATTGAAAACTATATATAAAGGGTGTCCCAAAATTAGCGCATGAATTGAAATTGTCGCCATTTATGCAGTTAAGTGATGGCGCAGCCCTAAAAAAAAGACTAAAAACTGAGTTTTCTATTTAATTCAAATCTTGCGTTATTTTCGAAATACCCTTTATATGCATATATATTTACGTGTGTATATGGGTTATTAATTTAAATAAAAAAAAAATAATCATAAACTCACTAAACAAAAAGAAATCTTGTAAGAAAACCAAAAAAAAAAAAAACCCCACACACACACACATAATTTTAAACAAGAAAAATTTATGTTCGTTGATTTTGAAAAGAGCCGCAGAATTAAAACTTTGTGAACAAATAAATTAAACACCAAATCATTTTAGCGCTTTATGTTGTGTTGTTTCATGATTAAAAAAAAAAACAAAGCTGTTTGTATTATTTTGTACACTTTAAAGATTTTTTTTGGAAAAATTAGAAAAATAAAAAAATTATTCTCGATTAATCTTTTCTGTGATTTCTCCTGTTAGTAAAAATGTTAAGATTCAAATTTATTATTTTTGCATTTCAATTTCCGACTTCTTTATTGATGAGTATTTTTTTTTTTTTTATTGAAACCATTAATATTTGTTATCATGTTTTAGTGGCACGTCATCAAAAGCCGACCCCTCCTTCTCTGTTTGTTGATAGCATGAATACTAAAGTAACATTCGAATACATTTTATGAAAGTGTTTGAACATAAAATATTGATTGATGAAGTTTAATCAATTTTTTTTTATTGAACTATTTAAAATTTATGTAGAGTAAATGTACGTAGGCTGGGTGAGAATATTTGTACAATGCACGGAAAAAAATTGAAATATATGGGAATAATAATTGTCATACAATTTGAATGTCTACTTAAGACTATGTGGTTTGTGTGAAAAGTAATAGTACTAAGATCTTAACCCATTAAAGTCAATTGGGTATTTAAATGCCCATGTCCTTTCCCAGGAGTGGGAAGATGGAACATTTTTTGTTCACTACAAACAACTTCTAAGGATCCCCAGGTACAAAGTTAACATTTTAGTTAAATCGTACGAACGGATCTATGAGCAGGCATTAATAATAACCGAAATCGTATGTTTAAATATAGCGTCACCTTAAATGCAAACGGGCGAAGCAAAACTTTTATTTTTTTAAGGAGAAGTAAACAACTTTACAAAATCAATAATAATAAATTATTCTTGTAGTTTAAAATTCCTTCATAAAGTTGATATTTTAGATCGCGGACTCATTAGCCTGTCTAAGCCGCGGCGAGAATGCGTAACTTGGTTTCGGTAGGGGCCAGATTAGAAAAGAAATAACAGTGATAACGGGTGGATCACTGGGTGATAGAGAAAAATGCGGGGAGAATGAGTTTCATCAATATATTTATTCAAGCATAACACTTCAAGCTTTCAAAATTATAGTTTGGAAAATGACTCAATTTATTTTAGAAGTTTGAGTAAAAATATATGTATATGTGGTAATAATTTATGCACTTGTTACATATTTAATTATTGTAGTACTGCACATAATTAATAATTTCTCTGCAAGGCCGAAAACCCGCAATACACAAAATGTGTATTAAGCAAATATTTAAGGGTTTAATAATTATTATTATATCGGCATAATATAAAGGCAAAGCCAATCTTTGAAAAAAAATATATGAAATTGGCTCAAAATTGGTAAATCGGTATGCTTTAACGCCATGTGAAACACACTTTGAAGCATGTTCCAATGACTCCCATATTTTACAGAATCATTTTATACCTAAAAAGATTTGGATAACATATTTTTAAAATTTTACGACCTATAACTCCGAAACTAGGAACGATTATTTTCTGTTAAACAAATAATAAAAAAAAACAATAGAACATTTTTTTAAGCACTCCTTCTTTTTATATTTTTTTATATTAGCAACACTTTTTCTTTTTTGTAGTGGACAAAAATAGAAATTAGTTTAATATGACTACAACGACAAAATAAGCAAAGACAACAGCCTGCAGCCATGTAGGCTTGTCGTCGTTAAAAAAAATAATCATTTTCATACACATTCACGTATTCTATTTTTGACTTATTGACGTCGGTAGGAAGCCTGCTGTCTCGAATGTGTTTATAGCATCAATCGCATTTTGAGATCGTTTACTTAAATAAATCTAATTTTTAGATTATTTTAAGTACGAAATCGGGATTGAAGTTAAGTTAACTATTTCGCGAATAAAAATCCGTACTTGAATTAATAATTCTGTACTAAATTCAGAAAAATCCGTACTCACCGTAATATTAATTTTTGCGTACGGATTTTTAATCGCAAAATACTTAAATTATCCTTATTCAATCCCGATTTTGTACTTAAAATAGTCCGAAAATGAGAGTGATTTATGTAAAACTTAAATTGAATCAATTTCAAAATGCGCTTGATTCAAGTATTATAAAGTTAATTTTATCCCGAATTAGAAAGAGAAAATTATTATGATTGATTTACTTACACGTATTACACCTTGCAGAATGATTAAGCACCAGCATCATGTCCGATATGGTTTTTACTTTAGAAATGTTATGTACATATTTAACCAAAAATATAAACTAAATGAGAAGCAAGAGTTCAAATTTATTTTTTAGCCGTTCATGGTACACATGAGTCTGGCCAGAACTTTTTCAGAGTTTATAGAAAATCAAAACATGATTTAAGAATTTTATACTTATTTCAAGAAATTCCAAGATTGATTTTCGAAAGTAATCCCATTTAGAATTGTTTTGAGTACGTTTTATTGTTATTCGTACCTAAGATTGAAGATAAGGGAAATAGAAAAGGCTTTTTGTGATTTAAACACCAAGAAGACAACTGTTATTGATAAGATCAGTAACAAAATGCTTTTGGGGCTACCTGGCATAGCAAAGAAAATTATTCTTTATATATTTAATGCTATTTTACGCCTTGAATACCACCCTCGAGAATGGAAGGTCTCCTTAGTTACGATGATACCAAAGCCAGGAAAAGATCACACAACAGTTGAGTCATATAGGCCTTTTAGCTTATTATCTTGTAAATATAACAAAACTGTTTGAGATGCTCTTGACGTCAAAATTAACCCCAATTTTAAATGACAATGACAATTCGGTTTCAGAAGAGAACATGGCACAATTGAACAAACCCATCGGATAGTAAACGCCATAAGAAAAGCCTTTAATGAAAGAAAATATTGCTCTGCTCTCTTCATCGATGTTTCTCAAGCTTTTGATAAAGTCTGGCATGTAGGCTTGTAACATAAATTGAAGCTAAACCTACCGGTTAACATACACAAGCTGTTATAAATCTACTTGGTCGGTCGAAAATTTATTATTAAAGAATTTGATTTTTTAAGTTCTCCTCAGCCAATTGAAGCTGGAGTCCCTCAGGGAAGCATCCTGGGCCCTCTTTTTTTCCCTTATATATAACTTGGACATGCCAACAAACAATTACACTCTAATCTCAACTTTTGCTGATAATACAGCTTTTCTAAGCGCACACGAGAACAGTCGTGAAGCATCTCGATTTCTGGAGGATCATATATTTCAACTACAACTGTGGTTAAAACAATGGAGAATAAAGGGAAAGAGCAAAATTGCGTACATATACCATTCACCTTCGGGAAACATGCCCCCCTATTAAATCAATAATCAACTAGTGCCTCAACAATCGCATGTCAAATATCTCGGTTTTCGTCTAAATCGGCGTTTAACATGGAAATGCCATATAGAAGCAAAATAAATGCAATTCAAATTAACTGGCTTATTGGAAGAAATTCTGTTCTTAGTCTCGATTGCAAACTACTACTTTACAACTCTATTTTAAAGCCAATATGGTGCCACGGTATTCAACTATGGGGCTCTGCCTCGGCCTCAAATACCGAAAAAGTTCAAAGGCGCCAAAATAAACTTCTTCGAATATGTTAAAAACTCAAATATCCACAAGCATCTCAATGTGCCACTGGTAAGGACTATTATTACGAAGTATGTGGTAAAATATTTAAAAAGGCTAGAGTTGCACCCAAATCCACTAGCTCGAAATATTTTAAATGATAGTGGCCACACTCGCTTAAGGACACTGCAGCACTTACCCATTAAGATGAGCGATAAACACCCATATATGTGAACAGAACCCGTAAAGTATAAGAATATGATTTGATTAATTATTGTTAGTTCCAGGGCTGTGGAGTCGTCCGAAAAAAGTACTAACTCCGACTCTGACTCCAAGCGCTGACATTTTTTAAGTGCGACTCCGTGAGACTCAGTGATGTTAACTTTTATTTTTTCATTACCGTACGACCTTCTAAAAATTAGAGTTTTTAAGATGAACTTACCGTACGCAAACATTAATGTGATGTTTCCAAATGACAGGCGATTGATTATGTAGTAAAATGTATATGAAAAGCACTCAGTCCATCGCCTGTCATATGGAAACAGCACATAAGACACAGTATTCATTAACCATTTATTTAAATTTTAAATGTGTTTTAAGAAGATAATTTTTATTTTGGAAAATTTTTTTTAAATTTTTTATACCGAAAATCTTTGGAGTCGTTTGGAGTTTTTGTGGGTACTACGACTCCGGCACAAAAATCTCAACTCCGACTCCGACTCCACATATATGAAGATTCAATAAATAAATAATGAAAAAAAAATCGTACTTGAATTTTTGAGTCCGACTCGTACTTAAAGAAATCATAAAAAACTTGATTTAACCCGAGTGTTTTTTTTCTGTGGATGGATTGATTTTTTTGAGTGTTGGAAAATAAGTGTGCTCTTTTTTAATTAGATTTTTTACTTTATTCCAAGGATATATTGAGCCTTAACCGCTACAAAAATTATATTTAATTATATTCTGTTAATCCAGCCAAAGTTTGTATGAAGGTTCTGTTTTGTCCACTATTTTTTCGAGCAAAATTAAAAATTTATTTTCTAAAGAAATGTACGTGTTATAATTACTTAGTTGACTTTAACTTCAATTCTTGCAAGAAATATTATTAAAAATCAAATTGTATACTTGAATCAGTTTTCCGATACTTAAGCTTTTTTTGTCTTAAAAGTTTTAAATTACTTTTATTTTCGGTGCCTGCTTTTAACAGCCTATTTCCCAGATATGTTGGAGTGAGATATAAAAAGGTATGAATTCGCAGATTCATTTAAATTTTTTTCAAACTTTTCACTCTGTGCTTTTCTAAATCTTACGACATTTCGTTGTTTGTTTCTTAAGTCTTTTGTTTTGAAATAACCTGCATTTTACACAGGTGTTAAAAAAACTGCAGTCGACACCAAAAACTGTCGAATAAAAAACAAAATTTGTGTACAACTTTTCGCTTTTGGAGTTTAATGAACAGCGTTTGCTTACATTTAATGAAACAAAAGTGAAAGCAACAATTTTTTTTGCCAATGAAAAATGAAGAAGTGGAAGAAATGACAGTTTATTCTACTTTGACTGCAGTTTTTTAAACGCTGATTTTACATACCAATTATGACTATTAATAATTTATAATTTTTTTTTTTGAACTTATTGTTTTTTCTAAAATTAGAGACTTATTGTTCGTTCGGTTATGGTTAAAGAAATGTTTAGTATTATTTTCTTTAAATAATTCAATTCTTTCTTGATTTAAAATATCATAAATTTCTTTCACACATTTAAAGATAAGAGAATTTAATATGTTTAAGCAACAATTAAATTAATTAAAAAATACTTAATTTAAATATATATGGAGTTGTTAAGGCTTTTGTTTTCACATTAGATAAAAACACGCATTCTGTTTTAACAACGGAAATGATTTTGAAATTATTTATTTGATAGTGAAGTTTTTAAAAGAAAATGAGAGAGAGTAATAAAAATATGTATGAAAAACTGGTCAGAGTACTAAATGTGGCTATAAACTGCATTTTTCTGGTAAATTTGCTATTAAGTGAATACATAAAAACTGATTTATAATTATTTAAATTTAATTCAGAAGATTGTTTTATATGGGAATCTAAAATTATGAAATTTATCTGAACATTTTTTGAATGGGCTGTTATGAAATAACTTTTCTCTATTGCTTAATACTTT
Source organism: Pollenia labialis (assembly GCA_949318255.1). Classification (NCBI taxonomy): domain Eukaryota; kingdom Metazoa; phylum Arthropoda; class Insecta; order Diptera; family Polleniidae; genus Pollenia; species Pollenia labialis. The sequence goes on along the minus strand of OX439143.1, from coordinate 41,471,311 downwards.
TTAATTTATTGCACTTTGCTTAACGTGATAACATTTAACCGATTTGTAGCAACAAGCAGTTTCCTAAACAATTTTAAAACTTTCTTCGAAAAAGTGATTTATTTTAATAAACTACACATGGTTTGTGGTTTTTAAATTTTAAAGGGCAATCTTTTGTCATTAATTCTCATTTAGTCATGGAACACAAAAGTGTAAGCAACAATTTATCTTTCTTTTCTTTGAAAATGCCGAATGTTTAGTTTTACTTCTTTAATTTGATTAAAATGCCACTAAAGCAAATCGATTGCCCACCTCAGCTTATCCTGAATGTGTGTAAATTTTAAGGTGCAAGGGATTGTTTGTGTTCGTCCATATTAACAAAAAAAAATATTCAATGATGAAAATATGCAGGCAAGAACTTGCGAACCCATTGGGAGCCGCCCAAGCAGTAGGATTCATCAAATATGGTTTTTGCGAAATTCTATTTAAATGCTATTAAAAAGACACTTCTGCATGAATTCACTATCATGATGTAATATAAATCTATTAAGAAAACCCGAGTTGAAAAAATTGTATGTAAACCTGGGCCCAAATCGTCGCACACGTGTTCGAATGAACTTTCGTATCGAATAAAACGTATCAAAAACGGCATTGCGGCATTCGAATGCTTTCGAATCGAAATTTGTTTAAAAAATGTTATAGATTTTATGCTTGTATATAAATCAACAGTGTTAATACTGACTTCGGGTTATCGGTTTTCGGTGCTTTTTAAAAAGAGCAACGCAAAATTTTAAAAAATTCGGAAAACTATAGAAATTCGCAAAAATTTTACAAATTCAGAAAATTTGCAAAAATAGCGAAAATTCTCGAAATTTTTAATATATCAAACAAGTCATTAAATTGATTAAAAGTTCCTAAAAGTACAAGGAATGCCAAAAATTCGATAAAAAATTTTAAATTAGCGGAAATTCGCAAAAATTTGCAAACAGCTGCATGAAAGCAAAGTATAGTATTTATTAAAAACTGTTAAAGCTGTAAAGAATCAGATAACTTACAGAAAATGTCGCTGATATTGTGAACATGGCTAAAATTCGCGAATAATTGCAAACTTGGTAACAAACCCTACAATTTATTTGAAATCGCTAAGTCGGTTAAAAAAAAATCAACAATTTAAAAAAAAAAAAAATACAAAAATTGCGAAAGTTCGCGAAAATTTTCAATAATTCGAATAAGCCATACAAATGATTAAAAGTCCATAAAAGAATACGGAATTAAAAAAAAATTCTGTACAAATTGCTAAATTAGGGGAAATTCGCAAAAAAAAAAATTGCTAATAGTAGCACAAACTCTTTTATTCTTTTTTTCTTATTGCTGAAAAAAGTTTAATACTTAAATTTTTAGCTATTTGTTGAAGAAATCTATTAATTATTCTCAAAAAGTGTGTAAATTGTTTGTAAAAAAACAATTAGATGTTTTTACGAAAGCTCTTAACCTGTCGAATGTCATTTCGAGTAAAAGCATTCAATCGACTACTCGTTATCGAATTACAAATTCTCAAATTTCGATAACGAATCGGACGATTTCAAAAAGTAAAATTTCGATCAAAGTCACTCGATCACGACTGCGACGATCTGGGCCCTGGGCGGCATTCAATAAGTCCCAGAAATATTGTGACATACTGCCGATGTATTTTAAGTACAAAATTTTAATTAATTTTGCTACGTTTCTAATAGTGAAAACACGGTTTCTAATTAGTGAACATATTCCGTAGAGATAAGGGAGATCGAACGGTTAGTATTTGACCGGTTATTTTCGTTTTGCCCAAGTCGGATATTTTTAAAACTCCATTATTCGAATATCGAATAAACTGGTTATTTTGGTAATGTGTTATTTATATGCATTTTCCTTACTTTTGTTATAAATGAAGCCGTAATTTTAGTATATTTCTAATTGAATATTGAATGGGAAAACTTAAACTTTTTATCAAGAATGTCAAAAAAAAAATGTAACAAAAGTCAAAAAACATTATGAGCAACCCAATAAAAAATGGAGCTTCCAACGAAGTAGGTTTGTGAGGGCGAAACATAAACGTTACGCTTACCATTGCGCTAACGGAAGACATGAATTTTATATGGCGAGTTCCCACTTTGAAGCAAAACATTTTTGATACATAAAGCGCATTATTCAGCGCATATAAAAGTTGTTGTATGTAACGATCGGCCTTACACACTGAATGTTTTGATACAGTTATTTTTTAGTGTTCTCCCTTACAAACCTGCTTCGTAGTAAGGGAATGCCGTAGCACTTGAAATGTAATTTTTTTTTTTTTAAGTAGGTTAGAGTTCTTTAACTTACTTTACTGCATTTCTGTTTGTCTTATGGCGTAGCGCATAATGTACCATTCGTGCTTCGCAAAATGATACAATTTTTTATTGGGAATGTAAATGCAAATTGCTTTTATAAGCGTCTGTTCAACAAAAAAAAATTTCAGCTTAAAAAGTAATTTACAATTGAACAGTATTGTAAATATTATATATATTTTTATAAAGATGTCATCTTTGGTAATATTTTGAACTGATTTAAAAGACAATGGTGCTTAAAGGGCCCTTAAATGATAAGTAGCAAAGGTCATTCAACGTCACGACTTGACTCTGTTAGAAGTAGTTCTCAAGAGGCTGCAAATAATACTTTACTAAAATATGCTGCCAAAAAATTTATCATTGGGTGAAATATTAGCCTGTTGTGTTGACGAGGACGGAATGCCCTTTAAGGCATTTAAAAAAAAAAAAAAAAAAAAAAAAACAGTTCATTATTTACCGTTCGGGTCACACACCCAACAACGATATCTATCTTTTTTTTCAGTGCTTGTGTAGACGAACACACCCGTTATACCGCTCGTAACTATTTTCAAGAAAGAGCCGGACATTGTATAGCGGTTGTGTTTTCCCCAAATCTACCGAACCGAACACTAAGGAGCGATTTTTAGTGTTTATTTTCGAATACTTCTCTTCAGTAGTTCTAGCAAATCTTCATGCTTAAAACTACAACATACCGGCGGAATCAACGATATGAGTACATTCATCAGTTTTATTCATTAAAACACCAAGAACTTAAAACAAAATTGAAGGAATCAAAAAATCTCATGGAAGGTTTTAAATTGGAATTGACAGATTTTTCATACAAAATGTTTGTTCAAATTACTATTCGTTTCCATAATGCTGAAACAAAATAATTTTTAATTATGCAATTAACGCCGCAACTTTCGCATGCAACTTTTTGTTTGTTAACAAGAGGTGTAGGGAAGAAAACGAGGTTGAAAAAGTTGAGAAAATGCTTAAAAAAAATTTAAATGTAAATGTGAAAAGAGTTTCGTAGCAACTACTTTAAAAGAAAATAGAAAAAAAAAATCGGCGTTAATTGTATAGTCTAAATGCGGTATAAGAGGGTTCGTTTGCAACTTTTCAAAAATATGGTTGAAATCTACCGATTTATATAGACATGCTTAGCCACCAACAAATTAAAACTCATTTAGAAAAAATTAAATTTATTAAATTCCTATGATTTTTGAAAACCTTTGTTTTTCAAAAATTCTAAAAACTATGTTCACACCTATTAAATATTTGCAAAACTTTGCAAGACGTTTGGCAAGAGTAAATATTATTTAGTAGTTTCTAAATTACATTATATAATTATCATCTTTGAAATAAAGTTTAGTAAAAATAAAGCTTTAGTTTGATCAATTTACTGGTAACGCTTTTTTTGAATTCTATGGTCAAATATTTGTTAGGTCTGACCATACCTTAAGTCATATCCATGTATTGTTTTGTGTTTATATTATAAAACTAACTTTTTATTACAAAAACTAATTTGATTTTTGTATTTTTATATATTCGAATTAAAACCGAATTAACCGAAAACCGGGTTTTTGAAAATAGCAGCTATTCGTTATATTCGAAAATCGATTTTTTAAAAAAAGTCGAATAATCGATCTCCCTAAAAGTGATTACACCCCAACCATATTCATACAGCACAAATTATTTTATATTGAACTTTCATTTACTTAAAGATTTCATGTTCGTTTCTTAAGTCTTTCGTTTTAATGATCACTATTGCAAAATCATTTTGATTTAATTTTTTTTTTTGTTGCCAAATATTATTAAAAGTGAAATTAAATTTCCAAATTAAATATTTTCAATATGCAATTTATAATTTAGCAAGAAATTAGTTTTTCCTTTAAGTCTGTTAAATACTTTGTTTTATTACGAGTCAAGTAATTTGCGAAATTATAACATTTCAAGTGTCAAAGTTGCAAGTCGAATTAATTTTAACAAGAGAAACTTTTGCAGTATCAAATGAATTTTCCTAAATGTAGAAAAAAAAAATATCTTTAGAAAATGTGCAAAAGTAGAAATTAAAATTCAATGTCAACATGAAGAAAAACCAAAATCGTGACTAAGAAAATGTTTTTAGAAATAAACAAAATACCAAATAAAATAAAAAAAAACAAACTAAGACCCGCTTTCACAACTTACCAATAACTTAAAGTAGGATTTTATCAGCCGTGTAAAAAGTGCTAAATATTTACCACTTTACTTCTTCTTACCAGGAAGGGTGAACCTTCCATTAACTTATCGCTCTCTTTAAGTTAAAGTAAAGTTGTAATAATGGAACACTTTTTATATTTATACCAAAAATTATACCTTTAGTTATTGGTATGTTGTGAAAACGGTCCTTAAAAGTTTAAATAATCAAAATTTGGGGAAATTTTTTTGAGGAGAAAAAAAAACGAAATTTTCCCAAAATCTGCAAAATAAGACACCTGCAATTTCGTTGACAAACGACAGCTTTTTATTTATTTATTTTAATAACAAAGAAAAACTTTAGTAGCTTTTCCTAGTTCATTTGAAAAACAAAACATTTAAAAGAAAATTTTGCCAATCGTGGCTACCAGCTTGCAGAAAAAACTATTGTCAAGTTCTTCTTGGGTGCTTCACAACAGATATTCAGTGTTGGCATTAGACCTTGCATTATATTGTATTTGTTTTTTTTTTATTTTTAAGGCGATTTTATGTTTAAATGTTTATGCGATGAACATTTAAAAAACATGTCTTTGCAACAAGTTTATGTTTTTGTTTTTATTTTGAAAAAATCGTATCGTATTCGTAATCATAAATGTCAATGTCGTTAGTAAAAATAACCGTTAACACTTTTTTGTTTTTTATAATTAAAACATAATAAACGTTTTAAATTTCATTTTACAGTTTTTTGTGGTGTTTTTTTTTGTTTTGTTTTTTTAGATGAATATTTTATAAATAAGTTTATGCAAATAATCTTAACTCATATTCAAGTTTAGTTTTTAATAAAATGTATCAAAAAACCAAGAGCGCTATAAATGTTATTTGTATAAAATTGAAAAATTTGGGTTCCTAAATTTTCAATCTTTTTTATTTTTGGGGGAAAATTTTTTTTTAATCCCGGGATTTTTTTAAGAGAGTATAGTCGGTCAAGGCAGATCATATGATATGATTTTCAAGAGTGTACTATACACCATGAACAAGCTTAGCGAAGGATATTACGAGGCAATCCAGCGAATATAATGCACAGAGATCCAGAAGGTCCGGAAGACGCCATATTGAAAATGAGGCGATTGCCGACTAACAGAAGTAAATAGAAAGCTTTTGTTAAGGCATTATGGTCCAGCGAGAATTAAAGGATTAAATAAATTTTTTAATGGGAACACAGCGGTTTGTTAATATGATTTTTGGGTCGATTACGGATAGCAACACAACTGATATTGTGTTGCCAGTTGCCAAATTTATACTATGCATGGCAACCGTCAACAAACTGCTTATTATTTCAGTTGCCATATTGGCAACAACAAACTTGTTAAATTTTTAGGGCCGATGTTGAATGTGAACCACATCTAAACGTCAAGTTTTTTTCTACATTTCATTTGACATTTCTCAATTTGATAATTTTTTTTTTTTGCATACCCTCTAACTGAAAAATAATAATAAAAAATTTTTCTTTGTTTGCAAAATCTCTACCTCTCTGAAGGCGAACAAATGTCACGTACGATGACATGGAAATGCCCATACATGAAAAAAGCCAGTAAAAATTTTTACGCAATCATGTACACAATACTCAAAAAAGCTATACGTGCTGTGGTCGTTGCTAAAATTTTTTGTTTGCGCATTCCTCTATTAATGCAAAAAAAGAACACTATAGACCATTAAAATAAAAAATGTAACTCTTCACAATCACTACAATTGTTCTATTTTATAACGAAGAACAGAACACTGTATAATCTTCGTTACATTCTGGAAATCAGTTAAGAACGGTATTAAGGGTCGTGTATTAATAGACAAACCCTAAAAAATAGTTATCGTTTCTGGGTGTCTGAGCCGTACGCTAAATAATGTTCTGTTTATTTTCGAACACTGTTTTATTCCAAAAGAACAACAACAGACGAAGCCACGTAAATGCAACGAAGCCCTAAGCTAGACCAACATATGATTAAATTATCACAATCATTTCGGGTTTCCAATACGTTTCAAATCGGTTTCAAAATTTTCGTGTCATACTCGGTCTCTCAAAGGTGACTATGACACAAAAAGAAATTTAACTCAAAAATTGCCAGATTTTAAAAAACTGCAGGCGAAATCAAAAATTGTCGAACAAAGTACGAAAATTTGTGTACAACTTTTTGCTGTTTGAGTTCGTTTGACAGCGACTGTTTGCATTTAACGAATCAGAAGTAAAATTATCAGTTTTGTTTTTGCCAATGAAATGGCAGTTTTTCTACTTTGACTGCAGTTTTTTTAAAAGCGGAAGCTAACTGTTAGTTGCATATTGCTCCGGTAGGGTTACGTGTTCGATTCCCGCCGTAGACTCTGGTCTAAATTACTATTAATCGGATAATTAAGTTGGAATACTCTTTATAAATAAAATAACTAGAAGTTGCAGTTTCGTTACAATTGCGTTTCTACGTCTGTTCTGGGACTAACATCCCAGGTGGACAAACAATAATTTATCATAAATTTTGTGAGGCGGTCGGTAATTCTACTGATGTTTTATAAACATTTTACACTTCCCACCCCCATGAGAATGACATATTATTTAAAATGGCCTTAACTAACATTCTTAATTATTTAAATTCATTTATGTTAAGCCTCTTAATCTATTATTAATGTATAGATTTCAATTATAATCTGTAATTAATATGATTTCAAACATAATTTTGGTAGTTAAGCTTTACATGTAGTCGCTCGCATAAATGGCATAAAATATATTCGAATCAGTTTTATAAACAATTAAAAATTTCTAAATTTTTCACATCAGCAAGTTTGTAAGCGAAGTGAAAGATTAATATTTTTTGAAAATTTTCGAACACTTCATTATTTTTTTCGCTTCTAACGAACGTTTCTTAACTTAAGAAAAACAACTTTAATCTGATTATGTCAAAAATTTAGATTTTTCGAATATTTTTATTTTGTTTTTTGTCTACTTTTTTAAAGTAGTAAAATTAAAAATAAGCAAATTATACTACGCACATGTTGGAGTTTTAAAAATGACAAATGCCTTTTAAGTTTTCAACAACCACATCAATTTCTAGCAACGGCAGCCGCTGCAACAACAACCATAACAACAATCATGACAACGGCATCAGACATATTTAGTGCAACCATGGCAGCAACTAACCAGTCACTAAGATGTTGTGCGAATGTGTATTTCGTCCGATTTTTTTTAAAAAATTTTTTTTTTCAGCAGCCGTGACAATATCAAGTGCAGGCGTTTTAACATGTGATTTACATGTTGCTACACAAAGTACTCTTAAATACTGCGTAGCAAGAGTTAGTTGCAAACTACAAAAACTCGCTAGCTACGTAGCAAAAAAAAACCAACGCATTTTTTTTTTTTTAATTTGTTATAGAAAAAAAAAACTATGCGTAAATCATGATTTTGTGAAGGGTTCACTGTGTAATTATGGTCAATAATGGTTTTTGAAAAACGGAATATTTTAGAAAATAATTACACTGCTCTACAGAACAGAGGGGAACAGACCTGCAATTAACCAGCTTCGTATATGGCTGACTTAATAAATGATTTTTATATTTTTAATTTGACTTTTGCTTTAGTTATTCCTTAGAGAATAATGGCCATTCAATTATAATTAATTTGGCAACATAATTTAATGGTTAACTAGTTTAATATATTGTAACAATGTAGAGAATGGCATTTTTTGAATTACAATTGAATTTTTAATGATTTAAGAAATTTTAATTGGTTTAAGCATAGGGATGGGCAAGTTGAAAAAATATATCGATATTTTTTTTAGAGTATCGATATTTATCATTTCAAAAATATCGATATATCGATATATTGAATGTATTTTGCTGAAACTATTACCAAATTAAAAAATTCAGTATACCTTTGTACAAACATATGTATGAACAAATTAATTATATGTAATTACATTTTTACTTTTTATTGTTTCATTTTATTTAAAAAAATTAATAAAAACAAAAAAATTTAATCAAAACAAAAAATTCAATTATAAAAAAACAAAAGGGAAGAATACAAAAAAACCATAAGAAAAAAAAAATAAATTACGAAAAATTTAAATGGAAGTAAATAAGTCATGGAAGTATCAACTTTTCTTAAAATTTGAATTGCACCCCAAAAGTACCAACTGGTTTTAGTCAAACCAGTAATCATCAGATATGGTCATCAGGAGCACTCTCAATTTTATGTGCACTCCAGACAATCTGCTTCTTGTATCCGGCACTGCTTCTAATAAATGCCAATTATTTTAGATCTTCATATTTGTTTAAAAAAACATATGATGCATGCAATGATTCCAATTCTTAAAAACATATTGTTTGAAAAACGGCTAAAATTTTGAGTTCTTAATGAAGACTGACTTTAAAAAATATCGAATTCGATAGTCGTATTTCAATATCGATACATCGATATATCGGTATTTAAAATATCGGCGATATATATCGATTATATTTTTTTTAAATAGCGATATTTTGATATATCGATATTTTTTGCCCATTCCTATTTAAGCATATCACAAATTTTGCTCAGACAGTTTTTAAACACGTGTTGAATCGTGCTAAATCGGCAGATAAGAATGAAAGTACAAAAAATTTGTAAATTATTTGTTTACCTTTAAATGGTATTTCGGAAGGTTTCTAAAATCACAAACTTATTTCTATTTCCGAAAATGCACACTCAGTTTGATTCTTTGCTAGGAAATCTCTGCAAGTTTTTATACCCTTCACTAAGTTTGTCATTCCGTGTGAATCATTTTTATTATTCATCTCAGATCCTATAAAGTATATATATTCTCGCTTCTTGAGTAATTCTAAGTCGACTTGGCCATGTCTGTTCGTGCGTCCGCCTGTTGAAAATATGCTCACTTTCGAAAAAATCAAAAGAAAAGAACCCGTGCAAAAAACTGAACTGCCAAATTGCTTTATTTTGATTTTCTTGCTAAAACAATAAATAATTTCTTTTTAATTTTGTTCTTTCTTTCTTCCCACTTTCAATTACAATTCGAGTTGAAAAAACCTCCAACTATAAGGGAATGTAAGAAAAGATAAATTCACTGTTTACTGTTGCTGTTTTGGCTGTTTTGGCTGTTCACACTTAAATGCGTTTAAGCAAAATGTTGATTAAGTTAATCAAAGCCATTCACAATACATTTGAGATGATTAAGTTGACAGATGGTTGAGAAAAAAATCACAACAAAAATTTTTAATTCTTTAAAGTATTAAAAATTGATAAAAATACTTTATAAAGTTATCAAAAGATTATTTAAGAAAAAAAAAACAAAATATAAAAACAATTACAATTGTGGTTATTTTTTTTTTTGGGTATTAATCCAAATTTTGATATTTTAATCAGGCTTAGGTTCATCAAATTTAATTTTCATTAAACTATTTTTATGAAAAAAGGAATTTTACAACATGAAAATTAATTAAAATTTATTGGGGCTGGAACCCGGGCTTTCACGGACAGGTTACCCCTACATGTTTCAATCGTAACCAATTAATGTCTTCGGATGGTTTTGCCGTTTAACACCCACAGCCATTGATGACTTCTGGCTGTCAATAGTCAAACATCAATCTTTAAATCAAGTTGTATTTAACCTTTGGTAGATCAAAATTTGCTTTCGAATTAGTATCCATTTTAATTGATTTACTTGTTCTTCAATACTCCTTTTTTTCCTATTTTTTTTTTGAGAAGAATTCTTCTCGAAATCCAAAGTTAATTTTAAACATTAAGCAGAAATCGTGGTCGGTTATACACGTTTGTGTTGGCCGAATCTACATTATACTCAGTTTGAGTTATTCTCAGAGGATTCAATGTGATTATTGTAGTGATTTAGTTGTGATCATGTCAAAGCCGCGGCGGCCATAATCACCATCAATAGGCCTTTCAAACAAATAAAATATTTTGATGATATCCCACATATGTAATCCTTGAATAATTTAAATTTAAAGACAAAAAGCGCTTGATAAAAGTTCCTTTATTTTAAGAAAATAGTGAAGGCAAAAAAATTAAATTGTTTCGTAGGGTTGTGTTACTCCCGATTAAATGCAAAATAGGGCTTAAAGTAGTCGGGTCTAATGCAAAACTATAATTTCTTTAGCCAATCTTAATGTATTAAAGGGTCCGCCATCTAACGTTTTTTTCCAACTAGTGCTTATTTCGTGAATGGTAACACTTAGCTCATGTCTGATTTGAAAGATAATTAGTTTTATCCTTCCGCTGAACGAATATGGTTGTGTATACGCTTGAACAACGCTGGGAAATACTGCGTTTTCGCTTAGATAAGTGGGCCTGCGATTGCCTTACAGAAGATGCCGATTTTGCCAAAAAAATCATCTTTTCAGATGAAGGTCATTTTGATCTTGGCAGGTATGTAAACAAGCAAAATTGTCGCATTTGGGACACAGAAAACCCGCACGCATATATTGAAAAGCCGTTGCACCCGAAACGAGTCACTGTTTGGTGCGGATTTTGGTCCAGAGGCATAATTGGGCCATTTTCTTCGAAAATGTGCAAGGAGTGGCCGTTACAGTCAATGGCGAACGTCATCGGGCCATGTTGAACGAATTTTTGTTCACAAAAATTGAAGAGGAGGATATTGGCAACATTTGCAAAAGCAACACTCGATGTTTTGCGTCCTGTTTTTTAAGATCGCATTATCAGCCGCAGAGCTGATGTCGTTTGGCCACCTCGGAGTTGCGATTTGACACCGTTGGACAACCCAGTGACAATTGACGCTTTAAAGGACAATTTTCGTGAAGTCATTGGTGAAATACAGCTGCATACAATCGATATTTTGCTTAAAAATTAGACCGATCGTGTAGGCTACTGCATGGCCAGCCGAGGCAACCATTTGAATGAAATTATTTTCCATTATTAACCGGAAGGATTGTACTTTCAAATAAAAAAAGAAATTTGAGAAAATATTGAGTAGTTTTTTTTATAGCATTTTCAAAAAAAAAAAATTATTTGGCGGACCTTTTAAATTAATAAAAAGAACATTGTTCGAAAACTAAAAGGTGCTAAAATTATTTTAAACAAAATAACAAAATCTTTTGAAAATTATTTTAAACATTTGAAATTAATCCAAATAATTTTTAATATTTTAATCAGGCTTAAGTTCATCAAATTTAATTCTCATTAAATTATTTTTATGAAGAAAGGAATTTTACAACATGAAAATTAATTAAAATTGTTATTGATAATCATTCATTCTTGACTGACCTGAGATTCGAACCCAGGCGGCTGGTTACCATGACATGTTTCGATCACAACCACTTGATCTCCTCAGATGGATTTGCCGTCTTACACTCGCAGCCATCGACGACTGCTGACGTAAAACAAAAAATGTACTTTGGACTTCAAGGAAGAATTCTTGACATAATTACGGGAAAAAACAGAAGTTAGGAAAAACATGTAAAATCAATTAAAATCGATAATCATTCAAAAACCATAAATAGTTCAACAAAATAACCACAATTCTAATTAACATTTGAAATTAATTTTGGATTTTAAATTTAAACTGGCAGATAAAGAAACTGTGTTTTTGTTTCTGTTTGTTTACGCAATTTTATAATTTACGTTACTTTTTTAAAAATATATCGTAATTGCCAAATGTTCACTTGTGTAAGACAGGAACATTGCCCAATAATGACGGTTGGAGAAAAAAGAAATATTATCTTTGTAATTTGATACTAAAGTTTCAATCATAATTAAATAACAATAAAAGAAAAAGATATCGTGAAACAAATTTATTTGATCGTTAAACATATTTTAGTATTGTTATAAAAATAATGCTTAATTTGATTACTTTAGTAAAATTACAAGACAGGTTTACATTCCCCCTCTGGTATTTTTTTAAATCTATTGAAATTTGACTTAAATGTTTGTGTTTTAAACAGACAAGCTGATGTCTGAATTTGAAATCAATGTTACGTTCAATGCGTCTAATGCTGTTACAGTTTAAGGCCAAGGTAGTTTGCTCTTTAAACATTTAATTAATAAAAGTAGTTTATAAATGATTCCTAAACATAAATAATTTATGCACACTGTATTAAAGCAATTTATAGAAAAAAAAAACTAATTTAGAACATTTTCTTAAAGAGTTTGCTGCCCTCAATTGATTATGAAAAGTTGTAAAGCTTGGAGGAATAAATTAACATTCTTACAAAAAACCATAAGATGTGGAAAGAGTTGGCGGAAGTAGTTAATGAAGTTCATTAGTTATTCTAATTTAGAAGCACCTTAATGAATAAATTAATTAATTTAGGAAGTACATTTTAAAGAATTTTAAAACAAAAAATATGTATGACAAATTGAATTTTAAAAGTTAATTAAAATTTTGAATTAAGAAACTATCCATAACTAAAAAAGAAGCATTTATCATAAACATCCTAATGATTTCGCTTAAAAGTCCAGCAATCGATGCAAACTGTGCATTTGTACGCCCACGCAAATGAATCGTCGAAAATTCATTTACACAAACTTCGTACATTTGCTGTACAATTTTGAATCGCAAACTTGCGCTGTTAAATTCTGCATTTATGCATAGAGATTTTCTTTACTAAAGCTTGATTCACCCATGCGTTCCGAACAAAATTTTTGTCCGGACAAAATTTTTTTTATATTGAGTTTGACGTTTTACTTTTGAGAGAGAGGAATAATTTTGTTCGGAACGTTTTTTCTTGAATTGGTTTAATCTTAATTCTTGTGCCAAACAAAATGAACTGAGATGCCACTTTTTTTCAATTTGTACAAAATAAAGTTGAATTGAGCTGCCACATATTACATTTTTGTTTTGTGCTGAATAATTAAAAAAAAAGTTAAACAAAAGATGGATGTTAAAGAAAATATTGCCCTGAAACTTATAGAAACTTATAGAAGAATTAAAAAATCAGGAAGATAATGTATTTATGATATGGGCAATCGTTCATATAAAAATACTCACCTTAAACAAAATATATGGACGGAAATAGAAAAATCTCTTGGAATTGGTCGTAAGTAAATTTTAAATGGTAAATTTTAGTATAATATAATAATGCATAACATAATGTTTACCAATTATTGTATGAAGTAAATGCTAAATATTATGGAAAAGTCTGCGAAGAACTAATAGTTTGCAAACTGTGCTGCCACTTTGTATAATCGTTTACATCTGTAAACCATATGGTAGCCTTGTTTGTCCGGACAAATTTTCCGAGATGGGTGAATCGTTCTGCAGAACACTCTCTGTAAAAAATTGTTTGTCCGGTCAAAAATATTGTTGGGAACGCATGGGTGAATCGAGCTTAACGAAATATTATGTTCGCCAAGCTTATAGAGCACTTCGCCAAGTTAACGGGGCGCATAATCGCACATCTGAGCAGCTAATAAGCAACACTATGGATTGATTCATAATCGCATTTACTCTTTTTTAAAATATTCATCCAATTTAGGTCCGTAACGTACGTACAGAAGAAGCCATCGCCGCTCTAGGAGTGAGTACACCAGAGGACATGCATTTATTGATCCGACGCCATTTTCAGCCACTTGGTCTCTATCCGCCCACTACTCGGAACATTTTAAGGAAAGATCTTGGCATACATTCTTACCAGATCCAACTACTGCTTGAATTAAAGCTTGCGCACCATCTATTGCATTAGATATTCCGTGAATAGGCTGAGAATCAACTGGAAACGATGAGGCACATTTCGGCTAAACGACTTTGTAAAAAAGCCGAATTGTCGCTTCTGGAGAACGAACAATTCTCATGAGACTGAAAAGCGAGCGGTAAAAGCAAATGATTTATGACTTTTTCCTTCCTCATGTCATTACAAATCATTTGGAGCAGAAATGTTTCCAAGAAGACGGCGCTACATACGATAGGTTCAACGGACAGACGACACGAGGATGGCTCATTTGGGTCCCTACAGCAGTCCCTTTGACACTGAAGCTGAGTGAAACCAACACTTTACTGAGCCACACGTTTGGTGACCGAATTATCTTAAGAAATGTACTTGTGAACTGGCCACCTCGCTCGTGTGATTTGACACCTTTGGACTACTTTTTGTGGACTCTCTCTGATCGATGCTGATAAACCAGCAACGATAGATAATTTAAAAGCGAACATTCGACGCACAATTGCCGAAATAAGACCTGGTATGCTCGAAAATGTAGTGCAAAATTACATCGACAGGATGGCGTTCATAAGGCGCAGTTGCGGAGGCCAATTGTCAGAAATGATTTTTAAACATTAAATGCCATGAAATTTGCGAGCTACTTAGGCCAACCTTTTGGCCATTTCATTGAACTTGTTGTGAATATTTTTAAAAAAATTCCTATGCCTTTAAAAAAAACACCCTTTTTAAGGAAGTTATCGCTATTTTTGGTATACTCAGAGAAATAAATCATTTTGAATATGGTCACGTCCAACAACACTATTTTTGACGAAAAACTTTAAACATATTATGTTTAATTTAACCATTTTATTGTCACCGACAACCATATGATGGTTAAGTTAGTCCTCCATCAAGAAGCCAAAAATATATTATGGTTGCCTCCGGGTATGGCTGTCTGCGTGTAGTGAGTAAGAGTGAGTAAGAATTTTGAACCGGCTTTAAAATAAATTTGTTATTTGATTTTGAAATATAATACTTGATGTACAATTTATATATTTTTGGACTGCATTTAGTCTAAATTCAGGATTTAACGATACGCCTTTTTGCCGACATGATTCTCAAAAGGAAAAACTTTCTTATTTGCTTATAAATGGTTGGTCCAACCATAATGCACGATGTTAATTGTGAGTCACAGTTTGACGTCAAGTTTTTTGCCCAGCTTAATTTGACATTCCTTTGTTTTAGTACATATTTGACAAATTAAACCATGGAGAGGTACACAATTGAGATGTTAAGATCAAAATTGAAAATTTTTGAAAATTCGTGATTTTTTTGGTCAGCAAAAATTACCAAAGGTGTCCACAATCAGGAGATTTGTGCGCAAATTTTAAAACACCTGTGCATGCGTTCGTTCTGCGTCAAAGGGCCGTACTTCTATCGCGAGATGATGGCGGACTTCTTGTTGCCAGAAATTGAAAATATGGAGCTGGACGGTATGTGATTACTGCAGAATGTTGCCACTTGCCACACTGCCAACGAAACAATGGCTCTTTTGCGCTAGACATTCAATGGCCGTACTATCTCACATCGTGGCGATGTTAATTGGCCGTAAACGATCATGTGATTTTACTTCTTTCTTTCTTTGGGGATATTTGAAAGAAAAAGTGTACGTCAATTAGCCAAGAACAATTCAAGAGCAAAAGGATGAGATAATTTGGCACATTAGCGACATTTAACCTCAATTATGTCGCAGAGTCATTAAAAATATGGACCATCGGATAGGGGTATGCCACCGAAGCCGTGACGAGCAATTGGCCGATATTTTCTTCATACATAACTGTCATAGATTTTTCTTTCATAATAAAGAATATTAAGATAATTCTCTGAAAACTTTTTATTTTAGTTACAATAAACTTCGTGCGTATTAAGTGGCCCGCCCTTTATCTATTTTTCCCGTCAAAAATGAATGAATCAATTACTTATAAACTTAATTAATTACCCCTCGTTTAGAGCATCTTCCAAAAAACAAAGATTTTAAATATCAGACATTTTTCTTAAAAGTTTTTTATTTTAATTGGTTTTGTTTTTTTTTAACTTGAGATCCAAGATTTATGACGTGCGATTTAATAGCAGCATTTATTATTGAATATTTATGGCCACAAACTTTACCAATAAAAAATCTTTTGTCGGTACCCGTTTTGAAAAACCTCTTTGATTATTTTGACATAATAATTTTTGAAATATCTTAATTATTTTCAAATTCAAATATTTAATCACTTAATAAGCTTTCCATGCTATGGAAAGAAAACATTTCCCGCAAATAAGTTCGAAATAAAGATAACAAAAACTTAAAGTGGATAATAAAAGATAAAACAAATTAATCCCTCTCGAACTCTTAATTCTAAATACACAAAATGCATTTAATTATTTCATGTTGTAAGAAAGTGAAATTTAAATAAAAGCTCTATTAATCTATTAAATCTTTACAACTTTTACCAGACAACTTTTACAAATACCTGAAAATATTACAATTTCAAAATTGTTTTTTTTTTTTTTTTTTTTTTTTTTTTTTTTTTAAAAGTTTTAATTGTTCATGTAAGTAAAAATTATGAAAAACTTATTGCACTCGAACGTAATAAGAAATGTATTAAAATTAACAAACAAAAAAACGAAATCCACTTCTTGTTATGAAAAATGCAACAAAGATTTTAATATTGTTTAAATTAAGGTATCCAAAGACCCCCTAAAGCCAAAGCCGAAAGAGGTAGTAAAAACAGGTGAATTACCTGCTACAAAATAATTAATTTAATGGATCATTTGCTTTAAATAATGGAAACAATAGAAAAAAGTTTTATTAATGAGTTTTTCTCTTACGGTAGTAAAGAAATTAAGAAAAAAAATATGGAATTTTTTTATAAAATATTAATTTTAGAAAAAAAATTTTTTTTTTGAGTGTTTCTTTCAAATCAAATAAAACAATTAATTTATTAATTTCCAGCAAAAGTGATTATGTTTTTTCAAAAAATAAATGTTGTGAAGAAAAAAGGGGAAAAAACCTTATTGACTTTTAAAGTTGTAAAATAAAGCAAAGATCGTTAAAGATCAATCGGCTGCAGTTCGCTTTTTTAATCCAGAAAAACGCCAGTTTCTTTCAATTAATAACACCGTCCGACACTCAATATTAGACACGAACCGGATGACATAAGTCTGAAACTAGAGATTAAATGGAGCAAAACTGCGTTCACAGTTTTATATTTTCTGATCCTGTTTCCTTTAAAAGGTCTTCAAAATTTCAAAGGACTACATTTTTAAAAAAATGTTTTAAAATACTTCTGCTCATCCTACTATGCCAAATTTGGTGTCAAATGATCAAGAAGAGTTGTAAAATATTTTGCATTATTTTGTTATTATTCTTTTAGGATTAGAAGATGTCAAAAATGTCCTTTCAAATTTTTATCCTTTAATGTCCTTTTAGATTTCCAATAATTTTTTTTAAAACAAATAGTGCGTTGAAGGACCAAATATGGAATACCACATGCCAAAATTAAAGGATATTAAAGGATAAATATTTTAAAGGACATTTTTGACAACTTTTGATCCTGACAGGATAAAATAAAAATAATACAAAATATTTTACAGCTCTTCTTGTTCTTTTGACATCAAATTTGGCATTGTTGGATCCGCGGAAGTATTTTTAAATATGTTTTGAAAAGTGTTCTTCTTTGAAAGTTTGAAGTCCTTTAAAAAGGACACAGGATCACGAAATGAAAAACTGAAAACGTTGTTTTTCTCCATTTAATGTTTTATTTTATTATCCGGTTCGTGTCTCACAATTTTTTTCTTTTTTTGTCGGACGGTGTAATAATTAAAATAAAATATGTGTTTTAGTTATCCACGCTTTGGTTAATAACACTGTGATACACAGAAAAATAGGCAAAGAAAAATCACTAGTTTATTTAAAAAGCAATGAATTCTCTGAAGTGAATGGCGTTATTTGAACATCGTTTGTATTTTGTTGATTTGGTTTCACGTATTAGAGTGCAGCAATAGTCTCCCAGCATGCTTTTGTCCCAAAATCCTTGATAATTTCATTAAATTTTCATTAAATCTTGGTGAGCACGCTTCCCTTGTTCAACGCTCACTGCGCCTAGTTTTTTTTGGAAACAAATTTTAATGCGAATGAAGAATATGCAAACCATTGTCGGTGTCCACAGTTCTATTATTATTATGAAGACTAAGAATGAATGTGGGCTTCTGTCAAACTAATAATTCTGAAACTGTAGTGTCAGTATTGCCAGCATGCGACAAAAAATTAACAAGACGTGAAGCCCAATTCGTATTCAGCGCAAAACATTAAAAAACATGCTTCGATTCAGCAGTCATTTTTTTCAAATTTGTATACCAGTGTTATTACACCATCATCAAGAAGGGTGTATTATACGATTGTGATGATGTGTGTAATACCTACAAAAATATTGGTCGTAGACTCACTTTTAAGTTCTCCCGTCGACACAAAATTACGTTTTGTGTCGATATAACATCCTCTCCGTCCATCAGGCAGCAGAGGATGGATACCTGGATGCCCATGTAAACCATGTGTGCAAAATACAGGAACATACACTGATAGAAAAGGTGTCATAAAGCTGATGCATTCTGACATCAGTACTATAAAAAGTGTATTCGTTTTTGACCCCATGCCACATTTCAAAATTGTGATGTCAGCTTTAACATCACTTGTCCACATTGTGATCCGTTGAAATTATGTAATCAATGGAATGGCAGATCGGCGTCACAGAAACGACGAATCGGAGTCAGTTTAACAAAAAAAAATTTCATCAGTGTGATTACTTAAGGTGTTTTCTTTTCTACAAAAAATGTCACATTTTATTTAAAAAAATGCAACTTGGTGTTCGTTTCTTTAAAATGCTTTGCTCTCTAAAAGGGCAGCGTGTTTTATTCTAAAAAAAAAATCACCCTTAAATGTCATAAGGCATTGCACTTTACGCCCCGTATAAAAAGAGAGTGTTGCTAATGCCCTGTAAAGAGATGGCTTCTGTTTATATATGGGGTTGCCAGACGAAGTTGGGAAAAAATCGCCTCTTATCAGGACAGGAAAAATTTTAAGTTTTAATAGTTAATTTTTCTATTATTTTATAGTAAAAACAAAAGAAAGCATTAATGGTAGGTTGTCAGTGGTATAAAATTTAAATGGATTCGTTATTATAAAATTGTTTTTGAAAAAAAAACGTAAAATCAAAGAAATCGTAAAAACTTGGTGTTATTCAATCGGCAATCTGGCAAAGTTATTTTCTTGTTTACATATTTTATGAGAAACAAACTAAAGAAATTGGAATTTCGTCATTCATTTTGTTCATTTATTTATTTATTTAATATCAATCTATTAACAAATTAAGGTTTATGTATATTTTTTATGATTTGACGAACACACTTTTTGATTTATGTACATTAGAGCGACTCAAGTTGTATGGAAGCAAAATTCGTGCTCGATGTACCCTTAATAAACTTAATCTTGTTAACTTAGATCTCAAAAACCCAGCCTAAATGTGAATCAATATGCATTTTTGAAACTGCATTGTTTTTTAATATATGAATGAATATGTTTCGAGCATTCATTTTTTCCGTCTAAGTGGATAGATTTGGCGACGGTCCAACCTCCGGTTCATATGGTAAGTTCCACGTCAGTGGTTGACAAACAAAGAAAGTTATCGGTCGTAATTGGTTTGCCTGTGCCGATTTATATAAAAGATTTATATAGTCCGAAAACCGGTGTCTTGCAAATGTCGAATAATCGACCACCCTATTTTTTTTATTGTTTGATAATTGGAAAAACCAACATTTTTATTCATACGTTTAACATGTGTAAGTATCAAAATTAAGGCTTTAACTCTGAAAATATTGAACAGATTTTAATAAAAAATAATATAGTTATATAGCGCTCTTACTTCTTTTGTATTTTATTTCCAAATTAATTGAAATATACACACAAATTTGTGGTTTGCATGGGCAACCGCGAATGTCTTAAATTCAAATTTTTCAGGAGAGCCGAAAGTGTAACTAGAAGGCTAATTTTATTAAAATTGATTTATTTACCCGTTTAACGCCTTACAGAATTTAAATTATATAGCACCAGCTTCATTCCCAATATGGTTTTTAGTTAAAACAACTTAATGTACAGATATAACAGAAAATATAAACTAAATGAGAAGCAAGAGTTTTCAATTTTACTTTTTAAACATGAAAATAATGTGCTTTTGTCTTGTTCTGTTGTTTTTGTTGTTTCCACACACAACAAGCAAATAGTTTTTAACCTACTTTTGTTGTATTTTTGCAGTGTCTACAAGAAACTTTGATAAGTTAAATGAGATCAAAACGCTCACTTTGTAAATTTACTCTCAGAGTGGCCCTACCAACGAAAAGTTGAATTTTTTTTACTTGGTTTAAGAATTTTGTAATTATTTTGAGAAATTCCGGTATTGATTTTCGAAAGTTATCCAATTCAGGATTGTACTTAAAGTAAGAATAAAAAACTTAATTTATCCCGAGTGTCTTTCTTTCTGTGTATAGTCCTTTATATTTATGGGTCGATTACGGATGGCAGCTGAACTGAAATTGTGTTGCCTGCAGTGAAATCAGGCAACTCCGCTGATGTTAAAATATATATATTTTTTTTTATGAAATAAATATATCTGTATATTTAGTAAAATAATTGACCCATTTGCTCCATCAGCTTCATTTTGAAGACGTTGATGATCAAACACGTGTTTGTAAGTTAAAAAATTTTTAAATCGTCAGTATACATAATAACATTTGAAAACTTTATAACTCCAGGCAAATCATTTATAAAAAGGGAGTATTTACTAAAGTTTGCAATACCACGGTATTTTTCAATACCAGACAGATATTGTGCTGGACTTAAAAATTCCACATATGTCCCGTGCAAACTAATTTCAGTATTATAATCTTTGTGTTCAATAACCATCTTATTATGTTGGTTTCAAGATTTAGTTTGACCGAAAAACATTATGAATTATATTTGAATGGGTCCATATTTGACCATAGCTACCACACAAATACCACAGATACGCGACAATAGCTTTTAATTCCAATGCTCTCTTGTTGGTATCAAATTTCTCGGCAAAATTACTAAAAACAAATATGTACATAACAGTTTTGTGTAAATATTCGATGGAAATAAGTTAGGTGTGACATAAAAAAACCCTGCTGAAAATTGGTCTGGTCCTGGGATTTGTAAAATAAAGAACTCATGACCAGTGAAAGGAGAACCAATCATTTATTTGATATATGAAGAACAAAAAGGCAGAAAGAGTAATGAATTGCAGTACAGCCTTCGCCGATGGCGAGGCACATTTTTGTGGGACTTTCTAAAATTTAGTTCTTAAATTCGGGTCTAGGACGGCCCTTAAATTACGTTTGCTTTCATAAAATAGTCTGTTATCAAAAATTTTGTAACCCATATTAAATTATGTAAGGCTGAAACTTAAAAAATAAATTTCAAAGATCTGTATAAAACTGACCGAGTCTAATATGTTAAGTCTATTTTTCAGAAACGCATTTAGTTTAAAGCCTTTTATAGGTTAAAAATACCCTTAAGAGAAAATAAAAATGTTGGATGTGTTTCTGAGGTTTTCTTAACAATTCTTTTTAAACGAAATGTGGCAAATAACAATCACTTTAATCTTTTTTATTAAATAGTTTTCACTCGCAATCTTTAAGATAAATCAAAAACATATTTGCATATTTTTGACGTTACAGTCCGTTCTTCATTTAATTAATAGTTCAAATCACTCTATGACCGACTTAAGATACGACACATAAAAAAAAGTTATTTAAACTCTGTCTGTTATACTTACACAAGTTTATTTTTCGAGCAAAAAATTTTAATAGTTTTTAATAACAATTTCATCATATTTACCTGAAAATAAAAAGATAAGGAAACATTAAAATGCAAATATTTACAAAAGAAAAAAAAATCGGTGTAAAATTAAATATTCAAACATCACGACAATAAAACTAAAGACGAATATTAGCATTAACAATTAAAAAGATAAAATATTTAACATTAAGTGTGTTAACACAAACAACAATTTCATCAACTCAACATAAACATTCCATCTGACATCAGAGTTGGTAAAAAACAAAAAAAAAAAAAAACGCAAACTGAAATGATTGAAAATGATAGAGAAATTAAATGCAAAAAAACTTAAATTAAAAGCGTAAAATATAAATTTAAGTTCGATTAAAAAACAATTTCAATTTGAATTCAACAGATACGAATTCAAGAAATTTTATAGAAATAACAACAAAATCAAGACACTTGTTGCAATTGTTCAAGGTCGACAGAGATGCTGTCTGTTGGATGGATGGTTGCAGTTTTCTTTTGCCGGTGGATGTCGTTGGTCTTAAATGCGATTTGTTGCTTGTAGTTAATTTGCTGTATTTTGTATACCCCATGTTATATTTAAAAGATAATAAATGTTTGTCTACTGTTGAATGTTCAGTAAAATTTTCTTTTTAGCCGTCTTTTCTTTTGCAGCATTTTCTTTGAAGTATTTATGCTACAACAGTAGTAAAAGTAAATTTTTTTTTGTTTAAATTACTTTTTTTACAACAAACGCCAAATAATGAAACTGTATAACCCCAGTTATAGCGCAAAAAAAGAAAAACTTCCTACTATTGAAGTAAAAAAAAAAATATGAAAACATGACAACACTTGTTACATCTTCAGCGGCATAAAGAGAATTAATTACAAAGATGAGAAAAATCCAAGCGGCAGCAGCTTAAGCCACACAATATTAAATAAAAAGGCCAAACGAACAATAAATAATTGCTCCTTTTAACCTCTGTTTGAACCACCGGTGTAAAAAGTGGGATATTTTAAAAGAGAAGTTAGGCGTTTAAGATGTCCTTGAAACAAAATATGACTTGATGGAATGAGAAAATTTAAATATGAGTATGGAATTTTTTTAAATATTAAAAAAAAATTTAATTTTTTTTCAGTGATAACTCATCCCTTGTGAGGTAGGCAGAGTTGAACAGGGATAATTAACGGCTTTACCCTCCCCCCGGGGGTTGTAGGGATCATAATATCACTTTATATATCATATTTCACCCAACCTGATTTAGTGTTACATCCTCCGGGCCAAATCAGGTTGGGGTAATTCCTGGAACCGAAAGGCAACAATTCGTCAGCCCATTATTGGTTTGACCTACCGACCATTTAAAAAAAAAATTACTTAGGTATGAGGAATGTTTTTTTTAAACCCCCTTTTTAAACCCAAAACGTGTTTCGCGAAATTTTTTATGGTTTCTAAAATATGAAGCATTAATTTTGCTCCATAGCAACTATTTGGAAGTTTTAAAGTATTGTTTTGCTCTTCATAAAACAACTTACAAAATAAATTTCACTCTTGCTTTGCCTCATTGCCGTAAGAAAAAATTAGTTTAAGCAAAAGCATTTTCAAATCAGTAGGTCTCCGCAAATCGACTGCTGATTTTTTGTAGAGTTTTGTTTTTTTCATGCAATTGTTTTTGATATATTCATCATGTTACACACAAACAAAGTTCGTGTTGTTTTTTTAATTGTTGTATTTCTGCATGCAAATAATAATTGGACCATGAGCATAAGCAAAATAAAATGGCAACAATAAAAAAATTAATAGTTTTTTAAAACTATAAACACGTTTTGATAAATAGTAAAAAATTATAAAATTTATTAAAAATAAAAAAATTTAACTATTTTTGTAAAATAAAACCAAATAAAACACAAAAAAATCATTAATATTTTGACTTTTTATTAGATTGTTAAGTTACTCAATGCATAGCAATACGTATGCAGCACAACAAGTTACTTTTTAAAAAGATTTTTAGAAAAGTAGTGAATGCGGCACAAAACTATATTTTTTACTTTCAATAAAATAGTACTATTAACTTCTAATTTTACTAAGATAAACTTTGATCATTAATTAAAGTTGACAAAAATTTACAGTTTTCTTCAAAACATGTGCCGGAACCAGCGGAGAAAATATAAAAAAATACTAACGTATACGTTTTGACAAATCTTCATGTAACCTTCTTTCTCGTTTTCTCCACTCCGACTTTTTGGCATTTGCGCCAAACCAATAATAAGCTGACGGATTGAACTTCGATTACCTTGTGCATGTATTTAATGTCGGGTAGAGTTGTACTGGCATTCTTCGGAACCTCATACATACACTGTAAATAAGTTAATGCTACTTGAAGGCGCCACATAACTATCGCAATACAGAGTTCGTTTTGGCTCTTGCTCAGACTTAATTGAACTCAAAGTTCTATCTCAGAACTATACAGAAATGTTCTGAAAATCGAAAACGCAAGAATTTTTAACGTCGTTTCTTAAAAAGATTTCTGTAATAAAAGAATTTTATGATGAATATTATACAAATATTTTACTATTAAACAGAATTTTATAACAAAAATTATAAAAATTTTACTAAAAGTGTATTAGCGATTTGCATTTTCGATTTCCAGAACAACCCCTGATAAATTGAAGGAGCTACGGAAGGCCGTATCCCCCGGCACAAGTCGTTCCAACTGCTGGTGAGGTCTCCGTTGTGTATGCTTCTTTTGAGAAAAGCTTCCTGCCTTTTAGGTTGATTGTCTATGCGGAAGCCTTGCCTTTCTGATGGAAGGGATACTATTCAGGAGAGCACAAAATCAAGGGTAGGGTGACGTTCTGGTTAGGACTAATGTTTTACTTTAAGGTTTAAGTTCGGTCCATGGAAGGATCCCTAGGTGCTGTTGCTATTCAACAAATGCTGCAAGAATTTAACGGGTAAGGCAGCGGATGAATGATTGCTTCGGTCTTCAAACAAGAGGTGGGTGTATATTCCGGTGGCAGGTGTATATTCCTACTCACACAGAGGCATTTGTTAAGTGCATATATTAACTCAATCCTGGTTAAGATTTTTCATGAATTAAGGCCATACTGGCAGGTATTCATGTTGCCCTGCGATAAGCAGACCCAAAGTATTGTTATCAAATCAAATTAATTTATGAATAGGTTTCAAAAAACTGGAAAATTTATTGCATGATTTCAAATTAAATGAAACAATCAATCATGGCATAAAAAATTAGGAAAATTTATTGCATGATTTCAAATTAAATGAAACAATAAATTTTCCGATTTTAAATGTAAGCAACATATTAGCAATCATCAACAAAAAATAGTTGGATTGTAGTTAAATCGATTTAAATATTTTACGGCTCTCGTAAACTGTGGTTTACGGTACTTACTGGTCCAACCGAAACGCACGTCAATGTTAATTGTAAATTAAACAAAAAGTTTTCAGAGAATTATAATTATATTTTTTATTATGAAAGAGAGATCTGTGATGATGATGTGTGAAGCAAAATATCAGTTAAATTTTCGCTACGGCTGCGGTGGCATACTTCTCTCTGATGATCCATATTTTTAATGACTCTGAGTCGTAATTAAGGTTCAATGTCGTGAATGTGCGAAATTATCTTATCCTATGTTCTTGAGTAATTGACGTACACTTTGACTTTAAAATATCCACAGTCAAACGGAGTCAAATCACATGATCGTAGCGGCCAATTAACATCGCCACGATGTGAGATGACACGGCTATTGAATTTCTATTGCAAAAGAGCCATTGTTTCTATTCATATATATGTTTATATATATTTAGCTGGTGAGGCCTGAATCCATTTTTGAAAATAAAAATGCAAAATTTTTTATTTCATTTTTCCCGACGTTTCGTGAATTTTATGTTCACTTCTTCAGGGGATTCGTAGTGAAAATAATTAATTTAAATTACATTAATAAATTTTAAAAAATATAAAAATCAACGATAGCGGCGTCATCTACTGTTTTTTAAAACAACTCAATGGCTATGTGGCACCATCCCGTTGGAACCACATATCGTTCACGTCCATATCCTCAATTCTTAGCCAGCAGAAGAAGTCCGTTATCAGCTCGCGATAGCGAACACCATTCACGGTACTTGCTTGGCCGAAAAAGTACGGCCGATTACACAGAAAGTTTCTAACGATTTTTAATGCGTGTTTTTTAAATATCGCTACTAAATTACAAAAGTAAGTTAGACCCGCCAATTTATTTTTTTAGCTGTTAAGGGTTAAAGCTGCTGTGTTGCAGCAAGTGTTACGTGTCAGGCACGTTTTTACATTTTTTTTAACTGTCGAAATTTATTTGGCTTTTTTAACAAAATAAAAGTTCAAAACATGTTTTTATTTTTTGTTTATGTCTGATTAAAAAAAACTATTCAATTGAGTATCTCTGTTTGTGTGTGTATGTCTTTGATTATATTTGTGTGTGTGTGTGTATTTTCTTGTGATAAGGTGGGAGTTGAAATGCCATTGAACTTTTAAACAAATGATACACACACTCACGGACTCACATGCATTCAGTAATTTTGCTTTTACATGCCAGTCTGAATTGTTTTGTTGTTTTTAAATATTTTTACGTCACTTGTTTAATGCGTTTTCAACATGCAACAAATGAGGTAATAACATGATTTTTATGTTTAATTTTTTTAACAATTTGTTTTTTTTTAATCTGAATTACAATGACTTACTTAAGTTTTCATATGCATAAGTAAGTGGCAGACCTCAATATGGGATATGAGAAAAAGTCAGAGGAGCAAAAGGTTTTATTTTTTTGAATTCTTTTGCTTTTTTAAACAAGTAAAAATAATAAATAAAATTATCTTAAGGCAAACAATGGCTTGTCACGTTTTGTTTATCTTTTTTTTTTTTTTTTTTTTTGCGCTGTATGGGAATTGCAATATGTTTAGCAAATACTGGCAACATTTTGTGGCATATTGAGCTGCATTAGTTTTAAATGCATAAAAATATCCGCCTTATTCAAATATTTTCCTTAGTAATCCACTTTAAAGGAAAACCTTTTCTTTTTTTTAAAAACACATTTTAACTTTGCATAAGACTTGTTACTTTAAACAAAAAAGAGAAAACTAACCTAAAAAAAAAAAAATTATAATTTAAAACTAAAACTATAACAAGGAAGTCATTGTCAACTTAACGTGCCAAAGGTTTAACCACAAAAACCAACAACATTGGCTAAGAAAAAAAAAATTTCACGATAAAATTGTATATTTTTGTACGTTTTGTAAACATTTTGTAGTAAAGTTATTTAATGGTGTAGACTTTTATTTATTTTCTTATTTATTTTTTTATTTTTCATTGCAACACAAGCACGTGCAAACCCGCTAAAACTTAAGTAAACAATTTGTTACAATTGGTTTTAGGGTTAGTTTTTTGTTTATGGGAAAATATTAACAAAGTAACTTTTGGGAATACAAAATTTTAATTTACTGGCTGCTTAAACCAGATCGTCAGGAAACTTCATCCAATGATTTTAGAAAAACTAAAGATATAAAAAAAATAAAGCGAATAAGAATTATAAGCAACAGCTTTACTTGAAACAATATTAAAGTTTAAACAAAAACATCAACAATAAACAGTGAGTTTTTCTTTTCATACATTCCCCACTTCAATTGGTTGGAATTCTTCCAACATTAATTGTAGCTGTTGTTAGTTGGTTAAGAAAAAACAAAATAAAGACATAAACAAACTGCTTTTTTGCTCTCGCAAAATTAAAGCATGTTGCCAGTTTCGTTTTTTTAAGCCGTGCACTTGGCAGTTTATTAATCTTAAGAATTTTCTAGCCGCAAACTATATCAAATGAGAGACTATGGAGAGAAACAAAACAAAAAGCCCCAATAAATATTAAAATCCTAAGAAGAAAGTGGTGCTGGGTTGGCCATACCTTGCAGAGACGAATGGACTGAAATCTACAAGGAAGTCGTAGAAGGGGCAGACCATCTCACACTGGCCACCGACAAATAGAAATGGAAGCGACCAAAAACAACGTTAGCTACGGACAGAACTCAATGGAACAGATTTATAAAGGGCCTATGACGGGCCATAAAATCAAAATCATCCCATACACATTTGCCATTAAATTCTTGCTTACAATAAATATATTTTTTGGGATAAATTTAAATAATATATAAAAGGTAATACTAATGTTTTTTATTTTTGGTGAAAGGATCTGAAGAAATCCTTTAATTATTTGCAAGAACAATTAATAAATTTAGTTTAGGGTTAAAATATTTCGAAGAAGGTTTGGTTTGTTCTCATATAGAAATGTCAGCTTAAGGCTCGTTATTATAAAACATTTACGGAGCCGCAGAACAAAACGTACTTTTTTGACAATTTTTTTTTTTTTTTTGTTAGGAGCAGCACTCAGGGGATAATCCCTACTAATGCATTGTATTGTGTTGGAAGTGGGCTATGGGAAGATGGAGTGAGGGAGTAGTGTTTGTAAACATTCGACTTGTAATTGTTAATGTTGAAAGTGAGAGGGAAGACTTCAACACGAAGGTTATTCCACATAAGAACAGTCCAGCCAAAAACGAATTTCCTTGTAAGGCGTTATACGATTCACCGGCCAATCGGCTGCAAAAGGATGGGCTGTTGAGGAAAAACGTGTATTACGAGAAAACGTACGGGACACATCCCATTGTAGTAACAATAAACAGACAAATACAATCCATATTGCGATGGTGCTCGTGGGATGGGATTCAATAGAATTGGATACCCTACTGTCACCAATGGGAACCTTCGCCCTCTCCTGCACAAGGTCGGGAAGATCCAAAATAGACATTAAAGAGTTGGCCCCCACATGGAAGTCGTATTCCATACGCGGTCGGATGAAGGTTAGTAGATCAGAGGGTGTGAAGTGTATCTTATACCGTTTTAAAAAACCGAGGCACTAGAATTCTTCCTTTTACACCTTGAATATATGGTCTGTCCATCGGACATCACATCTTCATGCCCAGAACATCCAGATTTTCTGATTATGATGCGTCAGCACGTAACATTGGGGCTTTCGGAGATTATGTCAAGGTGTCAACGAAGCTTATCTGCCACATAGCAGCAACATCGAATACGAATCAAACAAATACGAATAGCAAAGGTTGCTGTCATTTGCAATAGAGTAGCGAGGGCTGGAAGTCTGACACAGGAGGTAGTTTAGAAAAATAAGAAATAGAGTAGGAGAAAGAACGGAGCTTTGCCGAACACCTGAATAAATCTTGAACTTGTTTGACGAAAAACCATCTGTAACAATTCGTATTGGGCGATCTCTGAGAAAGCTCGATATAAATGGAGAGAAATTACCGCCGACACCAAATGCAACAAGTGGTTGTTTTATAATATTTGCCTTGAAATCTTTTATGTGGTGACTTATGACAGTTTGATGACATCTACTAATAAGTAAAAAACTTGTTACTACATCCAGGTTCTTGCAGTTTTTTAAGGAGACAAAAGATATAAACCCCAATTTTTTTTTAATTTTAAATGAGCAAATAAGTACGTTTTGTTCTGCCGCTTCTCATTTAAAAGCACAAGAGCAGAGAGCAACATTTTATTAATGCTTGACATTGGAATTTGTCATAGATTTAAAAAAAAAATAACTAAAATTTAAACAAACAAACTATTTAAAAGTAAATACTTAATATTTTTAGAAAGAAGTAGAATAAACGTTTCAATTAAAATACCTTTTAAACATGTCGGTAAGTGATTGTAGTGAGATAAAACTGACGTTTCGTTTTTCTAGTCACTCCATTAAATTTGAAGGTTGGCTATTTCAGTAATCGCCATTAACGTACAGAAATATTTAAAATTGTAAATAAAACACCCTCTTGAAACGTTTTGTGGATTTCGATTGGAAATTGTTGTTGGCTGGTGGAGTTGTCGCTCCAACTGCAGTGTTTTAGTTGTACGTTATGTGACGTTTTGTCTATCAAAACATTTTCTCTATTATGCTCATGTCTATTTTAACTTTGTTTGCTGACAATTTGAAAGCTTAATCTGATTTTAACAAATAGAGTAGGTGAATTTTATTTTTAAACTATTTTAAAATCTTTGTGGTTGTTAACTTTTTGGTATTCAGTCGCCTTGGAAAATGCTTAAAAGCAAAATTTAAAAAAAAAACTTTGGCTCATGAAAATTTTGTTTTTTTTTTGCAGCAGAATTGTTTTTATTATTTCATCTTAAAACAATAAGAAAACTAAATTGAATATT
This sequence comes from Pollenia labialis, assembly GCA_949318255.1. Classification (NCBI taxonomy): domain Eukaryota; kingdom Metazoa; phylum Arthropoda; class Insecta; order Diptera; family Polleniidae; genus Pollenia; species Pollenia labialis. The sequence continues at coordinate 41,441,006 of OX439143.1, read as the reverse complement.
TGGTAAAAGGGATTAAGAGGTTACAGCTTGAAGCCAAGGAGGTTTTGGGTAGACAATTTTTATTATATAAAAAATTTTACATTTGAAAACTTTAAGGAAAAGTTTAGAAAATTTTCTGTGAAAAAAATTGAAAGCAATAAATTTTCAATTTAAAAATTTAAACTGCTAAATAAAAGCACATTTTGTTAACGTCTTGTAAACTAATAATATTTAGTATTATTAACATTTGTTAACACCTCTTTTGTTTTATCATGTATTTTATTATTTCTAAAGCAGAATATTTATTTATGTTGTTCCAAAGCCTAATAAAGCTTAATTACATAATTATTAGCAATGGACAAGAAACGTGCGTTATAACACTTAACCAAATGCAACTTTTTAAATAAAAACCAATAACAACCGCAACTAACGCAGCAACCACAAAAATTCCTCCTATTTACACACTTTAGTTTCCACAGAAAGTGACAAACTGGATGCTTAAACAAACACCAAACTTGTGAGAAAACTCCCGAATGTAGAAACAAGACAAAAAAAAAATCGCATTCACTTGCTTAGATTCACTTTAAACAACACAACACTGGGTTGGTGAAATGTCTTTCTGTCCGTCTGTATGTCCATCCGTCCGTCCGTCTGTCCTCATCGAAAGCAGAAATAAAAATTGGTTTTTAACGTCATTTTAGCCAAAAGGCTTTTGAATACAAAATAGCCAACGGATCGGCTTTCAAATCAAGAAACAAACTGGCAAGTCGTCAGTTACTCAGTCATTTATTGATACAATATGGTTAAATACTTTTTGGCGGATGCCTTTTGATTTTTTCCAAAGAGCTCAAGTGGCCTGAAATAAAATATTGTTGGATGTAAAAATTAATATAAAAATAAAAATAAAATTGAAAAGAAAACTCACTAACCATATGATTGACGAGTTAACATGACGATTTATGTCTGCTGTAATGGACAGAGAAAATTACAGTGACTTAAAAATTATAAAATTTATTTTTTTTTCTGCTTTGTTTTTAAATTGCGACTAGTTTGGGAAAACAAAATTAAATCATTTAAGATTTTTGTTTTAACTTGGGTGTTGAGGAAATTTAAAGAAATTGAAAGTAACAGAAAAAATAATTTTCTATTAGGAAATTTAGAATAAAAATATAAATAGAATAAAAAGAGTTTGTTTTTCAATTCGACCTTTTCTTAATGGAATCTCAAACGAAATAAATTATCAAGATCGAGGTCATAGGGTTTTTTGAGAAATGTTTTTTATTTTATTTATTTAAATTACTCCTTCAATATTCATCATTTGAATGTTTTTTTTCGTATGCGTATTTGGTTTGGGGTTTTTTTACCAGCCAAAAGTGCGCCAAGCACAACTGTAACGAACAAGCACAAATGAGCTGAACCGAACACATTGAAGCCTGTGTTTTTTTTAAACCGAACCGAATTAAATGTTCTCATCTTTTTGTTGAGTTGGATAAGAACAGTATAATTTTTTAATGATTTACTACACAAACACTATTAGCGTTTGTGTTTTCCACAAATCTACCGAAGCGAACACTAAGTAGCGATATTTAATGTTTATTTTCGAACCCTGGTTTTATTACACTGGACACTAGTTTATTTCAACCCAGATTGGTGGGTGCAAAAAAAACAAAGCTACAGAAGATTTACTGAATTAATCCACTTTTCAAATCAAATCATAAACCCAAAGGAAGTACATTCGCAAAATTTGAATTTAGCTCTTGAATTGCTGCTGGCTTATCGACGTACACCTTTTCTTTCAAATAACCCCAAAGAAAGAAGTTCAATGGTGTTAAATCTTGGCGGCCAATTGACATCGCCACCACGTGAGATAACACGGCCATTGAATTCGTCGCTATTGTTTCGTTAGCTGTGTGGCAAGTGGAACCGTCCGGTTGAAACCACATATCGTCCACATCCATATCTATCAATTCGGGCCATAAAAAGTTCGATATCATCTCACGATAGCGAACACCATTCGCAGTAACTGCCTGACCGGCCCATAAACCGCACCAAACAGTCATTCTTTGTAGGTGCATTGGTTTTTCGACGATCACTCTTGGATTATCATTCGACCAAATTCGGAAATTCTGCTTATTGACGAATCCACTGAGGTGAAAATGTGCCTCATCACTGAAGGTGAAGTGCACGATATGCATTTTGATTTGAACGCCCATTTTCATAATAACCCTCAATAACTTTAACGCGTTGCTCGAATGTGTATCTCTCCATGGTTCAAATTGCGTTAGTCTGAAATTGAGAAATGTCAAATGAAATGCAGAAAAACACTTGACGTTTAGATGTGGTGAACATTAAACATCGGCCCTTAAAATTTAGCCAGCCGTTACAAAGCTCTGGTTAAAAGGAAAACATTATTTTGCCACCGTTACATATCAAAAATTTCGTCAAAGCTTTGCTAAAATGAGGGCACAGTGTCACATTTAAAGACCTGAAAAAACAATTTTTCCCAACGTATCAGATTCCAAAATTAAAGAAGAAGTTTTTGTGGGACCACAAATTAAAAAGCTAATAAAATATTCAGGATTTGTTTCGATTATGCCTGAAGATGAGTCAAAGGCCTGGAAGTGATTTGGTTTGGTTGTATGAAACTTTCTGCAGAATTTCAGGCGTCCAAATGATGAAGACATCTTTCACGATTTGTTAAACAAAAAACCTACAAGAAAATCGGTACAGTTTTTAGCACGATTTTGTTCTGATTTATTTTTTTTTAATTAACATTAATTTTTATATTATAATTAAAAAAGGAGTAAATATGTCTTGCAAAAAACACCTTCACCATTTAAATTTCTTCTCAAATAAGCTTGGCGTAGCCAAAAATAGAAGAAATAGAACGTCGGTATCAAGGGGCGTATGATGAGGCGGTGTTGCATGACCATTGTTGGTTCCTCGTGAGAGAGGCAGAAAATAATCACAATAAGCAAAGCAATTCCACAGTTTTAAGCGATATTTAATAGTTGTTGTTACTAACATTTAGCTTTGTATTTAAAAGTGTTGTAATTGAAATAAACTTCTGCTACTTTGTCATTTTTGCACCACTCTGGATCCTATTGGGGCCCAAAATATTCGTGTTAAAATAAGCTATCGTGTTTAGTTATAAAACTTGAAAACATTTTATTGTTTGATTTAAAAAAAAATAAGTTGAAAAAAGCAAAATTGCAAAAAATCATAAAAATTGTTCTGAAATTTGAACTTTGGTCCCCTGTAACTCAGTTATTTCTTGAACAATTTTTACAAACGATCCGTTGGTGTTTAAGTAGTTCCATCATATGTCAATTCAAAACAAAGAAATAAAATATCTTTAAAACTTTTCTGCTTTTTACCATATCGACTTCATATTCGTAATCAGCGGAGAATTTTGCAGGTGTCAGATTCAATTGATCACGACTTTGTTGAAAATTTGTGACACAGTGTAATCGCAGGTTTCATTAAAAGTCCCTTTAAAAAGTTTTATATTCACTTTTCCAATAGCTCGTATTAAGCCAAAGCTTATATCCAAGTCCTTAAACCCCTTATTCTTCAAGTAGGGTACTCTGAAATCATTGATGAATGAATTAAGTTTAACAAAGTCGCTGCAAAGATGGAATGATTGAACGCCGAGAAATGATTGTGGAAATGAAGAGGCGTTTATGATGTAAACCGATATTGTTGTTGTAAGCGTTAATAGCAACATTGACGTTTGTTTGCTACTACTTTGAGTGCAAAGTCGTTTCATGGCAACAACAATAAACACCACAAACAAACAATTTTCTAAAGTTATAATAAAGAAAATGCGATATTAAATTATTATTAAAGTCTCTTTTCAGTGGCCATATTCAGCAAAATTGCTGGTGTTTTGCCATTTAGCAAATACAAAGTTTATTTTACAATTGACTGGGAATATTTATAAATGAGTTGCAGTTTTTTTTTTCAATATAATCTTTTTCATATTTGGATTTATTTTCCTGCTCGTCATTGGAACAAGTGAAAGTAAGGAAACTACTTAAATTTTTTTTTGTTGGAAACATTTTGCAAAAATTAATTTTTTTTTTTGAGTTTTTATTTTTTATTTTAATTTTTTATATATTTTTTTTTTTTAACAATGAGTTGTTTTTTTATTTTGTTACACGCATAGTCTTGTAAACACACAAACACATGCATTAATACTTCGATTAGTTAAAGCAAAGTTTGCTTCTTAAATCTTTTGTTTTAATGTTTTACTTCTTTGTGGCGAAACAATTTTTGAATTTATGTGTGTGTGTTTTTTGTTTTTTTATCTAACTTCTGCCTGACCAGTTTATCATGAATTGGTCTTTGGAAAATTTGTTATAAATAATTACAATGTTTTTGTCGTTTGTAATTTAGGGGAGAAGAGAGAGGGAGCATTAAATCTTTAAATTATATGGCGATATTTAGTTTAGTTATTTAATTCAGGAAATATCATAAATATGGATTTTATTGCATTGTTTTTCCTTTATTTAATAATTTATTTAAAAATACTATGAGAAACATCATTTGAAATTGAGAGAAAAGTGTATTAAAACCATGGTGGACTTAAGTAAAAGCATGGTCGTGTAGATCGATAATCATAAAAAAGTTAATATCTTTTTCTAGACTTTTTCGTTTAAATAAACAGGCATAAGTATGCTTTAGCCAAAGGGTATAGATGGGTTTACGCAGATAAAATTATAATTTAATAAAGGCGCAGTCAAGCAATGCTTAGATACGAGTACTCCACACTATCACAAGTCAAGCAAGGATGCTTGGTGTTACCATAACTGCTTGTGGTGGCACTAGCTATAATACTGGAATAAGCATCTGTGAAAGAGAGGGGGATATGATTGGGGGTAAGAGAAAGCCTAGAAAAGCTGAACTATGCATATGCATATTCTACCTTGGGAGCACAATTACCTCAGATGGCGGCGCTAGCAGCGAAGTAAAGGGTGTTTCAACCAGTCTGAGTCACACTTGAACGTCAAGTTTTTTGCCCAACTTAATTCGACATTTCTATGTTTCAGTGTTTGATAAACTCAATCATGGATAGGTACACAATTGTGCAGAGCGTTAAGATTGTTAAAGCCTTTTACGAAAATGGGCGTTCAAATCCAAATGCATTTCGTGTAGTTCACAAATTTTTCGATCAGCATAATCGACCAAATGTGTCCACAATCGTGAGAATTGTGCGCAAATTTCAGCAAACCAGGTCAGTAGGAAATCTGAAAACACCTGTGCTTGCTCGCCCAGTTCGTTCTGTCTGGCGGCGTCATCGGGTCGAACTTTCTTCAAAAATGAGGAAGGCCAAACAGTAACCGTGAAAGGTGTTGGCGCTATCGCGGGATGTGGCCAGATATTAAGGATATGGACCTGGACGATATTTGGTTTCAAAAGGATGGTGCCACTTGCCACAGATCCAACAAGTATGTCATTTGACACCGTTGGACTTCTTTCTTTGGGGATATTTAAAAGAAAAAGTATACGTCGATAAGCCAAGAACAATTAAAGAGCTAAAGAATGAGATAATTCGGCTCATTAACGACATTGAACCTCAATTATGTCTCAGAGTCATTGAAAATATGGGCCATCGAATAGGGGTATGTCACCGAATCCGTGGCGAGAATTTTGCCGATATTTTGTTTAACATATAATTGTCATATATCTTTCTATCATAATAAGAAATATTAAGATAATTAACCGAAAACCTTTTACTTTAGTTACAATTAACATCGTGCATTTTCGTTGGACCACCCTGGATACGTACAAAAACATTTTTGTTACACCTTAAGAAATTTTGTGAAAGAACAAGATTTAGTTCCACCAAAAAGCACGTTAATTAAAATAAAGCACCGATCAATGACCGAAGAAGATTTCACGTCAAACATTTTAAAAAGCACCAAAAACGGTTCGAAAAGCACCGAGTTGACAACGCTGGCTGTGAACTTTTTGGTTTCGTTGCAACTAAAAAAAAAATAAAAAACAATACAACTACAATCAATTGTTAAACAATTATTATTTTGTTATACTTTTATTACTTTTTTTTAGAATATTTCTGAAGGTCATTTGTTATTTCTAAATCTACAAATAGTTTTTTGCTCAGTCCAATTCGAAATGCAAATAAAGCCAACGGTTATTTAAATTAAATTCAATAAATACTTGTGCAGAGATTTTATTTTTAATGAATTCATACTTTTATGAACAATCTAACAACACCCATATTCGCTAAATAGTGTTGAACAATAATGTTTAGATGTGTGTTTGATTTGTGTTGTAAAAAAAGAACATAAAATATAAAAAGTTGTTATATTTTCCGAACATATTTTATTGCGTCTATTGTTATAATAAATTTTATTTGTATAAATATTAACATGTTGAATAGAATTTGCTACCCTTCACTTAAATAAAAGCAGGTGTTTTAAGTTGGTCAGTAGCGGATGATACAGTTTTTAACTGTTCACAAAAAGAAATATCACTTTTGGACGTTGAAGATATGATCTTAGAGAAAAGTTAAATGACCTCTCTTCTATTGACAGAAATTTTGCTAAAAATTTGTTTGTCACTTATGCAAAAATTATAAAATTTGTTTGCAAAATTTTGCTATTTTAAGAAAGTTTAGCAAAAAAAAAGCTTTTTGTATAAAATCTCCAAAAAAAACTTCAAATATACGTAAATAGGAAGTTTCGCAAAAATTTGCTATTTATAGTTAATATCCAAAAATTTACTTTTTTTAAAAATGTGGCAAAAATTTATTATTATAGGAAATTTTATAGAAAGTTCAGCAAAAAAAATCGTATTTATAGTAAATTTTCTTCTTATAAAAATTGTTATTGAAATTGGCTATTTAGGAATATTTTACAAAAATTTCGCTAAAATTTAATTATTAATAATAAATCTCACAAAAATTTCCTTTTTATAGCAAGTTTATTGTAACTTTCCCAAAAATATTTTTAAAAATATCGTCTAAAATTAGTTATTTTAAGGAAATTTCCAAAAATTTGCTTTTTTTAAAAATATTGCAAACATTTGTTATTATAGGAAATTTTATAGTAAGTTCAGCAACAAATCGTATTTATAGTAAATTTTCTTCTTATAAAAATTGTTATTGAAATTGGCTATTTATAGGAATATTTTACAAAAATTTCGCTAAAATTTAACTATTAATAATAAATCTCACAAAAATTTCCTTTTTATGGCAAGTTTATTATTGTAACTTTCCCAAAAAATTTTTTAAAAATTTTGTCTAAAATTAGTTATTTTAAGAAATTTTCAAAAATTTGCTTTTTTTAAAAAATTTTGCAAAAATTTGTTATTATAGGAAATTTTATAGTAAGTTCAGCAAACAAATCGTATTTATAGTAAATTTTCTTCTTATAAAAATTGTTATTGAAATTGGCTATTTATAGGAATATTTTACAAAAATTTCGCTAAAATTTAACTATTAATAATAAATCTCACAAAAATTTCCTTTTTATAGCAAGTTTATTGTAACTTTCCCAAAAATATTTTTAAAAATATCGTCTAAAATTAGTTATTTTAAGGAAATTTCCAAAAATTTGCTTTTTTTAAAAATATTGCAAACATTTGTTATTATAGGAAATTTTATAGTAAGTTCAGCAAACAAATCGTATTTATAGTAAATTTTATTCTTATAAAAATTGTTCTTGAAATCCCTACAGATAATATTGGACTACATGGTCCATTGAGGCTTAAATGGACTACTTACAACATGGTCCAATGTTCTGTAGTATGGACCATGTTATAAGAAATTAACATGCAACTGCATGATGTATTCTTTTCTATAGGTTGCAGTATTAAACATTGGTAGCTCTGATGGTGTCCATTATTAATTGTTTATTTAAAAGTGAGAGAGGAAAGTTTGTGAAAAAAGGCAAGACATATGATACTATATTTTAGTTATTAGGTTTTTTTTCTAAAACGACAAATTAATTAATTTAACCTTGGTTTTTTATAAGGACAATTGAAAAAAATTTAACACTTATTTTTTATTAAAAAAACATTTACTTCAAAATAACACTACATGCAAACTTAAGTCGTTCACCGTATACATATTTATATATATGTATATTATATGGGTGAGAAAAGGATTGTTTTTATTATTATTTTATTTTTAGTAAACAAAAATAAAAAAGCTTAATCGTAAAGTTATTTTTCAGTCTTTTATTCAGTAGTGGCATGAAGTAGTTTTCAAAACTACTCTTTGAGTGCACTCCATTCAGTAGTGACATGGAGTATTTTTGAAAGTAACCCTTTAAGTTAATCCATAGAGTAGTAATATGGAGTACTTTTGAAACTATTCCTTTAGTGTACTCCATACTGTAGTGACATGGAGTACTTTTTAAACTAACCCACTTTAGTACTCCATGTAGTAGTTTAGGGACTACTTCGGTGGGTTATATAGTCCCCTCATAAGACATTGTAATGTTAAATAGACCACCTTTTACTCATACATTTGGAGTAGTTTTGGAGTACTCCTACTCCTTTATGGACTACTCTTTACATGCATGTATGGACTAGTCTCGTAATCTGCAGGGATTGGCTATTTATAGGAATACTTTACAAAAATTTCGCTAACATTTAATATCTATAACGTTATTAAATCTTATATTTTTGGTAACTTTCCGAAAAATTGGCTTCTTTTTAAAAATTTTGCTAAAATTAAAATTAAGGAAATTTTCTATACCAAAATATTCCCTTTTTGTAGGAAATTTCGATAATTTCTTACCTATAGGAAAAATTAGCTATTTATAGGAAATTCTGCAAAAATTTGTTATTTTACTTTTTGCGAAAAACTGCTATTTATATAAATTTCCAAAAATTTGTTTTTATAAAAAATGTTGCAAAAATTTGCTATTTTTAGGAAATTTCGCAAAAATATTTTATTTATAGGAAATTTTATAGTTAGTTTAGCAAAAGAATTGTATTTATAGTAAATATCCCAAAAATGATTCCTAAAATTGGCTATTTATGGGAAATTTTGCAAAAAATTTATTATTAATAGGTAATTTCGCAAATAATTTTTAATAATAAAATATCCCTGATGATGTTGGGAATCTCCAACGAAACGTCGGAAAAATAAATTATGAAATAATCTTTTATTTGCATAGAATACATGACCTTAATAAGCCCGATTTAGAATTTTCTAAACAAATCAATAATTTTTGTTTTTTGTTTATCAGAGGTTTCGAAAAAATTAGCTTTTTATGGCAAGTTTTCCGAAAATCTGTTATTTAAAGTAGATTTCCCCAAAATTTCCTATAGAAAGGAAATTCTGCAAAAAATTTGTTATTTATAGGATATTTGGCAAAAAATTATTTTTATTATAGGAAGTTGTGCAAAAATTTGTTATTTTTAGGAAATTTTGTAAAAAATTTGCTTTTTATAGGAAGTTTTGCAAAATCTCCTATAAATAGGAAATATCCGAAAAGTTTGCTTTTTATAAAAAATATTGCTAAAATCCGCTGGTTTAAAGAATTTTCCAAAAAATTTTCTTTATATAGAAAATATCGCTATTTATGGAATGTTTCCCAAAAATCTGTTATTAATTGTTAATTTTGCGAAAATTTATTTTTTTTTAAACTTTAATAAAATGTGCAAGTTTTAAGTACCCTAGAGGATAGTGAGCCGCTCCTAGTTCTAACACTTTAAGGGAACTATCACTTTTACATAGGATTGTTATTGGAGGGGGTTAATTGACACCTAACAGCTACCACAGTCACACATATATTTTCATTGAACGTGTTTACTGTTAGTTCCCAGTAGGAAATGTCACTAGTGAATCTGTACTGATGCACTATTGACACAGTCACCAGTACTAGTGACTTATTATACCCCAGACAATGTTATTTACTATAGACATTTAACATGTGCGTGTCATTGGAAATCTACTACTGACGTTAGTACTACTGACTAGGTACTGACTAGGTAGTTCCTTTGGGAACATATGTAGACATTGGAACCAGAGAATCACTAGTACATTTTAGTAAATGTAGTCTACACTTTTGGTACGAATACGAAATCATAACAAAATTTTTTTTTATTATTTCTTCAACTTTTATAGGAATTGTACTTCTCAGTTGTTATTGATATAAGTTTTTGCTTATTAAAGCCAAATATAGTGGCAAATGTAGTGAAGTGTAGACACTTTGTAGACAATGTCACCAAAATAGTCGACAAAACTGGTGACTTGGAGACACTTGTACCCAGGTTTCCATCAGGGTTACTACAATCACTTTTACATTTGTATATAAAATATTAATTTAAAGATAATTGTGATAGAATAAAGAAAATAAAAACATCTGATCCAAAAGTTTTATATATACGAAAGTTTAAATGTTTTGCATTTTTTAGGGGTGCATGTTTTTCAAAAGTTTAACATTTTGAATTTTACATTGTTTTTATAAAGAAATTTATTAAAACCAAAATAACCACAATACTAATTATTGTTAAAAGCTAGGGCACGAGCTCTATGTTTAAATTTGTCCTTCAAGTTGTGCTGAAAAAGGTCAACAAGAAAAATGAAAGACAAAAGGAAAAAACAGAAAAAGAAAATGTGCTTCGAGAAGAATTCTTGACAAAAAGTACGAAAAAACAGAAGGAAGGAAGTACATGTTCCTCCTTCAGTTAAAAAAGATAACACTGCGGAACAGTAAGTTTGCGGTCGGGAATTTGATTGCAAAATTCTTACTAATTTGAGGCCTCTGATTTCAAATCGAATCTCCATTTTTGTCTATCAGCTCTATGTTTCGAGATATACCGTTATGTCTAAGTGTTTGTAGTTAGACGACATGTCTTCGTTTTTTAACGATTTGTTTTCGTTTTTAAACGAAGTTAAAACTAATCCTCTGGAGTATACCGTTGAGTAGTTTCAAAACTAGTCCACAAGAGTATGTATGAACATGGAGTAGTTTTAAAACTGGGTTATATGGTCCACTCCTAGGACATGGTAATGTTAAATAGACCACCTTTTAACCATATATTTGGAGTATTTTTGGAGTACTCCTACTTCTATCTTATCTCGACTTAAGATCTTTTGTCAAAATACCACAGACACATACTCATATGTTTCTCCAATTCCTACTGGAGGATTGGGCGCATCTCTCTTTGTTAGCATTGTTAATTTCAGAAAGGTAGGTTGCTAGTCCTCTTTTCCTAAATTTCTTTTGATACCTGTATCACTAATCTCACGTTGCAGTTATGCTTCAGCATGCATTTATAAGCCGTTTACCTACTTGTCTCAGACGTCATGATGAACTTTGACCAGTCAGGTTTCATGATTGGTCGCCCTTTATCTCTCTTTCTATCAGCGGAAGCTGGAAACCCGTTGCCCGAGAACTACTTTGTCTAGGGGCTGCTTGGAAAGTCAGGCAGAAAATTAAAATTTCTATCACTCGCAAGAGAATGACAGTCAGAAACTTTCCGCTCTTCCCAGGTTTTTTTTAAAACAAATAAAGAATAATAAGAAAAGATATTCACTCTGTATCTTTCCTCCTGCAGCCCAAGAAAATTCAAAACTGAAAATACGCTTAATTGAACTTCAGAAAGTTTGAAAGCTTTCTAAACAAACGATATCAAGCGTTCACTTTGCTTAGGGTGGGGGCGGCCGCGGCATGAGGTCGTAAATATTCACTTACTCCTACCGAGCCAGAAGCTTCAAAGTGTTTTTTTTTAACAATGGGGCAGAGTTCTACTTGGCACTATTTTTCTGCAAATTAATTATTTTATTTATTTATTTAATATGTGTTATAAATACATATACAAATTATGCTTAAGCTTAATTAACCGAATTTAGATTTAAAACCTGTTTTGGTGAATTTTACCAAAGTCTCTGGCTGGAATCAGAAACTCACTATACAACTTATGACCCGCTATAGAACGAATATTTCAAAGCTCCTGGCAGTATTAACAGGACATTGGATACTAGGCAGTCAAACAAGTCAACTTGGACTTCTATTCAACGACCACAATCGCAGCTGCAATTACAGGGAGAAGGATGAAACGGTTATCCACCTTTTCTGCGAATGCCGTGCCCCAGCTGTCATGAGACAACTAGACGCTATCTAGCCTTTGTTAGGTATCTGAGTGCAAGCTAAATGATTGAATGAGATATTTCACGGCTTTATTTTGAATTTAGTACCATATAAGTATACATTACGATGAAAAAGTTAATACATCTGGCGAGTGGTGTGGTCTTGTTAAAATGAAGTTCTTTCGACTCTACTTCTCTCTTTGAGCGAAATGAACAACAATTTTGATTCGAATGCTTCTGTTCTTTGTTGGCCTTATTAGAAATACTTAATTTAAATAATTCTCATATAGTATATTTTCAATTTCGGTCAAAACTTTGTAATATATTTTTATTATTTATAACCATTAAACAATACCACCTGCATTTTAGGCAAGTTTTTTTTTGCTTTATTTGTTTTTTTTTTTTTGTCTATTTCTGAATATTAAAACCAGATTTTTACATTACAAGTAAAACAAAAAACCAACTTTTATTTAAAATTATTTTAGCTCTACTTACATACAATTGATTTGCTATTAATGAAAAAAAAAAAAAAAAACTCTAAAACAGATTAGACAAGTTGCTCTGGTTATTTATTCAGTTATTCAGTTTTTCCTTTGGATTTTTGGTTGCTGCTGTAGCTGTTAAATATTTTGCAACAAATGCTTAGAAAAAAGCAAACAAAAAAATATTTAAACATTTTAGCACTAGACAATATTGATATTTATCAAGGTCGTTCGTCGGCAAAGTAAAAATATAAGAAATCTGATTAAAAAAAAAATTTTTTTTTTCAAAAAATGCAATATAAAAGTATTAAACAAATAAACCTAAGAAAATGCGGTTTAACAGAAAATAATTTTATGTAATTGTATCATTTGTGTGAAGTGAACAATGAAAATTTATAAAAAAAACAAGATTTTTAGAGGATGTTTAACGAAAAAAAAAAGATGTTTATATAAAAACCAAGTATGCAGCTTAAGTCTTTTGTTTTGATTATTTTTTTTTAAAGAAAATTGTCCCACAGCAATGATTTAATCGATTAGGAGTTTTTGCTAATATGAAATAGAATCTTAATTTCCGGTTCGAAATTGTTTAAAATTTTATACACTTTTTATTATGCAAAATAATTATAAAAAATTTGGTTTTAATTTCAAGTTTTGTCGGCTTCCCTTGGATGAGAAGAAAAAAGCTTTGAATAATATGAAATTTATGCAAATTGTTGCCTGTATGATGCATTGCTAGTCTTCAAGCAATTCATCATTTCTTATTATTATTTATTTTTAATCATTTATTTCTATTTATATGTAAATTTCGGATTTTATATAAAATCAGGGGATTATGGTAATATTTTGAAAAAAAAATTGAGGTAATTATTTTTTACAAAGATAAGTCATTCTATTTAAAACAAAATACCTTTTAAAATGAAATAATAAATAAAGGAAAATATATTATGATTCGTTGGGATATTAGATGCTATAATTGAAGATTGATGATTTACTTTGATGTTAGGAAAAATTGTTCAGATATCTCACAGAAAAGCTCACTAACAGATCAGACATCTTCAAAGGAAAAAATCCGTTCAATAATCCACATCTTGAATATGTGCCTCAAAAATTTAAATAAATGCTGGGGCTTCTGGCCTAGATTTCTGATTGAATTAATTTGGTCGATACAAATGAATTGCAGGCAATGTCCATCTAGTCAGGGGAAACAAGGGCATCACGAGCAGCATTGCGTGCATTACAATAAACATTTTCTATTAACAATTGGAACACAGTTCTATATCACACGAACGTAATGTTAATTGGCCAAGGTATTTGTGTATTTGAAATGAAAAAAAAAAAAAATATTAAATGCCTTTATTCAGCAAACCCGATTCTTTGATACCCTCTAAGCTAAAAAAAAAAAAAATCAATCCATCCGTACTTAAATCAACCCAAAGCGGTGTCCAATAGTGCGGTAGTGCGAATGTCCTTAAATCAAGTACACAATGCTTTATTCGGGTACGGATAATTCAAGTGCCCCTTGAACTTAAAATAATCCAAAAACGGGGGTGACTTAAGTAAAAGAGAGAAAAAAGTTAATTTTAGGCTGTGCTTGATTCGGGAATTTCTCAGGTAGTTTGATCCCGAATTCACTTACTGCAGAGAATCAAAGATAGAGAGAATATTATTATTTACTTACTAATCCGTCAAGAAATATAGAAATCAGATTACTTCATCCCGAATCAGTGTTGCCAAGACTTGGAGACCTAAAATGGCTAAATGTACGGGTTAAAGTGGCTAAAAGCGGGCTAAAAAATGGCTAAATAAATAAAAACACATTAAAATTCAGTAACAACACAGAAATTATTCATTTAAAGTTGTTAACGATAAAATTGTAAGTTCAGATCAATTTCTTAAATAAGAATAAACGCTTTTCATTATTTTGAAAGAAAAATTGAATCATCGATAATTCGTTATGTCGTTATTGTTCATCTCATAGGAATCACTCGTGCGTATTAGTTTAAAATAATTTGAAGGTAAATCATAATCACGACAACATTTACCCAACCAAACAATTAAGAGAATATAGCCGGCGAACCCCGTCTATATGATACCCTACACCTCATTAGAACCTGTGTACCAAATTTTATTAAGTGACCTGCAAATTTGCGATCTGTACTTTACGCACAAGGTTTACATGGACAGCCAGCCGTCCGGTCAAACATCATTAATTCGACTCAGAAAGTGGTTCTGAGTCAATCGGTATACTAAAAGGTGGGCTTAGGAACAATATTTTAAGGTGTTGCAAGCATCAGCACAACCGCATAGTACCCTCTCCAAATTACTTTTAACGATGTTTACTTGGCGAAATACCCTCTCTAATTCAGCATTAGACCATGGAAGTGAGACCAACTTTATAGTAAATTCTGAAATTTCTAAAAAAAATTTGGTGCATCTCTTTATTGAAATACTTGCAACCAGAAAGAAACACCGATGTTTGTGCTGATCCATTTTATAAATTTCATATTGGAATACTGTTTCTTTATTTTAAAAGATGTTTCATCATCATCGTTTATAGCGATTTTCAACATTTGTAAAAGTTGTGATTTAAATTAAAGGCGTTTTAATTGTTAAAAATGTTTATTTTACTTTTATAAATTTTTATAATAAAATAAAAATTATTTTTTTAAAAGAAAAACAGCAAGACAAATTTTATGGCTAAACAAGTTGAAAAATGGCTAAATGCATTTTTTAATGGCTAAACAGGGTGAAAAATGGCTAAATCTAGCCACTAAATGGCTAAATTGGCGACAGTGTTGCCGAATACAAAATTGAAATCTTCTTCGCATATTCACATATGATTTCAAGCGATCTTTACTTCTATTGGCTAATAATTTTAGCACGAATATCTCACAAGCATCCAGACGAACTAAGCTTATGATTTTTTACGCATGTGTAAAGTTTACTTCGTTGTACGAAATTGAACCTGGTAAGTATCGAACACAATCACGCAAAAGCTACAGGTTTTTATCAACAAGTGCCTCAGAATCATTTACAGAATATTCTGTCCTAACACATCAGCAACGCGGATATCTGAGGGTTAGCAACGAGGAATCCATACTAAAGCAAAAAAAAAACGTAGGAAATTTAGTCTGATCGGCCATACTAACAGAAAGAATCCTAATAGTATAACAAGGATGGAACTAGAGTAGAATCCTCAAGGCTCAAGAAGCCCAGGTCGGCCAAAGAATACATGGAGACGCACCATACTCCAAGAACTAGGACAGTACAATCTTACATGGGATGACACAAAACCAACTGCGATAAATCGTGTAAGATGGAGAAGCCAGATGCTTCCAAGAGGGCTAATGGAAATAAATAAATTACTTCATTATTATTTAATAAAGTGCATAAATATCTTTTTAGAAATTCGAAAATCTAAAGAAATGTTTAACATGGTAACCCCTGCCGTTCACAGACTACGTCATCAAACGGGAAATGCAGATGTCGTAATTTTCAGTCCTATTATTCTTGCTTACCTGTTACACGCGTTGGTTTCTCTTTCGTTGTATTCTGCCTTTTGTTTACAGAAGAACTCTCAATTATAAAATACCAGCAGGGTGCCCGATATGGTTTTTGTAATCATTTTACTTTCAAAAACAAAAAGAATATGGGAATTATTGTTTTTTTTTAATCCGATTAGCTAATCCAGCGAACCTCTACGCTTGTCAGCAGGAAAGAGTCTATGGCAAGAATCGAACCCGCAACCCCGGCGCTGATAGACTGGCTCACTACCAGCTACCCTACCGGGGCACTCAAACATGAAAATAATGTATGTTCTTTTCTTATAGTGTTGGACAGTGCAAAGTTTTTCTTCTATTGAAAATGTTTATATTTCGAGTTAATACTCTTTTATGATTCAAGCACGAATACTTTGTATTCCCTTCAATGAAGGCAAAAGGAAATCTATACACACAGAAAAAAAACATGTTTTCATATGGTCACCACCCAAAAAAACTAGGTTTAAAAAAATTTTAACCATATTATGTTTAATTTAACCATATTATTGTCACCGACAACCATATTATGGTTAAATTAGTCCTACATTAAGAAGTCACAACCATATAATGGTTGTCTCTAAACATGTTATGGTTTTAACTTTTCTCTAATGTTAGCGCAATCCTACTTATCAAGGACTTAATCAATTGTAAACAATCTAAACAATGTGAAGCACACCTAAACGTCAAGTTTTTTTCTGCATTTCATTTGACATTTCTCAATTTCAGACTAACTCAATTTGAACCATGGAAAGATACGCAATCGAGCAACGCGTTAAAGTTACTCAGGCTTATTATGAAAATGGGCGTTCACATAAAAATTCATATCGTGTACTTTGTGATTTTTTCGGTAAATTTAATCGTCCAAATGTGCGTACAATTAGAAAAATCGTGCAAAAATTTGAGTAAACCGGGTCTGTTGGAGATGTGAAAGCACCACTGCATTCCGTACAGCTCGTACTGCGGAAAATATTGCTGCTATTCGCGATAGTGTAGCTGAAGAGCCGTCCACCTCATTCCGTCGTCGTGCCCAACAATTGCACCTCTCATGCTCGTCGTTGAAGAACATTATGCATAAAGACTTGCATTAACACGCATACAAGATTAAATTGACTCAAGAACTAAAGCCTCTTGACCATTCCAAACGTCGCCAATGGTCAGAATAGTGGCAAGAAATGGCAACAGTGGATGATCATTGATCAATTTTCGAAGAAAATCATCTTCAGTAATGAAGCACATTTTCACCTGACTGGATTCGTTAAAAAGCAGATTGTCCAAAAACCAATGCACCCACAAAGGGTGACTGTTTGGTATGGTTTATGGGCTGGCGGCATCATCGGGCTGTAGTTTTCCCAAAATAAGGCCAGTCAGGCAGTTACCGTGAATGTTGTTCGCTGTCGTGAGGTGATAACGAACTTTAAATGTCCAGAATTGGAAGATACGGAAGTGAACGATACGTGGTTTCAACCACTTGCCACACAGCTAACGAAACAATGGCTATATTGCGCGACAAATTCAATGGCCCTGTTATCTCACGTGGTGGCGATGTCAAGATCATGTGATTTGACACCGTTGGACTTTTTTCTTTGAGGCTATTTGAAATAAAAAGTGCACGTCGATAAGCCAACAACAATTCAAGAGCTAAAGCAGGGCTGCCAGATAAATGTTTGAGGAAAATCGTCAAAAAAAATCGGACAACTTAAAATTTATTATTTTTTAAATTTTTGTTCGATTTAAAAAAAGCATAATTAATTTATACCCAGCTAGCAATTTCAATCGTGTGAGAGCTTCTGGGGGTCTCATGAAGAGCGTCTTTGATCGTCGATACCGCATTTTTGAAGATTCTTCACACGGGAGAAAATGTTACACTATTGCGATTCTTCCCTAGTACAGCGAAAGACATTTATTCAATCGTTGAGGGCAGGGCTGTGGAGTCGGAGTTGAAGAGTCGGAGTTGATGTTTTTGTGCCGGATTCGGAGTCGTAGTACCCACAAAAACTCGAGACTCCGACCCCAAAGTTTTTCGGCATAAAAAATTTAAAAAAATTTCCAGAATAAAAATTATCTTCTTTAAACACATTTAAAATTTAAAAAAATGGTTTATGAATACTGCTCTTATGTGCTGTTTCCAAATGACAGGTGATGGACTGAGTGCTTTTCATATACAGGGGTGTGCTGGAAATCGCAAACGTAAAACGCAAGAATTTTAAAAGTCGTTTTTAAATAAGATTTTTGTAATAAAAGAATTTTATGACAAATATTTTCCTATTAAACAGGATTTTAAACCAAAAATTATAAGAATTAGGTTTAAAGTTTATTAAAAACAACTTCCAAATTCTTGCGTTTTGCGTTTGCGGTTTCCAGCACACCCCTGATAAATTTTGCTATATAATAAATCGCCTGTAATTTGGAAACAGCACATTAATGTTTTCGTACGGTAATTGCTGCACAAAAACTCTAATTTTTAGAAGGCCGTACGGTAATGAAAAAATAAAAGTTAACATCACTGAGTCTCATATACATTTAGCATCAAGATTATAGTAGGAGCCGGAGTAGGAGTCGGAGTAGGAGTAGGAGTCGGAGTCGCACTTAAAAAAATTCAGCATTTGGAGTCGGAGTCGGAGTTAGTACTTTTTTCGGACGACTCCACAGCCCTGGTTTATACAGAGATTTATACTGTTGTAAAAGGTTCATTCGATGATAATAATGGCAATTTAGCCATCTGGCGTTTTTATTTGTAATTTGTGGGTTTTATTAAACAAGAGCTATCACTACTGTTATTGACTCAACGTTGGCGCTCTTGCTTAAATATGGCATATCAGTTCCGGCTTCCACTCTTGATAAGGTATGGCTGTTACACATTCCAATATTAAAAAACGAACGTGTCAGAAAATGTAATGTTTTATTCAGACTCAGCATTATATTCAGAAATCAGCAAATCGGCACTTTGCTAATTTCGAAACAAATAATCGTCAAAATGATGATAAATCGTCAAATCTGGCAGCCCTGAGCCAAAGGTCGAGATAATTCGGCACATTAACGGCATAGAACCTCAATTATACATCACCGTCATCAAAACTTTGGAACATCGGATGGAGGTGTGCCGCCGAGGTTGCGGCGGCCATTTGGCCGATATTTTGTTCCATACATAATTGAACCATATCAATATTATCATAATAAAAAGAAATTACAATAATTTCCTTAATGATTTGTGTTTTTTTTTTCAAAATCAACATCGGCCTTTAACATTTAACCACACTTTTTCTTTGTCGAAGGCTTCTCCTTGTTGCTGCATCCTAATAAACAAAACAACTCCTAAGTAGGTCAACATTAATTAAATTGATGATCTAAATGACTGTGTTGTTGATCATTAAATTAATCTAACACATGTACGTAATTGCAATCATTAATTTTTTAATCAAAATCTCATTAAGACTAACTAAAAACATGATGACAACAGTGTTTATAAATAAACAAAAGTTTGAAAAATTAATTAGTTGTTAATTAGTTTTAAATAAAATTGAACATGTTTAAAATATTAACAATTTTAATTCTGTACAGCAATTTAGTGAAAATAAACTGTCAGGTATGTAAAAAAAAAGAAAAAAAAACATTATATTGAAGTTTTTGATATTTAGTTAGGATTGAGTTCATCAAATGTTCATTAAATTATTTTTACTGAAGGAAGGAACGCAAATGCAGCCAAGAATAAAAATGATCAATATTTTTTTTTTATTAATTTTGTAAAATCATGTTGTAAAATTCTATCCTTCAGTAAAAATCATTTAATGAAAATTAAATTTGATGAACTTAAACTTAGGTATGTATAACGGCTGCTGTGTAGTCTCCTTCGCACCTTCACATAGACCCCATGTGGTCCATTGTGACACCCCAGTAAAAAATGGAGATTACTGGTAAGAAGTTTTGTAAGGGAGAGAAGCACAATAGCCCCTTACAAAACTGCTTACAAGAGGCATGATTCTTATATAGCAAACTCCCACTAGGAAGCACTACTTTTTTCCTCTCTGCTAAAAAACAATCTGATGACTGATTGCGTTATAAAAAAACTTAACTTCTAATGCTCGGATAATTATTTATTTATTTATTTAATAATAGTTACAGATTATAATCTAACTTAATTAACCGAGCAATAGTGACGTAGACCTTCAGTCCGTTGTAGTGAAACAGACTAGAGCCTCTGGCGGGAATCGAACCCGCAACCCTCGGACTGATAGACTTGATCACTACCAACCAGCCTACCGGGGAATGATCGTAAATACATTTTAAAATCATTGCAATACAACCTGCTTCCACGTAAGGGAATAACAGAACATTGTTCGTGAATAATAATAATTTAAATATTTACTTACAACCTGCTGACTTTTAAGGGATAATGCGAAGTTATTCAGTCACTTTACTGCCTGTTTTTAAAAAACGTAAGCAAGTGAGTGAGTAAGAAATTATATTGAAAACAACAATAAAAAACGAAAATTTGTTTTTGTTTTTAATATAATTTGTCACTCACTCACTTGCTTACGTTTTCTAAAAACATGCAGTTAATTAACTTAAATTAAAAATTCAATTAAATGGTATTCGCTTCTCTGCTGCTTCTAAGTATTGTGTAATACCAGCGCATATATCGGCGCTCATATCGATTTCGTGCTTCCAGAAATATAAAATTTTTTACTGGGGTCTTATTTTGAGATGGATGTGTAAAGATGGAATAAGTAGGTGAAATAAAGAGCGAAAGCATAAGATAGATAAACAAAGAAAGATAGGAAAAGAAAGTAACTCAAGCCTAACTAAATATCAAAAATTTCAAATTAAAAATCAACAGTTCAACTAAAAAATCACAATTGTTCAACTAAAAAATATTTAACATGTATTTTTGCAAGTAGAAAACCTGGACATATGAAATAACCGCTATTGAATTCAAAACCAGTGATGCTAACTTCATAGACGCTGATTTGCAGATAGTTCGCATAGCACGCGGTGATTTTGGTGTTAGTGGATTCATTGATATCGAACAGCCTTTAAATGATTCATCAGCAATGGAAGGCAATTTTTATCGGGATACATATTGCGATGGCAATTATATAAAACAAGCCTATTGCGTAAGCAATACAACGTTTACGCTTGCCATGAATAAAATCTATAAGGAATACTCAATGGATAGTCTAAAGGGTTGTTTGTACCACCCTTAACGGAACGTTGTATAGTCTTCGATAAATGCAAAATATCAACTGATAATTTGCCCTCACATTTGGATGAAGGATGTTATAAGGTGAACATGAGAATAGATGGGCAAGTCGAGGCTTCCGTTGAAATGATTGGTTTTGTGGAGAAAATAGACTTATTGAAATTTTAAAAAGTGCTTTGCATAATGCTTAATGGAGTTATTGAGAATATATTATTATTATTTCTTAATTTTTGTTTGTCAATTATAAATTAGGCAGGGAGTTTTTTATTAAATTCTTATACAACTCTTTCACTTGGTTTTTCGTTAACGTTTTTAGTTTTTAACCCTTTTGTTACCATAAACAAACTCTAATATTGCTATTGTTTTTCCAAAAAGACAGAGACAAACCTTTTGGCTAATGTAGATGACGATGACGTCGTACCAGGCAAGAAAGCAATGTTACCTGATCAAAAAAAAATGGTTTGAAATACAGCTCAAATAATAGTTATTATTTGTTTTGTAAGAAAGAAAAAAAAGTTTGAACAAAATCATTAACACTGAATAATTTTTATAAAATATTCAATAAATTTATAAAATAAAGTTGGATGGCCTTATGATGGGCACTTAACACTGGACGACAAGACAGGAAAAAAATAGCTTATTTTCTTAACATTTCCTTTACAAAACAAATTTTCGGGGAATTTTCCTACAAATTCCTAATTTGTAAAAATCCAATTTCTATACAAATGGGAATTGCTAGCAAAATATTTCAATAATATCGAATTTTTCGGAATATGATCTTAAAAAAAATGGTAAAATTTAACAAAAATTACTAAAAAAAAAAAACAGAAAACATTTAGTTAAACTTTCTACCTTTAGCATATCGCCGTAGACCAACTGTATAAAGCTAAGAGATCAGCATGCATTGATATAACAGGTACACTGAGAACTTGTCATTCGAAGACACGGAATACTATACTGCATCCAGCTCCTTTTGACCTTCATATAATGGCCATTACTGCTTGCTGCTCAGCGAGTATTAATGCATCTGAATTTTAGAGATCAAGAACAGATGGACATGTTAGAATTCTGATCATTCTACCTCTGATCATATAAACAACCTTCTGACTAATTTACTCCTTATGCGGATTTTGATAGATTATTCAAGCATAATTCTTTGCCGTTAGGCAAAAAGGTATTAAGTCAAAAAAAAAGCATTTTAAGTTTTTGATTGACTTCAATCCAATTTATTTTCTCTCATTTGTTTGGTATGAGAGAATCATCTGCACTTTAGGAAAAATCCATGAAATAAATACACCAAATAAATCATTTTCAATTTAACACTGCGAAAAGCTCAAGTTTCTGACTTAAGCCCTTTTTGCCTAAAGCCAAGGAATTCTTCCAGGAGCAGGTAGTATGTGAGTTACCTAATGGACGGATATAATATCATCATACATACGGATGGTTCAAAACAGTTTTTGAAAATAAACAGAACATTATTTAGCGTACGGCTCACAACACCTAGAAACAATAATTTAATTAATTCAAGTGTTTGTGAACGGTATTAAGAGTGTGTATCTTAATACTATTTTCAGGAAAGTAACGAATCTTATATTGTGTTCTGTTCTTCGTTATATATAAAAGAGAACAATGCGTCAGCTCATTATTGTTTTGGCGCATATCATGGTAATTGCACCATGATATTGTAATTTCACCAATAATGAGCTGAAGAATTGTAGTGGTTGTGTAGACATTTATTATATTTTAATGTTTTTTTTTTACATTGATACAGAAATGAACAAAGAACAAATTTTAGCAACGCTTTTCACTGGAATTGTTGTTGTTGCTTTGAAATTTGCACGACTATAGCTCGAACAGCTTGAGTGTGTATTGTGTACATGTTTTGTTGGTGGACAAATTTTATGCTGGCTTTTTGTTTACTTTTTTCGTAAACATATACATACATATGTATCGAGCCATAATAGCAAAAATGATGTAACCAACAACATTAAATATTTTTGTTTTTTGATGAAAATCGATAATTTTTGCATTTCTCTAAAAATCTCATATCTCTGGGAAGTACCGTTAAGAAATAAGAGCAAAAGCAAGTTCAAACGAAACCCTAGACTTCAACAAAAATATTTTAAAAAAAACCTCCTGTAAAATTTTATTTTGGTTGGTTACATCATTTTTGTTTGCTATTAGGGCTCGATACATTCTGTTTTGTAAAAAATTTCGTGTTTTCTTTAACAGCCGCAAAGGGCGCAAAGCACAACTGAAACGAACGAACATTAATGTGCTGAAGCGAGAACACAACGAAGTTTGTGGTTAAAAAAAACAGAACGCAATAAAATGTTCTCATCTTTTTGTTGAGTTGGTATTATTATTTTTGTGTTCGAAGATCGCAAACAGAGAAACGTTTTTTTTTAATGATTTACTACACCAACACTATTAGCGTTTGTCTTTTCCACAAAGCTACCATACCGAAGACTAAAGAACAACAGATCTACAAGAGTAGATAAAAAAAAAACATTTACTAATCTGTTATGGAAACACTACAAGAAGGAAAACGTTAATTTTTTGTTGGTTTTAGAGTTGGCAAATTATTTTCATGTTTAAAAAATAAATAAAGAGAAGGAAAATTCCCGTATTCTTTTTGTTAAAATTAGTTAGTTAAATACATCAAAATGCAGAATGATGACGACAACCATTTCGGGGCATACTGCTAGTTTGTATTGTTCTGTAAACAAAGGGAATTCAACAAAATTTAAACATGGATGATGTAACATGAAAATAAATAATACAATATTATCTCTCTCTCTGGTTCCAGGGCTAAGTACTTTTAATTATTCTAAAATAAATACATAATAGTGTAACCAATAATTAAGTATGAAAACAATATTGAAGTGAATTGTCGAATTGATTTTGCCTTTATTAAATAAAGCAACTAGTTTTAAACTATTATAAAAATTAACTAGTTGTGCTCCTATGACAAATCAGCGTTAAATACGATAGTTTGACATATGAAATAAATCAGATGTGCAACAAGTTTAAAGTAAATACCAACCAGTATATTTCTAGCTAAATACGACAAGTTGCTTTGCCCTTAGGGTATTTAATTTATTTTCAAACACTGTTTTAATCAAATTCTTTACCCTTATAAGTCGAATGGCATCGTGGTTGGCAGGGTTGTCAGATTTGTTCGAGCTTCATCGCCAAACTGGATAATAGAAACCGCCAAAAATCGCCAAACGTAAATTTTGTTCAGTTTTCGTAACAATTTTTTCTTTTTAAAAAAAAAAAAATTAAATTTTGAATACAAAAAAAAGCTAGTATAATTATTAGGGCGGGTCGATTTTTTTTTTAAAAATCGTATAGCAAAAACGTAATCTACATAAAATTCTAAGAAACTTCTCCGAAGAAACCATGGGTCTAAAACAAAATCCTAATCCACGCCTCTCGACTTCAAAATTTGGCTGCCCGCCTTAGAAAAAAAAATTTTTTTTGAAAAAATAGCTTTTACCAAAAAGAAATCGAATTTTTTTAATAAAATGGTTTAGTAAGGTTATTCTTTTGCACTTTATATTTTTTTACAATCAAAATTTTTTTTACATTGAAAAAATGTTCACCCAAGTAAAAAATTTTCAAGTCGAGAGGCGCGGACTAGGATTTTGTTTTAGACCAATGGTTTCTTCGGAGAATTTTCGTAGAATTTTATGTAGATTACGTTTTTGCTATACGATTTTTAATTTTTTTTTCATCCATACAAATCGACCCGCCCTAATAATTATATTATATTATATTAGGCCAGCTATGCTTAGAAGCTTTTGTTTGCGATTCGGGATTTTAAAATTCGGGTTTTTCGAATTTGGCATTTGAGGTTTGGAGCGTATGACCCCAACCCAAATAAGTATGTATGATTAAATATTCTTTGTTAGAATTAGCCCAGTAAAAACTTCGCCTACTTATTCAAAATGAATAGCTTCCTGCACTCATTATTTAGTAGCTTTCTTCTATAACTACTTCTATAACTACCATAGATGGAAGCGAATTGACACCAAAGTAGTCCCGTGATAGGTCTTTGGTGGTTAGTGGTGGTAAGTAACTGACACTTAGCACGTTCATTGAGAGTAGATCTGGTCAAATGGAGTCAATTGACCCCCTTCAATGACAACCCCATGTAAAAATGATAATATTAAGTGTTAGAACTAGAACCGGTCTCCACCACCAAAGACCTATCATGGGACTACTTTGGTGCCAGTTCGCTTCCCTCTAGGGTCATTGCTTTTTCTACCTACGTATTC
Source organism: Pollenia labialis (assembly GCA_949318255.1). Taxonomy (NCBI): domain Eukaryota; kingdom Metazoa; phylum Arthropoda; class Insecta; order Diptera; family Polleniidae; genus Pollenia; species Pollenia labialis. Next base: position 41,415,453 of record OX439143.1, on the reverse strand, counting down.
TTCATATACCAGTTTAATGATTGGTTCTCCTTTCACTGGTCATGAGTTCTTTCTTTTTGCACTTGTTCTATTTTCACAAATCCCAGAACCAGTCTGTTGGACCAATTCTGCGACATCCCTTGTAAAATTCATCGGTTCCTTCAGTGGAATTGTAAGTAGTGCTTTTAGTTTTTTCTGATTACAAAACACATTATTTTGTAGGCGAAGTTTTTACTGGGTAATAAATAAAAATTGGGCGATTTTTCATTATTTTTTGGCCTTTTTTCGGAATTTTTGTATATGATTTTCAATTTTAAATTTTGGGCGATTTTGCTTTGGGTCATTTTTCGTTACAGCCTTCTGGAGCTACTAGCACCATATGACATTGTAGTTGTCATAGAACATGGAAATCATTGAAAATATTATCTTTACAAAGAATTTTAAAATAAATGAAACAATCAACCAATTGTAGTCGGGACTGTAAGAAAAGATAAGCTCAGTTTATTGTTGTTGTTTTTGTTTAAGCTTTGATATTGTTACAAGTTAAACTGAGGTTTATAATTCTTATTCGCTTAACAGTTTAATTTGTAAAATATCTTTAGCTTTTCTAAAATCTTTGGATGAAGTTTCCTGACGATCTGGCCTAAGCAACCAGTGAAATGCGCATAGGAATAGCTTATCCCTTCAACAATAAATTTCGGTTTCTTAATAGTATGAAATGGGAATTTAGCACATTTGAAAGAATCCTTGTTAATTAATTTTTGAATCCCTTGAGTTTTACCTATTATTTAAGCTTAACGGCCAATTTAACTAAGTTAAGTTATAACTAACTATCAGTTATAGCTGTCAAAAACATATTGTTAACTGGATGTAAAAGTAAAAGTTAGTTTTAGCTGAACCATGTAAATTTAGCCGTACTTTTTTTTACTTTATAATTATTTTGTGTTATTTCCACTTAAAAGTTATTTAAAACTAATTGATTGAGGTCTCTAGAAATAGTGACTGAAAAGGGTTGATGTCAAAATCCAAAAGCTCTCGTTTTTCTGTGGACTGTTTGGGTTAAGCGTTTCGATTAGCAAAGAGTTAACACGCGTACGTCAAATAAATAAATATAAACATCCCTGCGGTACATGTGTAACAATTGGACTTTGATTGCATTATTATCATGTCAGCAGTCTAACCACCACTTCTCCTGCACATCTGGTGGAGATCAATAGCTCACAGAGACCCACATCAGCAGAATAAACTTGGTTAAAGGGTAAAAATTAGTTCATAGCTTGTAACATTTAATATATCGTCATCTTAAATTCAAATGGACGTAGCTACATTTTTATTTTATTTTACAGGAGCAAAAACTTTACTAAATCAATAACAACAAGGTGTTCTTGGCGTTCGAATTTCTTTAATAAAGTCGCCATTTTTGATTGCAGGGATCTAAAAATTTGCGTGAACGAACCAAAATCAATCAAAAACTCAATATCGAATTTTTATGTAGTCTCCAAAAATTTGGATTAAAATCAAAATTAGGGCTATTGGTCAGATAATTGATTAAAGTTTAGTTGGCTGGTTTAGGCCAATACAAATTAATTGTAGTAAATTTCCATAAAGTCGGGGGGAAAAAAGCCGTCATGATTTGCATTACGTGACTAACAACTCAAATGTTAAATTAACAGTTATGATTTACAATTGTGTCAGCAGTAATGTTAATTGGCTGGGATATTTGAGTATCTAAGATTGATAAAAAAACCAGCAAGCTGACTTTCGTCAGCTCAACCGATTCTTTGATACCGTCCACTAATGATATAAAACATTCCGGAAGTGGAGCTTTCAGAAGTTCTGTAATATTTATAAGCCAATTTTTTAGTATTTTAAACGAATGTGTTTTTTAATTTTATGATAGTGTTATAATTTGTTGCAGGTTAATGCGTACTGAAGTTTTTTTTTCGTAAGCATGGTTCATACCAGCTCTTTGGCAGATTAGCAGCGGATCATAACAAAATTTGCTAATTTGAATTAAAAAATACCTAAATTCGACCAGAATTTCAATTAAGAACACAGAATATAAATATCAAATTTCAAAGAAGGTTCGTCCTCATATTTGTGTGAGTAACTATTTTATTCTTAAGAGTGTATGCTGTATATCGCTTTCAAAGCAAAAATTCCTCTTTAGTCACCTAACTGCAAAAATCATAATTATTTAAAATTCTATGGTAAGGTTTTTTTAAAAACATTTTTTTCTAAAATTTGAGATTTTTGAAGAGGCTGCTGAATACATCTTTTCGTAGCTTTAGAACGACGTCTTTGATTTTGTTATGCAATTTGTCAAAAAAAAAATTAAATTACTCCAGATCTAAGTCTTTCCAATATCATTTTTTGATTTAGTCATTAGTTTTGGAAAAAGATTTAATTTTTTTTTTCAATTAAAAAATTTTTAAACTCAAAAAATTCATAAAATATTGAAATCAAGAAATACTTCCCAGTTTTAGAACTTTATCGTTCATTTTTTTATCGCAAATTTGTGTAAGCAACATGCTTAGCTTATGTTTGCAACATGTTGCTCTACACAAATTTGCGATACAGAATGTCAAAACTAGGTAGTTTCACTTTATCGGGAATAAAAAACGAATTTATCCATTGATTTTCATGAAACAAAAGTTCTTTTATTTTTTTTATATGCAGCTTTATGAAAAAATAATTAAAGTTACGATTTAAAAAAAAATATTTTATTTCGTTCATATATGTTCCTTATTGGATAAAAGGAACGTACTCACCAAATTTCATTAAAATCGAAAAAGGTCGGGTCCCACTCTTGGTCGATTTGGCATGGAATTACCCATATATATACCCTTATTTACCGCTATAAGTCTCGGAAGTCACAACAACAAAAGACGGCAACAATTCAAACCAAACAAAACAACCTCAAAACTGACTTTTTGACTTACTGTGACAAAACATTGGTTCAAATAAAATACACGTGGTTTGATAAAACATATCCACAAAGTGTATTACATAACCAATGATTTTTACTGTACGTTAATTAGCCTTTTTTACGGTAATTTTGGCCTGCAAAAGGTAGCAAGGTAATTTTATTTAAAATACGGTAATTTAAAGAAATTTTGATTTTTGAAATATAATGGCTTAATTTGACATAAGTGCTTTTTAATTTTATTACAAATTGTTCTTCTCACCCAAATTTTAAGTATAAAATGTCATTATTAATAAAACAACACGCATTAATATTTTAACTTACACAACAAAACACACAATTTATTTTAGGCAAAACTCTAAATATCTTAAAACACGAAATTTCGACTTAAGCTATTATTATTTATTGCCACAGATATTTAAGTTTTATAATTTAAGCTTTTGAGAGATGGTTTTCCATTTAAAAACAGATAATGTTTAACCAAAAAAATTAAGAACAATTTGTTTCTGCAAGTGGTTTTGGAACGGCGCGCCGATAAGTGCAATATATGAAAAATTACTTTTGTATGTTATTAATTTTATTTTAAACTTTTTATTTGTTTAAAAATCAACAATTTTTAAACATATAAAATAGCCGTAAAATAATAAATTTAACTATAGTTTTTAGATTCTTTTAAGTACGGATCAGGAAATAAATGTGGCTAAAGATAAGAGTTTGGTACTCAATAAATCAATATTCGAATCAAACATTCTGCACTAAGACAGGCGATGGACTGAGTGCTTTTGGAAACAGCACATTAATGCTTTGATTAAAAACCTTTGCGTACGGTAATTTCGTCTAAAAAACGGTAATTTTTAGAGGGCCTTAGGTAATGAAAAAATAAAAGTTAACATCACTGTACATAACAGATTGAAACGAAACTCGTTGCACATAATTGCGTGCTTTCTTATGATGTAACCCACACCAATTAAGACAAGTCAAAAAAACGAAAACAAGTAAAACTCATTTTCGCATTACAGTCTGATTACCGGTTGTCTTTTGAGACAAAACTTGATAAGACGTTTTTTGACGTTTTGTCTTTTATTATTGTAGGTTCAGCCTTAAGGTAGAAGTACATAACACGCGTTAGTGCGCGTGCGCTCTGTAGCCTTCTGTCAAAAAAATATAAACTAGTGTATTAGTGTAATAGAACAAGCTACATGCAAAATATTTTGACGCGTTAACGCCAGAAAGTTGGTCAACTTTGAACTTTATAACGCGTTGTGTATTTTTGACAAGTAATCAGCAGACAATAAAAAAAAAATTCAACAAATTTGCGAAAATTTAAAGAAAAATTTATTGAAGAGCTTTAAAAACATACGAATAAATTCAATAAAATAAATAAATCTTGATATACTTTCGAATCCGTTTTCAATGCACAAATAAGTAAACAAATAAAAAACAGCTGCCAGGAACGGCTTTTGTAACGCGTGTTGTGTAACTTGCAATTTTTCATGCGCTAAAGTTTTTAAACGCACAACAAACGTCGACGAATGAACGCGTGTTATGTACTTCTATCTTTAAGGTTTTATATTCGAAATACATTGAATTTTGGATCGAATTAATATACATCATAACTCCCCAGCCCGTGGTAAAATTTCAGCAAAAATAAAAAAGAATTGTCACGTGACAGTTCTAAAGTGGTCAGGACCGGTTCTAGTCCTAACAATTTATATAAAGGGGACATGTCAATTTAACATGGCGCTGTCCTAGGAATGTGTTAATTGGCACCTTTTTGACACTTTGCAACAGGTAACTGAAATAATCTAAATGGACACATTCAATTTCGGTTAAAATAATACCTGATGCAGATATTGTCCCATATGAACCATATTAATATGATACAACCTTCATATAAAGAAATATGGACAGATAGCGTTAGACCGCACAATATTCAGTTACATGACTAGTTTAATGTCAATTACCTTTTCTCTGGAGTAACTACATCTTAAACATTTTATCTTCCTCATCACAATTGGCTCTTTTTTTGTTATACTTTTGTTTTCACTGGTCACGGAATAAGGGCTTTAAGAACAACTGACACAAATTTCCCGCAGTGCTGATATGTGTAACACATAACACTTTATGTCCTAGATCTACTCAAAAACACTTTCTTAATCGATCTAACGATGTACGTCCGTCCGTCCGGCTAGGCGGCTGGCTTTTTGTCTGTCCATATAAAATTGTAAGCAAAGTATAGGTCGCAACTTATTAGATGAAATTTGGTACGTACATTTTAAATATGATAAAGACAAAGCCTTTTGAAAGACTGCAAAAGATCGCAACACATGGAGGAAAATTTTAGAAGAAGCCACAACTCACCCCAGGCTGTACTGCTACTGATTGATGATGATGATGTTGGTATTCATATAAAATTTTGCAGAATTTTATTGTGGCAGCCAGGTCTATGATTGCCTATGAGTTCCAGATTTGGAACACTCTCGAAAAATTTTCTTCTGCATATACTGTTAAGTCAAATGGTCGGCCTTGGCCGACTATACTTTATCATGACATGAAATGTTAGAAATTTCACAATAAGTTAATGATACAAATCACTCTGTAATACAGCAGTAAACTTATCAAATACATGTAATTGCAATCAATATTTTTTTTTTTTTTAATAAAATCTCATTAACATGACAGCAACAAAATGTATAAATAAAAAATTTTTTAGAAAATTAATTAGTTGTTAATTAAACATGTTTAAAATATTATCAATTATAATTCTTTGCAATACTTTATTAAAAATAAACTGTCAGGTTTGTAAACAAAAAAAAGAGAAATAAAATTAATAATAAAAAAAAAATCTTAAAAACTCTTTTTGCATGTAGAAATTTTGGACATATGAAATAACTGCTATTGATATCAAGACCAGTGATGCAAACTTCCTAAATGCCGATTTGCAGGTAGATCGCATAGCACGCGGTGATTTTGGTGTAAGTGGTTTCGTGGATATCAAACAGCCGGTAGATGATTCATCTTTAATCTCAGCTTATACTTATCGCGATACATATTGCAATGGTAATTTTATGAAACAGCCCTATTCGGTTAGCAATCTAACTTTGACGAGTGCCATGAATAAAATCTATAAGGAATACTTAATGGATAGTTTGAAGAATTGTGCCAAAGAGCAACCAATATTTGAGAATTTTGTACCACCGCTAACGAAACGTTGTATAGTTTTAGATAAATGCAAAATATCAACCGATAATTTGCCCTCCCATTTGGCTGAAGGATGTTATAAGTTGACCATGACTACATTTGGACAAGTCGAGGCTTCCGTTGATATATTTAGTGTTGTGGAGAAAATTGATTTAATAAAATTTTAATTTGTACTTTGTTTAGAAAAGGATATAATGTGGAAAATGTCATCAAGATGAAAATTCTGTAATGTAACTATTTTTGATCAATCAGGAAGAGAAATTAGAAAATTACACAAATCTCCCACTTTGTTTTCGTTTAAAGCTTTGGTTTTTAGTTTGCTAAAACTTTTGTTACCATAAACGAAGTCTTATTTGTAAAAATCCAATTTCAATAAAAGCTGGAAATTCAAAAAAATATCGAATTTTTCGGAATATTATCTAGAAAAGTGGTAAAAATTTAAACAAATATTACCTTAAAACAGAAAACTTTTAGGTAAACTTTCTATCGTTAGAATATGTATATAAAGTTTAGAGATAAGCATGCATTGATATAACAGTCGCACTAAGATCTTGTCCTTCGTAGACGCTGAGTTCTATACTACATCCTGTTCCGTTTGACATTCATATAATGGCCATTACTGCCGGCAGCGCAGCATGTATTAATGCATCTGAATGTTAGAGATCAAGATCAGATGGAGAGGCAGGGATTCTTATCCTACTGACCATAACAAAAACCGTCTGTCTTTATTACTTCATTTTAATAGAATCTGCAAGCATAATTCTTTGCCGTTGATTGGCTTTAATTCAGTTTCTGTTTCTCTTTCGTTTGTTGTCAATAACAAAATCATCTGCTCTTTAGGTAAGTAGTCTATGAAATACACCAAATAAACAATTTTCAATTTAACACTACAAAAAACTACAGTTTCTGACTTAACCCTTTTTGCCTACTCCAAAGAATATTTCCAGCAGCGAGTACTGTGTGAGTAACCTAATGGAGGATTATAGCATAAGGATATTCGTGGATGGTTCAAAACATAACTATACTGTAGAGTCTCGTAATTTTTCGACGGACTTGACATGTGTACCTCTTACTTTCTTACCGAATGACTGCAGTGATTTTAACGCTGAAATTTTAATCGTTGTCGATAGCCAGGTAGCTTTTCTCTCACTTAATTCATACACCTCCACATCTCTTTTTTTTCTCAGAAGTGTAGAAATAAGCTGTCAAGGCTGCCTAATGAAAGAACTACTTAGGTCGCTTTAGAAAGCAGAGGGTCTTTTGCACAACGCGAAGAGGAGTGGGAACAATAGACCTGACTTGCCAACAAGTCTTTGTTGGGAGACATCTCCTCGATCTTTAAAAAAAACACACACACACACAGTTTTTATATACATTACCAAAATTCACAATATAACACAAATTGTACGCAAACCCAAGAAAAAAGATAATAAGAAAAATACTTGCTTGCATGGCTACCAGGTACTTTTTTCCTTGTCCCCAAAAGATTAAAAAAAAATCCCCAAAAATTTCCAAGTTATAAAACAAAACCTTAAAAAGTTATTATTTTTTTTTTAACAAATAGAATCTAGGAATTTTTATTTCTCATCGTGCGTAACATTCATTATATAAATTTTCATATTATTCGAATGTGTATTCTAAGTCAAATTACAATCCTCAAAAGCTTAGAATACACATTCGAATAATATGAAAATTTATTTTTTTTTTTTGTTTATTTTGCTGACCAAATTACAGTTTTTTTTTTTTTAAATAGTAAGAAAAATATTAATTTAAAAAAATTATTTTATTTTGTTTGTAGCGTCTGTTTTCAGAATGTTCTTTAATCCTTTTTATGCGATTCCAGTGAGAAATTACAAGCAATATTCTGTTTTGGAAGGCGAATGAGCCAATTTATAATAATTAGAATTAGGAGTTTGTTCAATCAGTTTTAGCCATCCTTAAAATCAGTAAAAATACATATATCCGTCATTTATTTAATACTTCGATGCATGAATCATGAATTTCATGAAATTGGATCAGGTGGTCCAATAATATTTGCAGGATTTGCCAACCACAGTACGAATAGTTTGTTTGTGTACATGTTTTGTTTTGCTGGCTTTTTGTTTTTCTTATCGTTTATGTATTTGGTTTTCGTAATAAATTTTTGTTAAGCACAACTGAACAACAGCGAATGAACATTAATATGCTGAACCAAACACAACGATGTTTATAGTTTAAAAAAATAAAACGCAATAAAATGTTCTTTTCTTTTTGTCGAGTTCGATAAGTACAGTATTATTTGTGTGTTCGAAGATCACAATCAGAGAAACGTACTGTTTTATAATTAACTACACAAACACTATTAGCTGTTGTGTTTCCACATATCTGCCGTACCGAACCCTAAACTAACAGTAGTTTTTTATCAATTAAACAAATTTTTTTTAAATATATTTTAATTAAATCAATTCAATTTAATTAACATTTTAGTTGTTTTAAAACCAATTTTTAATTAATATATTAATTTAATAACAAAAAATCTTAATTTATTTTTTCGTTCAAAATAAAATATTTTCAACTTGTAGAATTATTGTTGGGAATTGTCAAAACTTGAGCTATATTTAATTCAAGCAATTAACACATTGTTTGAAACGGCAAAGTTTTTTGATCATAGTTTTAATTCATAATCAAAATAGCTTTTATTGAAAAAAAAACACAAAATTTACAATTTTTTTGGTAATAACAACAAAATAAATCATCTGATTTGCAACGTTACTGTTACTCCCGGCTAACTGAGCCTTTAGGGACAGTATTTATTATTTAATTTTGAATACTGATTAATTCAAATACATGATCGAATTTTACTTAACTCTTTAGGCATAAGAATCATATTTTTCCTGTTGTGGATATTAAAGTAGACAATGTGCGTGTAGAGCCAGTTTATCATCTATATTATATACACAGACAACATTTTCAGCAGTTTGTTTTATCAATTAAACAAATTGTTTGAAAAGTATTTCAATTTAATTAATGCGATAATTGAATCAATTAATTTTTTAGTTGAAAAAAAAATAAAAATATTATTTGGATTTAATTAACATTTTAGTTGTTTTTTATAAAAATATAAATTAATAAAAAAAAATCTTAATGGATTTGTTCTTAAAATTAAATAATAAAATAATTTTAACTTGTAGAACTGTTGTTGGGAATTGTCAAAACCTGAGGTCTATGTAATTGAATCAATTAAAACATTGTTTGAATTGAAAACGAAAACAAGTGAGTGAGTGAAAAATTATATTGAAAACAATTATAAGAAACGAAAATTAATTTTTGTTTTCAATATAATTTCTCACTCACTCACTTGTTTTCATTTTCTAAAAACCGGCAGTAATTCATATTTTACACACGCCGCAGAGGAAAAACATGTTTAAATATGATTACCACCAACAATACTATTTTTAAAGAAAATATTAACCATAAAATGTTTAATTTAACCATATTTTTGTGACCGACAACCATATAATAGTAAAATTAGTCCTCTATCAAGTAGCTTCAACCATATTATGGTTGTCTCTAAACATGTTATGGTTAAATATGAAAATAATATGTTTTAAAATTAACAATAGTATATTCCTCTTTTTCAAGGGCAACATGCTATGGTTGAAAACCAACCATGCTTTTCTAAGTGTTAAACATATTTAAGTTATTATTAACCATAATATGTTCGGAGGCAACCATAATATGGTTGTGACTTTTTGATGGATGACTATTTTTACCATAATATGGTTGTCGTTGACAATAATATGGTTAAATTAAACAAAATATGGTTATAATTTTCTTTAAACATAGTATTGTTGGTGGTGATAATATTTAAAAATGTTTTTCCTCTGCGTGTGTAAAATATGAATTACTGCCGGTTTTTAGAAAATGAAAACAAGTGAGTGAGTGAGAAATTATATTGAAAACAAAAATTAATTTTCGTTTCTTATTATTGTTTTCAACATAATTTTTCACCCACTCACTTGTTTTCGTTTTCAATTCAAACAATGTTTTAATTGATTCAATTACATAGACCTCAGGTTTTGACAATTCCCAACAACAGTTCTACAAGTAAAAATTATTTTATTATTTAATTTTAAGAAAATATCCATTAAGTTTTTTTTTATTAATTTATATTTTTATTAAAAACAACTAAAATGTTAATTAAATCCAAATAATATATTTATTTTTTTCAACTAAAAAATTAATTAATTCAATTATCGTATTAATTAAATTGAAATACTTTTCACACAATTTGTTTAATAGATTAAAAACGTATTGTATTGTTGGGGGTGACCATGTTTACAGGCATGTTCTGAAAAAAAAAAAATTTCAAAACACTTGTGATTTTAAAATCAAAATTATTATTTAAGGGTGTTTTGAAAACCACAAAAGTTTTAACTTGGTTTAAAATGGTGAAAAATATAAGCTGAACGGTTTACAATCACAATTATGGAAAAAGTTTTTTGTCCAGAACACCTTTCTTGTGAATTGAAATCACTTTCACAAAAATTGATTATCAGAACATGCCTGTTAAACATGTTTTTTCTCTGGGTGCATAATTGAGAAACATTTTTAAGCGATTTTTCGTGTTTTTATATTGACAGATCCCTTAATAAGGTAGTAAAACAACAACGGCTGTAAGATCTAGTAAAACAACTTTTGTTTTCAGTTAAATTACACAAAAAAAAATAAAGATCCTTTTGCAAAGCAAAGAATTTTAATGGTTATTATGAATTTCCGCTGACGCGTGTAACATAATAAACCAAATGGTCTTAGACCCACCGATTGAATAAGTTTTTTGTCTGTCGATAAAACTTTGTGCGAAAAGTATGGGCCGCAATTTCGAAAATGATTTGATGAAACCTGGTACATTCTGTCCATAATTTGTGTAAAAATTCAATATCAAAAATAACCCTGTGTGACAAATTTAAATTTTTTCTTTTTTGCAGAAACGCCTCTCTATATCCTTTGATCAAGAGACAAAACATAGTCAAACTTCGTATTTGATTTTTCATTTTCTTATCTTTTGTCCTTTATAAAGAGCTTATGGCCAATTCATCGATTCCGAACGAAGACTTCGTTCGCTTAACTTACATGTAAAACAAAAACAATATTTTTTAATTTGTTTTTGCTTAAAATGTAAGTTAAGTGATCGAAGTTTTTGTTCGCAAATAGATGAACAGGCAGTTGATATTTTTTAAGAATACTTAATAAAAATTCTAATAATTTTGAGCAAACTTCGTACCAATTCAGATGAGAGTCTCTGTAAAATTAAAAAAAAAATGTCTTTAGTTCCCCTGAACTAAAATATAAAAAAAAATTATTTTTAAAAATATATCCTTCCTTATCCTTTCAAAGTTTTCATTAAAATTTTTTTAGAAATTCGAAATTGTATTGTTTTATTTCTTTTAGTTTAGAAGGTGCAATTGTTTTTTTTACAATTAAATTTCTTACATTAGATATTCGCATACATTTTAGCGAGTGTGAGTGCGAATGGAAATAGCAAAATTAAGAGAATAGTTCGCAAATTCGAACGCGAATATTCGCAGCCCCAAATTATATACAAGGGCGGCCACGAATATTCGGGAACACGGTTTTGACAATTGTTGAAGATTACCAGGCTGTTAGGATTCATAGCATCCAAAGAAAAAAAATGTTTAAATAGGGTCACCTCCAACAAAACTATTTTTAAAGAAAAAAAAAAATGCTTAAATTTTCTTGGTTATTTTAACCATCAAGAAGCCACAAATTGTGTCCTCCAAACATGTTATGGTTAATAATAACTAAAATATGTTTAACACTTATAATAACATGGTTAGTTTTCAACAATAGCATGTTGCTCCTATAAAAGAGAAAAATACTATAGTTAATTTAAAAACATATTATTGTCATAGTTTACCATATCATTTTTATAGGCAACCATAATATGGTTGTGGGTTCTTGATGGTTGACTAATAATATGGTTAAATTAAACAAAATATGTTTAAATTTTTCTTTAAAAAAAAGTTTTGTTGGAGGTGACCATATTTAAACATATTTTTTCTCTACTTTAACGCTTTTGTATATTATTCTAGCTGACCCGGTTCGCATTGCTGGCCCTAAGCAAGCATTAGTGTTGATTTTAGGTAAATCGAAAAAAGTGGGCGGGGCAAAATTTTCTTTCCGTAAAAACCTAAGTTGGACCAAGGCGATCATTTTAAAGAAAAAATCGTCCAAATCGGTCAAGCCGTTCTCCAGTTATGCGCTTAATAGAAAAAGTGGGCGTAAAAGTAGGCGTGGTAAATTTTTCTTTCGATGAAAACTTAAAGTTGATTAATACGAACATTTGAAAGAAAAATTAGTCAACTCGATGGTGCCGTTTTCTGGTTTTAGGTAAATCGAAAAAAGTGGGCGTAAAAGTGGGCGGGCAAAATTTTCTTTTCGTAAAAACCTAAGTTGGACCATGGCGATTATTTTAAAGAAATAATCATTCAAATCGGTCAAGCCGTTCTCAAGTTATGGATTTTGCCAAGCCCCTCCGCCTCCAGACCGAAAATCAAAAATGAGACTTGACAGTGTCACACGCCTGAATATTCTGAAGATTCCCTGAAAATTTCATCAAAATCGGCCCAGCCGTTTTGGAGTACATACGTTACATACAAACATACACACATCCTATTTTATATATGGGTGTTTCTCTGGTTATGCACGCGACATTTGTACGCGTTTTATTGTGTTTGAATATTAAAAAAACAGAAGTGGATTGGAATTTTAGAATGAATTCTAGAATCGTTACATTGTTTGTGATGAGTTTTTTTTGTAAAAAGCATATATAATGGTAATTTGAGCACTGGGTACCCAAATGCCATGCAATCAAAGTTGACTTACTCACGTGACAAAACTAGAAGTGCCTTTTAGGACCGTAAGAAAAAGTGCGAAAGTAAGTGAATTGTAGGAGGTTTTTATTTCGGAAAAAATGTTTTTATAAAGGTTAGTAATGGGCCTTTATAATCATGTTTTGTTCAAAAGCAACTACGCATGGGTTGGCGAAGAAAAAAATAAATTGTAAATTACGCACGTGACACTTTTTACCTTCATACATATTTTAGTAATTTTACATATATTTTCAGAAGTTTTTAACAAAAAAATTAAACTTTTATTTAAAAATGAAAAATAAAATATAAAAATATACTACAAAATTAATCCAACTTAATTAAATTAATAAAAAAAATTATGCGAGCGCTTTGATTTTTTAAGTCACGGTGGACCATTTCAGAGAAATACCCATATATAGATATATATATATATATATATATATATATATATATATATTATATTTACGTTTTAGACCATATATAGAAAATTCGCTACATTTGCCTGAAAATAAAATATCTGTTCAATTCGAGCATCAGCAAACACATTGGCCTGCAATTAACGCCTCTTGATTGATATAAAATTTAGCTTGTATATCATGGCAGCATTTTGTTGTGCCAGATTTACGATTGCCTATGGGTTTCAGATATGGGTACGCTCTCGAACAATCTGTATATACTGTTGAGTAGGTAATCAAAAGGTCGGGGTTGACCGACTATAATTTGTCATGACATGAAATGTTATAAATTTCACTACGTTGTTTAGGTCAATATTTAATAAATAAATGATCCAAATAACTCTGTAATACAGCAGTGAACTTATCAAATACATGTTATTGCAATCAATATTTTTTTTTTTTAATAAAATCTCATTAAGACTAACTTAAAACATGACAACAACAATGTATATAAATAAACAAGAGTTAGAAAATGAATTAGTTGTTAAGTAAACATGTTTAAAATATTATCAATTCTAATTCTTTACAATACTTTATTAAAAATAAACTGTCAGGTTTGTAAAAAAAAAAGGAGAATCCATAAGGATAGTAAAAAATCTTAAAAACTCTTTTTGCAAGTAGAAAACTTGGACATATGAAGTAACTGCTATTGAATTCAAAACAAGTGATGCAAACTTTATAAATGCCGAATTGCGGATAGATCGCATAGCACGCGGTGATTTTGGTGTTAGCGGTTTCATTGATGTCAAACAGCCGGTAAATGATTTATCTTTAATCTCAGCTCAGATTTATCGGGATACATATTGCGATGGTAATTATATGAAACAGCCCTATTCGGTAAGCAATCTAACTTTAACGCGTGCCATGAATAAATTCTATAAGGAATATCTAATGGAAAGTTTAAAAGATTGCGCCAAAGATTACCCCATATTTGAAAAATTTGTACCACCCCTAACGGAACGTTGTATAGTTTTCAATAAATGCAAAATATCAACCGATAATTTGCCCTCACATGTATCTGAAGGATGTTATAAGGTGGCCATGATTGTGGTTGGACAAGTCGAGGCTTCTATTGACACATTCTGTATTGTGGAGAAAGTTGATGTAATGAAATTTTAATATTAAACGACGTTTGTTATCTTAAAAGAAAATTTTACTAAGATGAACATTTCCATTGTTACTACATACATTTTATCAATCAGGAAGAAAAGTTAAAAAAAAAAAATTATTAAAAATTTCTTACTGTGTTTTCGTTTTTTGTTAAGGTTTTGAATTTTCTAAATCTTTTGTTACAAAATCACCCACAACAAGAAATATTTTTGTTTTTTTTTTCTTATCCAAAGCCACTAAAACCATGGGGAATTAGTTGAAGTTATCAAAATTCCAAATTCCTTAGAAAAATATGGTCAATGGGTTTTTGTAAAAACTTTCCAATTTACAACTTTTAAATGAAGTTTTTTATTTTGTCCCTACTTCAATTACCCTGTCGACTAATATGGTTTTAGTTTTGAGCACATTTTTTCTTAATTTTTTTTTACAATTTAACCAAGAAAACAAAAACAGATACTCTAAGCCATATATTTCTTGCTGTTGGTGAATGTTGTTTTAATACAAGTTTTTTTTTGTTGTATTTTATAGTTTGTAATTTTTTGTTTTTGTTAAAGAAAAACTAAAAAAAAAATACTTTTTTAGTTGTTTTAAGTTCAACTATGACCATAAATAAAATCTGATGTTATTATAGTTTTTCCAAAAAGACAAAGACACACCTTTTGGCTTATGGAGATGACGATGACGTTGCACTGTGGACCATATTTTGAGAAGGCGGCTAAAAATCATTTTTTTATGGTAACCGATTGTCAAGCTTCTTATGCCACTCGTTTGAAAGTAAATACCAGTGAACATCGGGGCCTAAAAATTACAGATGTATTCCGACAATATCAGAATGAACAAGGCGATCCAAAATTGATTTACTGATTATTTTGCTAACATTAAAGATTTCTTCTTCATTATAAAATTTTTGTTTTAATAATTCGAATTGTGGTTATTTTGTTGAACTATTTATGGTTTTTAATCCAAATTTTTAATATTTTAATCAGGCTTAAGTTCATCAAATTCAATTTTCATTAAATTATTTTTATGAAGAAAGGAATTTTACAACATGAAAATTAATTAAAATTGTTATTGATAATCATTCATTCTTGACTGACCTGAGATCTTTTAAGTAATTTTAAAGCAAAACAAAAAAATTCCTGGAAAATATAGAAGGAATAAGACTATTAAAAGTATAAAAGCTTTTGAGGATCGTAATTTGACTTAGAATACACATTCGAATAATATGAAAATTTATATAATAAATGTAACTCATCATGAGAAAATAATTCCCATATTCTATTTAATTTTTTTTTTTTTTTTTTTGAGAGTTTAGAAAATTGCTGTGTGGGTGATGTTTTTATTGTCAAACGACCTAAATAAATTGTTTTCGTAAATAACACGATATTCGCTTTCGCGTAGTGCTAGGGCCAAAATTTGGTTATACCCTAATGTACACCCCTGTATAAACGCACTGGTTCTCTAGAAATATATTGTGCTGCTGCATTGTAGTCCTTGGTTGAAGTCATTTATTTTTTTTTAATTAATATTTATTTATTAATCTTGAGGTCTTTTATTTTTTATAAAATGATTTATTTTATCCGATATTTCCTCATGCCTTTCGGTGACTTCTTCAGGAAAAATAAACAGTTTAAAATTATTAATAATTTTTGATGAATTATAATTTTTTAAGATTTTAAGCAAAATAAAATTAACGAGTAAAAGGATGTATATGGACAGCCGTTTGTAATTTTTTCTTAAATTTTAATAGCCCTAATTTGAAGAAGAATCACATATGCATACAATCAAAAGAAATATCAATCCATTCGTTTTCAAATCAAAGTACAGAAGCATTGATTCAAGTACGGATCGCGAAATACTTAACTTATCCATATTCAATTACGAATTTGTACTTGAAATTATCCGAAAATAAGATTGATTTAAGTAAAACTAAGATTGCATCAATACGCTTGATTAAAGAATTACAAAGTCGATTCAATCCCGAATTGCACTTGAAATAAACGAAATGTGAAATTACAAGGAGAATGTTATTATGATTGATTTACTTAGCCGTTTTTTACTGTACAGAATATATAAAATTATAAAACACCAGCATCATTCCCGACATGGTTTTTACTTAAAAAACTTAATGTGCATATATAACTGAAAATATTAACTAAATGAGAAGCAAGAGTGCTCAATTTTACTTTTTAAACATGAACAAAATGTGTTTTCTTCTCGTTCTGTTGTTATTGTTGTTTCTTCACACAACAAGCAAATAGTTTTTTTCGCTACTTGTGTGGTGTTGTTGTATTGTTTACAACCCTCTGAGTGGCACTAACGATAAGCTTAGTCTTTTTTTACTTCGTTTAAGATATTTTTACTCATTTTAAGAAATTCCGGAATTGATATTCGAAATGGGATTTCGGATTCTTTTAAGTATGGTTTAGTGTTATTCGTACTTAAATTTTTGAGTACTACACGTCTTAAAGTAGGTATAAAAAAATTAATTTATCCCGTGTATTTTTCTTTCTGTGCACACATGTACATATATTAAAACGTGCATATTGTGCAGGTATAACGATTTATTTTTGCAGTAACTGTCAAGTGGTCGATATTTGGGAGAACATAGTACATTGAGTACTTCTGTTCGCTTAAAAAATGTTAACTAAGCTCGTTTATATAAAATTTTGTAAAAATAGGAACAGAAACAACATAAATATAATGATGGCAAAAAATGTCACGTGCGACATCTCACATGCGACAGTGATTAAAACTAACTAAAAAAAAGTATAAATCATGTATCGCTAAAATCAAGTCAATTTTTAAATAGACATTAGTGCATAACACTCTTAAATTTTTCGCATTAAAGTATTGCCTCAGGTCTCGCTGAAATCGGCGTTTGAATTGGTGGCCGCGAAAACCACTTCTGTTGTTTGTCTTGCAAATGAAAAAAATCATCAAAATATTTATAAAAAACATATTGTAAATCAAAATAAAAATCCATTTCATGTTGGCTTATTTTTCACTTTAAATGTGCACGACGGTCACGTTCGACATGATGGAAATGCCCATATTTAATAAATATTTTTGTAGTTTATTTTTGCTTGTTTCGAAGATAAACAATTGAGCATTTATTCATAAAAAAAATAATTTTATTAACACATATGGGGGATTCACAAGGTAGTCATAAAGTTGTAAAGTCATATGTCCTAAAATAATTACAAGACATATATAGGACTGCTGTGGGCTCCCGCTTATAATTAAGATTTCTACTGTACAGTTATGACGAATCAATAAACACAGCATTAACATTTTTATTTTGTTTAAAATATAACAACATTTATTTTAAACAATTGTAAAATATTATTTAGGACATTATGACGATATGACTGGATAGCACACCTTGTGAATCCCCCTATAATTTAAATTATTATGTTATTCGTGCTTAATTCCCAATTTTTATTATTTGATAAAAACACTGAAATTTATTGTTGATGAGATAAGCTATTCCTATGCGCATTTCACTGGTTGCTTAGGCCAGATTTCTAGCAAACTTCATCCATAAAGATTTTAGAAAAACTAAAGATATTAAACTAAATAAAACTGTTAAGCGTATAAGAATTACAGCAACAGTTCTACTTGTAACAATATCAAAGTTTAAACAAAATCATCAACAATAAACAGTGAGTTTATCTCTCCTTACGGAATGTAATTGATTGGAATTCTTCCAACATTAATTGTAGTTGTAAGTAGGTTAAGAAAAACAAAATAAAAACAAACACAAGTCGCTTTATTAAAAGCGGGTTGCCAGTTAGTTTTTTTTAGGCCGTACACCTGCCAGTTTATTATCAAAATAATTTTCACATAATATAATTTTTTTTCGCCATTCAATCGTACAAACTATTTCAAACAAAGCAAACATAAAAATATTTTTGACTTACGACTTCACGAAAATACATAAGGCTCTCAATTTTACTCGCACAGTTTTAGTGAAAAATAACGGACCGGCACAAAGCGTAATCTAAATTATTCGATTCAAATTGTACCCCATTGTTAATCCGCCAGGTTTCGCTCGTGTAAACAAGCACAATTTGTCTGTGCAAAATTTATTAATACAAAAGATTTCCATATTAAAAAAAATTTATTTATAGAATTTAAACGCTCTCTTTTGAAATATTTTTGCAAAATTTTGTTTATTAAATTGCAGTTAGGTCCCTTAATTTACCACCCTTCTCCCCCTAAAATATTAATTATCTCCCAACTTCTCCATTTACTGACCGATTTTGAAAAATTTTTTTGTAAAAATAAAAAGGTCGAAAAAATAAAAAGATTTAATTTAATTTTTTTTTGTTTTAAAATTTGGATGTGGAATTTGCCAAAACATACGACTTTTTATAGATACATTTTTTTTCGCTACATAAAAAACTATATTTAATAAAGTTTATGATGGCCGAAGATGGGCATTTTCTTACAAGATTTAAGTTAGAAACCGATAAAAATAATAACCTATAAAAAAAACCTTTTTTTTAAATGTTTTAAAACTTCACTTTTTTAATAAAATTCAACTTAAAACAAAAATGTACTTTAAGTCATCCATAAAGTTTAATTTTTCTTATCAGTAGATTTTAATTTTTAACAGCAAAATTTAAAGACTTCAGTCCCGCCTACAAAACAAAATTCCTTTGCAATTAAAAGTTACGGATTTTTGACTGCCGTCTTGGTCCACTGTGCGCATTACCAGCCAACAAAGCAATGTGCCTGGCCATAAGAAATGTTTTAAAATAGAGCTTTAATAATAGTCATTACTTGTTTTGTTAAAACAATTTCGAACAAAATGTTAACCATTAACACTTAACAAAAAAATTATAATAATTTCTATAAAACCTAAACTAAATAAATTTAACTTAACAGTGGAAAGACAAAAAAGAAAATTGTATCTGTAAATAGATCACTTCCTTTAAAAAAACAATTTTTTATGAAATTTTTCAATCAAAACGGTTTAAGGATAAAAAAGGTTTAAATAAAAAAAGCTATAAAAAAAAAAAAAATTTAGCAAAATTTTCCGAGAAGACCTTCTTCTATTGTCCTTCATATAACGTAATGGCCACGGCTTGAAGTTCATCTGAATGATAATTATCAAGAACAGATGGAAATGCTGATTTTGACAGAATGTTCAGTTAAAGTTCTTTCCAGGAGTGAGTTGTGTATGGGCACCCTAATGGACGATTAAAACATCAGGCTACATATATATAGGGAAGGATTCAAAATGGGACCACCATGTACGATCTCTAATTTTCTGTGACGAATTTGGCCTAGGTATCCTTAAAGTCTTACGGAATGACCACAGTGTTTTTAGGTTGAAATTTTTGCGATCATGGCAGCCTGTAAAGCCATATCAGGCTACAATATTCTTGGCAAAACTGAAATTTTCGTCGATAGCCAGGCACTCCTACATCTTTATTGGTCAGAAGTGTAGAAATGAGCTGTACACGCAGAGAAAAAATATGGTTGGGCATGGTTAGCGAAACAACACTATGTTTAATATAACAATATATTGTTGTCGTACACAAATAATTGTTACTTTTCCTTAATATCAACAATATTATAGTTACTGTAAACATATCAACGTTTATCGCAATTATAAATTTGAGTATTGTTGAACGAAAAATAATTATTTTTCTAACAACTAAATTATGATAACTTTCAAAACATATTATATTACTCACAACCATATAATGATATTTAATAGCCATAACATGATAACTTTCTATACATTTATCATATTATGTTTAAGATGCAATCAAACCATTTTTACTCTAATAATATTATGTTAAAGCCATTTGTAAAATAATTTTGTGTCAGTTGTGTCGTTAATTTTATATGTGAGCGGTTTAACAATTTAAAGATAAATTCCCATAAAAATTAAGTTTAAAGAATTTAAAAAAATTAAAATTTTAGCGGAGTTCATTCAGTTTAGTGATTGAATAGTGCAAATGCAAAATATCGTAGTTTTTTTTTGTAAAATCCAACAACAAAACACATAGAGATTTCGTTATATATTATAAAAGGGTTTTGATATTTCTGTGGTTTTCTTGGGCAACTGCGTATGTCTTAAAACAAAATTTTCAGGAGGGCCGAAAAACCATTCTAGATCAAACTATGGGATAGGTATTGTGCACCACGTTAAAAAATCGGAATTAACACATCTTTTTTCAAAAGTTTTTAGAAACATGTAAAGAGCAATTAAAATTAGGCAATATGGCATCAACATCTCAAAATCGGAAAAGAAAAATAAGAAAAAATGGACAAACGCGGCTGCCCATGAAAACCACAGATTTTAAATTTTCTCTTTTGCAAGCCTTATATTGAACTCCGCTATTTGATTTACATTAAGAAAAATTGTAAAAAGCCACAAAATAAAAATCGACGCAAGAAAATTTTAATTTATTTTATATTTTTATGACAGTTATAAAAAATGCTACATCATAATATGATTGCTTCTAAATTTATTATGATTAACATGACAATAATTTAATTACTTCTTGACTTAGTATGATTAACAGAATAATAATATGATTAAGGGAAAAATATTATTATGTAATATTACGAGTATATTTAGTCATAATAGGTTTCAATAATAATCATAATATGGTGACTACAATCATTAATCTTATCATAATATGTTGCTCTTAGAATATGTTTACCACAACCATGTTTTTTCTCTGCGTGTGAGTCCATACAAAACGACTTAATCTTAATCTGCTACTAAAGGGTGCTGAAAACATAATTCACGATGTTAATTGTCAGTCACACCTTAACTTAATTAATAAGGAAACATTATAGAGTGTTTTTTTGCCGTGCCATGGCATTGCATTAAAATAAAATCGGGAGGTGCCACGTCGGACACATGCATGCGAAACTCTTATTTGTTAACCACTCTCTTTTTTTAAGCAGTAAATTTTACTGGTAGTATCCTCAATTCCAATATTGACGTTTTCGAAGATAAAGCGCACACAAAATGTTGTGGCCCCCAGCATCTTATTTGCTGAAAGTGCCTTGGCAGTCAATGT
Organism: Pollenia labialis; assembly: GCA_949318255.1. Lineage (NCBI taxonomy): Eukaryota > Metazoa > Arthropoda > Insecta > Diptera > Polleniidae > Pollenia > Pollenia labialis. The sequence goes on along the minus strand of OX439143.1, from coordinate 41,393,858 downwards.
GTTAAGATTGTAAAAGCCATTTAAGAAAATTGGCGTTCAAATCAAAATGCATTTCAGCAAACCAGATCTGTAGGAAATGAATTGCACAGAGAGTGACTGTGTAGTGCGGTTTTTAGGCCAGCGGCGTCATCGGGCCGTGCTTCTTCGAAAATGAAGTCGGCCAAGCAGTTACCGCGAATGATATACGCTTTCGCCGAGACGATATATGGTTCCAACAGGATAGAGCCACTTGCCACACACCCAACGAAGCAATGGCTCTTTTGCGCGTGAAAATCAATAGCCGTGTCACGATCCTGTGATTTGACACCGTTGGATTTCTTTCTTTGGGGATATTTAAAAGAAAAAGTGTACGTCAAAAAGCCAAGGACAATTCAAGAGCTAAAGGATGTGATAATTCGGTACATTAACGACACTGAACCTCAATTATGTGTCAGAGTCATTGAATATACGGATAATCGGAAAGAGGCATGCCACCGAAGCCGCGGCAGGCATTTGACCGATATTTTTGTTTCACACATTAGTGTCATAGATCCTTCTATAATAATAAAAAATATAAGGATTATTTACAATTAAGAGCGTGCGTTTTGGTTGGACCAACCAATATTTGTTGTTGTGTCTTTGGAATGTGATTTTTTTAAAGTAATTTATCAGTTGTGTTGCTACACATTTATTACGTGCACAAAATGCATGTATACGTCCAATGTGGAAAGGAGGAGGAGATACGCCTTTCATAAGGTCTTCCTGAAAAGGCAACCGAGGGTGAGCACTCTTAAAAATGTTAAGGAAGGTCTTACAGTAGGCCTTTTAAATGAAGGAATCCAAAAGTTCGCCGCTTGGTAAGTATGTATTACGATGTAAATACAGCACATTTGACGACTGTTGGTCCTGTCTTATCAAAATGGACGACTTTAATGGTTGCGAAAACCAACCAACCTATAAGTAACAAAATTTATAAAATATGTATGTATGTATTTAAAAATAAAAAAATTTTCGGGATCGTACCTCCCATTTGGTGCCCATAAACAAGAGGCAGAGCAAAGGCACTTTAAATAGTTTTGACTTAATTACAATTTTTAAAAATATTGCCTTAATTGCGGTTTAAATCACTAGTAGTGAGCTAGTCTATCAGCCCCGGGGTTACGGGTTCGATTCCCGCCTGAGACTCTGGTGGGATTAGCTTAGGGAATTAAAAAAAAAAAAAGTTAAAAGTTTATAGTTCGACGTTTGAAGTATTTTTACATTGTAATATTTGCTTGATTATTTTAAGCACCTTGACATTATTAATCAAACAAAATACACAGTCATAAGCCAATAATAAAACTCACAAAAAAACTATAAATAAAACAATTTCCTTTCATTAGTAAGATTTCATTAAAAAACATTCAGCAGGTATAAAAAAAATAAACAAATTAAACAAACAAAGTTATTAAATTTTTGTTTTGCCACCAGAATCATATTTTTATTTTATATTTATGGGAATTTAAAGTTGTTAAATTTTAATGTTTATTTCGTTTATTATTTATGATACCAAGCGAAAGATTTTCCGGCCAAATCAAAAGACTTAGGAAAAGAACATGAGTTATCGCCTCTCTTGCAAGAAATTAATATTTTGCAAACAATAAGTGGGAATTATTTCTAATAAGCAAATTTAATAGTGTGTTAACAAATTATTAGTCTAATAGCTTAGAGTTTTTGGCCGAAAGGGAAATATAAAATCTCATTAAATTTAATTTCGGAATTAACATAATAAAATTTTTATTTGTAAATTAAGATAAAAAAAACTTTATAGACATTTAAATTTGTCTTTCTCTACAATTCTTTTTGCAATTTTATTTTTACTACAATTTTCATATTTTTTTTTTTTTGTTTGTTTTTCTAACGGCAAGACAAAATATCATTGACCAGCTTTTGAGATGTGTTACAAACTGAAATTAATTAGGGCGTAACGTTATTTTACACAGTCTGTCTGTACATATGATTTTTTTCAAACTTTTTTCACATTTGGTTTTAATTTCATTTAAACCTTGAAAAGATTTTCTCAATTGTAATAAAGAAAATTAAAAACGATTTAATTTAATTTATAATTTTGTTGGTTACTTTTACTAAGACCAATGAAAGTTAAGTAAATTAAGGTTAATATCTTAATTCACACGCAAAGTTTCACTTCTTTTTTTTTAGTTTGACAAATTTTGTGTACTTTTCTTGCTGTTTGTCATATTTTATATGCAGCCATACATAACTTTGTATAAGCTACAAAGAGTTTTAAATGCTTTTTAAAGTTTTCAAAACTCCATTCTACTTTTCCTTCTCTCCTATAAACTCTCAACACTTTGCAAAGTAAACTTTGCGCGCGAAAAAGGGCTTTAGGCACTAAAATTTCAAATTCAGATTTTCTAAGAAAAATAATAAACAGCGTTAAAGACCTTCTAACGGTACGAATAAATAATCTATGAAAAATTTGTAATCAGCATCTTTTAAAAGGAATCGCTATGAATCACTTATTAATGTTGGAACTAAGAAATGGTACAACAAGTTTTGAAGAGCTCTTTCGAAAAATTAAAATTTATTAAGCATCACACGATCTTTTATTACAAATTGAATTAAAAAATTACTTCAGGCTCACTAAACTGCATCACTGGAAAAGTATCTTAAACAATCGGATGTAACTCCGCAATAATTATGAAGGGCAACTAAAAGTCTTAAAAGACCCCTAAAAGAAAGAAAATATGACTTTGCACTCTTCATTGATGTTTCTGAAGCATTTGAAAGTCTGTCCTTTGTCTGGATGGCCAACTTCTAACCCAGTAAAAAAAAATTTGGTATTTTGAAGCACTTACGATAAAAAGCGCATAAGCGAGCGCTTCAATAAGAGAGCTTTTATATAGCAGTAAATGATAAAGAATAAAAAATAGGAAAAAGCTGCTATTTTAGTGCTGACAACGATGAGGTTTTAAAGCGAAAAAAAATAAAAATAATGGTTTACGAAAATTATTGAAACAATGCATTTAAGCAATTAAAAGCAAAACATCAATGAATATGGAAATATAGTTATCCCTTAAAAAAAAAGCGCTTTAGGGGGTACTTTGTTCGCATGATAAAAAAAAGTGCTGATTGTCAGCAGTAAATAGTCCTCCAAACCGGGAACAGTCCATACAAAAATCAGGCATCTTATCAGCAGGTTTAAAGCGATTTGAGGTATGCATTCATACATAAAACCTGCTCCTTTCGTAGCACATTTTATACTGGGAATATACAACTCTATTTTAAAGCCAATCTTTTGCTACGGTATTCAGTTACTGGGTATTGCCTCGGCCTCGAGAAATAAGAAAGTCCAAAGACGCCAAAATAGTCTGCTTCGAATAATTACAGCCGTCCCCTGGTTCACAAGAACCTCAATGTGCCATTAGTAAAAATAATGATAACGAAATATTTCAAAAGGCTTGAATTGCATCTAAATCTACAAGCTCGAAATATGCAGTCATACTCGCTTAATGCGAAGCAATACTGCAGGACTTATCCGATTAGAAGAGCTCTAAGCCCCTTCATATCGCTTATTTGCTGCAACATCGTCCTTACTTAATAATAGTTTTACAGAAAAAACTTTAAAGTTTTAAATTTACACACAACATTATGGAACAAGAAAATGTTATTCTTCTCTCTATAAATATCGAAAAGTTTGTGAAAAAACTGAATTTTCATTTACTAAATAAGTTTTCATCTCAAATCGAGACAAAACAAAAATTTTACAGGAGAAGTTTTTTTTAATTTATTTCATTAAAATGTTGTACTCTAAGAACATTTTGTAGTTAAATTCAAACGAAAATTAATTTTTAACATCTTAAAATTCATTTAAAAACGGATCGTTTACATTTCATTTGAAACTAATGATTTTTACATTAATTTTTAAATATTTTTATTTATTAAACAGCATATTTCTTAAAATTGAATAGTTTTTACTTTTAAGAAATACATTTTTACCGACAAAAATCAAACTACATAACAAAATAAATACGAAAAAGCATTATTTTTTGGTAGTTTGTTTTCTGAATAACGAACATAAATGTTACAAAATGAAATTATTCGTTAAAAAAACTATATTTTTATTCAACTTTAACAGAACGGAAAACGAATTTAATAACCCACAATCAGTTACTGTAATAATTTTATGATTGTATGAAGGTTGTCACTTAAGAACAAATTGTCTATGCCATAAAATCGTAACGGTTCCTTATGTGACCATGACATTTTAGAAGATGATGCAAGTGTTGCCAATAAAGTCATTTATTAAAAAAATGGGGTAATGCCTTGAAATGTAAGATCGCAACGGAAATTTAAAGCATGCAGGAGAGGGAAAAGTCAATTGTTTTGTTTGCATTCCTTGACGCTTTTTTGCTGATGTACAACACGATCAAAACAAAAATTTTTAATACTGTAAAGTTTTCAACAATTGCAAAAGCTTTCGTCTGTTTTAATACACCCTGTTGTCTTACATTAAAATAGTAAAACATTCTGGGAACCTGCTATAATCTGAAACTTTCACATTTTGGGCCACAAAACTAGTTTTGCAGCAAAACAAGTGTTTTTCATGTGCGAAAAACTAAAAACAAAAACTAGTTTTGCTCCAAAACATGTCGAAAATCATGAATACAACTCTGGGTTATCCATTATTGATGATTGACAATTTAGAAAAAAGTGACTTATTTTATAGGTTTATGCAAATCTCCAGTTGATTTATTTGTTTGCAGGGTAAAAAAATAAAAATAAATAAAAAAAATAATGCAATAAACAGGAAGTAAATTATGTGCTTTTATATACGTACATATATGTATATCTGTATATAAAAAACACAAGGAAATTTTATGTTAAAGAAAAATATGTTTTTTACACATATTTTTTTGGCTGTCATCTTTGCTTACAACATAAATGTCAACTTGATTTCGAAAATTCGAAAACCAAAACCAGTTTTACATAATGGACACGTTTTGCTCAAAACAAGTTGTTTTGCTCATAGTGAAAACATATAACGATGCCTGTCCGCCTCTGTGTATATTTAAATTTAAATATGGCTTGAAAATAAAAATAATTAAAATCGTTAAAATTATTCCGGCCACAAATTTATTTCGTATTGGCAAAGAACGAAGAACTAGACAAATGTCTGCTCTGATTAAAGATTTTGGGTTCAGAAAAGAAAAAGGCGGACAAAAGTTAAAAGTTTGTTTAGTGAGATTAATAGGTCGATTACGGATGGTAACACAACTGAAGTTGAGTTGCCAGCAGCGAAACAAGGAAACGTCGCTAATGTAAAAATATACAACATTTTTATTTTTTTATTTTATATTTTAACATCAGAGCATTTCGTAATTTCGCAGCTGGCAACTCAACTTCAGTTCAGTTGCCATCCGTAATCGACCCATTATATTAACTTTGCAACTACAATTACTTTAATGTTAGTTTGAGTCGTGGCAAATTGTTCTTTTGATTAAGGCACAGAGTTAGATCTACACAGAAATACTACTACTTAAAACAAAAAATGTATTGACTACACTGTAATTGCACATATGACATTATGTCGTTTGTATTAATAAATTTTTAGTAACAATAAACTAAGCAAAAGAAAAATCTTAGAAAAAGCCATTTGCGATAACTAAATAAAAGGTTACAACACAACCAAGGCAGCATTTATAAAATTGTTTGGTCTGGAATTTTGAAAAACTTGAAGAAAATTTAGCTAAATAAAAATGGCTAATGGCTTAGTAGATTTTTTCATGGCTAAACGGGATAAAAAAAAAGGCATCTGTAGCCATTAAATAGCTAAATTGGCAACACTGTTTTTTCACAATGTGCGAAATGATCATTAGAAAATATCAAGTGGCAGCAAACAGTAATCGATTTCTGTCAAAAACGACTTAGAAAATACCATAATTGTGACTTTTACTTATCGGCGGTCAAAAATTCGTTGTCCTAATATCAATCCCCGTCCCCCCCGGGGATTTTTAAGGATCATCTTTAGGATTTTTCACCTTTTCGTGTTACATCCTAAGAGAGAATAAGGTGCAAATGGTAAATATCCAAAATTAACTGACTTCAAGGGAACTTTACGACCTCTTGCGATAGCAGCTTACCACAGATCCATTTAGTATCACGGGAGTCTGTAGTCCCGGGTGGCATCTTAAGGATATTTCTCCATTTAGTGTTACATCCTCCGAGAAAATTAAAGACAGTTGGAAAATATCCAAAATTAATTGACATCAAGAGAACTTTAAAATCTCTTGCGATCGTGGCTGACCATAGATCCTATCTGGTACCGCGGGAGTCCGTAGTCCTCGGTAGCACGGCACCATACTGACTGTTGGTAATCTTTTTGGTTAGAATTGCGGGAAATGCTCTTTGTCCTTCAGAATATAGTTACGCATTTTGTAAAAAAGATAGATTCGGCGATAACATGACGGTTGTGGTTAACTACCCAAAGTCATAGCAAGGGAGGTCTTAAATGGCAGAATATTTTATAACTTGAAGGCGAAATCAGCCTGAAAGAGCATTAACTCTAATGGCCAATTTCACCAAATTATTAAAATATCAATTTATAGTTTAAAATTCGTTTTTCGTGTCAAATAAAAATAAATTTATATGAAAAACTATCAGGGGTGTGCTGGAAATCGAAAATGTAAAATGCGAGAATCTGGAAGATGTTTTTAATACACTTTTAATCTAATTTTTATAATTTTTGTTATAAAATTTCGTTTAATAGAGAAATATTTGTATTATATTTGTCATAAAACTCTTTTGTTAGAGAACTCTTGTTAAAAAAACGACTTTTCAAATTCTTGCGTGTTGCGTTTTCGATTTCCAGCACACCCCTGTATATTCAATGAATTGATATATTTAAATAGAATTGGTGAAATTGGCCATTAGTGCTGTTGCTACTTAACAGATAACGATAGCATTTTCCCAAAAACGGCGGAAATTACATAGCACTTGCTCCTAAGCTGGAGAAGAGTGTATAATCTTGCGGGACTATGCACTCAAATTGCTGCCCAAGTGTGCTGGCTACTCTTACATTTGGGTGCGATTTGTAAACGTATTGTGTGTCACCCAGTGGTTAAGATCCACCATAAAGTATTCCCTAGGGCAGATATCAATCTTTTCCACAGCTGTCCCCATTTCACACCTCGTACATTTTTTTTCTTATGCTGCTATTTTGTTCTCCTTAAACTTTTCTCATAACCTTCCTAAAATTACTTCCCTAATTTTAATCGGTTTTATGTCGAAAACTATGAAATTTTTACATTTATCTCCTCCTTTTCGCTTTTACTTTACATATTATAATGATGTTGTAATTTAAGTTAATCTTTCTTTCCTCAATTATCACCATAATCATCGTCATCATGATCAAGAGTAGCATTGGTATGGCTTGTGTTGTTAAGGAGTCTTGCTTTTTTAATAACCAGATATCCTTGAATTCAAGAGCAGGTTACAACAGCAGAGTTCATTGGCTTTAAATGCCAGTTTAAAAAATGCTAAAAAAAATATACCATAAAATGTATATAAAATTTAAGACTGAAGTATTTATAAAAAAAAATGTGTTCGTTACTGGTTGAAGATAAACATTTAATACTGCCAATATAATTTTTTAAAAACGAAACTAGGAGCAAAATAATTTGGTGAATGTTATTCGTAGGGGTTGCAGTTTATTTTATTTTTATTTTTTTTGTAAGAAAATGTGGGCATTTTGAAATGTAAAAATGTACATGAAAATTTTAAGTTTTGCCATAAGAGTTACTTTTGGCTGAAAAAGAAAAATAAGTTTTTGCTGGCTAAAACAAAATAAACATCATAATCATCAAATAGAATCTGGGAATTTATTTCTCATGTTGAGTAATATTTATTATACAAATTTTTATTTTATTAAAGTCTAAAAGCTTTTGAGAATTGTAATTTGACTTAGAATACACATTCGAATAATATAAAAATTATCTTAATACTAAAAAACTATAACAGCGATTTATATACAATGTGTTGTAATTTAAAGATATATTCAGGCAATTCACAAAGTGTACTATTGTGGTATAATTTTTTGAGTGTCAAATTTATTAAATTACAAAATGTACAACCAATATGAGAGAAAAGCACACTGCGAATTACCCAATTATTAAAAAAAATTTATTATAAAATCGTATAACATAAAACTAAAATTTGAAATTGACAATTGCCGTATTCACAAAACCCCTTGTATCGTTGTATCTATTGTATGTTGTATAAAAAACCAATAGTGAACTATGTTTTTTAATACAACATACAATTGATACAAGGATACAAGGGGTTTTGTGAATACGGTAAATATAATTATTTGTATTGTTTAATGTTTCTTAACCTGTTTTCTTATTACAATTCCATTAATTGGCTAAAGTTCATTCCAGGCAGTGTTGCCACATATTTATAAATCCAAAATCAAAAATATGGGAAACCTATTTTTTTGATTTGTTTGTAGAGATCCTATAAAATATAAAATATTTGAAACCCTTATATTATTCTAAGATGATGTAGTAATGACCTTCCGTCTTTCCTTTAATTGAAAGCAAAATAGATAGACGTTTGCTATAGAAGGCATAGGAAAATAAAATTTGGCAAATATTTTTTAAGAAAATATATTTGCTAAGTAATTAAAATGGACCAAATCAGACCATGATTTTATATAGCCCATACAGATGTCGTTCAGAGTAGGATTTTTATCATGACAACGGACACTGCGTAATTTTGCCCAAAGAAAAAACAAAAACAAATAGCTTTATTTTTTCGCAAGAAAATCAAAATGAAAAAATTTGCCAGTTCAGCCCTTTATGCACGTGCACTTCGCTTCTGGATGCCGCAATGAATTTTGTTATAATTGGCAGTATTGATTTAATGCAAAAATGGCTCCTTTTGGCGTTTGGGCAGCATTTTTAACATGCCAAATTTTCTGTACAACTTTCGGCTTTTGGTTCATGTGCTATTCAAGTTCCTTGCTTTTGAATGAACCCTCCCTGCATCTTGCAATCTTTGCGTTTGAGTTGCAAGGTATCTTTAAAAAATGTTTGTTAAATCCTACGGGCATATTTCTATGAATATTTCAGACGTCTAACTCAGCAACGGATCGATCTTTTTGGTCTCTTTTTATTTGAAAAAGGGCCGAAGAGTACCCTCAAATTGGATTACAATGGGTTAAACTGTTTCACAAAATAATTTACCATAAAATTCTCCTGTACTCTAAAGCTTAAAATTCACCCTTAAGACCAGCAATAATTATTATAATCAAACTATCAAATCTTTAGGAAATTGCAGCTTAAGTGGTTTCCAATGAGCTCGCAAGTTCTTCTTGAACTTCATAGCAATAATCCCAAAGGAATAGTGCCTTTAGTTCATCATTATCTAACTTTTTGGCTGACCTGAGCAGTATTTGTCTTTCGTGTTTGAATCAACACTTCTGAACTGAACAAATCATCTGTAGCGGTTTATTCAGAAAAGGCAACAAATAAAAAGCATTTATTGGACCAGTATTTGACATTTTTAAAGCAAAATAGTTTTTAAGGTTTACACTATTTCGTTCAATGACTTAGCGAGAATAAATGCCGGATGTTATGCTTAAAAAAAAAAGACATAAACCTGATGTAAAAGATATCGCATCTGTTTTACCTACCGCATTTTTAATAATTATGCAACGAATGCAATAAAATGAATTAACATAAATATGCATAATTTTTTTAAGAAAAAAATATAGATTCAAACAACATAATTTTTTTCTAAATTTGAAAAAAGATACATGAAACGTTTTTATAATTTATGAAAAATTAAATTCAATCTATTGAATTTAAATTGGTCCGAAGAATGTGAATTTAAATAATTGGAACTTTTAAAAATTTTGATAAATATTTTAATAATAATAATAATAATAATCTTTTGTTCTAAAACAAAACCAAGGTTTTGTTTGTTTTTAATGAATTTTTCTAAAAGAAAAAGGGAATATTACAAAAGAGATGATATCCAACATTAATCTTGACGAACTTTATCAATATCTACGAAAAAACTTATTCTAAATTTAAATGTTCCACTTTCCCCTAAAACACACTCTCAATATTTACACGTTATTTAAAAGGTTTGCTGCTTAAGTCTTTTGTTTCGCATTCATAGCAAAATATGCAATAAAATCTAATTAAAAAAAAGCTATATTATTATTTTGAAGAACATGGTTCTAACGACTTGTTGTGCTAGAGATGACCAAGAAAAATGTGAGTCAATCAGCATTTGGAGGTAATTTTAACCGAAATCTTGGGCAAAAATAATTTTTAGCATGTATGACGTTCGATTAAGCAAAAAACTGCATATTAAGTTTTTGCGAAAAACAAATATCAGCAGATTTATGAGCAGTTGAAAAAAGGTTATTGTTGATATATATTAAAACGTTTTTTTGTTGATCAGTTATTAAACAAAAAGAAGGTAACCGTGCATAATATGGAGAAGAGAGTGGATAATAACACAGAAAAAAATTACGACAAATCAATTGTCATATTGAATACCACAATCGTCAATACAATTAACTTTATAATTGAAAAGGCACCAACAACTGAATTTGTAAATACAAAAAACTATTCTGTTAATGAAAATTGTTAAAATCCAACAAATATTTTTAACAATGAGTTTGTAATATTGAATAAAATATTTGTTAACAATTAAATATAAATTTTTATTACTAAATTGTCATATTAACAAAATACTTTGTTACTAACTAAAATGAAATTAAAGATGCATTTAAAAGTTGTTTTTATTAACGTTTTAGTAAAATTCATAAAAAATTACATCACAAAAACCATTATAACTGATTAAGGAACAAACATAGTCCTGCATGCCATCAACACAAAACGGAATCTTGCCATCATTAATGGTATTATTTGGAAAGCTAGAATTTATAAAAAACCCGTTAAAATTTATTTATGAATAATTAAATAATAAGTTAACTGACCGTCTAGATTGCTAAAATTTCAGAACAATCGCCACATCGTTCATTCTTTTAAAGATTTAAAATGGAAAAAAAAGATATTTTTTTTTTGCTTTTCTTTTTGACACAAAATATTTTTGCTATGATATATACATTTATTTTCTAAAAAAAAACAAATTGTTAATATGACAATTTACAAACATATTAATTAAAGAAATTGTTAAAATTATTAAAAAGATTTAACAAATTTTCTTTAATTACTTAATAACTTTTGTTATTTTTTTCTGTGTTATATTTATTAATAAAAAGATGAGTTTTTATATGTGAAAAACTAAAAGCTTTTTTATTTTTCTTTCAAATCCAACAAAACTATTTTTAAAGAAAATTTTAATCATATTATGTTTAATTTAACTATATTGTTTATATCTACAACCATATTATGGTTGAAGCATAGTAGCCAACATGATGTAACAACCATATTATGGTTGCCTCAGAACATGTTATGGTTATTAATAAGTAAAATATGTTTAAAACTTATAATAGCATGGTTGGTTTTCAACCATAACATGTTGCTCTTGGAAAAGAGCAAAATACTCTTGTAAATTTAAAAACCTATTTTTGTCATATTTAACCATAACATGTTTAGAGGCAACCATAATATGGTTGTGGCTTCTTGATGGAGGACTCCTTTTCCCATGATCTGGTTGTCGATGATAATAATATGGTTAGATTAAATATAATAACTTAAAAATTTTCTTTAAAAATAGTTTTGTTGCCGGTGACCATATTTATTAAACATATTATTTCTCTGGGTGTAGTCAATTCCATATAGTGCTATCAAACATTCTAGATGTTTATGAAAATCTGTATCACTATCATTAAATACTCGTTCTAGCAGGAAAAGCCTTGGTGGGCAATCAATATGCTCCATATGGATTTTTTTTTTTATTTCAAATTAAAGAAGTAAAAAGCAAAATGTCACACAAAGTTATGTATTTTTTTTTAACATTTTATTTCTTTCAATGACAAAATTAGAATAAATGTCGAAAGTTAAGCATCCAAAATAATATTTAACCTTGTGTTGTAACTTCCGCATTTTTAAAAAGTATATGTATAACGAATGCAATAAAATTTATCATATACTTATATTAATAGGCAAGTGGATTTATTTTGCTCCCTTTTACGACTTTACTATACATTGGATTTTAACAAATGATAAATCATTGGAAAGATATTTTGTTGGTAGATTGGGCCAATTTACATTTTATTTAAATCGGTTCAGTATTTAAGGAGTTATAGGCATTAGAAAGTGTTACTTATACATAGAAAATACTCACATACGTGTGAGCAAAAAAAAAAAATGTTAACAAATAACAGAAACACAGTTATGCTTCTTTTTTTGTGTTTATACGTAGTAAAAAGAACAACAACATAGGATTTTTCTCCTACGGCTCAAATTGGAGAACAGTAGAAAATAAGAAAAAAGAGAAGGACAATTGTAAATGTTTTGTTTTTCTGTGGAAGAGTTGTTGTTTTAAAATGTTGCCGTTGATTTTGGCATATGAATAATATTAAATGTTACCGTTGATTTCTCGAACTTTGTGCATATGAATAATTTCAATGTTATATTATAAGTATGGTTACAATGTTAAGAATGGGTGATTTATATTTATTTTAAAACAATTCGGTGGCGCTTTACATTTTTTAAAAATATTTTTTGGTGTTACTTTAAATGAATTAGTGTTTGTTGTTAATTAGTTTAGACTTGATTTTAGTAACTAAATTTATAATTGTATGAATACCTATTTACATGGGCAATCACGAATTTCTGCAATGAGGTTAAGATTCAAGTAAAAGTTATCTGTGCCGAATTTTGAATAAATATCTTCATCTATATAAGATTTTTTCGTCTCCAAGTGATTATAGGGAGGGGGTTAAAATGGACGTACCAATACGAAATTCACATAGTAGCTGTTATAAAAGTTATCAATGGCAAATTTTTATTTATACCAAAATTTCCAACGAAGCTATATCATTTGTGGTACTTGTATGGGAGCTATGGTCAAATATGGATCGGTTCCAATAACACTTGGCAAAATTTTTAAGGTTGCAATGAAATATTTTTGGGTCAAATACGATGTAATTACCAATGTAATTTGATGGTTAGTGGGCACAAACTTATATTCCGGAAAGATGTTTGTATGAGGATAATGTGTTATTTTGGACCAATTCTTATTTTTGTTCAGCACAAGCGCCCAAACTACCTTTTGGTAGTGTGGGTAGAAAAACCAAAGAAAATTAAAAATTAATACAATCTTTCTGTTTTAATACCCACACTGCCATAGATAGAGGGGATATTATGCTATTGTACTGAAGTATGCAACAGATAAAAATATTGGTTCTGAACTCCCGCTTTAGTGTTCCAATAGATTACGTCCGTTTGGCTGGCTGGCATACACCAAACAAAGTCTTTATTTCTAGAATTCAGTCGATTGTGTCGACTGCTCGCGCATACTAGTTAACATAAATATGCATAGTTTTTTTTAAGAACAAAAAAAAACTAATTTAAACCAACACATTTTTTTTTTTTTTTTTTTTTTGAATTTGAAAGAAAAAAAGCTCAAAATATTTTTATAATTTAAAAGAAATTGAATTCAATTTTGAAAATACTTCGGTTTGGAAAATGCAAATTTTGTAATATGGATTGGTAAAGATTTGGAGAATATTTTAACAATTAAAATATTTTCAAAAAGTAATTAGATTTTAAATATTTCTTTTTTCTCTAGATTAATTCTAAATCGTTATCAAACAGTGTCTTGAATGTTTTTGTTCAACTATTTTTGGACGCCAATATAACATTTTCTAAGCAAAAATCATTATTATCGTTGTTGGGGAATTTAAAATACGCCTGCGACTGTTTGGTAATAGATTAAAGAGAACGTGAACTTAGTTCCTTTAATCTATTACTAAACAATCGCAAGGCGTCTTTGAAATTCGCCAACCACGATAAGGGTGAACTGTTTCGTTTAATGACAAAGTTAGAAGGAATATCGGACGTTAAGCCTCCAAAAAAAAGTTTTTTACCATATGCAAAAGATATTCATTCCACCTGCTGTAATTTCCGCATTTTTATTAATTTCTTTACCAATATAAATCGGCTAAGGCAAACCAGTTAAGAACACTTTTCTCCCCTGTTTGCCCAGCGACTAGAACAAATAATAAAAAAAATAGGGTGGTCGATTATTCGACATTTGCATGAAACCGGGTTTTGAATATTTCGACTATATAAATCTTATATATAAATCGGCACAGGCAAACCGATTACGAACGATAACTTTCTTTGTTTTTCAACCACTGACGTAAAACATAACATATGAACCGGAAGCTGGTCCGTCGCCAAATCGATCCACTAAGACGAAAAAAAATGAACGCACAAAACATCTAAAATCAATTACATATACTTAGATAAACTATATTTTCTTCATATTAAAAAAAATAAAGGCCGAATTTCGACCGAACACTTGTTTATATAAATATGTTTGATTTTTCAAAAGAAAATTAAAATTAAAATAAACACAATTTTTTTCTTGATTTGAAAAAAAACTTGAAAAGTTTTGATGGTCTATGGGAAATTCAATTCAAAATATTCAACATAAATTGGTCAAAGAAATACAAATTTTAAAAGGTTTAAAGTGTTAAACTTGGAAAAATATTAAAATAATAAAAACCTTTTGTTCTTAAAGCAAAGCACTTTAAGTAGTTATGGTTTTGCTTGTGTTTAACTCAAATTGTCCCAGAGCTTTTCTTGTAAAGAATTTTGTTTTATTTAAAATAAATAATTGGTGGATTTACAAGGCGTGCTATGAAGTCATATCGTCATAATGTCCTAAATAATATTTTACAATCGTTTAAAAAAAATACTGTTGTGTTACAAACAAAATAAAAATGTTAATGCAGTGTTCAATGATTCGTCAAAGAAATCTACATTATAAGCGGTTGCCTTAGCAGTCATATATATTTCTTGTAATTATTTTAAGACATATCACTTGACAACTTTACGACTACCTTGTGAATCCCCCAAATGTAATAACGTTCAGGTTGTTCTAAAAAGAAAACATTTTTGCAACATTCTGATATACAAAGTGAAGAAAACGGGTGTGTCCATAACGCTACACGCGTTCGACCATTTGATTTGCAAAATTCTTAAGCACAACGTCTCTTGTTTTAAATTAGTACAACATACTGACCACAACCATCAAAATATAATCAGGCGTCTTCTGGAATTCGAAAACGCAAAACGCCTCGTTTTTTAATAAGATTTCTGTACTAAAAGAATTTTATGACAAATTGAATACATGTATTTTTGTATTAAACAGAATTTTATTACAAAAATGATAAAATGTAGATTAAAAGTGTATTACAATCAACTTCAAAATTCTTGCATTTTACTTTTCCGATTTCCAGAATACCCCTCAAGTTTACTTTACTGTGGTATGCTTCACTCTCATGCTATTGTTCATGGACCTGGATGTTGGAAAGGGTCGTCTAACCATAATGGACGATGCTAATTGTGAGTCACACCTTAACGTCAAGTTTGTTGCCCAATTTAATTGGATGTTTCTTTATTTCGGTGTTTAACAAATTAAACCATGTAGAGGTACATAATTAAGTAGCCCGTTAAGATTGTTGAAGACTTTTTAAAAAAGGACGTTCAAATCAAAATGCATTTCGTACACTTCGTTTTTGGTCAGTATAATCAATCAAATATGTCTACAATCGGGAGAATTGTGCGCAAATTTCAGCAAACCGGGTGCTGGCGGTCGGTCTCATAGAGCCGAACTGCTTCGAAAATGAGGTCGGCCATGCAGTTACCATGAATGATGTTCGCTATTGCGAGTTGATAACGGACTTCTTGTGGCCAGAAATTGAGAATATGGACCAGGACGATATGTGGTTCCAACAGAATGGTGCCACTTGCCATACAGCCAACGGAACAGTGGCTCTTTTGCGCGAGAAATTCAAAGGCCGTTTTATATCACGTCGAGGCGATGTTGATTAACCGTTGGACTTCTTTATGTGGGGATATTTAAAAGCAAAAGTGTGCGTCAATAAGCAAAGAACAATTCAAGAGCTAAAGGATGAGATAATTCGGCACATGGACGACATTAAACATCGGATAGAGATATGCCACCGAAATCGTGGCGAGCATTTGGCCGATATTTTGTTTCACACATAATTGTCATGGATTCTTCTTAAATAATAAAAACTTTAGGGTAATTCTTTCCAAACTTTTTGTTTTATTTCCAATTAAGATCTTGAGCTTTGGTTGAACCAACATGCAACGTTTTGAATGTGACTATTTAGGTTATTTCCGTGACCTTTTTCAAAGTGTAAAAAAGGTGCCAATTATCTCCCATCTAGAACATCGCCATTTTAAAGTGACAAGTCCCTTTCATTTTCGATGCGAAAAATTCTTAATAGTTTACACTATTTTGTTCAAAGACAAAATTAAAATAAATGGCGGATGTAAAGCCAAAAAAAACCGTATGTAAACGATATAACATCTGTTGGAACTTCCGTATTTTATAACTATAAACCGAATTAAATTTTGTTAAATTTTTTCAAAAACAAAAAATCGATTTGAACCAACACAATTTTTTCTTTAATTTTAAAGAAAACATAAAACTTGAAATATTTTGATAACTTAGAGGAAAAAAAATTATGTAAAACAAATTCAAGTTTC
This sequence comes from Pollenia labialis, assembly GCA_949318255.1. NCBI lineage: Eukaryota > Metazoa > Arthropoda > Insecta > Diptera > Polleniidae > Pollenia > Pollenia labialis. The sequence goes on along the minus strand of OX439143.1, from coordinate 41,377,146 downwards.
GAAATAGGCCTGAACTATTAAAGATTCGGAGAATATGTTAATACATAATCTAAATATTATGTTCTTAAACAAAACTACATTAAGCTGTCAAGGTTTTTTTTTAAATGCATTTACATACCTAAACGAATAAAAGAATTTCTTAATCTAAATCTTGCATGCTTAATTAAAAAGTTTTCTGCTTAAGTCTTTTGTTTTGGTTAAATATCTCTTTGCAATAAAATCTTTCTACTTGTATACAAACTTAATCATACTTTTAAATAATCTTCAATTCTGATAATAATAATTTAAAAAAATGTTTCTGCTTAAGCAATTTTTGTTTTTTTTTTTCTTATCGAATTATTGGCATAAACTTTTAAGTTAAACTATATTTAATGGCATGTTTTACAAGTTAAAACAATTTAGGTCGCAAGGGCGTTGAATTTTTTAAATAAATTTAAGAAAAAACGTGTTTCCAAAAGTAAAAACGAATAAATATGTGTTTAAAAAAAACATTTACATGTATTTCCTGTATATTAAATGAGAATGTTTATATGAGTGTTTTGCGCATTTTTGAATTTTTATTTTCAATTTAACAAATAAATTATATGTATTGACTCTGGTAAGTATTGCAAACCTAGTTATTATAATGAAAGTATTTTTTCTCTTTCTTATACAATAAAACAAAAACCTTTCATTTTTTGGAAACCCAAAAAGTATAAAAATTACCACCCATATGGTTTGAATTCAAGTGCTACTTTATACCAATACAAATATGTATATGGAATTGAAGCCAGAAAAAAGGGATAAGAAAAAAATACCGACTTTTGACAATATTTAAAAAATGTTTCCATTGATTGTATGTAAACTTGGCAGTGGTTCATTACCTGTGATAACTTTGACAATTTTTCTTTTTTTTTGTAATTTGTGAAAGGAAATTGAATTGAAGTACAATTATTTAATAGTAGTCTGGTTTTTTTGCTTTTTAAATAGAAACAAATGCTAGGGATTTCTTTAAATTTTTCAGAAACTTTGTTTAATTTAAGTAATTTTTATTTCAATCGACCGACATTTTAACCAACTTAATAAAAAGTTTCTCATTTTTAATTATTAAGCTTTCTGAAACTAACCAATGCTACACGTTTTCATGTTAAAAAATTCAGGCTTGGCTTCGTATTTAGTGAAATAATCCCTATAAAAAATGTAGGTTCCAACGAAGCAGGTTTGTAAGGAATTGAAATGTAAGACTATCGCTTACCATCTCGCTGACGGAAGGCATGAATTTTATATGGTGAGTTCCCACTTTGAAGCAATATATTTTTGACACAAAATGCTGTTTCTTCAACGTATATAAAAACTGGTGAGTTTAGCTGTCTTAAACAAAGCATTACACGTAGAAAAAATATGGTTGGAGGTAACAATATTCTAAGAGCAACATACTACGGTTGGATTTTAACAATGTTTATGTTTGCAGGTCTAAATATGACGATAGTATTGTTAAAATCAACAAAAAATTTCAAGAAATCAACCATATTATGTTTAAAATTAACCATAATATGGTCAAAATGTCGCAGAATTTTGACAAAAGTAACCGTATTATGGTCAGAATTAACAATAATATGGTCAATGCTAACCATATTATGGTTATTTATTTCATCCATTTTTTCAATTTGTTTGTTTAGTGTCATATTATAATTTTATGTAGTTTTTTATTCCTGATTCATTGCCCATCCTATGTCGACCTTCAATACCATCTCTTCTGTTCTACTAGTTTATTCTACGTAAATTTGTGTATTCGATTTTCGACAGCAGTCGAGTTAGCTGATCGAACGAATTTTCATTTGGTATTATGGCGCGCATTCGATAAAAATATACTATTGTGATTTTGTTAATTCACAATAGTACATCAGCTGTCGCTTAAAATAAAAAAAATTTTGTTTACAAATTTAAATAATAAAAAGGACCACGGCGGAATTATGGTTGTTTTCAAATAATTTAGCTTCAGTGGGGTTTCATCCCACTCTTTTAAAAGCTGAACTTTGCTGCAAAACATTTAATCAAAAAAGAATTTTGTTCCATAAGGAATATGAGCGATTCCAGTTGCTGTTTACGTCGTTAAACTTGTGTAAAATGAACAAAACTGATAAAGAATATGGTATTTGGTATACAAACACAAAAATATTTACAAATAGTTACATTTTCAACAAATTTTTTACATTTATTTGCACCGTCGCACAGTGCAAAATTTCTTGAGTTTAGCGGAACTTAATTATTTAAACCAGTAAACCAGAGGCCAGATTCTGGCAGTCGTGATCGAGTAATTTCTCGATTCGAAAGCAATTTATTATCTAATTATTTCAGTGAACACTGAACGAATCGGAATTATTTTTTTCGGTATTATAAAGCATTAATTTGAGTTTCACAATACTGAAAAAATAATTTCGATTTGTTAAGTATCGACTGAAATAAAATTGCTTTCGAATCGAGAAAGTACTCGATCACGACTGCCAGAATTAGGCCCCAGTTCTATTTGTGATTTTTTTAAATTTTTAATAAAAATTAATGTGTTTTTTTTAAGTCTTTGAGTTGCATTTTTTTTTTTTAGAAATGATGCAAAATTTCGACTGGATTCCCACCACCTTTTTTATATTTTACAAACTAGCGCACGAACAGGTGGCTTTAAACTGCACAGAGCGTCAGATGTTAGCACTGGTAAGCCTATTTTTTCCAAAACAAAACCAATGATGGCGTCCGATATCGGTTCTTCCTTCCACTTTTAGAAAATACAGTTATATGAAATTTGCAAAGTCATTCTGGAAAAAGTTTAATTTAAAAGAAGATCGCAAAATATCGCAGAAGATATTTTGTGTTCCCAATAGAGGAAAAACATACCTTTAAAATGTTGTGGGTTTTAAGATGGTATTATGCGGTATCACCTTTTAAGGTCCCCAACGAAGTTAAAAAACTAAATTTACTTACTTCTTAAAAATCACTTTTTTAACGAACAAATCACACACGAGTACGAAACGATTTTGCAATTATTTAAATGCCAATAATTGACAATTTTCTCATAAAATAAATTATGTAAAAATCATGGCCTACTGCACTGCCGTTTGTATGTACCACTCTATTAACTGAAACAAATCGAAAATCTTTCTGTATGCAAAAAGTATAATTGAGTAAGAAATGCAACTTTCAGGTGTATTTTGGAGTTGTTTCGCAGGGTAAATCCCCAAACTGAGTATGAGGTTTTTGAGGTGGGATATTAATCAACCGCAATAATGAGTAATCTTATGCATTTTATGTATTAAAAAAATTTAATAAAGTTCCGCTAAACTTCCTGAATTTCGCACTGTGCGTCGAAAGCAAATTTGTTTTCGTTGAAAAATTCGATGTACAACGAAATTTTCGACAGTTGACCAAGGTAACGTTCGATGGTCGATGATCGATAGCCAGCGAAACCCGTTTATCGAATGTTACTGATAATAGGGGCCTAAATCAATAATTAAAAATAAAAACAAGTAAGAGTGCTATATTCGGCTGTGCCAGCATTAAAATTGGTTGCGGTTTAGACCTAAATTAATTTTTTGAACGACCATCAGAAAGTTTATGGCTATTTATAGCAATTTTGACTAGCCTGCTTCGCAAAATTATAAAATTTTTTATTGGGATTAATGGTTGATTTCATCAATTTATATCAATATCAATTAATGTTTAAAATTCGTTTTTCATGTCAAATAAAAATAAAATTATATGAAAACCTTTATTTAAATATGCATTTAAAAAAAATTACTTAACTGTATTTAGTTGTTGTTAATGTAACTAAATAACCTGGGGGCAAATTGTGGCAGTCGTGATCGAATACTTTTTCGATTCGAAAAAAAATTTTATTTCTTATTCTTTCTGTCCATACTAAACGGATCGAAATTATTTTTTTAGTTTGAGTTTCCACAAGTTTGAAAAATTAATAACGATTGACTGAAATAATATTGCTTTCGAATCCAAAAAATATTCGATAACAACTGCCATAATTTGGCCCCTGATCACCAGCCAGCCGTGAAAAAACCAATTGTAAAATTTATTAAACATTTTTTTTCTTACCAATAATTTTGTACAGTCATTAAGAACTAATAAAGAAAACATACCTGCAAAAGAAAGAAAAGTTTTATCAAGTAAGAATTAATATTATAAGATTTATTTTAAATAGCATTAAAATCAGAATAATGGGCATAAAAAATACAAATTTAATTCGAGTTTGGTGTGACTAAATACTTAAAATTATATGATTAGAATAAAAATGTATTAAAATAATTTATAGATTTATAGTCTTTGTGACTTCAACTAAAAGAGGATACATATCGCTCATTTGCTGCAACATCGTCACAACTCAAAAATATTTGTTTTACAGAAAACGACTTTAATGTTTTAAATTTACACACAATAAAATGGAAAAAGAAAATGTTATTCTTCTCTCAAGAGTTGAGTTTTTAATATCTGCATATGAAATAAAGAGTGAGTCAGAAAAAGCGTATACACACTATTCCAGCCAAAATTTATCCTTGGTCCCACACATTGTTATTTTTGTATACCCTCCACCACAATTAGTTGTGAAGAGGGTATATTAAGTTTGTCATTCCGTGTGAAACTTTTATATTATTCATCTCAGACCCCATAAAGTATATAGAGTGATTCTAAGTCGATTTAGCCATTTTCTTCTGTCTGTCTGTCTGTCTGTCTGTCTGTCTGTCCGTCTGTTGAAAACACGCTCACTTTCGAACAACTCAAAAGAAATGAACAAACTTGAAGCCATATTGCTTGTAGTTATCCTAAGCAGTTTGGGATTGAAATTCAGCAAAATCGGTGCAGTAGGACCAGAGCTACGAATCAAAATGTGGAACCACCACCTAAAAAAAAAGATAATTTTGTCACAAAAAATAACATAAATGGTGGAACAAGGCACGGAATGAGATAAGATTTTGCAAAAATTTGTTTTATTCGACTGGAAATCACGCTGCAAAATTTCGTGAAGATCCGTCCATAATTTACCCTAGGCCCGATGTAAACCCTACTCTCGGAAAACAGTTTAGTACGCCTAAAACCGATAAAAAAAATGCTATCATAACAAAATTTGAATTGAAACTGTTACTCAAGCTAGTTGAAATTGCTAAATAATTTAATATAAATCTAAACCTCAAACCAACCAATTTTAATGCTGATGTCTGTTTTTATAAAGATAAATTAATAATAAATAGAAATCGTATAGATATCTCTCCTGAAATATTCGAATAGTCGGTGGAGGGCACAGCCGAATATAGCACTCTAACTTGTTTTCATTCACGTTAACTTCACGTTAATATGTATGTCAGATGTTATATTTTCTAAACCAAAATGAACATCGAAAAAAGTACGTGAAAAAATAATTAAAACTTTTCAAAAAAATCCAACATGAACTTTTGCCATGAAAAAATAGCAAAAGATCTAAAGGTTCACTGCCACACTGTTTCAAAAGCTATTAAACGGTATGAGGAAGACTTGAAGATTAAAAGAAAACCAGGATCAGGAAGACAAAAAGGTCTTGAAGGTATTGGTAAGGCAAGATCATTCTAACAACTCTTTCGAAGAGCATTGAAAACTTCTACCGAAAAAGCAGGTCGTAAAGTTAAATGCTCTGATTCTTTTGGGCGCAGAGCCAAAGCTTTTGCAAGGTTGAAGTTGTAAAAAGTACCGAAAGTTCCAGATCGCAATGCGGTAAAGAACTTACTTGGAGGGCACACGATCAAGTTTTGCTTTTCAATTCCTTTCAATCTGCAATACACCCTCACTTTTTTATTAACACCCCCACATTTTTTAAATAGACCACGAGATTGCTTTCAATATCACCTTTCCATTAGCTTGGCAATTTTACTTTCAATTTAACAGCTGATTACATGTTTGTCTTTAAAAATTGTTTTCTTGATGACATCTTCAAAGTCACAGCTTTTAATTTATGTAAATTTTGATATGCAGTATATGTAAAAGACTATCGAGAACAACTTGATCGTGTGGCCGCCGGGTTAGAACAAAAGAACGGACGAAAAAAATTGAGTTAAAATTTTACAAAAAACAAAACACACCTGTTGTGTGATGTATGATGAAACTTATATACTGGCAGACACAACTTCCTGGTCAAGATTTTTATATGGATGATAGACGAGGTAACGTTCAATAACAATACCAGACAAAAAAAAAACAAACAAAATTTCCCAAGAAGTTTGTTGTGTGGCAAGCCATTTGCAGTGGTGGCAAAAGAAGTCGTTACACAGAAAAAAATAATTTTTTTATTTGAATACGAAAATCGCATATTTGAATAAAATAGTTTAAACCTTTTGCGATGACGATTTTTACGTTAATAGCTATTAAATTTTAACTCAACTACCAAATTTATTGAGTCAATAAAAAAAGTTGTTGCCCAAAATATTTTTTTTTTTTTTTTCAAAAAATGTTTACATGATTTGTTAAAATAAATTGGTAGAAATCTTGAATAAATCAAACAAAATGTTTATCAAATCTTTATTAATTTATTCAATAATTACGATGATCTAAATTCCGATTTTTTATTCTTTTATACACTAAAATTTATTGTTGGGGGATTAGCTAGTTCCTATGAGCATTTCGCTGGTTGCTTGGGCCAGATCATCAGAAAACCTTTTCCCAAAGACTTTGGAAAACTAAAGATATTATACAAATAAAACTGTAAAGCGAACGAGAGTTACAAACACTTAAGTCTCAAGGTATCTTCAAACCTTACAAATATTTGACGATAAAATCCGAAAAAAAACGCGTGACTAGTAAATTGTTCCAATTTAAGCTTTATTTTTAAAAATTTTTATTTATTTACTAAACTTTAATTCGCAAATGATAATTGTATAATGTTATTAAGAAACTGTTAAATAAGGTTTGCTCTAGCCAAATTGTTTGCAAAAGCAAACAATTATTTAAGAAAATTAGTGGTTACGTGAAGGACGTCAAATATTCAATAGACGTGATCATAACTTTACTTGCAACGATATCAAAGCTGTAAAACTATTGTCTTTACTTTGATTCAAATGTTTTTTTTTTTATTAAATATGAAGAAATATTTAATTATTTCGTTATTTAATCTGTTTTATTGAGTGCTATTTTGCTAAGCGAAATTTTGATAAATTTTTTCATTGAATCAAACAAAAAGTTGGACTGTCAATTTTTAATTTGAAATTATGGTATTTAGTTAGGCTAAAAATATCTTTGGCACAAGCTCTATATAATTACATTTGTACTTTAAGTTGTACAAATAAAAAGTCAGCGAAAGTGCATAAAAATATAATAAGCAAATGTACTCAGGTATTCAAAACAAAGTTTTGACAGAAAGAGTACGAAAAAACAGAAGAAAAGGAAGAAAAATATGTACATAAAATTGAAAAATGATAATTAATTACAGCAAATTTCGAACCACCAATACCCTTGATGAAAGATTGATGTATGTCTGTTGGCTGGCAGGCACCGCAGTGGTGCAGAGGGTAGAACGCAAAGAATTCTGATGATGAGAATGTGGTTATTCTCGAAACGTAAATTCAACCCGAGTTCGAGCCTCAGCTCAGCCAAGAATAAAAATTACCAATGAATTTTAATTATTTTAATGTTGTAAAACTCCTTACTTTAGTAAAAATAATTTAATGAAAATTAAATTTGATGAACTAAAGCCCAACTAAATATCAAAATTTCAAACTAAAGTTTTATTCTTAAAAAACTGTGTTATTAAAAATTTTCTTGGAATATTTTTTTCTGTTTACGGACTGTCTACAAGAACGGCTTTTACCTTTCTTAAAACAGCACAGAGTGCCTTCATATTTCTGGCCCGATTTGGCATCATGCCACTATGGAAAAAAGACCCGTGAGTGGTATTCAAACCAGCGTTCGAAAATAAACAGTACATTATTTAACGTTCGGCTCACACACCCAAGAACGATATCTATTTTTTTTAGTGATTGTGTAAACATACATAACCATTAATACCATTCGTAACTATTTTCAACGAAGAACCGAACATTATAAAAAACAGAACAATTGTAGTGATACTGTAGAAAAACATTATATTTTAATGTTCTATAATGTTTTTTTCGTGTGTGTATTTTGTTTTTGTAAAAAATGTTTGTTTTTTTTTTACCAGCCAAAAGTGACGAACATTAATGAACCGAACCGAACACAATGAAGTTTGTGTTTAAAAAAAAAAACCGAACGGAATTAAATGTTTCCATCTTTTGTTGAGTATGATGAAAACATTATTATTTTAGTGTTCGAATGATGACTAACAGGGAAACGTTATTTTTTTTTAATGATTTTCTACACAAACACTATTAGCGTTTGTGTTTTCCACAAATCTACCGAACCGAACACTAATGAACGATATTTAGTGTTTATTTTCGAACACTGATTCAAACAATAATATTAATTTTGTACCACAGGAGGCACATTCACCCAATTGTTCTGAACTTCGGCCTGTGGGAAGGTATTGGGCACTTGTAAAAAAGAAATAAAGAACACAGCAAAAGGTATCCTAGGACATTTTCGATCTTAACCGTAAGTGGGCTACCTCGTTGTTTAGAAAGGTAACGCAAGCAACTATAAAATCTTTAATTGCAAGATGTCCGGAAAAAGTTGATTGATTTCTAAATACCTTGTAATGTGCCAATATTCTAATGTTTAATGAATTTGTAGAATATTTGAATAAATTAACTTATTTTTGAGAATTTTTATATTGAACGGTATAAGTTTTATTTAACTTCCCAATAAACTTTTTTAACATTTTGCAAAGCACTTATAGTAAAAAATAAGCGCGCAATCAAGGCGAATTCAAACAGGTAAACTCATCTCGTTAGCCGTTGATCAGCTGTTTCCACGGCGAATTAAAAAAATGGTGAAACGTCAAAATATGATGTTGTTTTGAGAAGAAGGTGATGGAAAAGTGCTAAAAATATTATTTTTATAATAAAAAAATTTCAAAACTGCGAATGATTGAAGTGAATTTAATAATTTCTTTTATAAAAAAGTGATAATTTTAATTTGCAATAAAAAAATTTTGACAGCTAACCAATTTAACAAAATTCATGGGGTTTTTGTAGTTGTAGAGTTGCACTTACCTGTTATGAATTCGCCTTGCGCAATATTATGCGCTACGCAATAGGACATACACAGAGGTGCAGTAAGTGTAAGTGAATGAACTCTTACAAGTTTTATAAAAAAAATAACATTTCAAGTGCCACGGCATTCCCTTACTACGAAGCAGGTTTGTAAGGGAGAATACAAAAAAATAACTGTTAAAACATTCAGTGTGTTAAGCTGATAGCTACGTTCGCCAGTTTTTATATGCGTTGAAAAAGGCGATTTTTGTGTCAAAAATGTATTGCTTCAAAGTGGGAACTCACCATATAAAATGCATGCCTTCTGTAAGCGAGAGTTTGAAGCTAAATTTTTTATTGGGTTAATACAAGTCAAAGTTTTTTTTGGGTCACTCTTTCATTACTACTTTATAAAACACCTGTAGTGGGATTCTGTAACTTTTAACAATAACAAAAGTTGTTATAATTATCAACCTGTTTTGTTGTTTGCACTAACGATTATGTGATTCTGTAAATTGTTGTTAACGATATAGATAAAAATTAACGTCAAGTGGCATCACTTTCAAAAAAATGGCAAAATAACGAAAAACACAAAGAGGAATAAAAAAAAAACAAATAAAATTATTATATATTTTGTTTTTTTTAAGAAGATAAGCCAAACATTTTACTATTAAATTAAATGCAAATTATTTAATTGCCATTTACAAGTTATATTATTTCTTTAAACTAAATTTTTTTATTTTTTCTACATTTAACAATAAATAAACAACACTAAAAAAGTTGTCGTTTACTTAACACAAACAGCTGACTTAACGATAACAAGTGTTGTTTAAAATGTTACAGAATAGCAATATCGTTAATTTGCTAGTTAAATTTTTTAACAATGACAAAAATAATGTAAAATTGCTCAACCTAAAATTGGCATTTCAAGCTTGAAATACTAAGCGGTTTACGGGCAAATTCAGCGTTTTATCGCTTTTTGTTTTTGTGTTTCTCACAAACAAAAAGTGGACAACATTTCATAAAATAAACAAACCCATAATAAAAGAAAAAAACTTTGTTAACATTTTTTATAGTTTGCTCTTTCTAACATTTACTGTTTCTTTCTATTAATTCTATATCAATGCAATGAATAAAAAATGTAGTGTCATAAGGGCTTCAATACTGATTTCTCATGAATCAAAAAAACAAGATTGCGCACTCAGCCGTACAAAAAAAAATTTCTACTGCGCATCTACGTCATCATAGACTAAATATGAGTGTTTGTTGTTAAAAATGTAAGACACGCACAAATGAACACACACAAAGTCTTTTGTTTCGTCACACACAAAAATAACGGACCTGCGCAATGCGCAATCTTGTTTATTTGATTCATGCTGATTTCTGGTGTTTTTACTTTCTTTGTACATTTCTGTTAAGACAAAATTACTCTTTGATACAAAAATATCTGTCATCCATTCTCTGCTACGCATGAGCTCTTTGAAAATGAATTTACAACAAGCACAAAGCTTTTAGGTTAATACTTCATTAAGGACAATCGTCGTATGCTCTTATCGCAACTGACCAAAATTAACTCATTAAACTTCAACAGCCATTAAATAAATTGATAAATAATTTGCCTTTAATTGATTAACGATACGAATGCAAAACTTTAAGGCACAATTTCAAAAATATTTAACATTAAAATCTACTTTAAACCACCTACAAAGTGTCAAAGGAATTGAAAGGTTTAATTAATCGCAATTTGTGAAGCAAAAAATGTCGAATATTAAAGAAAATGCCTCTTTATTAAGACAAACATACGCATGTGCATGCATGTTGAAACATGTATTATGGCATTTAAATTGTTTATAAGCAATTTTATGTTATTTGAAGTAAAATAAAATAAATATATTTTTATTGCGTTTTTTTTTTTGTTTTTTGTCCAAATTGACTTGTTGGTTAACTTATTGGCCAATCAATTATCTGGTGGCAAATTTGTAAATAAATGATGCCACAAACAGCACTCTGCTTGCAGTTTCAACAATACAAAATACCATTAGTATTAAACAAATGATATTTTAAATACAAGTGGAAAAAATATTTACAAATAACCATGATTGTATTGATAATGAGGCAAATTAAGTGGTTTGCCATCAATGGAGATTGTGCAACTGGGCAATATTGTTATTAGAAATTATTTGGTGGCAATCGTTAAATATTGAATATTTTAGTCTTAATTTTGTAATTTTAAAAATAAGTTTTTTTTTAACTGCTCTTGCTAAAATTAGAACATCGGGAATACGTAAATAATTATGAAAGTTACTGGCACCTGCCATGTTGGCTTAATCTCCAGGTGGTCTTAATCACTGATTGACAAACAATGCGGTTACCAAATTGGGTAGGAGCTGGAGCTGCATTAAAATTGTCATATAAACAAAGAAGGCAATACAATAAAAGTGAAACAAACAGGCTTAAAACGGGTGATATTTGTATTCTTCCTCGCTGGTATTCTGGTGTAAGTGTTAAGGCTAGAATCGATCTAATCTCACTTTCGAATTATTTTCAAGTACGAATTCGGGATTAAACCAACTTGAAAAAGTCTCTGTTTGAGACAAATTTTAAATCTTACTTTTATTTAGGTACAAATCCCGGTTTCGAATTATTTTAAGTACGAAGCACTTGAATAATCCGTACTTGAATCAAGCATTCAAGGCTAGGCGCGCTGCAAGTAGAGTCGTTAGTGACTGCGTTCTGCCAGTGAAGGATATACTCGGCCTTTCCAATTCTAGTTAGTTCCAGTCAAATATAATCGAAATGAAAACAGGAAGATAATGCTGACATAGCAGGCACTCATGTAAATCTTTTCCTCAACTGTCTCAAAGTACAGCTTTAACTCCTAAATAAAGAAAGGTTTATAACTTCGACGAATTTTGTCCAAAAATGTCTACTTGGGTTGCTCTCATATTGGGGGGGGGGGGGCGGTTGGAAAACGTATTGCTTGTAACCCAGTGGTTAAGTCCTCCATGGCAGGTATTCATATATAAATAAATACATAAATCGTCAAAGGCAAAATGGTTAAGAGCACTTTCCTCCTCTCTTTGTTACCATTTGAAAGGTATTTACTTACTGAAGTGCACAATAAATATTATTAAAATGAGAAGGTAAAAAGGGTTTATTCGGTAGCATCGCATCTCCAAATCTAAAAGAGATACAAAAAATGTTAAACTTATCGTTGTTCATTCGATAAAAAAAAGCGAACAGGTATTTGGTACTTTTTTGAAATTCGGACCTTTTAGGGAGTAAAGAACTTCTTATAAATCGTAAATCCATGGAAATAAAATTTATTTAATATCATACCAAATTCGTAGCTTAGCCTTCGAAAGTTTAAGGGGTGAAAAACGTACCTATTCTTGGTACTTTTTTACAAAACAATAATCTCCGTGTATTAAAATAAGAGATCCCGCTATATTATTGAAATTTTTATTACTAATGGGGATAAAAAAAAGTATAGAAAAAGGGGAAATAACAAATATTAGATTTATTTTTTTTTCACGGAATAGTGTGCTGCACATGGTAACTTTTAAATTTTCAATAATATTGAACTTATAAATATATAATTATAGGTGTTTTTTTAAATTTTGTAAATGTTGGACCTGGAAACATGGTCCTAATTGAATAAGAACCTGTAAGAGGGAGCTTTTTGGTACTTTTTTGTTCTACAACTGGTACTTTTTTAAATTAAATAAATATTGGACTTAGAAACATAAATTGTCCTGTGTGTAAAAAAATCTCTAAGAGGGAACTTTTGCGTTCTTTAACTGGTACTTTTTGAATTTTTATTAATACTGAATATGGAAACATAAAAGTTAAGTTTCATAGTCCAGATTGATTTAGAAACTATAAGAGGAGACTTTTTGGTACTTTTTGTATCTCAATTGGTTCTTTCTGATTGTTATATTATTGAACTTACAAAATTAAATTAAACATTAACGGACTTGAGCGGAAGACAACATATGGACTGGAGGTTGATCCCTCGCCAAGTCCATCCACTAAGACGAAAAAAAAACAAATGCTCGAAACATGTAAATGCATTCATACTTTTATTTACTTTTTCTTCATATTTGCATTAATAATTATGGTCGAATTTCGACCACTGGGCAGACACTAGTTTGTATAAATCTTTTCCACATCTTCTCTAAAGTACCCCAAAAAATATATCGATGCGTGCACTATAAGCAAACTGTGCATCTGCAAAGTATTATGATGTGTTGGAATTCATCCATTGTTTTCTTATATTTAATATTTACTTCAATAAGCTTAACATTGAATTTAATCTGAATTTTTTTGCTGTTTTTTTTTTGTAATTTTTATAAACTATAAACTTGAATTTTTTTGTGAAGCATAGTAATAATAACTAAAACATACATAATTACTTGTTTTATTTATTTAAATAAATATGTGTTCATAATTATAAAAAATTTTTGCTTAATTGCTATAATTTATGATACAATTTTTGTAATTTTTATATGTCAACTTATTTTTTTAAATTTTTTTCAGTTAATTGTGGCATAATGTCCAGTAACAATTGCCAAAGTTCACTAGAGCAAAAATGTCTTACGAACATGCATATTGTTTCAGTTTTAATTATTTTTATTTCAGTATAATTAATTTATTGAAATAAAAAAACAACATAAAAAGCTAATGCAAACAACAACAACTAAAACAAATAAGAAACTTTAAAAAAAAAATTATTCTGTTTCTTTAACCAGGTCACATGCAGCAGTATAATGAAAACGTGCCGACCAAATGTCACCCTAAACAACAAAATCATTTATCATTTTATTAAATATCATATTCAAAACAATCTAAAAACATTAACAAAAATAATATCAAACAAAAAAAAAAGACGAAGAGTAAAATGAAAAAGATGAAGTACAATAAAGAAATGAGCAAATAAAAACGAGTGACATCTAAAAATATCAAAAATTACCAGGGTTCGTAAAAGTTTTATAAACACATAAAGGAAACAAAAGACAAATACATAAGTAATTTTTTTTTTATCCACAAGCAACATTGAAAATTATTTGTTGCTCGATTTGTCAAAAACACAAGCAATTTTTGACATTGCTGTTTCTTAGTAAAAAAAATAGCTCAGCTGTGTTTTCAAAGCCATCAGAGAAATGAATTCGCCTTGTGAATGAGGGAATATTAACTGCCTGTGTTTCAAAATAAAATAAACAATTTTGCTAGGGAATTTATATTGAAACAACAATAAAACAGCTCAAATTTGTTTTTGTTTTCAAAAAAAATATCTAAACGGGAATTTTTATTTAAATTTACAAAACAGGCAACAATTGTTAACAAATGTTAACATTGGCATTCCGAGTGAAACTTTTTTAATATTAATTTAGGACCCCATAAAAGATACATGTTCATATGTATATTCTAAGTTCTTGAGAAATTCTTAATCGATTTAACCATGTCCGTCTGTCTGTCCCTCTGTTGAATTCACGCTCACTTTCGAACGACTCAAAATAATATAAGTATTGATGTAAAATTGTTTTCAGTTCTCCTAAGCAGCTTGAGATTGAAATCGGTTCAATAGGAAAAGGGTTATGCATCCGAATCTGGACCAACCACATTTAAAACCTGATATTTCTGATCGAAAAACTAGCATTATTTATTGGCCGATTGTTATTAAATTTTACACACACTCTTTTTAAATGACTGGAAATCAAACTTCTTAATTTCGTTATAATCAATTCATAATTTACCATAGGCCCTTGTTAGAAAGCCTACACTCGAAAACACAATACGACAAAAAATCACACTATCAAATTTCGTGCAGATCCATAATTTACCATACGACCGATATACAGCCCACCCTCGGAAGACAGTTTAAACTGTAATTAATAATGGTTTTGTAATTAAATTTGATATGTAATTGTTTCATAAAACTAGAAATCATAAAAATAAATTCGAACTAGCAGTATGTGTATAGATGAGATTCTACCAGGTATTAACCTGATGTCTGGGTAAATAACAGGAATTTTCCTTTTTTTTTTGGAATATATTTGGGTATTTATAAAACACAAATAAATATGACAATCATGAAATGTCAATAAACTTAAATTTATTTTTAATTTCGTTTTTTAAAAACGTCGTTAAATATTGAAAAGCTGGTTGAACTGCACTAAAACAACAATAAACCGGAGTATATTGATTTAAAATTGTAAAAAAGATATGTATGTATTTTTTAGTGAAGCTTATATTGATTAAAACAAGGCGAATTCATCCCAGGTAATCTCGGTACTACAACAAGTACAACTCCACAACTCCACAAGCAATTTGTTTTTGTAAAATCATTGTACAATGTCAAAAACAGAAATAAAACAAAACAGAAACAAAGATAATAAAAGAGAATAAACACAATTTTGACATCCAACAGTGATTTTAGCTAATATCAGCAGGGCTTTTAAGACCACCTGTAATAAATTCGCCTTGGATTAAATTAAACAATAAATTTTTATCAAATTTTATACGTAACGTTTATACCCACCCTTTGGGATAAAACCAGGGTATTTACGAATTGGAGATTTTTCCTTTTCTCATCTATACGTATGTCGAATAGACTCCCGGCAGAAGTCTTTCCAGTCGGTTACCATTTAAAAAAAAATCAAATCAAATGTCCGCAAACACTACTCCCTCTTTATCCTTCTCCTCATAAGATGTTTTCCTTATACCAACTCATTAGTAGGGTGCATCCCCAGAGTGTTGGCTCAAAGTAAAAAAGAAACAGTGTAAGCCTTAGATTCAAATTGTGAGCTTTTCATCATTTAATATACCTGTGGCATTTTGACAAAATATCTTAAGTCGAGATAAACATTTAAAAAAAACTGTGAAGAAATCATTTTTATCAAACCTAAAGAAAAATTTCGTTTATAATACAAAATTTTAAGAACGTAAACAAAAAGGTTTTTTGAATAAAAATTCGAATGACAAACAACATGTTTTTCGACTTTTTTAATTTGACTTAAAATGTTTTGTCAACATGCTGCAGATATGCAAACGTCCCAAGAATTTCTGATCGCCCAAAGCCGACAAGTTAGGAATAATTGCAGGTCCTATCTTATTTAACGAAACCCCGATTAAATAACATGAACCAATAGTGGCTGCTTATTTAGTTTATTTTTGAGTTAAAAGAGATAAAAGAAATCAAAAATGTAATAGTTATTTTATAAGGTTTGTGAATCCTTAAGTCGACCCTAACTGTACTACCCTAATAACCCGACTGCAACAACAGCACGTTACACATGTTATTAAAACGAACTTTATTCAACTCTACATTAGATGCCTTTTAAGATGATACTCGCATGAATACCTTTTAAACTCAAAATTCTGCAATTCATTACTCGAAGTTATTCAAGCCAACTAAATTCAATTCGAATTTGAATTTTTGGCTACAAATATTCAGAAGATTTAAGTAAGATTTTCTAATATAAAGAACTGTATTGAATGAAACTCTCATGAGATTGATTCTTTGCCGGTGATTTAGGTTAACCATTTAATAATATAAAGATTATTTCAGTGTATTTATCAAATATGAAAAACTGGGAATTTAGCACGTCATACGGAAATCGTATTAATAATAAATTTTGTATTCCCGAAAATAACTTTGATAATGTACATACTTGCATGTGCCCGTGCAAAAAACTGAATTGGCAAATTGGTTTTTTTTTGTTGTTTTCTTACGAAGACAGTAGAATGAAGCAGTTTGTTTTTTAATTTTGTTTTTTCTTTTTACCCACTTACAACTACAATTCGACTCGGAAAGAACCCAACCAATTGTAGGGGAATGTAAGAAAAGATAAACTCACTGTTTATTGTTGGTGTTTTGTTTTGGCTTTGATATTGTTACAAGTAAGACTGAGTGTTTATAATTCTTATTCGCTTTAGGGTTTTATTTGTATAATATTTTTGGCTTTTCTAAAATATCTGGAAAAGGTTTCCTGATGAGCTGGCCTAAGCAACCAGTGAAATGCGCATAGAAGCTAGCTTTCCCTCAACAATAAATTTCAGTGTATTTATCAAATATGAAAAACTGGGAATTTAGCACGTCACACGGAAATCGTATTAATAATAAATTTTGTATTCCCGAAAATAACTTTGATAATAAATTTACTGAACGGTTTATGATTTTTAATCCAAATTTTTATATTTTAATTTTAATTTTTTTTAATTTAACTTAAAAGATTTTCGCGCATGTTCTACAAATCGAAATGAAGTGAAATCTCGTTCGATTTCAATTATTTACAAAATGACTGTAGTTTTTTTTTTTTTTTGTTTTTAAGAGTTGTTCTTGTTAATATAATCGGTACTTAAAGTATGAAGTACATAAAATGGAATATTTTTATGAACAGTCTTTACATGCTCGTTCTCAAAATTTGTTCGATTTTAAATCCACTTCATTTCGATTTACATGATTAACCTTCTTTTTAACAATTTTCTTATTCTCACCCACTGTGATTTTTAGGGGTACAATATGTAGCATACCAAAAAATGAATGCTGATATCAATAAAAAGTCGTTAATATTAAAATTCCAAAAAAAAAAGGAAAAAAAATGTCTACGACGTGTGACATGTTTCACTTTCAAAGTTTGTTTCGGAAGTCTTTTGTTTTCTTTTAATCCAATTATAAGCGCTCTAAAGATTTCTCATTGTATGTTTGTTTAAATTAAAGTTATCAAATACAGATACATGTAGCATTGAGTTAGGTTGTTGTTAATGTAACTTTGTTAAAATATTAAAAAGTAATTGTAATAAAAAAATATTATTTAAATTTGTAAATTCATCTGCGTTTATTTTTGGTTTTCTATGATACCATGACAAAGTTAATTTCATTTTCATTTTTGAAGTCAGCAATTTAAGTTATTTATATTTCTCGGTAATTTAATTTACCTTTCAGAAATAAAGAAATGAAATGCCCCTGATGGAATTAAGTATGCTTTTTTGAATGAATGTTGTTGAAAGCTGTCTGTCTGCCTGTATGAAGTTACCAACAATCATGTAAGTGTTGTCAGGTTGCAGCAACTTCTTGTCAACCATCAATTTTGTATTTTTATTTTTTTTTCAAATGTCGGTGAGATGTATTTTAACTGACTTTGTATTATACATTTGCACAGGCAGCAGTAGCAACAACAACAGCCAGTAGCTGGTAATCGGTAGTATGATAAATATTTTGAAGGTGAATTGTTGGTAAATGTCAGCTGTTTGTGTGTATGCCATGAGCATACTAAAAGTTATTTGGTGTTGCTTTTGATTGAAACTCGAATATTGTAAATATGATTTACATCATTGAATGGGATGCTTTCAAAATAAAATGAAATTTGAATGCTAAATTACAAATAATTTTACAAAAATGTTTTTGGAAAAACAATATGGCTTGAAAATTGTCTAGGTTAGGAGGGGTTTGGTTAAGAAGGGTTATGTGCCCAAGGGCACACCTTCACTCGGAGACCAATGCGGTCCATTGTGAATCCCTTCAATGAAAAAAGTATAGAAAGAGAAAAGTAAAGAAAAGAAGTATGAGGTGGATAGAATTAGGCCAGTTAGAAAGTTAGTAGGTACCACGTAGAACTATTACCCTCTCTACAGTCCCCTCAACAGAAACAGCCGCACTATTTCCCTGACAAACCCCAGTAGATTATAGATCCAGCGATGCATCCCAGTTCGTCATGCCACTTCTGTCCCTAAGACCCTGCATCCTAAGACAATGGCACAACACATGCTCGATCGTCCCCAGCTCTTCACAATCATCGCATAATCTGCAGAAGTCCGGTATGGTGTTGTCCCATTTGCCCGTGAAAGCCCTAACAGGACAATGACCGTCAAGAACACTTTAAGTGTTCTAAGACCACCCCTATCAAATCCCAGTAGAACCCTGGTTGCCCCCGCGTCCAATCTAGGCCATAGTGCCCTAGACACCCTGCAATCCGTACTGTTCCCCCAGGATCGGTTCACCTCATCACGGAATTTCTCCCGTATCACCCTATAGTAGTAACATAGGGGGGACTTTACCTCCTATCCCTTACCACTAAGTCCTGATTCGAACCCCCTCTCGCGAGTTCGCCCGCCATATCATTTCCATCAACCATGCAGTGTCCAGCTACCCAACACAGCCTTACATTGAATGCCAACATGAGTTCCCTAAGATCATTCTTACACCGATCGACCAGCCACGAACACACTGTATAATTTGTCAATGCCCTAAGCGCCGCCTAACTATCGACGTTTGAAAATTTGGTTTTTTTTTAATTATTTGCAAGTAACACGAATTGAGACATGACACTAAAAGGGAGAGAGAGAAAGACAGAGTAAAACGAAAGTGTGTAAAGGAAAGTGTTTTGAAAAACTATGACACTCAATCCCTCAAACCACTTGTAGATAATGATCTGGATGTGGATGTGGATGTGGATTTTGATGCTGTAAGTGAAGAACTTTAAAAAAATTTCACAAAAAGTGTGGATAAGGGCTGTTATGATACGCCGTTTTGCCCATGATTTTTAAAATTTAATTAAAGAAAAAAAATCCGTTTAGAAGTTTATTAATACCAGTGTTTGGCCAGCGGACGAAATTCGACCATAATTATTTATGGAAATATGAAGAGAACATGCATTTTCGTCTTAGTGGATCGATTTGTCGAGGGACCGATCTCCGGTCCATATATTATCTTCCAGTCAATGTCGTAAATGTAAAATTTAGTTTAGTAAGTTAAATAATATAAAAAAAAATCAGAAAGTACCAATTGAAAACAAAAAAAGTACCAAAATGTCTCCTCCTAGAGATTTACAATCTCTCTGGACCTTGCATGTGTAATTTTATGTTTCTATGTTCAGTATTATTAAAAATTCCAAAAGTACCAAAAGGATAATACTAAAGGAAATACAAAAAGTACAAGTTAATGAAAAAAATAGTTCCCTTTAATAGATTCTCACCAACTCAAGGCATTGCCTGTTTTATTTTATGTTTCTTGGTCCAATATAAACGAAAATCCAAAAAAAATACCAGTTTCTTACAGGTTCTCAATCACTCAGGACTCTCCATTATTCTATGTTTCTAAATGCAATACAGTGCCAGCTCGCTAATTCGAAGGTGTGTAATCCGAATTGAATTTATGACTCTATAGTTTGCATTGATTGCAAGTTCGCTAAACCGAATTTTTATTTTTCTGCTTTTTTATAATTTTAAGAAGCGATTTTTTGTGCAAACTTTGAAAATTTGCCACTAATTTTACCGCAATAATGACGTGCGAATTTCTGAAGAGGAAATTTTTAGCTGGATTATTAAATCTGACAATACTTCGTGGGATCATGTGCACTGCAAGAGAAGCAACCCTACATCACAAATTTTGTATGTTAAAAAAACATAACTTTTAAAAAAAGCTTTAAATTGGTCTTGAAATATATTTACAGAAAAATTTATATAGAAATTTGGTTTTTTATTTTTTGATTTTAAAATTTTTTTGGCTAACTCTCTTGAGTTATATTGCCAAGGTATCACACAATTCTTGGAGCTGCAACCACAAGTACTCGTTCGACCTAAGCTTTCGTGTAGGAAGGCGAGAGCTTCCAGAATCCGCCCCAGAGAATTTTGGTCTCCACCAGTAAACGTCTGAGTTATTTCCTTGGTACTCCACCAGTAAATCGTCTTAGTTATATTTGGTTCTCCACCAGTCACGTTGAGTTATTTTTGGTTCTCCACCAAACAACACATTAAAACATTGAAGTTAAAAACGATTGCATATAGTTAATGTAGAAACCGCAAAAACTGTAACTCGGTACAGTTATACGACGCCGAACCACTAACCAATGCGGGGTGACACCGCAAAACGCACGAAAAGCAAACAAACAAGAACGACCTGTTTGTCCTTAACAAATAATGACAAAAAGCGCGAACTGCTTCTCCACTCATAGCAGTTTTACGAGTGGAAATTTTGATTACAAAAAACACGTTTGATACAACGCGAATTCATATCAGGTGGTCTTATTTTGAAAACGTTTACAACACTGTAAAATTTTTTAACGTTGTGTCAAATATTCAAACAAATATTTCATTTTAAATTGTGTGTTTTGAAATATGTATAATAACTTGAAAAAATTTTAAATTTCATAAATTTCATGAATCGATAGTTATACAATTTAGTAAACATTCCCCAAAATCACCAGAAAATCAACCATTTTGACAAAATGTTAGTTATCACCTGTTGCTAACGTAGCAAGATAAGGGCAACTGGTGTAAGTTCGCCTTGGTTTGATATCTTAAATATTTTTTAGAATACGAAACTTAATTTTTTTCATTCTTGATTAATAAAAATAAAATAAGTTTGTTTTGAAATCCTGGTCTGTGTTTTATTTTCGGATATAGTGAATCAAAAAACATATTAACAGCACATCCAGATTTAATTTCCCGTATTTTCCCCTTGTTAATATTTTTTAATCCCCATTGAAGTACTAACAATTTCAAAATTGTAGTTGGAGTTGGATTTAATACGTATGTATATGTCAAGACATGACGAAAATATTTCGAAATAAAATACTAAAAATAGGTACGATTTTCACCCCTTCAAACGTGCCAAATATATATTTGTTACGAGTTGATATTTATTACAAATTTGGTAAAATCTTTATTTATTTATTGGTTTTAAAGATAGATGGGGTTACAAAGATGTCCCAAAAGGGCCGAATATCTAAAAAAAAAATACCAGGCACCTTTCCATTAATTTACAAAATTCTTAAACCAAGTAAAAAAAAGGTTAAAGTTTTCCTTGGTAGTGCAACTTTTGAGAGTAAAATTACAAAGTGAGCGTTTTAATCTCATTTAACTTATCAAAGTAGTTAAAAAACGATTTGCTTGTTGTTGTGTGTAGAAACAACAAAACCAACAGAACAATACGAACACCCTTAATTTTCATGCTTAAAAAGTAAAATTGAGAACTCTTGCTTCTCATTTAGTTTATATTTTCAGTTAAGTTTTTAAAGTAAAAACCATATCGGGGATGATGCTGGTATTTTATAATTGAAATTCTGTACGGTGTTAACCGGGTAAGTAAATAAATCAGAATTGAATTCTTCTTCTAATTTCAGTTTTAGTTTATTTAAGTACGAATTCGGGATTGAATCAACTTTATAATTCTTAAATAAAGCGCATTTTGAGATTGAACCAATTTTAGTTTAACTTAAATAATGCGCATAGGAATAGCTTATCCCTTCAACAATAAATTTCAGTTTCTCAATGGTATGAAATGGGAAATTAGCACATTTGAAAGAAACCTTGTTAATTAGATAAATCTTATTTTCGGATTATTTCAAGTACGAATTCGGGTTTGAATATGGATAATTTAAGTATTTCGCGACTGAAAATCGGTACTTGAATCAATCTTTCTGCACTTGGTTCAAGAAAATCTGAACTCGCCGTACTTTTAATATCGCTTCGGATTGATTTGAGTACGAATATATTGATTTTTCTTTTGAGTGTAGGGTCACACCAATCTATAATTTTCTTTATTTTTAATTTAACTAAAATTCTTTTTTAAAACTAAACTTTAATAACCGTTTTTGGTAAAAGCCAGTTATTTTTACTTCAAAACTTAAAATCTAAAAAATATTATTTTAATCGTGAATTCATTAAACAAATTATGGCGGCACATTTTGAAAATTAAAGACTCTTGTGTAAAATAAGTGATTTTCACATCATTTTCTACTGAAAGCCCACAGCGTTACACTGTGTAAATCAAATTACATACTTTTACATGCCACTTAATAGTTTTGCTTTCAACATAAATAACAATTTTGGGAAATAAAAAATTTAAAAAAAAAATAAGCAATTTGGTTAAAAACCTCGAGCAATTTTGAAATTTGCAAACATTTTTTGTCTTTAATATATTCTCTAATTCATTTAAAAATATTAACTATTAACATTTCTATAAGATCTTTTCACATAAAAAACTCCAAACAGAAGTCAGATTTTTTTGCATTAGCAATAAACTCTAAATTTAAGCAACAAAATTTGCATAAAATTTTAATAATAAAAGAATATTGTTTTTTTAATCATTAAACATTTTTATGAAATGTTTAACATTTATGACTTTTTGTTTTGTTTCTTTTAACAGGGCTCGTTTTTTTTATAAAGTTTTAAATAAAGCGAAAGTTTTTAACATTTTTTATTTATTAAGTTTTTTAGTAAAGAAAGTTTTAAATTTATAGCTTTTTTTAAGGCATACAATTTTTAAATAGAATTTTATTTATCGTTGATTTTATTTATATTAATGAAAGTATTTAAAATTATATTATTAATTTTGAGATTTAAGATTTTAGCTTTAGCTTTCAGATTATTAAATGATAAATGTTTTTACGGTGAAAATATAATGAAGAAGTTGTGTGTTTTTACATGTGAGAAATTTAAAAAAAAAAATTTTTTTGTTGTCATCAATCAGTATCAAATGTCAATAACCTGTCACTCTTTAAGGTCTATCGAAAATAGATGTTTATAAATCTGCGTTTTTTTTTTATTTTTTATTTAATAATCATTTTTGATTTAAAGTTAATGATGCTGAATTTTACTTTCATTTTTTTAAAGCTTTCGTACACTCAAAAGAAAAATCAATCCATCCGTACTCAAATCAATCCGTAGCGGTATTAATAGTACGATGCGAGCGGTTTTTCTTGAATCAAGTACAGAAAGATTGATTTAAGTACGGATTTTCAATCGCGAAATACTTTTTTTTTATCCATATTCAATCCCAAATTCGTACTTGAAATAATCCGAAAATGAGATTGATTGAAATTAAACTAAGTTTGAATCAATCAAAAATGCGCTTGCCAAAAGTGAAATTAGAAGAAGAATTTTGATTTATTTACTTAGACCCTATAGAATTTCATTTATAAAATACCAGCATCCTTTCCGATATGGTTTTTTTTTCTTTCAAAACTTAATGTGCATATAAAACTGAAAATATAAACTAAATGAGAAGCAAGAGTTCTCAATTTTAGTTTTTAAACATGAAAATAATGTGTTTTGTCGTGTTCTGATGTTTTTGTTGTTTCTACACACAACAATCAAAACGTTTTTTTTAATAACTTGTGTGGTGTTGTTGTAGTGTCTGCAACCAACTTTGATAAGTAAAATGAGATTAAAACGCTCACTTTGTAATTTTACTCTCAGAGTGGCACTACCAACGAAAATTTTGATCTTTTTTTAGTGGGTTTAAGAACTTTGTACATATTTTAAGAAATTCCGGGATTGATTTTCGAAGGTAATGCTTATATTTAGGATTGTATTAAGTACGTTTTAATGTTATTCGTAGTCGAATTTACGAGTACAACTCGTACTTAAAGTAATCATAAAAAACTTGTTCATCCCGAGTTTTTTTCTTTCTGTGTAAAGAACTACAACATAAAGAGTATCCTATAAAAGCCCGATAGAATTTTAATTTGTTAAAAAACAAAGAAAATTAGTTTTTATTAGAAAAATTAATACATGACATTTACATTTTAAAATAGTTTATGCCATTTGGTTATCGCGGCTGCTCTTGACGTTAAATTACTGGGTACTTTTTCGAGCTTTTTCGGCCGTATATTGCCAATAAAATTAACAATCATCATAACCAGGGATTGCACGTAGTCTCACAAAAAATAGCAGAGAGGTGTCAAATCGCACGACCTTGGAGGCCAATTGACAAGCGAAAATATGGAAAAATTTAAAAATTTGTATAAAGACGCAACACCTTTAAGCTTCTGATAATTAATTTTCATAAAGGTTCACTTTGTCCACAAATTCCATCAACTTTCATCCGCCCATCTCCTCCCGTTTTCCTGGAATTCATCTTACAGTGAAATTCAAAATTTTCAAATATGGAAAAATTGAAAAATTCGTATAAAGACGCAACACCTTTAAGCTTCTGATAATTAATTTTCATAAAGGTCCACTTTGTCCACAAATTCCATCAAATTTCATCCGCCCATCTCCTCCCGTTTTCCTGGAATTCGGGAAAATATTCCAGAGAAATTGTAAATTTAAAAAAATTAAAAAAACATGAAAAGTCGTATTATATACCTAAAATAATAAAAGTTTTTGATAAGCGGGATGTGTGTTAAGCTCTATATTTTTTTCCAATCCATTTGATCCATAAATGAAGGTATAATTCCAATTTGAATACATATATCTCAATTCTATATGGTTAACAGTGCTATGTTAGAGCTTTAACAGAACTCTGTTATGCAATAAATTTCGAAATTTAACTTCACACACATGAATCACAGACATAAAGTTCACATACTTGTTACGGAATCCAATCTGGCAAAAAAGACTGAGTAAGTCAAAAAACTTAATACACAACTTCAGGGTGATAAGTTTTAAGCCGACAATACGGCCATGTTCCGGAAACCCAAATGAAGTAAAATTTAAATCGAAAAAGATTTTTAAATAATTTTTTTTTTAAATATTTATTTCATTCCCTAAACTAATCCAGCGAAACTCTACGCTTATTTGCAGGAAAGGAACTAGATTCTCTGAAATCGAACCCGCATCCCCGGCACTGATAGACAAGCTCACTACCAGCTAGCTACTGGGGCACTCTTAAGCTCTTCCTGATGTAAACTGTAGCTCTGTACCCATGTTCTGTAACTTTCGTGAGAACTTCTCGCATCGAAAAGATGTCAAACAAAATATTCCATCGTTTCTTGAAAAGTGAGAAAAAGGTGTGTCTGTAACTCAGGTCGAAAACTATCAAAAGAGATACGTTACAAATGTCATAGCATTTTACTAGAAGCCGATGTGACATAGCAGACGCTGAGAACGCCAGTCACACATATCGTTGGCGGCGGCCAACATTTACTAAGATTTTAAATTGTTCAATGACGACGGCGAAAATGCAGTCATCTGCTGTACTTAATAATGTTAAGTGCGACTTCAATGTTTGTTGTTTGCAAACGAGCTTTGAAAACATTCGTATATTTTATGAAAATGTTAAAAGCAAAAAATTAAACAATGGAAAAATGTGCCAATAAACAAATATTATTATTCTGTGAATTTTGAATTTTTAATTGTTTTTAAGTGTTCACATATTTTCTCGCCCCATTTTTATTCGTGAGTTTATTTGATAGAGCAATGCAGGAACTTTCTCACAAAAATTTTACAGACACACTTTTACAGTAGACTGGCGAGTAATTTCCTTACGTGACAGCTATTACTCGCCAAACAAAAAGTTACAGACACAGTTCAGTGAGAAAAACAGCTGTTTGTTCAATCGAAAAGTTTATCGACGCGAGAGTTACAGAACATGGGCACTGGTAAAGATAAGTGGTCATCAAAGTATTAAATAAATAAAGAAATAATAATATTTTATTAAAGATATTCAAGTTTTCAAAACTCTCAGAAAATCAAGAATTATGTTAAAGTTCGATAGTGTGAACTCATACGATTTGCTATGAAAATGACAAGACTTGATCGTTTTTCGAAATTTTACTGAACAATAACTTTTCATTGGCTCATGGTTGCATTTTAACAACAGCATGTTCATGTGTGATAATCTGAATACAAACTGTAGTGTTGAATTAGATTTGTTGACAGTCGAAACAAAACTCAAAACTGTATTAGGGAATACATAAACACTTGTGTGATTGTGTAAACTATTCTTTACAAGGTCCATAATAGATTTCCGTAAATAACTCTTACACTGTCACAAATGTTTTAGTTCGACATAAAATGCTTAATTAATAAAGTGTAAAATATATAAAAGCAAATAATCACAATTAACTATTTTGGTTTATTATTTCAAAGGCTTGGTTGAAGTTCAATTGAGTGCGTAAAATTTGTTGTCAATATTATTTCAACAAAAGACTTAAGAAACACACTTGAATTGTTTAAAAAAATATTTGTTTTTCTCTTATTTGATTAAGTAGTGTTTCTTTGTTAAATATTTAAAAAAAAAAAGTATTTAATAAATTGTTTTAAGCCAAAAAAAATAAATAATACGAAAATTATTTTTTGAATTACATTTAACATTTAAAGCTTTTTAAAGTTCAAAGCTTCATATATACATGAATAAATAGTAAGTAAAAATAATTTGAAATATTTTGTAAATTTTAAATATTGTAAAATAACAATAAACTATATATAAATATCACCAGATATACACAAAGAAATTATTTTTTGCACAGAAAAAATAAAAAAAAAAACATATAAAATTCCGTTCCTTGATATTAAAACAGTTGGTACCATATGATTACTAACTGTTTTAAGGTATGAATTAAGTTAAATTTAAATTAAATAATTTTGATGTAAAATAATTTCTTCGGAATCGCAAAATGAGCTAAATTTTTGTAGCTCATTATTGGTTTGACCTACCGATCATTTTAAAAAAATTGAGTTAGGTATGAGACTTATCGGGCCTTTTCTGAAAATCACGTGATTTCAAATCACGTGCTTTTAAAATCACACGTGTGATGTTGTGGTGTTCTGAAAGTCATACCGTTTTTGTGTTTCTCATTAAGCTTTCGGCAATGAAAAATCACACCGAAACTCACAAAAAATTGGAACACTAAAATATCAAATGTGTGATTTAGAAAGGCACATGTGATTTGAAATCACGCGATTTGAGTTTAAGTGATTTTCAGAACAGGCCTGTATATATTTTGAATAACCCAAACCTGTTTCGAAAATTTATTAAGCATTAATTTTGCTCCATATCAAATATTTTATAGCTTGTTTAGAATTGTTTTGATATAAGCGCCACTATTTGGCGAATACTCATACCTAAACATACAAAATAAATTTTAATCTTCATTTGCTTCATTTCCGTGAGAAAAACAAGCTATTGAAGCGAAGGCAAAATAAAATTACAACAAGAAAATTAATTTAAGTCTTAACCTAATTATTGCCGCAAAAAAAAGTAGTAAAAGAAAAAGCAAAAAAAAAGTCAACAATTCAATACGCAGCAGTATGTATATGTATGCAGCACAAAAAGCTACTTTTTAGAAATAAATTAGAAAAAGTGGTGTTTGCGGCACGAAACAATAATTTTACTTCCACAAAAATACTATTTACTTCTAAGTCCGTTTATGGACGTTTACAAAAATTTTAATTTTTCTATAACACATATGGGCAAATCCTGCGTGACGAACGCTAAATTCAAACGCGTTTTCTGATTGATATATACACAGTTTTTGGTCTTTCAAAAGAGATTGCTTTAACTTATATATAGTATTTAGTGAGATTAATATGTACTTACGAATGGCATATATCATAATTTCTTAGCAGCGAAATAATTGATCACAAAGTTTTGCGACGCACGCCACAAAAAGTGGAAGTAACTTTAAAAGTTGTAGTGTCTTTTCCTAATTTTAAGCAAATTTTTTGTATCATAAGGTATACAATATCTAATTCCTAAAAGAAAGCTGAATATAAGAGAATTCTTAAATCACTTATTCGCAGCCAAGAAATATTGTGATTTTTTGATAAAAGCCGTGAACCCTTTGTGACGCACGTCATACAATGCACGCTACAAATTTTACAGTAGTATATAAACCCAATTTTATTTTTATGAATTGCATTTCCTTAACTTATTTTGTGGTTATTAATGAATATCAAATTTTTTTTTTAACGAAATTTATATTTTTACGAGTCTGCTGGAAGTGTTATTTAAAGCCCATAAAGCACCTAAAATAATGTTAAATTCATGTACACTATTAATAGATCGGGGGTTGGGTAGGATTTGGCAAGAATTATTGTATTATTGTTTTTTTATTATATGTTTTTTAATATAAAATTTAAAGTATACATCTAGTCTTATATTTAATTAAAAAAATGTTTCTGGGATTTGCCCATATGCCAGAAGTAGTGGTGAAAATACAAAAAAAAAATCTATTTTAAATGATTTTGTTATTCATGCTTAGTTCCCAATTTTTATTATTTGATAAAAAACACTGAAATTTATTGTTGATGGGATTAAGCACGAATAACAAAATCATTTAAATTAAATTTTGTATTCCCACGAAAATTATTTTGAAATCTATATTTTCAGAAAACTTTATGTAACCGTTCACTGTCGGTTTTCTCCACTACGACTTTTTGGGATATGCACCAAACCAATAATGAGCTGACGATATGGTTTACATTGTATATAACATTATAATGTGTGCGATTATTATTTTTACGTTTGTTTAAGAAACAGTCATGTGTCTTGGCAAATTGAAAAATTTAGTTTACCTACATATTTATCCACATACTAGTATTTAACCCGCTACTTCATAAGCGTCTCCTTTTCCTTCGTAGACATATTTTAATGCCAGAGTTTATTAAAAAAATACCAGTTGAAGAACTAAAAAGCTAAAGAAAAATATCAAATTTGCCGTATTTACTTTTTTGGGTACTTATTTTTCCCCCATTAAAGTATCACAAATTTCGGTTCTTTAGTGGCAGCCCATAATTTAGTACGAATATGTCAATGAATGGAGAAAAAAGTTTTTGTAAAAAAAAGTACCAAAAATAGTTACGATTTTCAGCCCTCAAATGTTCGAATTTTGAAAAAGTACCAAATTCGTATTCGTATATTTTTTTGATAAGTTAAGAACGTGGTATAAACTTTGTTTCTATGTTTATTGGTTCAAAAGATAGATGGGGTGTCAAAAAGTACCAAAATTCCGGTTTTTACCGTTTACTCCCTAAACGTATCTTTGGTATCTCTCTTGATGATTATTTGAAGCTGAAAAATCTTGTTTTGTTACACAAAATTATAACAACTAGAGAGCCCAGCTACTTGTATGAAAAACTAACATTTACTTCTTCACCCAGAAATAATTCAATCAGAACTTTTAAGTATCGAGATGCAGCATCTTCTTATCAATTTTTTATTTTCACAATTTATCTCTGGAACCATCTTCCCACAAACATACAATTCACTAGCAACGCAATAAAGTTTAAAAAATTACTAATGGAATACTACCTTTAGAATGTTTATTATGTAACTGCTAAAATTTAGTATATTTATTATTATTAATGCTAAAATTATGAATGTTCAATTTGTTTTAAATGTTTGATCTTCTAATATGTATTTAGGTTTGAGTCAAAACTTTGTGTAAAATTTTCATTAATATTTAATAACTAATCGGATTCTAATACTGTAATTTATAAGATACTGTATCTTGTTGTATTAGAAAGGCACCAAAATAAATACAAATACAAAAATACAAATAGGGCCGAATTTTACAAAAAGTACTAGACACCGGCCCGCTTATTTTTCTCAAGAACGATAAGTATTTCATTTGGTTGTGTCTCTTTTAGTTTGGG
This sequence comes from Pollenia labialis, assembly GCA_949318255.1. Lineage (NCBI taxonomy): Eukaryota > Metazoa > Arthropoda > Insecta > Diptera > Polleniidae > Pollenia > Pollenia labialis. Next base: position 41,346,712 of record OX439143.1, on the reverse strand, counting down.
AAATATAAAGTTAACGAATTTTCGCGTTTTTACCCTTTTTACCCCTAAACAATCTCTGGCCCAAATCAGTCAGTCAGTAGCGTTATAATTTTATATATATAAATAAGTTCCATCGCTAGTAGTATGAAGCAATTGATAGCAATTGATACTATTGATGGTTTTTTGACTATTTTATCACTATCGATAGCTGGCAACACTATCAATAGTTTTTCTTTTTCTCAAATTATTGTTTCATGATAAGTCTGAATTTACACGTTTCATCTTTTGTTGTTCAACTTCTTTCAATTCCCTTTTAAAGATGCCAATATATTCACACGCAGCAATCGGTTTCAACTTTTTTCGGTACAAAACAACAACAAATTTATTAATAGCGAATCAAAGAGAAAAACACAAGGCGTACTGACCGAGTACAGGCATCTCCGTACTAACCCCCTTTCTTCTTTCTTCTCTTCCTAAAAGCATAAGAGTTGATCATCAAAAGATGAAACGTGTGAAAGCAGACTAAGTTTTTATCGGACTTCACATATTCTATTGTAGAAAGTTTTTTATGTTATAAGTCTCTTATTGATTTTATTGGGAATACTTTTTATTTTGTAGGAAAAATCGTAAGTTTTAAAGACTATCGAAAATTACCTATTGTTATCGAAGGTTTTTAGATAACTATCGTCTACTTTTGATATCTTCACTGTCGACTATCGTTAGTTTAGACCACTACCCATCGCTAAAGATGATTTTTCGCGCGAACTGTTGCCAGAACATTCATAAACCGATTTTATAATTCGCAAGCACGTGTTATTTTACGCTATATTTATCCATAATGATTGGCCAAAATATACTAACAAATGACCGTTTATTTGAATGGTATTTGTAGCTCCAACAATAAGGCCGCTATCAAATGCTAAAGTACGGGAATCCCTACTGGAGACCTTTATTTCATCTAACACTATAAAGCGTTAGAACACACTGTTAGAGGTAAACATATTATTATTATTATTGTGAAACATAAAATGTCGGTGACATAAATATAGTTAAATTACCCATAATATGTTTACAAAATGTTCGTTAAAATTAGTTTTGTTAGATGGGGCCATATCAAAAAAATGTGTTTTCTTTACTTGAGAATTTTGTATTAATTACACAAAATAAATATATCCCAATACCAAATTCGAAAATAAAGCCAAGATAAAAATAAATTTTTATTTAAAAATGTTTTAATGTCTACACCTTAACTACAGTTTTGATTAATTAATTTTTCTAAATAAATTTAAAGTAGAATATAAAAACAAAACAAATTTGTTTTTCTGTGATACTTAAAATATGCTCATGTTGAATATTGGGTGTGTTCTATTAAACAGGTTTAAGTTAAATACTTTAAAAATTAATACAATTTAAATTTAACTGATAGAAATCGAGAAATATTACATTATTTAGTTTATTATAATCCTAAAAATAGATATTATAGGAAATGTTGAAAAGGTCGTTGATATAATAATACTTTGATTGGCACCACAATTATTTTTAATATCAATGGCCGTGTTATCTCACGTCGAGGCGGTGTTAATTGGCCGCCACGTTTATGTGATTACACTTCTTTTTTGGGGATATTTAAAAGAAAAAGTGTATGTCAATAAGCCAATAAACAATTTAAGAGCTAAAGGATAAGATAATTTGCCACATTAACAGTATTAAACCTCAATTATGTCTCAGAGTCATTGGAAATATGTAACATCGGATAGAGGAATGCCGCCGAAGTCGTGGCGAGCATTTGGTCAATATTTTGTTTCTTACATAATTGCTATAGATCCTTCTACAATAATAAATAATATTACGATAATTCTCTGAAAATGTTTTATTTTATTTAAAGTTATAAATTGTTGACCTTTAGTTTTGTTGTTTGTTAATTTTGTTCGGCATTAGGTTAGGAGTTAAACAAATTTTTAAATAAACAAGTTAGAGTGCTATATTCGGCTGTGCCGAATCTTTGATACCCTCCACCGACAGCTCAGTGGGCTTTACGAAATTTATTAGTGTGAGTAGTGAAGTATTTAATTTTATTTTGATAGCATTATTTATTATGGCTTTAGGCGTACTAAACTGTTTTCCGGGAGTAGTGTTTATATGGGGCCTAGGGTAAATTATGGACGGATCTTCACGAAATTTTGCAGCGTGATTTCCAGTCGAATAAAACAAATTTTTGCAAAATCTTATCTCATTCCGTGCCTTGTTCCACCATTTATGTTATTTTTTGTAACAAAATTATCATTTTTTTTAGGTGGTGGTTCCACATTTTGATTCATAGCTCTGGTCCTACTGCACCGATTTTGCTGAATTTCAATCCCAAACTGCTTAGGATAACTACAAGCAATTTGGCACCAAGTTTGTTCATTTCTTTTGAGTTGTTCGAAATTGAGCGTGTTTTCAACAGACGGACAGACGGACAGACAGACAGACAGACAGACAGACAGACAGACAGACAGACAGACAGACAGACAGACAGACAGACAGACAGACAGAAGGAAATGGCTAAATCGACTTAGAATCACTCAAGAACCCAGAATATATATACTTTTTGGGGTCTGAGATGAATAATAAAAAATTTTCACACGGAATGACAAACTTAATATACCCCCTTCACAACTAATTGTGGTGGAGGGTATAAAAATATAAACATATTTTGTTTTAAAAATTCTATTTTATTTCCCAATATTTTGGTCAACTTCAGGGGTAATTAAAAAAATTTTTAAAATAAATAAACGAAAACACTTTCTTGAGATGTAAGCAGTTATTTTATTTACAATTACCATCGCGCGTTTTTGGTTGTACCACCCTTTATATACCTAGAAATCAAACTCGATCAAATCCACGCTAGGAAAACATTTTAGTAAGCTGAAAACCTTTACTGAATACTTTTGTAGAAAATTTTGATTTATCATAGTGTTAGAAAACGAAATATAACGCAGCTTAATTTTGTAATGATTTTTCTAAAATGTACAATAGTGGACCCTTTATAAAGCCCACTCGGTGGAGGGGTTGTATAGCAGAATTTTTTGAGCAATTTTTTAGAAAAATTTAATTTTCACTACTGATATATCAATTAGCCAATTTGCAAAACCCATTTTTAAAGCCAAACAAATTAATCCCCGAAATTAAAGCCCTAGACAAAATATCCTACGCCTTGCAGCTGCTTAAAATTCAAACAAATTTTCGTTTAAAAATTTCTCACACTATCTAAAAAAGAAACTAAGAAACTAACAATTTGTAGGATTAAATAAACCTAAAATTAATTTTTGAATAAATTTTGTTTTTAAGCAAAAATTTTTTGTGACCACTTTTTTTATTCATTTGCAATCAAAAACTTATAGTCAGTCATATCTTAGAAATATCATAGAAATGTGTATTTAAGAAACAATATGCTACCTCTATATTTATACTCAAATTTTATTTAAAGCCCGGTTGTGATCACCTTTGGTCTCCATACAATTACACGAGATTGTAACCTAAAGCGTTTTTGTTTCGTTTTGTTTGCAATTTTATCGATTTTTTTTTTACATTTTTGCTGTTTGTCTGATTTCATACATAATTTCTTGTAACATAAACTGTTTGGGTTTTTTTCTATTTCGAACTTTATTTGTTGCCTTTAACTCAAAATAATCATAAATTTTTTTTTTATAATTTTTGCAAAAAAAAAAATTATAGTTTATACACAGAAAAACAGCTTAAATTTGCAATAAAAACTTAAACACCTTAATGTGGGAAAAAGAAATTAAAACCAACACAAAATAAATGAACAAAGTTGTAAATGCAAAAAAAAATCTCAATGAATGGCTGTTTTTCTGTCTGTCTGGCTTTTTGTTGCGGTCCATTTGTTGCTGGAATGATTGTGTGTTTATGCATATGAAAAATTTAGACCGGATCAGCAACACGTGTTAAGTTAAACAACAACACTCGCTCATACATATTTGCATAAACATGCATACAAACATATGTATATGCATAAATGCATCCATACCCAGTTGGCCATGTCTTCAAGACAACTTTGAGGACGCTTACAAGACCCATAGTAAATCCCTGACGACATGTTGGCGACAGCCCATGCAAATCGTCGACGACTTTTTCGAACAAAGGGCACTTAAGTCGTAAACGACGATGTGAGCGACATTATTATGCATATTTTCGTTAATGATTATATGGGTAACAATGTGGTTAAAGTTGTCATTGGCGACTATATAAACGACTTTTTTCTCATAAAGTCGTTAATGCCCGATTAGCGACATTACCTTAACAGTGTCGTTGATGACAATATTGTTGACACTATCTACGATTTAGTCGCCGATATGTAAGTGACAATTAGGGATTTAACGAACACCGATACTGATATATTGGCGATAATTCAGATTTGCCGATACATCCAGAATAAGGGGAACGGGTAAATGGCTATACCTCGAGGATATAGCTCTTAGGGTCTTGATGGGCTGTGAATTCTAACTAGTGAATTCCAAGGCCTTGATGGGCTGTGAATTCCAACTAGTGATTTCCAAACTAATGAAATGGCCGATGAGTATGAGAGACTGGGCTCGAAAATAGTGGATACTGGATGTGTGGAGACAGTCAGACCTCCAATAGGCTTTTGATTAATAAGGGAATGAGTTCTGAACTTAACATATCGTCGACATAATATGCAAACCTGCTCAATTCCAATAAATTTTAATGGAAACAACAAACTTTTTATATTTCATATGCGCAGCTTGAGAGAAAACCTAAAAATATAGTTGGTTTAACACACTTTAAGACTCAATTTGAAGAAAAACTAGATGCTGGTCGACGAGGTATATATTTCTCTTCCACACGGCATTAAAATCTCAATTTACTTAAAAAGTGGATTTATCAGGTTTGCATATTGAGCCTACGATATGGCAATGTAGTCAGCAGGAACATTTATTTTTTGTGTTTCTTGTCCTATCAATTCACGTATTCCAATTTCACAATTGAAACGCAGCCGCAAATAACGTTATAAGCTACAAAATAATTATATTAAACAGGCAGGATTATTTATTTTTTAATTTTTTTTATTATCAAAAATATTGATAATAAAAGCAAAACATCAAGAAATATTAATTTTAAATTACATACAAATTTAAAGTTTTGAATTTTTTTTAGTAGAGGACAACGTAAGCGACCATTGCATGCATTTCGTCGTCAAAGTGGTTCGAAACACGACAAAATGTATGCAATGGTCGCCTAAGTTGTCCTCAATAAAGTATAATTGAAGACAAGATGAGCGACAATTGCATGCATTTTGTCGTCAGTGTGGTTTGAAACGCTTTGAAACGCTACAAAATGCATGCAATGGTTACTTACGTTGTCTTCAATAAATTATTATTCAAGACAAATTTAAAAAAATGTCTCCAAAAAAGGTAAATACGATTTTTAACACGACAATATACACGTTTTCTTACTTAAGTTGCCGCCATCAATTTTATATAGGCGACAAATTCAAAAATGTTCGGAAGACATCGTTGACGACATTTGCGTCTATGACCATTTGGCCAATTGGGTACATGCATCCATACATACATATGTATGTAATGTGTGCGAGTGTTACTGTAACAGCAAAATTAAACAAACCATATTAATGAACCTAACACACCATATTTTTTTTATTTTCTTACTACAAACACATTAACTTACATTCATATTTATTTATAAGGCTATACGTGAGCCCAATAAACATTTTACATTTAAATGGGGAATATATTTACTTCATGAGCTTACCCTAGGTCTACACTAAAGAAAATTATCTTAGCAAGTTGGCAATAACGTCGGCAGAATAACAGAGCAATATTTCTTATTGCTCAGCTTATGTTAAAGGCATGGAAAAACGTATTTATGTTAATTCATAATTTTAAAGAAATCTAGGAAGAAGGTGCAGTGTTAAAATGATGACATCTTGCAAAAATTAGATTTATTAATATATTTTATTCGACTTATTTTTAAATGTATATTAATTTGTTGAAGCTTGAGAATTTTTTTTATATAAAAATATAAATTTTTATTAAATTTTTTTTTGTATTTTGTTTTTGTACAAGTAAGCAGACCTGATAGAATGGGCCTTGTGTGCTACCACATTTTATTAAATAATTCCATTTTTCTGTTTTTCCTTTGTTTTTTATTTGAAGTTTGGAAAAATTAAATATAAATTTATTTTAAACAATTTATATTAAAAATAAGATTTAACATAAATAAAATATATAAAAAAAAAAGTAAAAAACATTTATCAAACGTTATTTTATAAGTACAACTTCCGATTTGATGCGGAAGAGTTTGTGCTGATGTGACCAACACATACAAAATATTGGTTCTAGAACCAGTTTAAGTATACCGATTAATTCGTAATCACTTTCTGAATCGATCTAATGGCGTGCGTCCGTCCAACCGGCTGGCTTTCCATGCACACTGTGTGCGAAAATTTCAAACATAAAAAGAACACAATTTTGAAGATAATTTAACGAAATTTGTTATATTAAGTTTTAATTGTCACAAGGAAGCACATTTTTATATCTACAACGAAATATTAATGAAGGTATTATGCATTTGTGCTCATATTTGTAACTCCTTAAATTATTGGGGTCACTTTTACGTGTCACTTTCTGAGTCATTCTAACGATGTCCGTCTGGCTGGCTGGCCGACTGGCAGGCTGCACATGTAAAACTTGTGCGCAAAGTACAGGCCCCAATTTTAGTGATAATTTGATGAATTTTGGCACATAGGTTATAATTGGCACAAGGACCATGCCTGTTGACCTTTGGGGCAGAAATAAAGCTATTAAATGATATGGAATACGATGGCCTTGAAACATTTATAAACTTTTTACCTGAAGGCGGGCTTAATAAACCAAGCAACGATTTTTTGACTAAATTTTAACATCTTAATTCAACATTTGTCCAAATTAATAGCGATTATATACAGAGCCTAGTTTTATAAAAAAATTATATGAAATTAAAATTTAGTATTGGATAAAAATATAATGAAAAGATTCTTTTTGGATAGAATCTTGTTTTTAATTCGTAAAACAATCTAAGGTTATTTGTTTAACGATGAAATAATTGTAGCTTGAATCTTGTTTTATACATTTTAATTTCTTTTTTAAAAGATAGACCCATACACATAATTTTTTTTAAAGAACATATGTATGTACATAATTAGTGAATTACATTGTTTTTAATGTTCAGCTCTAAAGAAAATTAAAATGCTTAAAAATTCACATTAAAACTGTAATACAAATTACACATTTTGTCTTATAATTTCCAAAAGGAATTTTTGCCTTTTTTAATATGTGGCAACGATTTTTTTAATATTTACAAAAAACAAACAAAAATAATTGTGAGAGAGAAGTGGCACTACCTTGTATATTTGTATCATGCTTATAATTGTTAAAGCTAGGGCACGAGCCCAATGTTTACATTTGTCCTTCAAGTTGTTCTGAAAATGATCAACAAGGAAAGAGAAAGACAAAAAAAATGTACTTTGGACTTCAAAAAAAATTCCATTTAAATAGATAATCATTCAAAGCATATTTCGATCTACCAAAGGTTAAATAAAATTTGGTTTAAAGATTAATGTTTGACTATTGACTGCCAGCAGTCGTCGATGGCTACGAGTGTTAAACGGCGAGGTTCAAAAAATATGAAATTTTAGTGTCACCGGAAAAAACCATTCTTAACGAATATGTTTAAATAGTATGGTAGATTTAACCATATTAGTGTAGCCGCCAACCATATTATGGTTGAATTAGTCCTCGATCAAGAAGCCACAACCATATTATGGTTGCCCATCTAAACATGTTTTGGTTAAATATGACGGAATATATATCATGTAATGTGTTGTAATGTGTGAGATTAACAAAGGAAAATACTTTAAACGAAAAACTGCCAAATTTGAGAATTAATCGTTTGATTCCCAGCAACACTTTAAAACAACATTTAAAATTGTTGACTGGGTAAAATTAAATGCATTTTAACGCCATTGAAAGTGAATGTGCTACAACGATATTGATTTAAATGAACTAAAAAAAAGAAACCGCTACTTTGTATACTCTCATACGCAAATAAACACCCTGCAAATAATATTGGACCACCTGATCCATTTTGATCAAATGGACTACTCCCTGGACTGGTCCAATGTATTTAATGCAAGCATGGACCATGTCATTGTTAAAAAGTGTTTGTAGTGAGACGACATGTCTTCGTTTTTTAACGACATGTTTTCGTTTTTAAACGACTAATCCTCTTAAGTATACCATGGAGTATTTTTAAGACTACTCCTGCCCTAGGACATCGTTATGTTAAATAGACCATTTTTTCCAACCTTTGGCGTTACTTTTGGACTAGTCCTACTCCCTTGTGGGCTACATATTACACGCGTGTTTAGACTAGTCCTATTATTTCCAGGGCATTCACACTTACACACACTGATATACAAATACAAATGTTATAATTATTTAAATAAAATCGAATAACATGCCTTTAGTAAATTGTGGTTGTTCGATAAATATTTTGTTGTGGGTGTGTCAATTTTTTTTTTTTGCTTTTGTACCTGTTGTTGTTCTTATTTTTGTTTAAATTGAAACATAAAATACGTCACTTATAAAGATGCGTCCCCATTTCTTTAGCAATATGTAATGCAATATTATCTTTTACAGTATTTAGATGAACACCGGTTTTAAGCATTTAACGCTTTTATTTATCCCATCTTGTGCAATTACAATTTGGAATTTAAAATGACCAAAAAAGTGTTGTGTTCAAACGTTTTGCTTACATGCTGTAATGCATATTAGTTATGCATAAAAAAATAATAAACTTTCAATAACTTGCTTGAATAAATTAATAATACCTTTTGTACACTTGCATACATTTCGGAGGAACGCATGGAAGACGTTGAATTGAAACATCTAACATCTACTATCAATTAAAAAAAATTCACCATTACTGAAAAAAAAAAATTTTTTTTTTAAATAATTTTTTTCTACAAAAGTGCAGTACTAAAAAAATTCAAGTACGAATAACACTAAAACGTACTTAAAACCATCCTAAATGGGATTATTTTCGAAAATCAATCCCGGAATTTCTTAAAAATAGTACAAAATTCTTAAACGAAGTAAAAAAAAAAATAAACTTTTCGCTGGTAGTGCCACTCTGAGAGTCAAATTACAAAGTGAGCGTTTTAATCTCATTTAACTTATCAAAGTTTGTTGCAGACACTACAACAACTACTTGTGTGGTAGTTTAAAAAAATGATTTACTTGTTGTGTGTTGAAACAACAGAACAAGACGAAAACACATTATTTTCATGTTTAAAAAGTAAAATTGAGAACACTTACTTCTCATTCAGTTTATAGTTTTAGTTATTTATGTACATTAATGACTTAAATTAAAAACCCTATCGGGAATGATGCTGGTGTTTTCAAATTGAAATTCTTTAAAGTGTAAAACGGGTAAATAAATCAATCATAATAAAATTCTCCTTCTAGTTTCACTTTAGAACACAGATAAAAATTAAAAAATTGTCTCTAATCACCAAATTCATAGAATCAAGCAAACAATTTGTTGATTTTGCACCTATTACCAAAATGATTACGTAAATTACTAAAAATTTAAAATTGTGAGTTTTTTTTCAATAAATTAATTTTAATTAAAAAAATGATCCAAAAAAATTTGGCGTTTCAAACCATGTGTTCATTTAATTAAATATATCTCAGGTTTTGACAATGCCCAACAACAATTCTACAAGTTTATATTACTTTATTTTTAACGAAAAAAAATTTGTTTTATTTAATAAATATTTTAATTAAAAATTTATTTAAAAAAAATCCAAATGTTGATTCTTTCAACAAAAAAAATTATTGATTCAATTATCACATTAATTAAATTGAAATACTTTTAAAACAATTTTTTTAATTGATAAAAAAAAACTGCCAATATTTTTTTGTGTACGAATTCGGGATAAGATCATTTCATTATTTCAATTACGAATTCGGGATTGAATATGGATAAGTTAAATATTTCGCAATTGAAAATCCGTACTTGAATCAATCTTTCTATCTGTACTCGCCGTACTTTTAATACCGCTTTAATACGGATGGAATGATTTTTCTTTCGAGTGTAGTGAAGTTGCCTGCTATTTGTAAAAAGTAATAGAAATTTTATTATTTATATGTATGTCAATCTAAGGGGATGAATAACCAAGAATAACAAACCATTACTGTTCATGATACAAAGCTAAAACTCTCATTTAAGAACGATACGCTTGACGAGCTAATTTAGTTTAGTCCGTAAGAAATGCATATAAGCGATCTTAGACTTTATAAAGTAGAAGAGGGTGCTATGCATTTGTGCTGATGCTTGTAACACATTAAAATACACTGTGCAACAAAATTCAGGTCATCGCCGCCAGCCTCAAAACTTGCAACGCGAAATGAAACTAGACTACTAGTAGAGCAAATCAGCCAAAGGGTTTTGAAAAGTTAGCTTGGACTCCAGAATTATGGGCCCCTAAAGTTTTTGAATTTTTTTTAAAAGGCGTTTGGTATAAGGGAAAAAAATGTACTAAATGTACTTCTGACCTAAAAGACTATTTCTTCATGAAGTTTTTGAATTTTTTTAAAAGGCGTTTGGTATAAGGGAAAAAAATATACCAAATGTATTTCTGATCTAAAAGACTATATCAGATGTCTTCAGTAAAATTGTATGGCGATTCTTTTTAAAGAATATATTAACCCTCTAACACTCATTTTAAGGGGTAATTTTTGTCCTTTTTCAACTTCTACACTAAAATGGCACGTTAGAGGGTTAAAATGTTCTACAAATATTTTCTGCATAAAATTTTCACTAAAAAATTAAAAAAAATTTAAGTCCCAGAATTTTGAAAACTCGTTTTACATACACTGCACGATTTTTTGGTCTTAGAAGGTCACTAGTGAAATTTGATGCCGAAAATATTCGTAGAACATTTTAACCCTCTAACGTGCCGTTTTTTTAAGCACTTGAGAGCGCTTTAATAAGAGAGCTCTTACACAGCAGAAAATGATAAAGAATAAAATATACAAAAAAGCTGCTATTTTAGTGCTGACACCGAAGAAGGTTTTAAAGCGAAAAAAAAATAAAAATATATGTATTATGGTTTACCAAAATGATTGAAAACAGGCATTTAAACCATTAAAAGCAAAGCATTAATGAATATGTTAATATAGTTAGCCTTTTAAAAAGCAATTTAGGAGTGCTTTGCTTGCATGTTAAAAGAAGCGCTTACTGTCAGCATAGAAAATAGTCCTCCGAACCGGGTACACCCCATACAAAAATCAGTAGTTTTGAAGCGATTTGAGATATGAATTAATACATAAAACCTGCTTCTTTTGGTTCACATTTTTTACTGGGTACTTTCTTCCTTTGTGTGTTTTATACATAACAAATACATACATGATTTGCCGCTTTAATTAAGAAATGTGTTTTTAACTAAAAAAAATGTACTCGGCAAATTTAAGTTTAATGCTGGTTGATAATGTGCGTAAGTGGATGAGTGGTCTAATGCGCAGCATAATGGTGAAGGGTATATTAGATTCAGCATAACACAAAAAAGCACTTTTACTTGTTTTTTTTTTTTAATTTAAAATTTTACATCACATTTTATACTTTCTAATTTTAATAAGACTTTTTAATTTAAGTATTTGTTTAATCAAAATAGTAAATTGCATTATTGTTAAAACATTTCTTTGAATGCTTTAATTCTTTGGCAATTTGTAAAGTGTTTTTTAAGTGTGACTTATTGAAAAGCTTAGCTTTTTAAAAGGTAAAAAAAAACGTATATAAAATAAAATTAATTATATCGATTTTTGATTTGACTTCAGTTTTTGTATAATGCCTTTAAATGTTGTTTAAAGTGGGAGTTATAAGTTGATTGTCATCGATTTGATTTTTTGGTTACTGCTTTGCTAGAGACAGTCACTTATCAAAACAGAAAAATAAAAGTAATTTTTAAAAACGGCAGTGCCGCATCTTTTATACCGTTTACCACAAAATAGAATTTTGTTAAAGTGGACTGACCTGACATGGCATCTGAAACAAATTAAAAAAACTCACTTCGCCATTTTTGGTCATATAAAACCAAATTCTATGACAAGATTTTTATACGATACAGATTTTGGCTTATTAAAATCGATATCGATAGTGCGGTTTATTTTAGCCAGAACCACATAAATTATAGACCGATTTGTGGGATTTAAAATCTTTAAAAACTAAGTTGGAAAAAATTTCATTTTAATATTTTTTTTAGTTTGTAAAATGGCTTTTAGAGTAACACGCGGATTGACAAATTTAATATACCTTCTTTTAGCTTTTGTGACATTGGAGGGTTTACCAAAAGAACAATATGATTAAGGTTTTTTGGTTTAAATTGATTTATGTAAATCGCTGCTTAAAAAAAGGGAAACATTTCTGTGGGAATTGAATTAAGTTTCAAAATGAAATATGGCATAGAAAACAGTAGTAGCATTTTTTAGGGAAATCTTTGAAATCAATTATAATTGTTAAAGCCAAAAAAATTTTAACAATTTGTCAAAAAAAAAAAAAATAACTTGGATAAATTATGAGTTGATTTTGGAAGTATAAATAAGTTTTTTGTTTTTTTTTTTTTTTTTGTAGTAAAAACATGGTTTTATAGGGTTCTTTTTTTCCTTGGTGTCAAAACTTATTTTTTGGAATGCAAAACTAACGACGAAAAGTGCAAAAAAAAAGTATAAAAGCGGGTTTTATTTGCATTAACGGACAAAAAAACATTTAGACCGAGAACTATTTCATATTCAATTTTTCTTGTGACGTCATTTAAGTGCAGAGCCGAGACAGCTAAAGCCAAAAATATTTGTTTAAATTATAAACATCTACACGCAGAAAAAAATATGGCTGGAGGTAACCATATTCGAAGTGCAGCATACAATGGTCGTGTTTTTACAATGATTAGGAACAATTTTATTACAGAAAATGGTGGAATTGTTTACAAAGCTCAAAGATAAGAAATATTTATTGCCTTACTCGTCGTCATATGATTACGAATTGCCTCTATACTGGGCACAGGGAGCCTATAGGTTGTCCCTATCTTGGATGACGTTCAGCTATAACACTGAGCTTTCGGGTGGTTTTGAAGGTTCTTCCAAGTCTATGCACAGAAAGAAAAACACTCGGAATGAATCAAGTTTTTTGTTGGTTCCATTAATCAAAAAAATCAAGTAAGAATAACATTAAAACGTACTTAAAACAATCCTAAATGGGACTACTTTTGAAAATCAATCCCGGAATTTCTTAAAATCAGTACAAAATTCTTAAACAAACCAAAAAAAAAATTAAACTTTGCGTTGGTAGTGCCACTCCTGATAGTAAAATTACAAAGTGAACGTTTTAATCTCATTAAATTTAGTAAAGTTTGATGTAGACACTAAAACAACACCACACAAGTTGTTAAACAAGACGAAAACACATTATTTTCATGATTAAAAGTATAATTGAGATCTCTTGCTTCTCATTCACTTTATATTTTCAGTTATTGATGTACATTAAGTTCTTAAAGTCAAAACTATAACGGGAATGATGCTGGTATTTTATAATTGAAATTCTGTAAGGTGTGAACCGGGTAAGTTCCAGTTATAGTTTGGGTTTATTTCAAGTACGAATTCGGGATGGAAACAACTTTATAATACTTGAATCAAGCGCATTTTAGATTGATTTAATATTAGTTTTACTTAAATCAATCTCATTTTCGGATTATTTTTAAGTATTTGGCGATTGAAAATCCGTACTTGAATCAATCTTTCTGCACTTGATTCAAGAAAATCCGTACTCACCGTACTATTAATACCGCTTCGGATTGAGTTGAGTACGGATGGGTTGATTTTTCTTTTGAGTGGGATATGGACCGCATTTGCTGTAGTGGTGATCGTTGCCAGGTGGTTTTGGCCCGTCCTCTTTTTCTACTTCCTTGGGGATTGTAAGCAACAGCGTGATGGGAAATTTCATCAGAAGGTTTTCAAGGTGTGTACTCTATCCAGCCATATTTTGTGCTAAGAAAATCTACGTTAATATCAGCTAAATCAGAACAGATCTGACATGGTTGATAATGATAAGAACTGTGTTAGGATACTTTCAAGCAACAAGTAGCAAGCAACATGTAGTTATGTGCTTTTGGTTTAAATATGTAGTACTTGAACTTGTAACTACGGCATTGTCATGCTCATCCTTTTTTCGTTAGTGGTTCAGAAGTTCAAAGCGATAATGCCGTTTGGTAGTCCACTTTGGGCACCTCAGGTACTATGTAAGCTGATCAAAGGGCCCTATTTGCTTTAAAGGAAGAGACAGCGCTTAATAGTTCATTAAAGTCTGGAGTCTCAGTTGAACACAAGTTTTTGGTTGCAAAGAATGGTGTTGTTACTATTTTTTATTAGATCCAAACAGAAGCAATGTTCAAATTTTGACCAATACAGACGAAATTTTGTCAATTAATGTATTTTAACTTTCCACTAGTAGGACTAACCCTAATATACAAAAAAAATGTGCCTTTTTAAAAAAAAAACAATTTGGTGTCTTTTTCTTAAAAATTTTTCTCCCGAAAAGGGTGGCTTGTTTTACTCTAAAAAAAACTCATGCTTTTCGGGAGCAAAATTTTTAAGGAACAGACCCCAAATTGCATTTAAAAAAAAGGCACATTTTTTGTAGAAAAGAAAACACCATAAGAATATATTTATTTATGTGAATATACATGTATTTTTATAAAGGGTGGTTCAACGATAATGCATGATGTTAATCTTGGGTCACACCTTAATTATATATGATTTCCTTTAACTCCTACTGGAGCATAGGGCGACAAATGGGAAAGTGATGCGTAAGCAAACAGTTTATCTTTTTGTTAACATAGCCAATCCTTTTCAAATGACAACCTCACCCTCTGTCCAGAAAGGACTTGGTGTCCCCTGTTTTAATTACAAACGAGGCTCTGTCGACCGATCTTAGGCGGTATAACCTTCACATCAGCACGGAGGAAATTCTGTTGCCACATTAGGAGTGTCAGTCAACCCTGAATGGCCACTGTGCGTCTCAGGAACTAGGAGATACACGAACACATGCATCTCTGAAACGCTGGCTCCGAAAAACAGCACGTTTGGGTGCTTAGATAGCAGCCCTATCACCAAACTAGGCAGTGACCTACGCGACCAAATTTTAAATTGCTAACGAATCGTCCAAGAAATGTAAAAACACCTTAACGCCAAGTTTTTTCCCCAACATAATTTGGCATTTCTTTTTGTCAGTGTTTGACAAATTCAACCTTGTAGAAGTAGACAATTGAGCAGCGCGTTAAGATTACTGAAGCCTTTTACGAATATGAGCGTTCAAATCCAAATGCATTTCGTACAGTTCGTAAATTTTTTGGTCAGTCAGTACCGACCAAATGTGTCCACAATCTGTAGGAAATATAAAAAAAACCTGTCCATGCTCGCCCAGTTTGTTCTGGCTCGCGGCGTCATCTGTCCGGACGTCTTCGACTATAAGGTGGCAAAGCTGTTACCGTGAATGGTGTTCGCTATCGCGAAATGAAAACGGACCTCTTATGGCCAGAAATTAAGGATATGGACCTGAACGATTTGTAGATCCAACAGCATGGTTCCACTTGCTATACAGTTATCGAACAAATTGCTCTTTTGCGCGAGAAATTCAATGGCCATGTTATCTCTCGAAGTGGCGATGTTAATTGGCTGTTGCGGTCACGTGATTTGATTCCGTGAAAATTCTTTTTTTCTTTGGGGACATTTAAAAGAAAAAGTGTAAGTCAATAAGCTAAGAACAATTCAAGCGCTAAAGGATAAGTGAGATAATTCGGCACATTATCGTTATTGAAACCTCAATGTTGTCTCAGAGTCATTGAAAATATGGGCCATCGAATAGAGGTATGCCATCGAAGCCGTGGCGAGCATTTGGTCGATATTTTGTTTCACACACAATTGTCATAGATCCTTCTATCAAAATGAAAAATAAAAAGATAATTATCTGAAATTTTTTTGCTTTATGTACAATTAACATCGTGCGTTTTGGTTGGACCACCGCAAAGGTTTAGATTTTTTAATAAAATTTAAATTTTCAAATTAACAAGTTTCTTCTGAGAAAATTAATTAAAAAAAATTTTTTTTATTTAAATAAACGTTAATTAAATATTAAAAAAAAAGCTCAGTAGCTTAGTCAATAACATAAATTACAAATATTCCAAATCAAATCTGTGTTAAAAACTCATTCATAGGCTTAAAAATTAAATTCCAAATTTATAAAAAGTAAAAAAAAAATTAAACACATTTTTAAAGCTCAATAGAATTTTATTGCTATTATTATATATTGTTATTGAATATTTAAAATATGTTTTTTAATTGACAGTACAATAAAAATTATTGTGAAAAAAGTATAAAAATTTGTCAATTTTTATTAAAAACTTACAAATTGCAAATATATTTTTTGCTTTTATAAAACGTTTAAAAGCAAATGTTTGTTAAGTCACTCACTCATTCATTCATTCATTCATTCATTTGTAGATTTGTGTGTTTTTAATTTATAAATTTAAATTTTACAAACTCACATCGATAATCAATTATGAATTAAAAATCTGCAATCTTTTTGTTTTTGAATTTAATTAATTTGTTGGTTTTTTTTAATGGAAACAGGTTCTAGGAACACAAAAAAAAATCCTTAAATATTGTGCAGATTAAGACAAATTGTTTGAAATTGTGCGTTGTACGAAATATATTTGTTTTTGCATTGAAAATTTGACCTTTAAAAGTTTTTTTCATACACGAGTGTATGAATTTTCGACTGACTAGTTAACAAGTTTAGTTCTTTGTAAATCTGATCCGATTGAATATAAATGGTCCAACCAAAACGCACGATGTTTACTGCTAAGAAAACAAAAAGTTTTCAAAAATGTATCTAAATATTTTTTATTATGATAGAAGGATCTTTGACAATTATGTGTAAAACAAAATATTGGCCAAATGTTCGCCACGGCTGCGGTGGCATACCTCTATACGATGGTCAATATTTTCAATGACTCTGCGACATAATTAAGTTCAATGTCGTTAATGTTCCGAAATATCTCATCCTTTAGCTCATAAATTGTTCTTGGCTTAGTGACGTACACTTTTTCTTTTTAATATCCCCAAAGAAAGAAGTCCAACGGTGGCAAATCACATGATCATGGCGGCCAATAAACATCGCCACGACGCACAGTGCAAAATTTCTTGAGTTTAGCGGAACTTAATTATTTAAACCAGTAAACCAGTTTATTTAATAAAGTTCCGCTAAACTTCCTGAATTTCGCACTGTGCGACGTGAGAAAACACTGCCATTGAATTTCTCGCGTAAAAGAGCCATTGTTTCGTTGGTTGTTTGGCAATTTCTGGCCACAAGAAGTCCGTTATCATCACGCGATAGCGAACACCATTCACGGTAACTGCTTGGCCGACCTAATAACGCCGCCAGCCCATAAAATGCTCTAAAGAGTCACTCTTTTTGTATGCATCGACTTTTCTACAATCACTCGTGGATTCTCATTTGCCCAAAAAGCGGCAATTCTCGTGAAATCATGAATTGCACGAAATGCATTTTGATCTGAACGCCTTCTCTCGCAAACGGCTTCAACAATCCTAACGCGCTGCTCATTTGTCTACCTTTTCATGGTTGAATTTGTCAAACACTGAAACAAAAAAATATCAAATTAAGTTGGCCAAAAAACTTGACGTTAACGTGTGACTCACAATTAACATCGTGTATTATGGTTGGACCACCATTTATATATTCCGGGGTCTATGGATAAGCGAAGTCTATCGGATGAAATAAGTTTGCCGAAGTCTCCAGAAATTATGGGGACTAGATTATTATATTTTTATGTCACATATACTCCGTTAAATTTCGGTATTGAAATTTAGCCAGATCGGTTCAAAACCTGTTGAGAAATGAGCAAAAAACCACGACTGCGTCTAATTTTTACCCATAAAATTCTTTTTTGCTGTTTTTATTAATTTTTATACCCACAACAGAATAGTGAAGGGGGTATTACGGATTTGTGCTGATGTGTGCAACACCTTAAAATATGGGTCCTGGACCCACTTTAAAGTATACCGATCGACTCAGAATCACTTTCTGATTCGAACTAACGATGTCCGTCCGGCTGGCTGTCCATGTAAACTTGAGCGCAAAGTACAGGTCGCAATTTTGGAGATAATTTGATACAAATTTGGCACATAAGTTGTTATTGGCACAAGGGCCAAGCCTATTTAAAAGTGTCTGAATCGTAGTACCACGAGGGAAAATACGGGGAAATTTCTGCCTGTCAGAAACTATCAAACCGATTTAATGAAATTTAAATCATAGATAGACCCATATTTATATGGATACATAATGGATACAAACATTTAAATGGACAAATAAGCTGATTCTCCATGGGTCCTACATAGTGTGCACGCTCATAAATGTGTTTTTTAATACTGTGGTGTAGGGTATCAAATGGTCGGGCTTGACCGACTTACTTTCTTACTTGTTTTTTATTTTTTTATTTTAATGTGTCTAATTTTCTTTTTTATATTTTTGATGAGTTTTTGGCAAAGTGCGTTAGTGACCATTTAAACAATTTTCTGTTCTGTAACACCACATTGAAGGGTCTATAAGAGTCGCCATTTAAAATATAGAACATCCAATTTCTGTCACGTTAGTGATAATTTCGATTAAGATCCAATGTTTTTTTTTTAATTTGATAGGGATATTGCTCAATTAAATCCCCAATTATCAAAGTTATTTTCGGGAACACAAAATGTATTTTTAATAAGATTCACTGATTGCTTAGGCAAACACAATATCAAAGCTTAAACAAAACACCAACAATATTCTTCTTTTTCTTCCTAAGCATACTTTGTCTTTAGCATTAAGAAACCCTTGTTCCTGGTAGCATTTTCTCTGGCTCTTTTTGCTGATTGTTTTCTTTACGAGGATCGGTGAAAAACCTTTAAGGTCCATCCAGTCTAATTGCAAAACAAATCATATTCCCAGGGCATTGATTTTTCATTCTAGTCCCATTTCATATATCAAAATCAGAAATTTTTGAGAACTGAGACTTTGATCTGGGAGAACTTTATTTAGTATTATGGTAAAATCATGACAGAATTCTTAATATTATGTTCCAAATTTTAGTAAATTAATTTCAAAAAATCTACATTATCGTGTGACAATGGACAGCCATAAGGAAGGAAATCTGTTAATGTTAATGTTTTATGCGTAAAATACTTTAAAACAAACGGCTATTGCCCCACCTTTGGCGGTAAAGTGTATAATAAAGTATATTTTTTATGCCATATAATAATTTTTCGTTCCTAATTTCTTTTATGAAAAGGTGTTACACCTCATAGTTATAAAAAAATAAAACTGTAATAAAATTGTCAATAAAAAACAAAATGTATTTCACAAATTAAATTAAGCTGACATTTTACAAATCACTAAAACGAATAAAAAAAAAATTTTAATTCAATTAACAAATAATACCCAAAAAAATAACTTTACCAAAAACTTATGATATGTTTTACAAATTTCATAAACAGCCCTTAACATTTATTTTGATTTAAAATTCGTGATACAACATAATAAACATTGTTATCTAATTTTTCAAAAGCGATTTTGTGAAAAAAAAATAAATATTTTGACCCATTTATTCAATAAATATATTGTTTGTTTGTTTGTTTATTTGAGATTTTTATCAAATTTTTGTTTAACTTTTGCGGCTGAATTTCACTTATTTTGTATTTAATAAAAACAACACATGTAAATAAAGTTAATCGTAATAACTAAAAGAAAATTAAATAAAACAAAAAAGAAACAAATTAACATAATCGCATAATCGCATTAAAAAGCAATTACAACAACAACTTACAAGGAAAAGAAGAAAACAAACAAACAAACAAACAAATTGAAATGAAATGAAATAAGAAAAAAAAACAATTTACATGTGTTATCAATTTACAACTGAAGTAACAATACCAACAACATTAATAGTTTCAGATAAATTTACAACAACAACTACAACAAAATGCAAAATGAAAAAAATGCAAAATAAATATTTAAGAAAGAAGAAGAAGAGAGAGAAAAATAGCAAAAACAACAAATTTTAAATAAATAAATGAATTGAAACAAAAACAGGTTTGTTGCTTAAGTCTTTCGTTTTCATTTGAAATGTTTGATTTGTTTTTTTTTTCTTCTTCTTCTTTATTTTACTCAATTTCATTTGCAGTTTTTGCAAAAACAAAGTAAACAAATATGAAAATGACAGAAAATGACATTAAATACGCGAAGAAAATCACAAAAAAATAAGCAACAACTAAAACTAAAAAATAGCAAAAACAAACCAGTCAGTCAGTCAGTCAATTGAATGAAAAGTAAAATTATTACAAAAAAAAAACTTGTAGAATATTTATTTTACATAATAAGTAATATAAATATTTATATTTACTAACTCAGTAGTAATTTAGTATTTTTCTTTAATGTTTTACTTAAGTAAACATCAAGTTCCCTGGTAATCTAAGATTAGAACTTGAGGTTACAAAATCTAAGGTTTCTTTTTGTGCAGCGAATTCAAGAACAGTCATCAAAAACTGCTTCTTCTAAAACAAAAACAAAAAAAAAAAATAATGAAAATATGACAAGATTTGCAAAAGAGTTTTTCTGTTGTGCAGATAAAAATAAACTTGAAATGTTACTGGTTAAACAAAGTGTACGAAGATATTTAGTTTAAAAAATTTTAGTACGAGGGTCAGTGTTGCTTGATGAGCCTAAACGGCTAAGTTTAAGAAAAAAGAAATGGCAAAAAAAATAAGAATAAAATTGGCTAATCTCTCATTTAATTAAAAACTTCATGTGTTCAACAACGACATAACAAACTATTCATCAAATATAATTTTTCAATGAAATTGAAAATAAGAAATCAATTCGATATGTACGTACAAAAATAAAAAGTTTTACAGTTTAAAAAAATTAGATCATTGGTATGTTGCAAGGCGAATTCATACAAGGTGGTCTTATTTTGAAAACGTTTACAACACTGTAAAATATTTTAACGTTGTGTCAAAAATAATACAACACAGTAGTAAACAATTTAAACAAATATTTCATTTTCTTTTTACTTTTAAATTGTTTGTTTTGAAATTTAATAATTTAAAAAATTTCTAATTTCATAATTTTAAGCGAAACTTATAAAATGTAGTAAATTTTCCCCAGAACCACATGAACGGTATATCATTTTGACACAAGGTTAGTAATCAGCTGTTACTTTTGTAGCAAGATAAGATCGCCTGCTATAAATTCGCCTTGGTATGTTGTTTGTCCTTGTTGTTCAATGTTGCCAATTCGCCGCGATCAAATAATTTTTTTTTATAACTTTCTAGCTGACCTGGCAAATTAAGAAGGTATAGGAGGGAGTGCTTTGTTTTTTGCCTTTAGTTCCTTCAAGACTTGATACTATCATCGGATAATTAATTAAGAAGTCATGCATAGGAGAAGCTTTTACCCGTTTTACCCTATTTTACACCCTAAATATTAGAATTTCCAAAAAAATTTATATCTTTCATATGTTACAGTATCAGCAAGCCAAATTTTAAGAAAATCGGTTGATTAGTTAAGAAGATATAGGGAGGGGAAGCTTTTACACCTTTTGCCCTATTTTACGCCCTCTAGCGATATGAAATATCCTAAGTGACCCATTTTTATGCTTAAACATACAAAATTTCTTATAAATCGGTCAAGCCGATTCGAAGGACTACAATTATAATCACCGTGACACGAGAATTTTATATATGGGTAAAAATAATTTTCGTGGGGATACAAAATTTAATTTAAATGATTTTGTTTTTCGTGCTTAATTCCCAATTTTTATTATTTGATAAAAACACTGAAATTTATTGTTGATGGGATAAGCTATTCCTATGCGCATTTCACTGGTTGCTTAGGCCAGATCATCAGGAAACTTCATCAATAAAGATTTTAGAAAAACTAAAGATAAAGAACCAAATAAAACTGTTAAGCGTATAAGAATTACAGAAACAGTTCTATTTGTAAAAATATCAAAGTTTAAACAAAATCATCAACAATAAACAGTAAGTTTATCTCTCCTTACATTCCCCACTACAGTTAATTGGAATTCTTCCAACATTAATTGTAGTTGTAAGTAGGTAAATAAACAAAATAAAAAAAACAACTCGCTTTATTGTTCTCGCAAACAAAATAAAAAGCGGGTTGCCAGTCAGTTATTTTAGGCCGTGCACCTGCCAGTTTATTATCAAAATAATTTTCGTGGGAATACAAAATTTAATTTAAATTCGTGCTTAATTCCAATTCAAATGTCAAATCGACCAAGAGTGGGACCTGACCCCTTTCGATTTAAATGAAATTTGGTGAGAAGGTTCCTTTTATCCTATAAGGAACATATTTATATGAATGAAAAAAATTCAAATTTCTTTTTTTCAAAGTTATGTCATATTCAAAATGTCATAATTTAGACGAATAAGCCGAATGTGTTGAGCCTAATTCTTCAATATCTCGAAAAATACTTTACATACGAAGATGATTTGTATGTCATTTTAAAGAGAGTACTTGGGGCTACAAACAATGTATTAAAAAAAAAAATCTGCAAAATATTAAATTTTAAGAACGGATTAACTCAAAAACCTATTTTTTATATTCTCTAAACCGTTCTCTAAAAATCCTTAAACTTTGAAGGAGGTGTTTTTTTTTCTTTTTGAAGATTCTTTCGCAACCTTTAAAAAATTATCTCAAAATAGAATTTTAATATTGTAATTTGGAGCAATTAGTACACTGTGTTAGTTGCAAAAAACAGACAAGCCGCGTAGCTGGCGTTTCAACCTAATTGGGGCACGCTGAATCCAGTGGTCCCAACCATTTTTTTCACACTTTTTCAATAATTTTAACAACTCTATTAACTGAGATAATACATTGGTCTGCAACCACACCTGTATCAATTTAAAACAGAGCTAATAATTGCAGATAATTTGTGGCTCAATGAAGTTTAAGTGGTGGAATACCCCACAGTGAAAATAACCATTTTTTAGGTTAGCTCTTGTTTTCGAGACATAACGTTCCCTACAAGAAATGAATGAGCGAGTAGTCACATTTTTCATTTTGGTGTTAAGAAAATGATAGAAAAAAATGACCGAAATCAAGTTTACGGTCACATTTGGTCATTTCTTTCTATCATTTTCTTAACACCAAAATGAAAAATGTGACTACTCGCCCTTTTATTTCTTGTAGGGTTATTTCGAAAATTAAGGAGGTTGCACAACATATATTCGCGTAACTCAGAACCGGTTCAGGTTTTTGAATAAACTTAAAAAAAATCCTAATTCCTAAATTAAATTAACTTTCGTTGTAGAAACATGAAAATTTTTTGGCAAAAAAAAAGATTTTTTTTTACTAATATTTGGAAAGTTTGTTTTTTTTAAAACGGCATACAAAATTTAAAAGCGTTTTTAGATATTTTATTGAACGTTTTGTGAGTTTTTACCATTTTTTTTACTATCTAAAAACGTGTTTTAGGCGCAGTAAAAAGGAAAAAATATGCCCTGAAAATATGCCCCATAAAAATTCAAAAATTACTAATTGGAAAACAAAACATTTAACAATTTAATAACAGTTCTATTTCTTAACAACAATCCTAAAATTTTAATCGGTAAATCGTTGACTAATTTTCGAGATTTTACCGTATTTGGAAAAGATAGGCAGTCATGGGCTCACAAAAACAAGGTATAAATTCATATCAGAGACATTTGTGTCGAATATTACATAATTTTATATTCACATCCATACGAGATTTTTGTCTTAAAGGGATTTTAGGGACGGGAACTAAGTTGTTCATTAATGTTAAAAAAAGCTTTTATAGATGGGAGCTTTATGCAAATGTGAACCGATGCGAAAATTGCAGTAAAATATTTATGGGGCGAATTTAATCTAAATGCAAACATAATTAGATGCACACAGAAAACAAATTGGTTGGGAAACGGTTGCAGTAATAAAATATTGATCATGACATATAATTTATTATTGCAACTATTAAAAATGTATAGTTCTTACTGATTTTTTTATTCTCTTGATTATTAAAACGCTATTCCAACTGAAATATGATTCCTTTAATTCTTTTATTAGTTATGATAACTAATTTAATTTAGTTCTAAAAATTAGTACAAATGGTAAGAATCACAACCAAATTTAATACAGGGCAATACTGAATATTGGTAATAGCAATTAAAAATTTGCTTTCGTCAATAAATTTTGTAATATAAATGTTAATTCATTTATTGCAGCTAATTATTGATTGTTGGAATAGTTTCAATTCGAGTACAACAAGTGAAAATATAATTATTCGGAATTCACAACCAAAAAATAGTTAAAAGCCCCAATTGCTTACTAAATTTTCTGTCAAAACATTTGATAGATTAAAATAATTTTTAATTTTATATTTATTAATTTATTTATTAGTAATAAAAAATACAATTAATATCATTAATTAAAAGAGGTAAGGGCGCTAGCAGCTATGGCTTTCTGCCCGGAGGTAAATAGGTAATTAGATTTCATTAACCATGTTAGCATTTAATATATATTTATATATAAGTTTAATGTTCGTTTCGGATAAGTTTCGGAGAAGATGGGAGTCTTAACGAACCCGAATATGTTTGAACGCGCAGAGTTATAGCTGATGCATTTGTCTAGGATGTGGGTGACGGTAAGTTTCTTGTCGCACGTGTGACAGTGTGGGCGGGGAGATTTTTCAAGCAGGTGCTTATGAGAAAATTTACAGTGTCCCATTCTAAGACGTGCACATACATATGTTGGATTCTTTTTGGATATGTTTTTTGGGTAATTAGGTTTAATTCCAAGAGGATTCACGTTTTTGTAAGAATGTTGATACAAGGACCATTGTTCGGCAGTTTGATTTTTGAAATGCACAGAAATGGCGTTGTTGTTGTCGTGCACTTCCCACGTTGGAAATGTTAACAGAGGTCGTATTTTTGCTTCTTCTGCCGCTCTGTCGGCGCATTCATTTTCGAGAATGCCAACATGGGATGGAACCCACATAATTTTAATTGTGCGTTATACAAAGATTTCCTGTTTTAGTAATGATTTGTGATGTTGATACACTGTAGGCGTGGTAGAGTGTTTTGGGAGCTTAGTTAAGCGTAATATAAACACTGATTTATCTAAGAGCCATTGTGGTCCCAATGGTAGTTTTATTTGAATTGGTTGGATATTAAGGTTAAGAGAGTTTTGCGCCCGAAGCTGAACTCAAATCCTCTATTTTTTGGAGAGTGTTTGAAAAGATTTCCCTAGCATTATTGTTGTCTTTAATTTTGGTGAAAATCACTGCACCATCGGCATAAATAGCGTGTTCAATATGATTTATGCTGGTTAGTGCTTTGCCAAATTGCTTAAAGGCTATAATAAACAAAACTACCAAAAAATCGCGATCCCTGAGGAATTTCATTCCGAATGAGCCGGTCAAAAAAAGATATATATTGCTAACGACAATCAAATCTCTTGTTACGAACACCAATTATATGTTAATTCAGTTGCAACTATCATATATTCGGGTATAAGCACAATTTTGTTTCTTATAATCATACTAGCAACTAACAATATCTGTTGTAATGACTGAAAGTGTACTAAAATTCAAATGTTGCTATCAAAAATATTATGCTAAGCAAAGAAATTTTCAGTAATTGTAACCGAATTGTGTGATAGTACATGCAACCGACAAAATTCGATTGGCGCCAAATTCGGTTGTGATCACGAATCTGTTTTCTCTGTGTGGCTTATGGACGCAAAGAGTCCAATTTGGAAAGAAGTTTTTATGGGGAATATGTGAAATTATAGTCCGATTCTCACCATTTACATAGACTTCGTCCTTGGTACAATTAAAATGTATTTACCAAATTTGATCAAATTGTTAACATGGACAGACAACCGTTCAGACGGATGGATGGACATCGTTAGACTACTTTAAAAAGGGATTCTGAATCGTTCGGGTTACTAAAAAATTATCACAGATTTCCATGTTTTACACACATCGCTAAAAACGCATATAATTGATTTTTCTTAGATGGCAAAATTGAAGAAATACGTTGGGTAAACAGGTAGATATTTAAAAGAGAAAAGCCAGAATTTCCCAAAAAAAATTTCATTTGCTGCCAAAGAACTTGTAGCATCTAAAAAATCGAACAACTATCAAAATATGCCTCCAAAAGGCAAATATGCGCTATAAACTTAAAAAAGGCTCTTTTCACAAAATTATGCAAAAACATGCTGCAAACGGTAAAATATGCACTAATCGATGCCAAAAGTCATAAAAAGCTCTAAAACTGATAAATATTTATATTTTTTCTGTCTTCATTGGTCGCGCAATTGCATATTTGTGGTTTCCCTGCTGATAACCATAGTAGCACCATATTGACTTTCAGATTTATAAAGTAGACGTTTACAATCCAGCATATGGGTAGAATTTTTTCTAATTAGCCAATTTATTTTTTTTTTTTTTTTTAGTTAACTTTACCTTTTTATGGTATTTTTACATTAAACAGGGATCTAGATGTGTATCAAGATATTTTACGATATTTTTAGATCCCTGGAGAATGTGTTCATCACATCGAGAATTGTCCGAGAATGCCGGATGTCTCTGGAGGAGATAGCGAGACATTCACTGGTCACCCTTAATTGGATCCCCGGACACGGGGACATACAGGGGAACTGCATGGCGGATTCGTTGGCGTATGCAGGCACCACCTTGAATCGAGGCGGTTCAACATATAATGTAGGTGCTTCACTCCCAAGGAGTAAGCAACTTAAAACGCACAAGTTTCATCTTATTGCCAGTAAGAGGTGGCACGATGAAACTACCTGTGGGGAAACTAGAAAATCTGGCCCATCATAGATGAAAAAAGGATACGGCGGGCATTACAGCTGTCCAGAGGCTGGGGCTCCCTTATAATCACCCTTATCGTGGTTGGCGTATTTAAAATACGCCTGCGACTGTTTCGTAATAGATTAAAGAGAAGGTGAACTTATTTACTTTAATCTATTACCAAACAGTCGTAGGCGTATTTTAAATACGCCAACCACGATAAGGGTGAATGACTTGTGTATAAGTTGCGGCGACGAGGAGGAGGAAGAGTCAACGGAACATCTTCTCTGTAATTGCCCGGCATTCGGATATTTAAGACTCGAAATGTTTGGTCGAAGAGCCCTTGGGGACAAAACTTGTCTCTCTTATGTTGATGTAAACAGGATCCACTCCTTTAGTGAGTCGACCGGATGGCTGCATGGATAACATGTGACCCATGGGAGACGGTGTGACATGGTAACACAAAGGGAACTAATTAATGGACCCACGTGAGCTGTGCTTGATCACGGCTGCCAATGGAACCTAACCTAACCTAACCTACCGTTAGAATGTTAGGAAGGCATGATACTCTGCGCAAAGTAAATGTTTGTTCGTTTACCTTTATTTTTAAACCACTTTTCCAATTGATTTATATGGTCCCGGAAGTATCGAAATGTTTCAAAGCAGTTTCCTTGAATGCGTAGAAAAATGAATCATCTGAAAATGTTGATTTTTGCGTTGTAGATTGGCATGTCTGTCTAAATTGCTTCACTTTGGGACTTTTTCTGCTAATATAATAAATTTTCGACCAAGCAAATAGCCCTGCAATAACTTGTAAATATTTATGGGTAAGTTTTGCTTCAGTTTATGTATTAGGATCTCGTGCCACAACTTAGCAAAAGCTTGAGAAACATCAATGAAAAGCGCAAAACATTTCATTCTTCTTCAATGGTTTTCTTATGCCGTTTAATATTACACGTGTTTGTTCGATTGTGCTGTGTTTTTGAAAAACATTTAAAGGGATTCCTAAAAGCTTTTCAAAGTGTATCTTTTGAAAAAATTTAGAAAAGCACATTTACGAAACAATAACCTTTTTTGTAAAATGATTTTAAACTATTTTTTAAAACTACACTTGCAGTTTGCTTAAGTCATTTTTATTTAATGTTAAAACTTATGAATAACTACCTTTAAGAATTTACTAACTCTTGTTACAAACTACTACGACAAACAAAAGATTTGTCAGCCTTTCATAGTTTTGCTTTGAAATACTTAAAAAAATAACTATTTTTCTTTGTTTGTGTTACAAAGTTTTTTTTTTTTTTTTGATTATTTCATAGAAACATAAAAAGTACTTTTAGGTACTACTTTTCGAATGTGGTTTCAAAAAGAAATACAAAAATTTGTATTGACAAAAAATTTTTAAATAATTTTTAACAATAGAAATTGACGAGGTCATTTTAAATCAACGAGGTCATTTACTTAAACAGCGATCTAAATCAAAGTATTTCATTATTAGAAAGAGTAAACAGTTTTTTTTTTTACAAATAATACACGCCACTTGAGAAGTTTCGTAATAAAACGATAAAATATCGATTTTAAAATCTTTTTGTTGTTGAATTCAAATTTTTTCCACTTACTAAAGTATAATTAAGTAAATGCAATACCAAAAAAGGTGATTCAAAGCAATTGAAAACATTTTCAAATCAATGAAAATTTGTTCATTAAATTAAATAAAAAAGCGGACAGGTGTCCGCATCTTTTTTTACTGCCGCCCTTTTGGGGACTTAACGGTTAAAACCTGTATTTTGGAACTTTTTGTCATCCCATCTGTTCTTCAAACCAATAAACTTAGAAATAAAAATAATGTTATCACATTTGTATCTTATCCAAACAAAGAAAAGAAATTGAGGATATGGACCGGCACGATATGTGCTAAACAGCCAACGAAACAATGGCTCTTTTGCGCGAGAAATTCAATGGCCATGTTATCACGTCTTGGCAATGTTAATTGGCCGCCACGATCATGTGATTTGACACCGTTGGACTTCTTTGTTTGGCGATATTTAAAAGATGAAGTAGTCGTCAATAAGCCAAGAACAATTCCAGAGCCAAAGGATGAAACAATTCGGCACTTTAACGCCATTGAACATCAATATTTTCTCGGAGTCATTGAAAATATTTTGTTTAACACATAATTGTCATAAATCCTTCTATCATAGTAAAAAAAATAAGATAAATGTCTGAAAACTTTTTGTTTTATTAGCTTTTTTGTTAAAACTTAGAAACATAAACTTTGGCATATAAATATGGCCACGAAATAAAAGGAAATGCTCACGAAGTAGGAGGTTAAGAGCTTGTAAAATTAAATTGCCTTAACGAAAGTTCGTTATAAAAAACATGTATTTAATTTAATGCAAAATACTTCATTTAAATAAAAAAAAATGTTAATTAAAAGAAAAAAAACTCTACGTAAAAATGCAAAAAAAATATCTTAAAAAATTTCTTTGATATATGAACATATAGGCATTTCCATGAGAATGTCAAACACGACTCAAAAAATAAAAAACTTTGAATTTTTTTTCAAATATGGTAGAAATAAAAAAAAACACTCTAACTTTACTATGCAGAGGTACTTATAGGTTATTACAATTTTAGAAGAACAAAAAAGAAGGGTTAAAGCAGCTAACTATCTTGTTGATTAATTTTAAGTAACTGCAATCGACTATTTTTCTGGCGATTAAATTCAGATATTGGCAATTTTGCTTTTATAATTTTAAGTTAATGCTACAACAGCAATGCACAAGAACCATGAGGAAACACCAAATATATAAGTCGATTAGCGGTATATTTTTTGGTTTACTTTGGATGCTATTCTAATGTCCCGTACACCATCATTAGTCTATGTTATTTGTATTGGATCAGTCGATAGTGTTTCAAAATAAATATTTAAAGCAAAGTTATTGTCGCAAACAAATATTAAGCTTAAGTTTTTTTTTTTAATGGTATAATAAAAATTTTATAAGGTTGTCCCGTACGATATTGTAAGTAATACAAATGCAACTAAATCTTATTTTGTTATTTTGTTGCATTTAGATTAAATTTGGTCCTAACTTATTTTATTGCAATCAAAATCATCTTATACTACATTTTCATTAGCCCGAAATCTTGTAGATTTGATTTAAAATCTTCTTCGAAATCTAGTGCGTGTACATTATACTTTTTTGACATTATCGAGATTTTGGTTTATAACAAAACAACTGACTAAAAGTTTTATCGTTACACATCCAAACACAAAAAGAAATATACATTAAAAAATTTGCATGACCTTTTATTAATAATCAACGATATTTATTTTATCAATATTTTTCGTCTTTTTTATTTTGTTACAATTTTTATAAAACTTTAATTTTGTTTAACAATTTTTGTTTTGTTTTTTTTTTAAGTGTCATTTTGTTCTTGTGCAGAAAAGTATTTTTTAGTGCTATATTGAAAAAACCATAGTTGCATCATTAAGTACTACTAGATTTTGAGTAGATTTCGTCGAAATCTAGTCACGAAGTAGATTTTGTTTTGTATGGGAAAACTAGTCAAAAACAACTAGATTCGGCTCGAAATTTCGTAAGTACTAGATTTTGCGTAGGTGTAAATGTAGTATTAGCAAATTTTATTGAAATCGGTTCGTACTTGACCTTAACTCCCACACAAAGTTGACTCGCAAAAATTGCTTTTATTGACATATTTTTTTTATAACTGTTGGTATTGGCACAAAATTTGGCTTGAGGATAGTTCTGCATCATGAAAAAATGCTGTGCCGGCAGGTTCAAAATTTGCCATGAGTCCCTTGCTAAAATCAATTAAAGCCAAACAAATTTCATATAGACGAAGATATCTAAATAACATTCGGCACAAAGAACTTTTAAATTAATCTTAACTTCATAATAATGTACATAGGCTCCCCATGGGGTACACTATTGAAAATTTGTTTTTAAATTCTGTTGTGTAGGGTATCATATGGCCGATCTGGACCAACTAAACTTTCTCACTTGTTTGTTTCAAGTTTTTGTATACATATGAATATTTGCAAAACTTATATTTTACTTCTTATAAATACTACAAGAGAAAAATCTGTCACGTTCGGTATGTCACGAACGAAGTTATATTTTGTTTATTATAAAATCATCAAAAAAAAAGGGTTACAAAGAAAAAATATTTTATTTAATTTAAGAAATTAAAAAAAACAACGCCCAAAATTCGATTTTCGCTTATTCCCGTAAGATATGCACAACAAAAAAAAATCTGTCACGTACGGTATGTCACGAACGAAGGTATATTTTGTATTCTTCTAAAATCATCAAAAAAAAAGGGTTACAAAGAAAAAATATTTTATTTAATTTAAGAAATTAAAAAAACAACGCCCAAAATTTCGATTTTCGCTTATTCCCGTTCGATATGCACAACAAGGTGCTGAATCTGAAAAGTTTGTTTTTCTTCAAATATAGAACCCTCTATGGCCGGCTTTTTAAAATGTGGATTAAGTTTAAACTTAGTTTAACGTTGTTTGAAACTCGGCTTTTTCCGACGAAGTGTGATTTTTTTATTATTTAATTAAAGACCAATATTTTGGGCAAAACTAAGATGTTCTGTTTTTTTTATACAACTTGGTAACGGCGGTTCCAATGTGTTTTCATATTAACTTAACCTAGTTTAAATGAGATCTCAAAATCGCAGCCAAAGCTAAGCAAAATGATAAAAGTATTTTCCAGTTACTACTATTTTTACAAAGTCTTAACCTCTCTAAAGACGTACAAATGTCGCTTAGGTACGATGACATGGACATGCACATATACACAAAACATTTATAGGTAGTTCTTCATTTTTATTTTAAAAGTGCTAAGCCGTTGACTACCCTGCAAATAATATTAGACCACCTGATCCATTTTGATCAAATGCACTACTCCATGGACTGGTCCGATGTAATGCAATCATGGACCATGTCATTGTTAAAAAGTCTTTGCAGTGAGACGACATGTCTTCGTTTTTAACGACGTGATTTCGTTTTTAAACGACTTCAAAACTAATCCTCTTGTGTATACAATGGAGTAGTTTTAAAACTACTCCTTTGCAGTTCAAAGATGGGTTACATGGCCCTGCCCTAGGACATCGTAATGTTAAATAGACCATGTTTTTTCCATACGTTTGGGTTACTTTTGGACCAGTCCTAGTCCCTTGTGGGCTACTCTTTACACGCGTGTTTGGACTGGTCCTATTATTTGCAGGGTAGAGCAATAAAAGAAAACACCATAACAAAAACAAACATTGAAATCCAATAAACGTTAGTCCAGTAATCGTTGTAACAACTAATATTTTTTTTATTTTTTATTTTCATTTATTTGATTCTGTACTCACCTTGTGCGTAAATTGCCGTTGCGAGTATTTGAGCTGTTCAATGATTTGGCAGCCAATTTATAGGCAGCACTAGTGCCACTAGTGCCATTACCGCTATTCAATTTACTGGCACTGGTACGTGGCAAACGTGCTGAGGGATTGCCAGTACCGGGTCGAACAGCACCAGTACTGCCAGCCACTATAATGTGGCCACTTAGAATGCAAACGATCAATAGAAGAGCAATTGTTAAAGAAGACAATGACGATGAAGATGATGACGAAGGCGAAGACGAAGATGATGATCGTAATGACGATAATGGGGCTACAAGAGTTGGTGGCAATCTTGTTTTTGTTGTTACGTTTTTTGTTGTTGACAATGATGAAGTGTAAGATGATGATGATGATGATGTCGGTTTTAAAGATTTGGTTGTTTTAGTTGCTAAGAACCTGTTCTTTAGCATTTTGCTGTCGCTTTTGTAAAATTGTTGCACTTTGTAAAGATGATGCTGATGTTGCTGGTTTTGTTTGTTATAGTTTTTGCTGCCGCTTTTCTTGTTGTTGTCGTTATCATTATTATTGTTGGTTATATCAATGTTTAAGCCACCATGTGCTTTCATTGCAACGTTGGCCTTAAAGGCCGACATGATGTTTGATTTTATTATTTAAAAAATTTTTTTTTCTTTTTTTTTGTCTTATTTAGTTTTTTTTTATATTTCAAAGAAAAAATACTCAAACACAATTTTTTTCTTGTTATTTTAACGTTTTGTACAAGATTATTTTTTTTTTTTTCTTATAAATTTTTTTAAAGGTTTTTTTATTTGTAAAATATTTTTGTATTTTTTTTTTGCAACTTTGTGATAAGTTGTTTAACTAAAATTTGAAAAGAGACAAATGCATAATATTAGTTTCAATTTATTTGAGTTTTTATTATTTATTTTGTAATTTTTTGTTTTATTTTTTTTTTGTTTTTGTAATTCATTGACTTTTCGAGCCGGTTTTTTGTAATACATTTACATATTTACAATATTTATTATATTTTGTTTTTTCCATTTTATTTATTTCCAATTTATTTATTTCCAATTTATGTGATTTAATATTTTTTTGCCAAATAAGCTAAGCTAATCGCTTTCTTGTTGAAATGTAAAATAGTTAATAAAGTAAATTTAAGTTTTTATTTAAGTTTACAATTTCTTAAAATATTGTATTTGAATAAAAAAAAAAAACCCCCCGAATCATTTTGTTGGAAAAAATTTAAATATTTAAAAACGTACCCCTTTATAGGTCTTCAAGACCCCTTCATAGAAATTTTGAATATTAAATCATTTTGTCTTAATGCAAAGATTTGCAAAAAAAAAAACATCCTTAAATTATTATTAAACACGGGCCTCTATCCAGTATTTCCGTATTCAGAATTAAAATCAAATTTTGATGTTCTGCAAATTCAAAAAAAAAAACCCAATCTAACCCGAATATATTGCATTTTTCAAAGTTCAAAATACATAAACGGGGTAGTTTTACACACTTAGAAAAATCTATCTTCAAAAATTCCCATGTTCTATTTGTTGAAATTATTTAGTTAAATATGTTCTTAAAATTTTTAAAGTATCTTAATGATTACGAAAACCATATTGGGCATGCTGCCGGTGTCTTATGGTGTTTTCTTTTCTACAAAAAAATGTGCCTTTTTTTTAAAAAAAATGCAATTTGGTGCCTGTTGCTTAAAAATTTTGCTCCCGAAAAGCATGCGTTTTTTTAGAATAAAACAAGCCACCCTTTTCGGGAGCAAAATTTTTAAGAAAAAGACACCAAATTGAATTTAAAAAAAAATGCACATTTTTGTGTAGAAGAGAAAACACCATTAGAATTGCGAGTTCTTCTGTAAACAATGGGCGGAATACAACAAAAGTAAAACCAACAAAATCTGTAACGGGTAAGTAAATACGAATATTCTCTCACTTTGACTTAAATCAATCCCGATAACTTAATTTAATGACAGTTTGTCAAGAAAATGAGTTCTTTCTACGATCTAAGTCATCGCACTGATGACATTTTTTTTATTAAGCTGACTCTGATTCATCATTTCTGTGAAGCCGATGTGTCATCCCGTTTATGACATAATTTTACCTGATGACAATTGGGCCTAGTGATATTAAGGCTGACATCACAATGATGAAAAGTGTCATTGGATCAACAACGAAGACACTTGTCATAGTACTGATGTAAAAATACATTAGCGTTATGACGCCTCTTCTAGCAGTGTATTTACTATAGAACTTATAAATGAAAATATTTACAGAAAAAATTTATTCTGGATGTCCAAATTTATGTCCACTTTTCCGAGCAATTCCTACCGGCCGTATGTTACAAATAACACAAACATTGTTGGCCTTCAATTCGTGAGATGTTGCTGGTTTATCTGCAAAAGCCAGGGACTTGACGTAGCCCCACAGGAAATAATAGAGACAGATATATTTCTCTCAATCAATTTATCGCCAAAATTTGATTCCAATTTGTCGATATTTTCGGTCGCCGTATGGCACGTAGCGCCATTCTTTTGAAGCCATATTTCGCCCAAATGGTTAAAATTTTGTATCTTTTTCAGATTTACATGCCAATTCAGGGTAAGTTTCAGGGTAGGTAAGAATTTGAATTAATTATTACCAATTTCAATCAACTTCCTTCTCCAATTTGAAAACTCTTAAGCTCACAAGTTCACATTGGTAGCAACATTTTCACTGGTGTTGACAATAAAGCAATATTTTTTTTCACTTAAGATAGAACAAGGCAGATTGATGGAAAAAACAATCATACAATTAATTGTTTAACATTTAAATAACACTATGCGACAGTCAACATCGTGATGGGATGAAACCAACGGGAAATGTTATTTCGGTAAAAAAGAAGTTATACGTGTCCCGGCGTTTCGCTGGGTCATATCCATATTACGTATGGCAGCCCTAAAATTTAGGTTTTTATACAAATTTTGATGTTTTTTAGCCCATTTTTTTTTAGCGATATAACTTTCCCCTGTAATTTGAACCCTACCCGATCACTGACCCCTACCATTTGTCGCACAGTGTTATATTATTAACCATAACAAGATCCAAGGCAACCATAACATTGCCTTGGCTTTCATATGGATGACTCATTTAACAATTTTTCGTTAAAAGGTGACCATCAAAAAATTATTTATTTAATTATTCTCCTTAAAACAATCTTTAGTTTACAAAATCTGAATCTACAAATTGTTTGTATTTATGTATTGAAGTTCGATTTCAAAATTGTCTACTATTTAAAAATGTCAAGCATAGTTAAAGAAAAAAAAATCTGCTTTAAGAGGAAATAATCTCAAAACGACAAAAACCAAGCACATTGTAAATTTAGTCTATTAACTAGAATGTAGAACTAATTATATACATATTTTTATACTCGTTTATCTTATTATGAAATATTTTGAACAGTTCTTTACACTCGAGTTTAAAAAATATTTAATTTTTTTTGCTACTTTAGTTTTATTAGAATAAAATATTATAAAAAAAACATAAACTTCCTTTCATTTTTTCAGACAGATTTAAGTTAAAAAAAATCGACTAAAAAAACAGAGACCATTTTAACACTTCTTGTTAACACGTCAATGCATTTTTTTTAACTATTTTTTTTATATTTTCTAAACTCGTATTTAAGTTCTAAACTTATTTTACAAAAAAAAAAATAATAAACAAATTAAACTGAATTTACCTAAAATAAACAAAAATAAAAATTTACCTAAATAAGTCTACTAACAAAGTAAAATTAGAAAAAATAAATGTTTATTTAGAAGAAACCCAGCTCAAAAGTTTAAGTGTGGAGTTCTATAACAAAACGATATATTGGCCTGCCCCACATTTCCTTCAAAATGGTTTTAATTTCGTAGTTGCAATTCAGATCGAATTTTTGTTTGTTTTTAAAATTAAATTTTCGTTTTTTTTTTAAAGAATCAAAATACAAAATCACTTCTACTTTCGATAGGAATTGAGGTCTGTGACAAGATTCCTGATAATTCCAGTTTTTAATACATTTTATTTGTTTAACTAAATTTAAGTCTGTATACACAAAAAAAAAATAAATATTGATTTCAATTGATATTTATTCTTATCTTACTTTTAATTATTTAAGCTTCAATTAAAGATTTCAATTAAAAAATTTCTGATTTGATTAAAAAAATTAATTAAATTTGCATTAGTAAACAAATTAATAGTAACAATTAAATATTTTTTGATGTTAACAACATGTTATGCATAATGTGTTTGATATATCGTCGGTTGATTATTTAATTTTCGTATGTCGTATGTAATTTGTATCCACATACGACAATTAAATAATCAACCGACGATATGTGAACGTTTAATTTACTTGATGAAATTTTAATTGAAACTGATTTCACCTTTGATTAATGGTTTAATTGACAAACAATTGACGAGAATCTTCTCTGTGTTTGGTAGGTCAAGCCTGGCTATAAAATTCCATTCTCTACAGTTTTAAAAGAAACAAATTTAAAAGTACCCCATTTGGGACCCATGAGCAATTATGTACCCGCCGAACGAAAATTATCTCATTGGGCTAAAATTCTTTTAATAGTTCTTTGTGCCAAATATTATCTAAATAGCTAAGTCTAGTTATATGAGATTCCTTCTTAAAGTTATTTTATGAAGAGGTTTCATATGGAAACTATGGTTATTTTTCGACCTACCACCACAAAAATTGCCATGGCATAAGTCATTTTATCAAATAGGAAAATTTATTAGGAAGTTATGGCATTTAACAAGTCTTTTCGGGAGATTTTGCAAAATAAAACATTTTTGAATTAAATTTGCTTTTTTTTCAATACCAACGTAAATAGATAATATATGAGCACAGAAACAACCCAGTTGGCAAAACTGTCGTCAACGATTTATGCACGACATGTCCCTTATCACTTAGGATTTCTGGAAGACAATTATGAGGAAAATGTCGTGGACGACAAAATACACGACATTGTCTTGTGCACTGCCTTTTAAAGAAGTTTACAAGCGACGACATGGCCGACATTGTATTTCAAATTGTCTTTTATCAAAGCCTTTCCACGAAAACAGGACCGACACTGTCTTGTAAGGTGTCTTATATCAACACCTATACACGACAATATGAGGGACATTGTCTTGTATGTTGTCCTTTGTCACAGTGTATCCACGACAACATGACCGACATTTTCTTGTAAAGTGTCCATTATAAACTTCTAAACACGACAAAATGAGCGGCATTGTCTTGTTAGCTGTCTTCTAAACAAACAAAAATATTTTGTTGCCAATAAAAATTAAAAATAATTGTAAAATAACGATAATAATAAAAAACAAGAAAAGCAAAGTAAAGAACATCCGTCAATCAAGTCTGAGAGCTCAAAGAATAAGGTATGATTTTAAAAATATTTATGTTCATTGTCGTGGAAGCTGTAACTCCTGTAACTTCATCGACATTGTCTTCTACGCAGGTGTTTACGACAAAGTAGAATGCATTGTCGTCTATATATTCATCAAAGACAATAGGAACGACTATATGAACGACAGTGTCGTGCATGTGGTCATCAACGACAGGCTGAGTGACATTGTCTCTCTTTGTGTCATGCACGATTTACGCGACACTTGTTTGATAATGTCATCAACGATTTGCATTAGTTGTCCCTTACGTGTCATGCAGGAATTAATATCATTGATGGTTCGTGCACGACATAGCCAATTGGATATTTTCAGGGAAGAAGTATGTATAAGGCTGTAAAATCAGGGATTAATTCTCACTATTTAAAACGTTATAAATAAATTGATATTCAATTATCTACAAAAATGCAACTTCTACTTTCGGCATACGGTTATTATTAGCATACATCTAACCAGCCGGCCGGACGGACGTCGTTAGATTACTTAGGATGTACCAAATAATGTTTTGGCTACATTAAATCTAAAAATCGACTCAAAAAGATGGTTTATGGCCACAAAGCTTCTATTTCGGTAAGAAGTTTGTCATGGGTGGCCCAACCATAGTGCACGATGTTTATTCTGGGTCACACTTTAACGTCAAGTTTTTTGCTAAACTTAATTTGACATGTCTTTGTTTCGGTGTTTGACAAATCCAACCATGGAGAGCCACACTATTGAGCAGCGCGTTAAGATTATTGAAGCCGTTTACCAAAATGGGCGTTCAAATTAAAATGCATTTTGTTCACTTCGTGATTTTTTTTTCAGCAAACCGTGTCGGTAGGAAATGTGAAAAGACCTGGGCATGGTCGTCCAGTTCGTTATGGGCTGTTGGCGTCATCAGGTCGTACTTCTTCAAGAATGAGGTCGACCAAGCAGTTGCCGTGAATAATTTTCGCTATCGAAAAATGATAACGGACTTCTTGTGGCCTTAAATTGAGGATATGGACCTGGACGAAATGTGGTTTCAACAGGATGGTGCCACTTGGCATACATCCAACGCAACAATGGTGAGAAATTCAATGGCCGTTTTATCTCACGTTTTGGCGATGTTAATTGGCCGCCACGAGTATGTGGTTCGACTCCGTTGGACTTCTTTCTTTGGGCATATTTAAAAGAAAAAGTGTAC
Source organism: Pollenia labialis (assembly GCA_949318255.1). Classification (NCBI taxonomy): domain Eukaryota; kingdom Metazoa; phylum Arthropoda; class Insecta; order Diptera; family Polleniidae; genus Pollenia; species Pollenia labialis. The sequence continues at coordinate 41,307,714 of OX439143.1, read as the reverse complement.
GTCAATAAGGCAAGAACAGTTCAAGAGCTAAACGATGAGATAATTCATTAACAACATTGAACATTGAAAATATGGGCCCGTGGAGGTAACGTAATATTAATGCAAACATTAAATTAATGTTTGCGGGGTTCGCTTCATTACCCCCGTTATAATGAAATTATTAAAAAAAATTTTTAAACATATCTCGTATATTGAAAACAAAGCAATTTGGACCAAAATTAGGTACTTCCGCTTTTATCCATCTCTAGATATTTAGACATTTATATTGTCCTTGTATGAGAGGTTCTACGCTCACTTTTTTAGTTCAGCTCGCTGTAAGAGGCACACACCATCACACACAGTTAGCAATTTGAGTATATATTGCGGCAAGATTGTACACTAGACGCTTATTTAGGATCTGCAGCTGCCTAACCTCCACTGCTTTTGAAAAAATACCAGCTGATTTTATTGCGTAGCAACAGCGCCTAGGAATAGTCCTCCTCGGGCCAAACTCTCCCACAAGTGGAGAAAAATAAGCTCTTTCGTGGGATTTTCAGGCAACCACTTGCCGCGACTTTTGGTATCAACAACAACCACCATGTGATCCCCGAAAGTATCCTTTCGTTAAAAAAGCATTTATCCATTGACCATAAGAAAACGTAAGCTCGACCTTGAAAAGTGAAAATTATAAGACTGTTGTCTTGGATACTATCAGTTTTTAATGGGTAATGTAAGTTCCAAGGTGTTCAGATTTGTTGAAGTTGATAACGAAATGCCAGAACATCTGTTCTTCTGCCCTGGAAACTACCAAGCGGAAATTTTTCGTGGGACGAATGAGGAGCCCCACTGAAATTTATGCACAAAAGATTCTTTGGCTGGTGATGCTTATGGCCTTCTACCCACATAATACTTTTACCACATTATCAGAAAGGTAAGCATTTTCCGCAAGAACCATACTAAGGAGGGCCTTAACCAATTGTCAGTTCGGGGCTGTGTGGCCAGGCCTACTGACTCCCATTGTAGCAGACAGGATCTTTGGTCATCCGCGATTTCTTGAGATCTTTGAATTTTGGATTTTTGCCGAATCCCAGCTATTGGCTGCACCTGATTATGCCCCGGAGGCTGTAGCACGAAAAGGTGAAATACCCTTAATATGATCCCAAAACCTCCGGTGACTCCGGTGAGGGGGGAGAGATGAGCGTAAAGTGGCGTTTTACCCAGCTGCAATTTTACTCGTATTATTCACATTGCTATGTTGGCGTTTGATTTTTGCGTGCAGCCATCTTCTGATGAGTTTGCACTTTTTGTTGGAGTGATTTCTTTTGCTTTTTTTGCAAGGGAGGTGCAACGGCCACTTGAAAATTGACAAAGATTTATAGGCTATGTTAAGCGCTACGTAATCAAGAGATTACTGCGACAATTTAAGAAAAAATCTGTAGTTTGGTCGTCTATTGGGGACATAAAACCAAAAGCACACACATAAACGCATGTTAATGTTTCTAATGAAAGATTAATGTAAATGAGATAAATAAATAATATCAATATTAAAAAGATATGAAGGTCAATTATAGACCTACCGCCATCAAATTCTTTAGACACAATTTGTTTTTTATTAAATACAAATTATTGTCTTCATACCCACATTTTGAAGAGATGCATGACAAAAAAGGCCGTTCTGCGACAACAGTGGTAATAGATATCGTTGATAAGATGAAATAGTGTGTGTCATTATTATCTAACAAAACTTGTGTAATTCAACTTGGTTTTAACAAAAAGATCGTGATATGAAAATGAAATCAATACAATGTGCCAGATCAAATGGAAGCATTTTAAAATTTGTCATTTTTAAAAACTAAAAAGCTGACCTCTATAAAAATATTTTTTTTTTTTTTTTAATTATATGATTTATGCAGTTAATAAACAACTGTTTTACCACAACTTACAAATGTTTTGAAAAAAATTATTTACATATTTTATTTCTTGTACTTAATAAAAATATTGATTTATAAAAAAAAATAGTTTAAGTTGAATTGTATCGTTTTGTTATGGAATTCCTCAAATGATTTTATTTCGTTATTTTCTGGTGATTTTTTTTTCAATTCGTTCTTTAATTGAAAGCGACTACGGTGAAATCTCTTATAAACGGACACCGACGGGACCAGTGAAAATCTATCCGTACAAGCGGAATGTTGTCTTAAAAGAACTTAATTCTCGCAATTGGAATGCCATTGAGACCAGAAAAGAGAGAGTCGGTTAAAAAGGGGTTTCCGCTTAAGGGAGATGTTCGTTAAGGGCGATAACACTGTATATTTATGTAGCTACTATTTTTAGTTTTGGTAAATTTTTTGGTTTTTTTAACTTTTTTATTTATTTTGTTGGGTTTTTTTTTGAAAAATGTGTTTTAATTTTTTTTTTTTTTTTGTTCTTTTATGCACATGATACAGGTTTTCAAAAAAATATGTTTATAATAATTTTTGTTGTTGTTGTTAAACCACTTAGCATAAAATTTATTTTCAGTAAATTTGTTTCAACGATTTTTTTTTTTTTTATTTAAGTTAATTTTTTATTTAAAATTATAATTATTAACTTTTTAGAGATTTTTTTTTATTCAACAATTTTATGCTTTTTATCGTTTCTTAATAACTTGTTAACATTGGAATTGGTTAATTCATTTTAAAATAATTCTTTATGTTTAAAGTTAAGTTTTAAGTTAAAAATAGAAACTTTGTTTATAAATAATACAAAAGCAATTTAAATAGATAATTAATTAACAATGATTCTAAATGATTGCCCAAGAGACACCTGAAAGAGATCAATAAATTGCTATCATTTATTTCTGCCGAAATTACAGAGTTTTAAATATACAAATTTGTTTGAACACATTAAAATTGTTTATCATTCAAATATTAACGTAGTATTTGTCTAATTCACAAGATCGTTGTGAAGTCGTATTCGTTGTAAAATCTTATAATTCGACAATATTGTATTTTTGTTGCTGGTAATTTTCATACAAAAGTTTTGTCTCATTAAACGATGGATTTTTTGTGTTTTGAAAAATGTCGTATTCATACCAGGCCTGGGAATGTTTGATTCATTTGGTGAATTGTGATAATATCACAAATTGAATTCTTCTTATTTATTTAATTAAATTAAATTAAAATTGCTCATCAACTAATATTTATTACACAAGGGATCAAGGTTTTTGTTGATGAAGAAATGAATGAAATTTGGGATGCTGAATCTAAATCTGCTCTTAGTTTTTTTCTATCAGCTCGACTTTTCGCGATATACTGTTACGTCGAAAATTAAGGCACTTGTGCAATGACTTAAAACCGGTTTACCATATTCAGTTAACAAAAAAAATCAAAATTTATCAACAATATTATCTTTACGCCGTGCCTACATTGATTTTAAATTTATGCAGTAGTTTTACAGATATCGTTGAAGTTAAAAAAAAGAACAATTGGGGTATTCACAAGATAGTCGTAACGTTGTAAAGTCATATGTCTTGAAATAATTACAAGAAATATATATGACTGCTGTGGGCTACCGCTTATAATTTTGATTTCTACTGTACAGTTATGACGTGTCAATGAACACAGCATTAAAATTTTTATTTTGTTTAAAACACAACAACATTAATTTTAAATAATTGTAAAATATTATTTAGGACATTATGACGATATGACTTGATAGCACACCTTGTGAATCCCCCCAATTTAAAAAGAAAATAAAATTTTTGTTCCTTAAAAATGTATAAAACACAAAAATTCAACAAAAAAAACTTACAGCTTTGGTCGAAAAATATTTTGTTTAACATATTTTGAATGAAACGAGCTTAAGTTCATTGTAATTGGTTCACAACTATTGATTTTATTCACAATTTACTGAAAAACTGAATTAATAAAAATCGCGATTTCCAATTACATCTTAAAAAAAAATTTCAAAATCGCTACATCAAGAATGATGTTATGATTTTTTGAGCTTTTAATTTTTGGAAAAAATTATCTGTAACTAAAAAATTCGAGTTGATGGAAAAAACGGAGATAAGATTTGAAATAAGCAACCTCAAATTAGTAAAAAAAAATAGCATTAAACTTCCAATCAACACAAAAAAAATTTAAATTTTGTTCCTTTGTGTTATCATTTCCATCAAATTAAAACTCCTATACGTGGTTAATTTCATGGTATCGCATTATGTTAACTTTTATTAAAGAAGAGAAACCAAAAATTATATTTTCTTAAACGATAAGCCATACGACAGAGCTTGTGAATTGGTAAATTGTTTTATTAATCATTCACATTGAATAATATTAGTATACGAAACAGTGATGCCAACTTTTCGGGCTAGATTTAGCCCTTTTTTAAGTTTCTGTAATACGAAAAAGAAATTTAGTCCTAAACTAAACAACGCGCAAATTTAGTTTTTATTATTATTTAAAACTTTTAGTGCCGTATAGTTAAATTTGTTTGTTTTTTTTTTTTTGGCAATATCGCATTGTGTCTTAAAAAATCAAATACATGCGAATCGAAAAACATTGAATAAAAAGAACTTCAATTTGGTAGCAATCACTATATTGAATGTTTAAGTTTTGCTTAAAAAATATTGCTGTATCCGTACTTAAACGCTTGAATCGAAAAACGTTTAGTGTCTTGAATTTATTCAAAAGTAAAATTAAAAAAAAATTTTTTCTTCATAAAAATAATTTGATGAGAATTAAATTTGATGAAATTTAGCCTTATTAAAATATCAAAATTTGGATTATTGAATTCTTGACAAAAAGTGCATAAAACAGAAGGAAGGAAGAACACAAAAATCAATTAAAATAGACAATCATTGAAAGCAAATTTCGATCTACCAAAGGTTAAATACAATTTGTTTCAGAGATTGATGTTTGACTATTAACTCCCAGCAGTCGTCAATGGATGTGAGTGTTAAACGGCAAAACCCTCTAAAGAGATTGAGTAGTTGCATGAAAGGATAACCTGTCCGTGAAAGCCTGGGTTCGATTCCCGCGGCTGCCAAGAATGAAAATTATCAATGAATATTAATTGATTTCATATTATGAAATTCCTTTCTTCATAAAAATAATTTGATGAAAATTAAATTTGATGAACTTTAGCCTAATTAAAATATCAAAATTTGGATTAAAAAAAGTCCTTAAACACATCTAAGTCATATTAAATTTAGCCTCAATTGTTGTTAAAAATTTATTCTAAAGAAAAATACGAAAAGTCACATCATCACATAAGTAGTAGTTTATAATATAAAGACGATTTTAGCCTTTTTGTAACAAAAATGTCATCAAAATGAACTAAAATTTTAATTTTTTTACAATTTAATTCTTTTAAGAAAGTTTTTCACATGGAGTCAAGATTCCCAGAAGTTGGTTTCACTGATATGAAACTTTAATTTTTTTTAATTATTGATATAAAAAATTTCAATCATGTTAAAAGTTTAATTTAGCTGCACCACTATATTTTAGAATAAACGATATTTTTTGGGTTAGAACAATATTTTTGATATTATTTTCTTTTTAATTTTTGTTTTTAGGGGATATTTTTATTAATTTTTAAGGCATACTTTTAAGTTAAAACTGCATATTGAATATAAAGTTCTTTATTTAGAGCATATTTCCGGTACCCCTGATAATAACAAATAACAAAAATACCAATAAAGCTACAAGAAAGGTAATATTTATTTTTAAAATTGTACGTTTAAGATAAATTTCTGAATAAATAAAGATGACTATTATATTTAATCCAAAAAAAAAAATAGTTATTTTTACTTTTTTTCAATATCAATTTTTACCAATTGTCAAAGCCCTACTGGTTATCAAACCTAAATTATAAATTAAAATGTAAATTTAAGTATAATTTGATTTGAACATTTGAAACTTTTTTAAATAATTTGTATCGTTTTTATGCCTAATTTAAAATCCAGTTAAAGCTTCAATATAACTTGTTTTAATTTGTTAAGTGATGACAGTTTGCTGCAACGCAATTTTTTTAAGAATTTGTAATGAACTTTTTTTTTTTTTTTAACAAAGTGTACAAATTGCCGTATAGGCCCTTGACCTTGACTTAAAAATCCTTAACTAAATATTATTTAAAGCTTTGTTTTAATTCCTCCATAATCTTAAATATCATTTAGGGCCGTTTTCACAGCATACCGATAGCTTAAAGTAGTCTTTAACCGGTCTTATAAAAAGTGTTCCATTATTAAAACTTTACTTTAGCCCAAAGTGAGCGATAAAGTAAATTAGAATTCAGTCTACCTGGTAGGTTAAAGTAAAGTCGGTAAGTTGTGAAAACAAGCCTTAATGTCTATAATGTTTTGTAAATATTCCAAAATATGAACATCTATCTCCAATTTTTAAGCACCAACCCCTGTATTGATAAACGATTATTGAAATAAACAAACGTTTATTGAGTCACCCCCTTTCAATTTTAAATAATATTTATGAATGCAGGCATTAGAGGTTTAATATTGTATAAGGGAAATGTTTAGACTATTCATTGAGCGACAAATATTGAAATATTGAGACTGATTCTCCGTGCAGATGTTTCATTACTTTCATTTACATTTTCTTTTTATCTGATGTGAAAATAAAATTTTACATGAATATAAATTTTTCATTTAGAATTGAAAATAATTAGTGCTTAATTAGTGTTAATAAGAAAGAACAATATTCAGGTATCTAATGGAAATACATATGGGGGATTCACAAGGTGTCATAAAGTCATAAGTCTTAAAATAATAACATGAAAATATACGACTGTTGTGAACAACCCCTCATAATTTAGTGTGCTATTTTGAATTTAAGTCAGCTGATTTTAAACAAATATAAATTCCTGACTATTTTTCAGACGCAAATCAGAAATAAATTTTATTTTGTTTGTTTTCCAAACAGCAGAGTCCTAAGCCGATCTAATTTAACGCCGCAAGTGTTTTGTTGCAATAATTGCTAGCCGCAGGTTAAATTCGGATATTAGCCAGATAAAAATATACCATCAACGGCGACGGTTACAAAAACTAATGCGGTTCGGCTCAGCCGCTCAGCGCAAGTCTCTTCTGATTAATTACGACAGCACAATAACCATACCAAGCAAAGTTCTATAAACTTGAGGCACTTTTTGCATACAAAGCAACAAAAATTTTTTTAAACCATTGTAAAATGTTAGAACATTGTGACATTGTAACATGATAGCACACCTTGTGAATACCCCAATAGAATTTAAAAACACAACTATTTAAAGACGAACATTTTGTTTTCAGTATCTCGAAAAACTGATACATAAAACAGTTTCCTAAAATTTCCTGTCAATATGCTCTTAAATTTTATATAAAACTAGCATTTAACCCACTACCCCGTTAACGTCTCCCGTTCTTTTATGACCACAGCTTAAGTTTCTAGTTTTTTTGAAAAAAAAAGTTCCAACCAATTTCTACCTGTAGGTTCTAATGCTGGGTACTATCGATACTATATAAAACGATAGTCTAAAAATATCGATAGGAAAAATTTCGATATTGATATTAATATTAAAAAAACTTCTATAATCACAGTTTTTCGCCGCAAGTTTACTTGCTTTTAATTCGCGCACAATACCAATGCTGTATACAAACAAGAAGAATATCAGACGATAGCTCAGCTGGGCTTCTTTATGCTGCTAATTAGAGGCCCTTTTGTCAAAATGTATGTTAACATAGGGACCGAAATATCAAATGTTTTTGTAATTTTGTAAAAAAAAATGCAAATGTAATTGCGAGCATAAGGCAATACAATGAACGACGATTAGAGAAAAAGCCCTCTAGACCGATTACCTTTTGGGTGGAGAATTAAAACCAATTTAAAACATTATCTAAAGTTGCAATTAAATATCTGCCTGCTACTGCCGTTCCTTTAGAAAGGTGCTTTTCAGTTGCCGTTGAAATATTTAATAACAGGAGAAAGTGCGTTAAGCCAAATTGGGTGGACATGTTTGTGTTTTTAAAAAAAATTAAATTTTTTCCTACTCAAGTTCAAACATAAAGTCGATAGTTATATCGATAGTATCGATAGTTTAATCTGAAATATCGCTAAATATCGATAGTAGAAAAAAACACTAATAGGCTCTCATTCACTCCGGACCATGCAACCATTATTTAATGTTTCTTACTTCAAGATTTTAGAACATTCAAAAGGTACCGCATGTAAACGCAAAAGTACAGTGTGGCGCATAAGCAACGTTATGATTTAATAAGTGAATAAATTTTTTAGGTTTTTTTTTTGCCGACTTATCTTTAAAAAGCTTGGAAAATGTATGATGGAAAGACTCAGCACAGAATAAAAAAATCAAAGCTGTTCAATTTTATTTTGAAAGTCAGCATTCAATTATTAAGACGCAACAAGGATCATATCGAACAATAAGCGATTAGGCCCATTTTCACCTCAGTGGTCACGTGAATAAATAAAATTCCAGAATATGGGGCAAGTAAAATTTAACAATAAGTATTCATTTAATATCAAATGCACCCACTTAGACGCATAATATTCAGAAACTTCAAGTGCTGGCATATCTTGATTTTTGGTAGATCTCTGCTCTTTTTTGTTGTTACTTTGATTTAAGTCTTTTATCAATTTTTTAGTTTGCCTAACGCTAAAGCCTTGGGAAATTATTTTTTCTGCATTACTTTCCGCATTTTCAACATTAATCAACGCTCTTGCATGGCTTTTTTTCGTTGATCATTGTTTTTCTCCATCAGCAAGTGACAACATCCGAATCCTTTGTTCGATATTTTTCCGAAAGCGACGAACATTTGCTGCTGAGAATGGCATTCAATGCCGGGCAATAATGCAACATTTTTTAACTGCAGAATGAATGAGAATTGCAAATACATAAAAAATCTTATTTGCAACGATATCAAAGCTTAAACAAAATACCAACAATAAAGAGTGTGTTTATCTTTTCTTACATTAATAACTTTAATTAGAATGAGAATTTTCCAAACATTTATTGTACACAGAAAAAATTATTAGTAGTTTTTTATCAATTAAAAAAATTATTTAAAAATTATTTAAACTTAATTTTGTTTTTTTTGTTGAAAGAAAATTAAAAATATAATTTTGATTTAATTCACATTTTAGTTGTTTTGAAATAAATTTTGAATTAAAATAATAATCAAATACCAAAAAATTATTTCGTTTAAAATAAAATAATTTAAACTTGTGAAATTGTTGTTGGAAATTGTCAAAATCAATCAACACATTGTTTGAAACGGCAAAGTTTTTTGATCATATTTTTAATTAAAATTAAAAATATTGTTTATTGAAAAAAAAAAATATTCAAAATATTAAATTTATACAATTTTTAGTAATCAATATAATCATTTTGGTAATAGGAGCAAAATATTTGTTGCTTGATTCTATGAATTTGGTATAAAATTGGTGATTAGAGAAAATTTTGAATTTTTTCTGTGTAGTTGTAAGTGAGTTAAGAAAATACAAAAAAAGTGTTTGCAATTCTCATTCACACTGCAGTTTTATTTGCTTAAATCTTTGGCTTTTCTAAAATTTTTTTGGAGAATTTTTATTTATGATCTGGCCTAAGCAACCAGTGAAATGCGCATAGGATTAGCTTATCCCATCAACAATAAATTTCAATGTTTTTATCAAGAATAAAAAAAATTGGGAATTTAGCACGACAAATAAAATCTTATATTATTTGAAATTTTGTATTCCGAAAAACTTCTTTGATATGTATTTAATAGATTTTCATGCACTAAAAAATCGAAAATATGCGACTACAATATGCACTAAAAAAATCCAAAATATGCACTAAAAATATATAAAATATACCCTTAAACGTTAAAAAACGTCCATGAAAATTCGTTTTATTTTAACTAAAACAAAAATATAAAAAATTTTAGTATATTTTTATTCAAAAATCTTTAAAAAAAAACTTAAATAATGGTATATTCAGACCTAAAAAATATTTGACTCAAAAATCAAAAAAAAAAGCGTAAACTGGTCGTAAATTGATCAAACTTTAGCTTTATTTTTAATTATTTCTATTGATTTACTAAAATGATTTGTAAAAGATAATAATATTATGTTATTTAGAAACTGTTAAATGATGTTTGATCCAGCCAAACGTTTTGCAAAAGAAAATAATTTTTTAATAAAAGTTTTGGTTGCGTGTAGGACGTTAAATATTTAATATTAATACTTAAGCTACGGTCACACTTGTCAAATAGTAATTTCCTTCAGTTTCAATATTTATTTAGATTATAACACCACATCTTAAAAAAAAACTATTTTTTTGATATGTCAATTAGTATAATTTGTTTATTTTGTGATATTAAGACCATGTTAAATTTCAATAACCACTAACAAAAGTAGGGGTTACGCTTATTTGGTCACATATTTAATAAGTGTGACCGTAGCTTTACTAATTAAAATTTGTGTTCGTTTAAATAAATAAGTACAGTTTTATTTTAAGTAAAATTTTGTATTGTACTTGAAGAATGCCAATAAATTTAAAAAAAAAATTATTTTGGATTCCAGATCAGATTAAAAATATTTGAAATTAATTAATTTTTTTTTTTTTGAAATCGTTAATTTTCTTTGCAAAACGTTTTGGATTTTTTAATTAGTCCACATTGTTAATTTTACTTTCTGTGACTTGAGTATTAAGTGAACTAAATCCCTCGTAATAAGTTTTTGTTTCACCAATATATCCGTTATTTGATGTTATTTTAATTAAATATTTCTTTTAATTTTTTAATTGCTTTAATTGCATAAACATCAGTTACAACAAGCTCTTCTAACATTCTTAAATTTCTCAAAGTTTTTTGAATAGAATGCTGAAGCAAAACCAGGCCCCATCCTGTTACCACTGGCTGTAGTGGAAGGGGAATCAAGGGATATATTTCATTAAAAATTGCAATATTATCGAATTGGTTTCTAATTTCCTCTGCAACGCGGTATAATCCATGTTCCAAGCAAGTAACTTGTAACAGTTTTGGCTAAAATATTGTAACACCATTGGAAGCATTAACCATGCATGGTGCTGCATCGTATTAAAATAGAAGAATCTTTTGCCTAAATCTTGAAATTCTTGTATTTAAAGCAAAGCTCCAAAAGAATTTATTAATAAAATTTAAAAACATTTTTTTAAAGGTTTTTTTTGTGTATTTAAACATTTTTAAAGAACTAGAATCCGGGAATTTATTTCTCATGGCGAGTAACATTTATTAAATAAACGTAACAGAAATATACAAACGAAAATGCTGATAGTGCATAGAAAATATGCCTGTAAAATATTGAAGGTCTTATACCTTTTATAAAAGTATAAAAGTTTTTAAAATTGTTATTTGACTTGGAATACACATTCGAATAATATGAAAATTTGTTAAGAACTTTTTTTATAATATGGAATTTCAAAAAATCACTCAAAAATGTCAAAATATGCAAAAATATGCATTAAAAAACCTTAATATGCTAAAATATGTATTTACACCAAAATATGCAACAATATGCAAAAACAAATCAATGCCATTTTATCGCAAATTTAATGATTCGGTAAAATAATTGGTCGACATCGTTCTTAGACTATCGACAGAAAACATGCAGTTGCATGCAAATCGCATTCCTAGTAATATCGTCACGTTAGTGAGAAAATGAGGTCGGCCAAGCAGTTATCGTAAACGGTGTTCGCTATCGCTAGATGATAACGGGCTTCTTGTGGCGAAAAATTGAGGAAATGGACCTGGACGATATGTGGTGCCACTTGCCGGGCTCTTTTGCCCGAGAAATGCAATGGCCGTGTTATCTCATGTCGTGGAGAGTTTAATAGGCCTTCGCGATCATGAGATTTTGCACCGCCAACAAGCCAATGACACTTCATAAGCTAAAGGATGAGATAATTCGGCACATTAGTGACGTTGAACCTCAATTATGTTTCAGAATCCTTAAAAATATGGACCATCGGATAGAGGAATTCCACCGAAGCCGTGGCTAGCATTTGGCCTGTATTTTATTTCACATAACATTCTCATAGATCCTTCCGTAATAATAAAAAAAAAATGAAAATATTTCTTTGAAAACATTTTTTTTAATTCACAATTAACATCGTGCGTTTTGGATCGAGCACCCTTTAGAAAATTAAAAATTTTAGAGAAGCTTTTAATTATAAAAAAAAACATTAGCTGTTGTTTAAGTTCACATATTGAAACGTTCCGAACCCAAAGCAAAATGAATGCAAATTAACCAAAGTGGTCCATATCTAACTGCAGGCTTAAATTAATTTTAGCATTTTTCAGAAATTTTTTTTTTTTAAATTTTTCATATATTTTGTTTAATTTTGAATAGTTTAAAAATTCCTAAAAATTTCTAAAAAGCAAATCATAGAAATGCTCTGATTCTATGATAGAATTGCAACTGGAAATTGTATTTGTTTAACTGTTTTATTTCGGTTTAAATTTTTCTAATTTTAGATGCGATTGTTTATTAAATTTAATCCTAAAATTAAATTTGTAATTAGTAGACATTCATTCTTTAAAGCACAATTTGTAGGTTAATACTGAATATTATTTCACAGTGTTTAATTTTTGTTAAATAATGGTTTTATGCCACATCTATTTTTTCACACAATTATATTTTTTATAGTTATTTTTCTTTTCTAACACAGTTTTAAGTGATTATTTTTTTAAAAATAATTTATCTTTTTTTTATTTTATAAACTTGATTGATTCTGCACTTTTGTTTAAAATAAAAAATGTATTTCATTAAAATTTATACACATTTTTTGTTTAATTTTTTTTTTTTATAGTTAACATAAACAATTTTTTCTTAAACTATTATTAACCTCGACGTATTATTGAGCAATTTTAAATCACAAACAAATCTTTATTTCTTTTTTTTTTTTATTTAATATTTTTGTTTTTCTTAAACAAGTCAAACTAAACATTAAAACAAAAACACACACAGAAGTTTGGAAAAAAACTTAAACTTAAATAAAAAACATTTTCAAGTCGTCGTCTACACGAAACTTTTGGCAAATAATGAAAAACAAAAACATAAAATAAATAAAAAATTTTATTTTTTTGAACAAATCTTTAGATCCTAAATAAAAATAAGATTTTTCTTTTCTTTACAATATGAAAAAATGTTGACGAGAAGAAAATTTAAAAACAAAAAAAAATATTAACTTAAAACACTCTGTAACGAAAACGAAAAGTGTTTCAATATAAAAGTAAAAATAGACGCGAGCGATTTAAAAGTTTGCAACCGAACGGTTAAATGGTCAAAACAATTCTGGTAACAGCAGCCGTTAATGCAGCAGATATTGGCCACCAAAACGTAACGAAAACGAAAACTACAAAATACTTGAGAAACAGCAACAAAAACAATCGAAAAGAAAAGCGAATTTTATTTCGGTTTTAAAGACAGAAATAAAATAAACAAAAGCAAAAACTCCACAAAAGCCACATAAAACATCAGCCAACCAGCTGTTTTAACTACTGCTTTTAGCAACGGCAGCAGCCCAACATTAAGCCATACAATATTCGAGCACCCAACTATGAGACGTTTTTATGCTCACCGACTGAACAACCAGCCATAACTCCCCACAAGAAGTGTATTATGTTTTGCGGGGGTCTGCGCCACAATTTGGTCGTTTTAAAAGAAAATCGAAATCAAAACAAACTGAAGGAAAATCAAAGCTCAGAGAGAGAAGGAGATAAGAAAGAACTCGCTCTTTGTTAGCCGCTCTCTAAAAAAAAAAAAACTAGTTGTATTTTGAGATGCTGCGGCGAATTCATTCATTGAGAATTCATGTTTTTATTTTACCGTTTACCGTTTACTGTTTTTTATTGCATTATTATTATTGCGGTTGTTGTTGTTGTGGATGTTTTTATTTCGTTTTACGATTTGAATGTGGGCACGTTTGTTTCTTAAGTCTTTTGTTTTATTTCCTTTCATTTGCTTACTCTCAGCATTTTTTTTATTATTGCTGTTGTTGCTTTGTTTTTGTATTATCATTTTGTGCCCGATCATTGTCAACTTTTATTTTCATTTAATCGTTTTAACTTTTCTGTTTAATTTATTTAAATCATTTAATTATTAAAGCATTACAATCGTATTCTCCTTAAAGTCAAAACTAAAGTTTAAATAAATTATTGTTTATAGGAAAAGAGAGAAAAAGCTGTTTAAATATTTCTTTATAATAAATCCCAATTAATGGTAACAACTGATTTAACCAACAGCATCATATTCTAGAAGAATTGTGTATACCGTTTTAGAATTTTCTGGTGTTATTTTGAATTAAAAAATAGTAGGGCAGTTCACATGCGAGTGGTTTTTTCAAAAAGTAAGTAATTAGATTTTTCCATTTGAGCTTTTGAATGAAAACATCTACTTTAAAATTTGCTTTTAATGTTTATTTTAGCACATGTCAATAGGAAAAGATTCTAAAAATGCTATAAGCGTGGCATTTTTCTTAAGCACATCAAGGGTTCTTCATGGTCAAAATTAAAATCATTTTATAGTGCCCTTGTCCTTTTCCGAGAGTAAAAACTTTTGATTTTATATTTTTGTAGCTAAAATTTTCTTGCAAAAACCCCAATTTTCGTAAATGTCATCAGAATTTGGAATTTTTTTAATCATGTATAAAATAATATTTTTATACACTCCGCAATTCGTGGTAAATCAGAGTAAACTAATGGTATGTTCCGACTTAACAAATATTTGACGAAAAAATTCAAACAAAGCGGGACCAGTTATTTGTACACCTTTATTTTTAACAATTTTTCTTGCTATACTGAACTTTATTTTTAAGAATAGAACTGTACAGTGTAATTTAGAAACTGTGCGCCGGTAGGCTAGCTAGAAGTAAGCTAGTCTCTCAGCCTTGGGGTTGCGAGTTCGATTCCCGCCAGACACTCTAGTTTCTTTCGTTTCTTTCCTGCAGACAAGCGTAGAGCTTCGCGGGGATTAGCTTAGGGAATTTAAAAAAAATAAAGTTTGATCTAGACAAACGTTTTGCAAAAGAAAAAAATTGTTTAATAAAACTAGTGGTTACGTGTAGGACGTCAAATATTGAATAGGTGTCAACATAGCTGAAGTTTGTCATTCGCTGTAAAACTTTTAAAAGATTCAGGCCTGTTCTAAAAATCACTTTTACTCAAATCACGTGATTTCAAATCACATGTGCCTTTTAAAATCACACGTGTGATATTTTGGTATTCCGTATTTGTGTTTTTTGGTGTGATTTTTAATTGCCGATGGCAGCGCGAGAAATACAGAAACGACTTTTAGAACACCATAGAACGGGCTCGATTAAGCTAAGGCCACTGGCACTGGCAATAGCTCTGTTTCTTTACTTTTTGGGTTATGTTCGTGAAAATGGCAGTACGAATAAATTTCTCTTATAAAAAGGCAAAAGTACGGGAGCACAAAAAACCAAATAATTTACACAAAGTAGAACGTCAAACAGTATATCTTTTATTTAAAAACTATTTTTTTTTTTATTTTTTTTAATTAACACAACTTTTTTCTTTGCCCTTTTTTTATTTTCTTTATGCTTTAACAGCTGCGTTTCGGACAAGAAAAAGGAGAAGAATTTTATTTTCTCAAAACCGCTCTTTTTAGTACTGAAACACTTTTGGTGCAAATTCTAAGCAAGAGTTTAGAAAGGGACCTAATATCATTTACAATATTATTGTCAATATGTGGATTACACTGAACACAATATCGTTGTTAAAAGAACGAAAGTTTTAAGCCTTATCTATTCTCTTAAGACCTGAACCGATTGTGTAAAAGGGTTTTTAGCTGTTTTTCTACCTTATGAGGTGTAATTAAAATTCGGTTTTTAATATTTTTTTAATTTGAAGTGGTAGAAAAAGGAGGTGCACATATATGTTCTTCAGGTCTTAACGATTAGTTAGTGAGGAACAATATCCACAGCAGTATGGATTTTTCAAACTGTTAAATTCAAATGCAAAAAATAGTGGCTAAAATTCTAAGCACCACCATCTATTGATTTTTTAAGCCCCGTAGCTTAATGCAAGCAATAAAACGATGCCGCGTGTCTTTGAAATTTTTAATAAGTTGAGGTACACATATGTATACCCAAGGTCTTAATATGTGGGATTTTATCGGCCGTATAAAAAGTGTTCCATTATTACAACTTTACTTTCACCTAACAGGTAGGATAACCTTAATCTTCTCTATCGCTCACTTTAGGTTAAAGTAAGGATTGAATAATGGAACACTTTTTATAAGGTTGGTTAAAGTCTACTTTTAGCTATCGGTAAGTTGTGAAAACGGGCTTAAATCTACTTTAATATATTTAAGAGAAGTTCCGTGATTTGAATAAAACTTAGCAAATAACAGGTAAGGAAGTGCCTCCTAAGGATTGCAAGACATGCCCCTTTCTGGAGTTCATGGGAAATAATGGACATATCGTAACAAAATTCTGTAGAGTAGTGAAGGCTTAAAAAAACAGTCATTATTTGTTGTAGTACTTCTTCACACAATCAGTTGTCTATAAGGTGTTGTTTGTTTCGCCTTGTGCTGTAGGTTGTGCTGCGTTTGTTTTCAGGCTCATGAAGGTGGCTATTTTGACTGGGCGAGTTCAAGGAGACCAGGGAACGGGCTGATTGAACCGATGGGAAAAATATTTGCATGGATAGTTGCCATAATGTATGCGTTTACCCCTTTGTATGAGAGCAACCGGTTTACACAGGTAGCAATTCGGATGTGTACAATCGGTCGGAATCTAATCTCCGCCGCTTTTGGAAAATCCAGCAGCACCTGCGGGATAGCAACAGTACCTTTCATGAATCAAAAGCTCCCTTGCAGTTCCGGAACTCAGTTCATGCGGGCTTAAACGCATGAGAAAAGCAATCTTTGTGGTAGAGAACTTTCCTATGAATAAAACAATCCATGAGAGTGGACAACTTCTTCTTTTGCTCTCGACTTCACATGAATTCACCTAATCCAAGTCTGACAATTTATCCGACACACTCCACACTTCCCCATCCACATTTCCTTGACATTTAATTCATTCACCAAATGCAGTTCTCTATCCTCTAATGAACACACTTCACTCTTACTTAAATTTGGTTTCTCGACTCTTTATTCACTCACCAAATTCAAGTCTTCACCACTTTAACAACACACTGCACGGTCCTCGACTCCTCATTTATTCACCGAATGCAAGTCTTTACCCTTCGACCAACTGATTACCCACGATCTAAAGAAACCTGTTAATTTGTAATTTCTGCCGGAATCCAGGTTTTGGCTTCGCCTAATTTCCCTGGATATTGCAACAGCTGAACGTGAAATATTCTTAAGATGATCCCCTCAAACCCCAGAGGGAAGGGCATTTAAACAGGTGGAGTTTATCGTGTTGGCCCTGGTTGCACGTGAGACCGGAGATCGACGTATTGTCATCAATTCGCACCCAAAACGATTTGCGGGGGTTACGTCAGCCTGATTTTAGTTGGGGCAAGACCACTATGATCTTTCGTGGAAAATTTAGTTCTTCTGAAACCACTGTATAGGGCAATCATCTAGAACAATATTCACTCTGTAATTGGTAACGGCTTCAGCGATTGCGTTAGAGTTTTATGTCTCTGAGGCGTGTATGGTGCGCTCTTTAATCTAGAGCCTCTCAACGGCAGTCGGTTCTATGTACCGGATTGCCTCGAAGGCTGGAACCTCATTACTTTGTGTCTTATTTTCGTCCAAAAGCAATTTGTGATAAGTTTTTCAGTAACATTTAAAACTATACGAGTAGTACCAACATATTTACTTAGATGCGACTTGGGGGAAATTACAGATTCACTATTACAAATAATATTGCATTTTCCTTGTAGGAGAGATACCATCTATGAATTTACTAAAATGAAAGTCTATTAACTTATTTTGTTAATGCAAGGCCTGAATCGAAGCAGGTTTGTCCGCATAAACTTTCGAGTTTTCATATCCCCACAGGAAAAAGTCTAACAGTGTGATATCATCCGATCTTGGCAGCCAATCGACCGGCCCAAAACGTAAAAGTATGTGCTCACCAAAGTGTTTTCTCAATAAATCCATTGATTGATGCGATGTGTGGGAAGTGGCGCCGTCTCGCTGAAACCAAATGTCGCCGAGATCACGAGCTTCAATTTAAGGCATCAAATAGTCGGTTATCATGGCACGATAACGGTCACCATTAACGGTTACGTTCGCACCGGCATCAGTTTTAAAGAAATATGGACCGAGGTGTCCACCGGCCCACAAACCACAACAAGCCGTTGTTTTTTCCGGATGTAGTGCCAGTTCTTGAATCTATTCAGGTTGCTCTTCGTCCCAAATGCGGCAATTGTGTTTGTTTACATACCCATTGAGCCAGAAATGGGCCTCCACGCTGAACAAAATTTGCCTCGAAAGCGTCGGATCTTCTTGGAACTTTTCAAGAGCCCATAGAGCGAAGCGATGTCGCTTGGGAAGGTTGAGTCTTTCCATTATGAAATGCCAAACAATACTAAAAAAAAAATAACATGACAGCATGACACGACTCACAGGTGATCTGTCAAAAAGAGGCTATTGAAAAAAGTATCTATACTTGAATCACCCGATATTTAACCTACTCCGTAACATCCGTATTAGTACTGGACTTATCTTAACTTGTGTATCAGTAATAGAACGATTTATTAGATTTCTAAAACTCTACTGGTACGATTAAAGACAGAGCACAAGAGAATTTATGAATTTTGGTATAATTTTAAATCACTTCGTTTTTTGTTTAAGGCAATTTAAATGAAAGCACCAACTGCAGCATAATTTAATACTTTGTTCAAACTTGAAACCCCTCCAAAAATACATTTTAGATACTTGCAAGACTTCAAGTATGAACAACTAAAGACCAATAATGCCACAACAACAGCGCAAGTTCTTGTAAAATATTCATAAAAAAAGATTTAGTTAGAAACAGTTAATAATACAATTAAGGCAATTTTTTCTATGTTTTTCGACAAAAAAAAAAGAATACAACAATAATAAATACATTTAAATTTTTTTTTTTTTTTTTTTTGGGACAATTTTCTAAGCAATTCAAAGATTTTGTTACTCGCATTTGTTCGTAGCTTTACATCAGAGATACTTTTCGATACGTAGATAGACAGACAGATAGATGGATAGAGAAAATGAAAATGAATAAAATGCCTAAAGTAAAGTACATGCGAGTTTAACTATTGCACTGTTATGGCCCAGTTTTCATACGGGCAATTCAACAATTCACATTGCGATTATAAATTGTCCAAGTTGGTGATTTTTAAGTTTTTTGTTGTTATTTATTTGTAATACGCTACATTATTTGTTTTTAAGAAAGTAATTAAAGTTTTGTTAGCTTTTGTAACATTAACAGCCAGTTTAACCAAGTTCAGTTAAAAGTAACTATTAGTTATAACTGGCAAAAACATATTGTTAACTGGAAGTTAAAGTAATAGTTAGTGCTAGGTTAACTTGGTAAAATTGGCCGTAAGTAAAACAAAAAAATTTTTATATGTCCCAAAATAATTTCCAATTAAAATTGTTGTCATAAAAGTTGTCACAACATAAGTTTTGTATAAAATATATTGTCATAACATGAATTTTTTTTATAGAAAATCCTATTTCAGCATGAATTTTTTTTAATTTTTTTTCCAAATCTTGTCAGAAAATTAATTTGTTAAAAAAAAACTTGTCCCAAATTTTTACCATTACACGGATTTTCATTTAAAAGTCTTTTAACAAAATAACTTTTATATAAAAATTCTTCACACAAAATGACTTTTTTATAGAAAATATTATATCAGAATGAATTTTCTAAAGAAATCTTAGATTTTTTATAGAAAAGTTTGTCACAATTGTGATTTTCTGAAAAAACCTTGCCACTATTGTGAGTATTAATAAAAAATCTTTTCACAATTATGATTTTATAAAAACAAATCTCATCACAATTTTGATATTCTGGAACAAATCTGTTCACAATTATTACTTCCTACAGAAAAAAAACTGTCACAATTATAACATTACACATTAAATCTTAATACAACCATGTCTTTTTATAGAAAGTCTTTTACCGAATGTGATTTTCAGTTAAAACTTTTGTCACAACTTTATTTTTTTATTGAACATCTTGGCGCAATTGTGATTTTTGTGGAAAATATTGGGACAACTTTTAATTTCTATAAAACAAAACTTCTCATAGTTATACTTTTAATATATAATCTTGTCCCAACTGTTATATTTTGAATCAAATTTTGTCACAAATGTGATTTTCTACTGAACGTCTTGTCACAATCTATTATATTTTTAAAAAAAAAACTTATCAAAATTATGATATTCTATTTTTAACCTTGTCACAATTATTATTTTCTATAAAAATGTTTGCACAATTATGAATTTTTATAAAAAAAACTTGTTACAGCTTTGATTTTGTTGGTATTGGATTGGTATTTTCTGTAGAAAATATTGCTACGACGTTATTAGATTTTTATAGAAATGATTGTCACAATTGTGATTTTTTGTTGAAAACCTTGGCACAATTTCGAGTGTTTAAAGAAAATCTTATCAGTCTTATACTTTTTCATATAAAATCTTGACACAACTGTGATTTTCTTTTAGAAAATTGTGTCACAACTGTGATTTTCTGTAGAAAATCTTGTCCTTATTGCGGTATTTTATAAAAATTCTTATCTTAATTTTTGATTTTTCCATTGAAAATCCTATCATAATTTTTATATTCTAAAATCTTGTCATAATTATTTCTTTCTGTAGAAAATATTGTCACAATTAAGATTTTATGTAGAAAATCTTGTTATAAATGTGATTTTTTATATGAAAACTTGGCACAACTGGCAATTTTAATATAGAAAATCTTTTTACGACTGTGATTTTCTGTGAACAGTTGTCACAACTGTATTTTTTGATAGAAAATCTTGTCAAAATTCAGATTTTTTATAGAAAATGTTGACACAATTTTAAACTTTTATAAAAAATCTTGTTACAATTATATTTTTTTATATAATCTTGTCACAACCGTGAATTTCTATAGAATATCAAAACAAAAAATTTTGTCACAACTATGATTTTCTAAACAAAGTCGCATCAATATTATGATAGTCTACATTAAACCATGTTAAAATTATTATTTTCTATATACAATCTTGTCACAATTACAATTTATAATAAAAAAAATCTTGCAACAACTGGGATTTTCTGTAGAAAATCTAGTCACGACTATACCTATAATTTTCTGTAAAAAATGTTGTCACAACTGTAGTTTTTTATAAAAATTATTGTCAGAATTGTGGTTTTTTTTGTTGAAACTCTTGGCACAATTTTGAAATTCTCCAGAACATATTGTCACAATTATACTTTTCCATACAAAATCTTGTCATAACTGTGATTTTTTTGAACAACTGTGATTTTCGTGTTAAATGTGATTTTCTTTAAAAAAATCGTCACAATTGTTATTTTTATAGAAAATTTTGTCGCAACTGTGAATTTCTGTCAAAAATTTTGTTACAACTATTATCACAATTATGATTTTCTATAGAAAGTATGATCACAATTATGATGTTCTACAAAAAAATCTTGTCACGATTATTTTTTTTCTATAGAAAATCTTGTCACAATTATTTAATATATAAAATCTTGTCAAAACTAATATTTTTTATTAAAAGCCTTGTAAAAATTAAGATTGTTAATAAAAAATTTTGTCGCAATAACGATTTTCCATAGAAAATCTTGTTACAATTATGATTTTTAACAAAATCGACTTTTTTTTTTAAAAAATTTGTCACAATTTTGATTTTCTATAGAAAATGTTTTTGCAAGTGTGAGTTTAAAAAAAAAAACTTGTCACAATTATTATTTTTAATAAAAAATCTTGTCACAATTGTGATTTTTTATAGAAAATCTTTTCCCAATTATGATGTTCTACATAAAACCTGGTCGCAATTTTGATTTTTTTTAGAAAAACTTGTCACAACTTGAATTTTTTTAAATAAACAAGAAAATATCCATTTAGTTCATAGAAGAGTTACCGAAAAGTCGAATTGGCTCATTCAATTTTTTTTTTATACATTTTAATTTAAGGTCTTTATTGTGTCGTGCACTGGTACTGGATTTGTAAAAAGTTGCTTTATGTATCATTTCGTTTGTCGAAATTAACTTATGAGGATTTTTGTCGTTACAACGCTGTTTGTTTGTTTGTTTATTTGTTTAGATTTTTTCTCTTTATCAAATATTTTTGTTTCGTTTTAGTTTTAGTCTTTTATTCCTTTTGGTAACACTATTGGGAAATTATTTTGACAAAAACTCAAAAGATGTATGTCTCTTTTTTTTTTTTTTTTTTTTTTTTGCTGTGTCCATTTGTTGTACAATTGTTTTGTCTATTTGGGAACAAAAATTTACGATTTAATAACAGATCAATCGATAGTGTTGAGTAAAACAGACAAAACTAGCAACAACAACAACAAAATCGTAAAACATTTGTTCGACAGAAATATTTACTTGATTTTTATCTTTTACAAAAAAAAAAAATTAAATAAATGTAACAGAAAAAACGTTTTGTAGTTTTAAAAAACTGTTAACAAAATCATATTGACTTGAGGTTGAGCTGACTTGAATTGTCGCGGCTTGAATTAAACTGAATTAAATTGCATTACAGCGGATGAATGGATGCAGAGTGTAAAGTAGGGTTTGGATTTTTTTGTTTCATTTTCATTTTAAGATGCTGAGTTTGTGGCAGGTATAATTGTGTGTTGATTTGGCCTATGAACTTGCAACTTTCTTTTAAATTAAAAAGATTATAGACGTTAATATTGTGAACAAAAAAATAAAAAAAACCTCCAAAGAAAATTGAAAATAATTTTGATAGTTTTGTTAAAGTTTTCAAGACCGCTTTTTACAAAAGAGGCCAAAGTTTAAAGTTTCATTTTATAGTTTAAAATTTACAAAGGAAAACAATGAGATAATTGTTGCTGAGAGAAAATTTATTTATTAAACAAATGTTTAACTTGATATGGTTTTTAGCTCATAATATTTTCAAATTATTTTTTAAATGTTTATTTTATTTCAGACTTGGAGTTTTTAGTTCCGGCAATTTTTATGAGATGTGCCAGCCAGTTATGAAAAACTTTGTAAAAAAAATTATTATTCCTGGATATCGAATGAAATCGATGGAGATTCTCAGTAACATTTTTTTTAAATCAACGTAGTTTTTTCTAAGGTGAAGAGAAGTTTTGTTAAAGATAAGAACTCAAAATATGAAGTATCGTTTGCAAAATTCTTTCGATTTTAATTTCACTCCACAACATGGCTGATAGTTAACTTGCATATATATTTTTTTGTAATCCCTTTTATTTGCCTTTATTTTAAGCTTCTACTCTTTGGGTTTGGTTAATTTATTTTTTTAAACGTTTTACTATTTCGTTCTTAAAATCCACTATTTTGTTTTCACTTAAGTTTTTAAGGCGAATCTAACGATATCTAAAATGGCAAAATACAACCGGTTGAAGATACGAGGTAATAAATAAATTAACAGTCTCTTAAAAACAGGTAACTTATAATCTATCACACAGAAAACAATAGAAATCGATTTCAATTAAAAAATTTCTGATATTAATAAAAAAAATTAATTAAATTTGCACCAGTCAACAAATTAATAGTATAAATATTTTTTAATTTACACAACATATTCTTCAGCAAAGTTGTTGATAAAAGTAAACGTTTTATTTACTTGATTAAATTTTTAATTAGAACTTGTTTTATTTTTGATTAATGGTTTAATTGATAAACGTCAAAGTAAATATGAAAAATGTGCCATGTTAGTACCAAATTGCTTACGTATGGAATCTGACATGTATCACGATTTACATAATTTGTCACAAACACACACACACACCCCCATAAAAAAGGCACTAAAATATGTTCAAAAGTATGTGAAATTAAAATAAATACAGAAGGTAACAACACGTAATTAACATTGTTTTAATCCATTATTGGCCGCTATCATAACAAGCAGGCATTTTTTAAATCCCGTGTTCGACCAATCTTATGGTTGTCCTAACCACTGGGTGACAAATAGTGCGCTTACCAGCCCTCACTTACTGCTGACGTTAAAGAGATTGAAAGTAAAGCGTTATAAAACATACCCTATTTCTCTGTTCTTTTTATTGTCTTTTCTAAAAATTTATAGTCTTCCATTAAACCACTTGAATCTCTTTTTGATTTTAAAAAAATTTTAAAGTCTTGTTAAGGTCTAGTATAAAAGGTCTCAAAAAATCATTTTCTTTATCCAAATCATTCACAGAAAAAATTATTTTTCCAATTCAAACAAAAAATTTGCAGAATCAAAACATTGTTTGTCTGAAATCGGTCCTACAAACAAATTCGCATATTCAAACAATTTATTTGCATTTTGTTTTTGGAAAAAAAACACTGGTTTTTTCAAACAAATAATTTACAGAATCAAACAAAAAGTTTACTGAAATTCATATAAATTTCAAACAAATAATTTTGCTGAATCAAACAAAAAGTTTTTGCACAAGCAATGGCGCGCACCCAAGCAATCACTGAAAGAGATGGTGAAGGCAGAGCAGAGCGGCGGCTGGCTTTGAGACACCTTTTTTTTGTTGGAATAATTTTTGGACGCAGTCTTGTTTTTATACACACAATGTTTTTCTTCATCACTCACTGTTGCTGTATATCCTTTCCTTGGCTAAAGAAGAAGAAATGTAACCAAAAACGTCAGCAGACCGACTCGATATGTTTTCATCATTCTGTTTTTGTATTTGATGTATTTAACTAAACAGTTTTTAAAAATTAAATACGGGATTTTGTTTGTCATTCTTTTTTACCAACTTTGAAACCAACCAAAAATTTATTTTGTTTCTTATAATGTTGTTGTTGTTTCTGTTGTTTAAAAAGAGTGAAACTTTTTTTTCACCTGTTATTGTTTTTGATTTGTTTTTACTAATAACATCGTCGCGCTATTTTATCATCTTTCTTCTTGTTGTACTTTTTTAAAGCATCCATAAATAGAGTGTATGTGTTTTGTGTTGTTGTTCTTGTATTTCACATAAAGAAGTGTTGCTTACGATCAAATAAAAAAAAATGCAAAAAACGACAACATTAAAGACCTTTCCATATTTCATACAAAATTATGAAAACTTGAATAGTTGCCAACATTTTTGTTGGTTAAATAAAAATTAAACAAAAATATTAATTGAATCAGTAAAAAATTTGTAGAAATTAAAAAAAAATTCAAACAAGCGTTTGCTTGAAAATAATTCGGCAATAATTTTTTCTGTGTTGTGGTAGAAGTTCTAAATATTCTAAAAACTAAATTATTTCCAAACTCTTTGGTTTCATTATTTGTACTTAAATATTTTAAAAAACTGTAACTGGAAGGAAATGATCCTCATGGAAATCGAAAACGTAAAACGAAAGAATTTGGCAGTTCTTTTAATTAAACATTTAATCAAATTTTTACAACTTTTGTTAAAAAAAAGCTGTTTAATAGAGCATTATTTGTATAATAATTGTGATAAAATTTTTTTATCACAGAAATTTTATTAAAAAACGACTTTTAAAATTCTTTCGTTTTACGTCTTCAATTTCCATGACACCCCTGATAAAAAGGGATTTAAAACGTACCGGGTTGTATTTTACATAAAACAAAAAAACGGATACTGTGAAAAACTAATTTTCGGTTAATCAGTTAATCGACACAAATTATTCGAATTATTCGTTAATCAAAAATAAGCTAATTTAAATTATTTGAACAGTTAATCTCCCAAATTAAATCGTTTGAATACCCAGCCATCCGGTTGATTCAATGAAGGAATGGATCCTGTTCAAATCAATGACAGAGATGTGTTAAGGGTTCTTTACCAAACAGTTTGAGTCTTAATTCTTCGAATGCCGGACAATGACAGAGAAGATATTCCGTTGAGTCCTCCTCATTATTTCAATGTAAGGGAGCCATTTTAATAACAGCAATTAGGTTTCTGAAGTCTGTACAGCCTTAAGGTGCACCGTAAAAGGGGTTTAATATTTATTATGTGTTATTACAAAGTTTTCATATACTTTATTATGTTGAATTGCATTTAATAAAAAAAAACAACAAACAAAAAACCATAAAAAGTGGAATTATATTGTTTTGTTATGGAACTCCTCAACTGTATCATGTAACTTTTTTTTACTAGTTTTTTTTATCATTTATAATTATTTATAATTTAATTTGTAATTATAATAAAGGCTACAGCCTTTATCTTTTTTAAAATCATTAACCCAATTTAATGTTCATTTTGATCATCAATATTGCATTATTTTACTTAAAGCATTTAATTAAGATAGTAAAATTAAATTAAATTATTATTTTTCTAAATTCCCACAGATTTCAAAACATTTATTCAATTATGAGCTTAAAATATTTAACTTCCTGCTTGTCTTTACATGTGTTGTAAAATTGTTAAATGTTTTTAAATATTTTGGGATAAAAATCTTCTTAAACAAAACCTTTTTTTTTAAATTCAATACGAATACCAAGATTTGTGTGATGGTCAGCTTTAAATAAACAGCAACGAAAACTGCTTTTATTTATATTAAACTCTATACGCCTAACCATAATATGCATAGCCTTGCTTAACCTACTGTTTAAAATTTACAAAAAGTCTTTTAAATGTATTTAAAAAAACAAACAAAAAATAAAAAACATTTGATTCCGTACGGAATGTGCGATTAGATTCGCACATTGCTTAAGCAAATGGCAGTTTCATAAAATTTAGCAAAAAGTTTTCTTAAGTTCAATGTGGTTTTCCTCATATAATTAACATGTATTCGCACATTTGCTTAAGCCAACTCAAGCACATTGTGGTTGGGAGTTATAAGGGCTAATAAACTGAATACTTTTATGCTCTACAGTTAACCAGAAAAGTATTTTAGTAGCTCAGGAGATATTTAATGTTAGTGGGCTTGGATTCTTTAGCATCCGGGACGTTACATTAAGCAGTAACTCAAGCAAAATTAAACTTTAAAAGAAAAGTCAGTCATATGATTTATTTTCATTTATTAAATGTTACAAACAGTCTTCGAAAATAAACACTTAATATCGTTCCTTAGTGTTCGGTTTGATAGATTTGTGGAATACACAAATGCTAATAGTGTTTGTGTACAAAATCATAAAAAAAATAACGTTACCCTGTTAGTAATCTTTCGAACACAAAATTAATACTGTTTTTATCAAACTCAACAAAAGATGAAAACATTCAATTCCGTTCGGTTTTTTTTAAAAATTCACATACTTCATTGTGTTCGGTTCGGATCATTAATGTTCGTCCCTTTTGGAACATTAAAATACAATGTTTGTCTACAGTATCACTACAATTGTTTTGTTTTTGAACGAAGAACAGAACAAAATATAATGTTCGGCTCCATCTTGAAAATAATTAAGAACGGTATTAAGGGTTGTGTGCATCTACACAATAACTAAAAAAAACGATATCGTTCTTGGGTGTGTGAGCCGAACGCTAAATAATGTACTGTTAATTTTTAAACGCTGGTTACAAATACCATTACAAATTCAATTCTTAATTTTATTTACCGAGCAGTTATAGAGAGCAGAACATATGGCGGGAATTGCACCCACAACCCTCACACTGATAGACTAGATAATTACCAACTGGCCGACCGGGGTACGTTCCTCTAAATAATTATTTCAATTATTGTTACATTAAAATGCCAATCATTATAAAACTTCGTTTCATCGGTCTTCGCCAGTGATGTAAATTTTGCCCTTTTTGGTCTAGATTGAGCCCGCTTTTAACTAAAACGACGCAAGTTCCGAAATAATTTTACTTTTAAGCTTAAGCCTGATTTCTGTAGTACCTTTATCTTTCGAAAATATTTTTCACTTCAAGTGGGACACATAGAAAAAGCAGAGTTGCCAGTTTTATTTTATACCTAATCCCCAAAAATCCCCCAGATAATTTTTCCAAAATAGTTTTCAAAAACTCGAAAACTGTTCTACTTTTGACCATTCTGACTTCACATTCCGATTCAGCGGACAATTGTACATAAAGATTATGTGTCAGATTCATTTGGTCAAGACTTTGTTGAAAATTTGTGACACAGTCTAATTATGCATCAATTGTCATTTCAAAAACTTCAGATAAAATATTCTGGTTCATCAGCCAATGCAATTTTGTTTTACATATTGTTTGTTTGAAAAAGTGTTAGCATTTGAAAAGATGGAATACATTTGCAACAGCAAACTAAATTATTTTAAACGTGTTTATTAATTATAAGAAGAGCTTCTAATAACTCATACTGCATTATGTTGTTTTCGTTTCTATTTATTGCAGAAAAGACTCGATCACAAAAGCGTTAGTTGTTGGTCAAGAAGGCATATTTAAAACTATTTCAGCAAGCTCTTGGTATGACAAAGTTTTCCAACCCAAAAATGGTTTAATATTTACCCACGTCTTAAGCAACCCGGTCTTGCCATTGCACAAATAGCAATAATGATCCCCAAAAAACCCCACCGAAAAAAGTGATCTTCCCCAAAAAATCCCGTGAGTATTTTTACGAAAACTTTATCCCTTATTTACAAAAAAAAATTCCCAATTTGGGGATAAGTCCCCAAAACTGAGAACGCTGAGAAAAAGTCCTATGTTGAAATGTTTGGCACTTAGAATACAAGCATAAGCAAGATTTGAGCCTAAGTTTAGTCTAAGAATTTTCAATTAATATTTTTCATTTTATATGAATTAAATTGGGATAATTTAATGCACCAAATAAATAAAACAAGGATGTTAAAGTAGTTTTGTAAGGTGTCCCATTTATAGGGGGACTAACTCTAACCTCTGAAGATATTGAGTGGTTGCGATTGAAACATGCATGAGTAACCTGTCCGTAAAAGCCTGCGTTCGAGCCCGCGG
This sequence comes from Pollenia labialis, assembly GCA_949318255.1. Taxonomy (NCBI): domain Eukaryota; kingdom Metazoa; phylum Arthropoda; class Insecta; order Diptera; family Polleniidae; genus Pollenia; species Pollenia labialis. The sequence continues at coordinate 41,278,775 of OX439143.1, read as the reverse complement.
CAGTCAAGAATGAAAAATTTTCAATAAATATTATTTAATTTTCATGTTGTAAAATTCCTTTTTTCATAAAAATAATTTAATGAAAAATTAAATTTGATGAACTAAAAACCATAGACAGTTCAACAAAAAAGAAAACACGATTCTATTTATTGGGAGTAACTGTATTATAATAAAGACATCGAAATGCTAGTTAATAAAAAGCTCCCCAATAAAAAATTCTGCTTCAAGCGAAGCTTTATTCAATGCATATGGGTCGATTTCAAAAAAACCGCAATTTTTGTGTCCCCGTACTTTACACTTCTATTTTAGGTAAAAAAAAAACCCAAAAAAAAAAACAAAAATGTCAGAGTGATCAGCGAGGAATATGTAACAAAAAAACGTAATTCTCAAATTTGTATGTTTGTTTTTTGTTTATTCAGAATGGTGTTTTGTTTCTCCCTCTGACTCCTTCCATACAAAAGCATGTGTCCCCCGTTAGAATTTTTAGTAAACAAAATAAAATAAAACCAAGAAAAAAGTAAATATGCAACATTTAATAACAGTTTTCGAATTATTGCGTTTCTTTCTTGTGTTTTGATTTGTTATAGTCGTCAAAACTGAATTAGTGCGAATTTGGCGTTGCAAACAAAGGTTGTCCCCACAATTTGCATTGAGCGTCACTTTTTTATAATTCAAGTAATATTACTAGTTTTTAATTTTCATTTAAATAAAGTAAACAAAGTAAGGAAAGTACAAACTTTAATTATTACAAAAGTGAAAAAGCAAAAAAGCAAAAAAAAATTAATTAAAAAAAGTATCCATTTGCGTAGTTTTTGTGAACACCATGGTAAGGGCGCGATAAAATTTCATGAGCGTCACGCAAATTTTTTTAAAAGTGAATATATTAAATGTAAAAAATTAAAGTTGACAATCATTGTTCACATGGTTTCAACTCATTTTTTTTATAATTTGTGAATTTGAGAAAAAAAATTGCATACGAAAATAAACCAAAATAGGCAAACATTTCATGAGCGTCACTTTTGATATATATTGCTTCATAGCTTAAAATGCTTAATTTTGATTTTATTTTTTTATTTACAAGAGTTAAACAGCAAAATTAACGGCGGTTGAAAGAGCACGAAGATATCGAGAGAAAATAAAGCTCGATAAAGCGCGTAATGGCGAATGTAAAAGAAAGAAGAAAGAAAGTAAGGTATAATCGATATTCACCATATAATTACAAAATCCAGAGGTGAATTGATTTACAATTCTCGCTCGTGCTTTTGCAATTTAAGCCTCTGGGGACCGGAAACTTATGCAACTGCCACAAACTTAATTCGAAAGTGCTAAAACTGAATAAGAATGAGAAAAACAAAACCGTTTGTCATTTCATAAAGAATTCTAATGAAAATTTATAAATTAAATTAAGTTAAGTTATTGTTTTGCGTCAAATATTTACATATGTGTATAAGTTTCTGCAAGAATTACTTCCTTTTTTCCATTTTTGTTAAAGACATCAAAGAATATGTACATGTTTAGTTTTGTATGAAAATTTTTGTTTTTTGAAGAATTTTTGTTTTTTTTTTTAATTTAATTTTTGTAAAAGAATAAACTTTTTTTCGTTAAACTTTAAATTAGGCATTCTTTTTTGTTTACGTGCAACAAAATCTATTGATCGTCACAAAATATCTTGAGCGTCACACTTAGATTTTTTCCCTTAAAACGCTTATAATTGCAGTTTTTTTTAAATACATTGTTACATGCCTATTACTTTGCAAGTAACCTCTAAGTTCAAGTCTTTTTTTAACAAAAATTTACATATTTTCATCTTAAAATTTTAAAATAACTAGTCACTTTTAAAAAAAATTAATAATCAAAGTGAATTGTGATTTTGTGTTTATAATCAAAAAGGTGGTTTTCACAAAAGTCAATCTTGAGAAACAAAAGAACATCGTAGTAAGCTTGAATTTTAAATATTTTTGCATTCTTAGCGATTTCTCATACATATTTGGTGTGTGACGCTCAAGATCGAAATCATAGAAAACCTAAAAAAAATCAAAAAATATTGACTTTTTTGAGAGCCTAAAAGTACCACCGGATTCTTCATCAATTTCTACATAAATTTGCCACTCTTACAGGCGAATTGAAAAAACTTTAAAAATAAGCAAAAAAAAACTCCATGTGTACGTTTTTTTTGAAATTGACCCATATACAAACTGGTGAGTGTAGCTATAAGATTTACTCACTGAATGTTTTTAACAGTTATTTTTTAGTATTCTCCCTTACAAACCTGCTTCGTAGTAAGGGAATGTCGTGGCACTTGAAATGTTATTTTTTTTTCATAAAAGTTGTTGTTGTTTAGCGCATAATTGTGCGCTTAATTTTTTTTTTAAATGTACCATTAGTGATTCGCAAGATTATAAAAAATTTTATTGGGTCGTCTATCAGTGTGACAGTTTGAATTCGATTTGCACCAGAGGCTCTGGTCTGTTTCACTGCAATGGGTTGAAAGGTATATTACTTTACCTCGGTATTCCTCGCATTCAAAAAGAACTATTAAATTTAACAAACGTTTATTAAAGAAAATATTTCATTGAAAATTAGTTTTTTAATTATTTATTAAATTTAAAATATTTTTTGAATACAGGCCATAAAATATGTACATACATAACAAGTAAGAAAGTATAGCCTATCAAGCCCGACCATATGATACCCTACAGAGTGTATGGCTATATGAATAGGGATCTATCTATTGCATTTTGAATTTCATTAGTTTCGGAGAGGTAGCAATCGCCACCCTATGTCCCCTCGTGGTCCTATTTATAAAAAATGCATACCTTATGTGTCCATATAAATATTGATCTATTTATGTTTTAAATTTCATTAAAATTGGTTTGATAGTGTGGCCAAAGATCCTATTCCTTCTTTAAAATTTCGACAAGAATACATGGGTAGCCAGCCAGGAAGCCGGACGGACATCTTTAGATTATCCTGAGTCGATCGGTATACTTTAAGGTGGCTAGGACCAATAAACACCAGTGATGACAATTAAACTTCACCTCTAAGTCGAATTAGCGATGTCCGTCCGGCTGGTTGGCTGGCCAGCAGGCAGGCTGACTGACTGACTGTCCATGTAAATCGTATGCGCAAAGTACAGGTCGCAATTTTGGAGATAAGTTGATGAAAGTTGGTACATAGCTTCAAATTGGCGCAAGGGCCAATCCTATTGCGCACATAAGCCTGCTAATTATGTTGGTATTTAGATTAAATTTAGTTCAAACTTATTTTATTGCAATCAAAATCTTCTTACCAAATTTTATTGGAATCGGTCCATATGTGAATTGCTCCCAAAAAAATACTACCCTACGAAAACTTTTTCTGGTAGGTCTTAAACTTCCCACAGGTCCCATATAAACACCGATCCTTAAATCTCACATAGATGAAGATATCTAAAGAAATATTACATGAATCTTAACCTGTTAACATAATTTTGTTCTGACGAGTGCATGACTGCCCATTGGTCCCAAATAGGGTACACTGGCAAAAATTGTTTGTATATGCTGTGGTGTAGGATATTATAGGGACGGGCTTGACCGACCATTCTTCCTTATTTGTTTTTTATTCATTTTGAATCACTTGATTCATTTTAAGCCCTTAATAGTAGTTTTAATAGGAACAATTATTCAACATTAGCAACAACTTCTTTACAATAACTTCCCATAAACGTATCATGAACATTATTTTCAACATTAAAGCACTGGATGATGGTGTTGATATTGAAGCTCGTTGCGATGACGTTTGGATTTTTGTTGATATTTGATGTTTTCCATTTTTTTAATATTGATGATTACTGCTTGACTGGCTGGCTGGCTGGATGGACATACATTTGTGAATGATTGAATAGATGAATGGACAGATGGATGTTTATATACTAGTAGCATACCATATCTACTGTTAGTTGGCCTTTAGTCAGTATAGAAACGCTGGCTTCTTCAATCAACATTCAGCTTCTTGTTTTTAACAATGATTTATGGTTAAAGATCATTACAATTTAATGGATAATTGATTGGTTTCATGTGAGTACATGAAACGTAATTTGTTAAATAATTCTTAAACGCAGAACACAATCAAAAATAAATTTACGATTTGATGTAATGACACAAATTAAAGAGTGGCTTTTAACAAGTATTTTAGAAAAATTCAGATATGGATTTTTTTTAAAAATCTTCTTAATATTTATTTTACACGTTAAAGCACCATAAGAAATTATATGACAGGATAATTTAGGAAGAATTAATCTTTTTAAGCAAAGTATTGTGAGAACTTAAAACAAAAACAGCTGTAGTTTTTTAATAAAGCTTAAACCACAAAACGGTAAGCTGTGTTCACTTCAAATATCGATTATTAAATATCGAAAAAAAACTATTTGTAGTTTCTGAAATAATAGTTTAATAGCGCTCAAATCTTAGATATGATCACTCATCAAAAATCAACTTTTACAAAAAAAAAATAAATTAAGAAAACTAAAAACCGCTTAAATAAAGAAAATTACTTTAATTTGTGATCACTCAATATTCCCAAAAAAAATTTATTTCTTATGAAAAAATGGAAAAAAAATGTAAAACGTAGTTTCTTCAACAACGCTCAGATAAAAAAAGAACGCTTATCTGAGATCAACGATATTTTCCAGCAAAAATCATTTTTTCGATATAAAATGTGTAAAAACTTAAAATGGCTATAATTTTTTTAATAAGGCTCAGATCAAAAAAAGGACTTTAATCCTAGACTCATATTATATTTATCAAAAAAACTATTTTTTCATAAAATATGTGAGACAACAGCCATAGTTATTAAATAACGCACAAATCGGAAAAAGGATGTCCATTTGCGAGCATTCATATTTTCCAACAAAAATCATAAAACATAAAATATGTGAGAAAACTCAAAAACGGCTGTAGTTTCTGAAAAATTGCTAAAATCGAGAAAATGAATTAAGTCTGTGATCACTTATAGTTCGCAGCAAAAAAAAAGACGTTTATCTGTGATCTTTCATATTTTCCATCAAAAATCAACTTTTTCAAAAAAAATATGCAAGAATACCGAAAACGGCTGAAGGCCTAATCACCAAAAATCCTTTGTACGTCGCTTTTTTCAATTGACACCAACGTAACAACGGAAGAGTGGCACATAATGAACACTTTGTTGACGAACCGATACAATTAATTTTTTTAATATAATTTGAATCTTGTGTTATTTTTGATGTCACGAAATACAAGAAATTTAATGAAAGCAAATAAAAAAAAGGAAACTGATCGGTTTCCATAACTCGTAAACGTACGTTAAAAGTTAAAAGTGGTCCGACTTAAGTACTTTACGTTAACGAAAACGTACGATATGGGACAAAGCTCATAAGAAAACCAGTATATCAACTTAGTTGTCAGTTGGATAATTCTATGTGACTAAAGGCCCAACTATAATATGCATAAGCTGGCTTAAGCTACTGGCAAGAATTAACAAAAAGTCTCTCGATAGCATTTAGAAAAACAAAAATAAAATAAAAAAAATATTTTATTGCGTACCGAAAGTGCGATCTGTTTCGCACTTTGCTTAAGCAAAGGCCAGCTTCATAAAATTAACCAACAAGTTTTCTTAAGTTCAATATGGTAAGACACATATAAATCACACGTATTAGCACAACTGCTTAAACCAACTTAAGCATATTATAGTTGGGCCTTTAGCCTTCAGATCGAGAAAATTACTTAAATTACTTTTTATGAAAAGCATGACCAATAAACTTGTGTTACTTTAAGAGTACTCCTAAGCTCATCGAAAAATGCATCTTCATATTGATGATGCCCTACCATGAGAGCTGTGACATCAATGTTATTACGAATGGCATCAATGAAGCAAAACGTGACATCAATTCAATGACGAACGACATCAAAAAATTTTGTCATATTTTATGCGTCATCTATGCTATGACTAGAGTGACATCAATTCGTTGCCACATTTTGTGTATTGCAAAAATTCCCATATTCTTTATGATTAAAGTATTTAGTTAAATACATTAAATTTCTTAAGTAAAATGATTACATTCAACATTTTTTATTTTTCGAATTTATTCTATGAGCTAAATTTCAGTTATGTATTTTATAATTTAGCTCATAGAATAAATTCGAAAAATAAAAAATTGTTGAATATAATATAAAGTAACCTTCGGAAGGAAATAATTCCCAGTTTCTATTTGTAAATCCATATCGGGCATGCTGCTGGTTTCTTAAAATGTACAGTTATTTTGTTAACAGAGGGCGAAATACAACCAAAGTGAAACAAACATGTTTAACGGGTAAGTAAATAATAATATTCTCTCACTTTGACTTAAGTCAATTCCAATAACTCCTAATGAGCCCTTGCTCCGATGTTACTGAGTGATCAACTTATGACATTTTTTTATTAAACTTACTCCGATTCGTAATTTCTGTGCCACCGATGTGTCATCCAATTGATGACATAATTTCACCTAATGACGATTTGGTTAAATGATGTGGCTGGCGTCCCAATGATGAGAAGTGTCACTCATATTTCCCAGAAAAAAATCGATTTTTGTTTTCGTATAAAATGTGAGAAAACTAAAAACGGCTGTAGTGTTTTAAACGCAATTCTGATCGATAAAAGGCCTTTAATCTGTCATCAATCATAATTTCTATCAAAAATCAATTTTTTATTTTTAATATGATGGAGATCTAAAAGCGGCATTAGCTTTTTAAATAACGCTCCGATCAAAAAAAGGTCGTAAATCTGTAATCACTCGTATTTTCCATCAAAAAACATTTTTTTTCTTTTCATAAAATATCTGAGAAAACTATAAACGGCTGTAGTTTAAGTCAGTATTCAAAAATCAACAGTACATAAACACCCAAGAATGATATTTTTTTTTTAAGTGATTGTGTAGACGAACACAACCCTTAATACCGTTCGTAACTATTTTTAAAAAAGGTCCGAACATTATGTAGTCTTCTGTTCTTCGTCAAAAAACAGAACAATTGTAGTGATTCTGTAGACAAACCTTTTATTTTAATGTTCTATAATGTTTCTTTTTTAGATTTGTAAAAGAAATGAACAAACAAAAAATTTTAGCAACGACCGCACCAGGAACAGCTTGCGTGTTTTGTGTATGTGTTTTGTTTGTGTTTGTGTTTGTTGTGTGTTAATACCGTTCGTAACTATTTTTAAAAAAGGTCCGAACATTATGTAGTCTTCTGTTCTTCGTCAAAAAACAGAACAATTGTAGTGATTCTGTAGACAAACCTTTTATTTTAATGTTCTATAATGTTTCTTTTTTAGATTGTAAAAGAAATGAACAAACAAAAAATTTTAGCAACGACCGCACCAGGAACAGCTTGCGTGTTTTGTGTATGTGTTTTGTTTGTGTAAAATTGTTTTGCTGGCTTTTCGTTTTTTTTCGTAAGTGTATTTTGTTTTTGTAAAAAATTTTTGGTTTTTTTACCAGTCAAAAAGGACGAAAATTAATGAGCTGAACCGAACACAATGAAGTTTGTGGTTTTTTCAAAAAACCGAACGGAATTAAATGTTCTCATCTTTTGTTGAGTTGGAGAAAAACAGTATTATTTTTGTGTTCGAAAGATGACTAACAGGAAAACGTTTTTTTTTTAATGATTTTCTATACAAATACTATTAGCGTTTGTGTTTTCACAAACCAACCACTATGGAACGATTTTTAATGTTTATTTTCGAATGCTGGCTTAAGCCGCAGTTCAAGAAGAATTCAAGGATTTCATTTCAAAATCATATACGTAATAAAAGCGATATCAGAGAGTAGAGATTTTTTAAAACAGAAAACCAAAACCAAAACCATAAAAGTTCATGTACTAATTCTGTGGTATTTTGACAAAGCATCTTAAGTTGAGATAAGATAGCAAAAAAATGTTTATCAAATAATCTTACAAAACCGAAATCAAAGCAATGTTAACAAAAATGTTTTTTTAATGAAAATTCGTATGATTAACAACATTTTTTTTCCTCTTTTTTAAATTTGACTTGAGATGTTTTGTCAAAATGCCACACAATTGTAACATCTAAATTTATTTAGATAAATAATCAGAATTTTTCTATTTTGTCCGGAATTCATTAAGAAAATTAAATTATATTTCAAGCCAAAATAATCGATTTGACTTCCTTATCTCTTAAATGGTTTTGAACTTTTTTTCAGTTTTCAAATTGTCGTTGAAAAAACACTAAAATTTATACAACATTTTTTATGATTTATGAGCTTCCATTTGGGGTTGTTGTCTGCGGCCGTTGTTAGCTGATGAGCTTGTGTTTGCCTTGATTGCTTCTTTTGACTTTGCTAATAGTTTTAAACGGATTTTTCAATAGCCCGACGACCAAAAACTATGACAACAACAAAAAGAAAACATAAAATAAAAGAACCATTAATATCTTGGATTTCCAAAAAAGTGACATTAACAACAACATTTTACGTCATTCAGCTAAATGTCATTTCGCTAATTAACATAGGAAAATCTATTGGTGGAACCAATTTGTTAAGTGGAGTAAATAATTACTTTGGAACATACATATAATCTGCTCTAGCAAATAAATTACTATCTGTCTGATGCAAAAAAAAAAAGTTAAAATCCACATAAGTTAACCAACACATTAAGTCCAAACTCTTTTGCTGGGCCAAATGTTTTGGTCAAATATTGTAAACTTTTAACTTTTTTCTCATAAGAGGGTAATTCATGGATTGAATTACTAGATTGAATGGAACTAATGAATCTTGCTATGACTTGATAATGCACGGTTTAATAACTTCCATGTTCATTATATGGGCTATTTGAAAGTATCCGGTAAGCAGTAATCATGGACTTTACAATTGTTATTGAACCCTCTACCACGACGACTGGTGAATGGGGGTATATAAAGTTTATCATTGCGTAAGTAGCATCAAGAAATATTTACTCATGTTCACATATACAGTCAAACCCTGATAATTCGTACCCCGTTAAATCGTAATTCCCGAAAATTCGTTTTCAAATAAATAAACTTCTAAAAAAAAATAATTTTTATATATTTTTATTCAACATATTTTTATTTTTCGAATTTATTCTATGAGCCTAATTTCGAATATGTATTTTATAAAGCTTTTTTGCAATAGTCATTTCTGAAAAATTGAAGGAATAGGACTATTACAAAAAAGCTTTATAAAATACATAACTGAAATTTAGTTTATATATTTTATTTTTAACAATTGTTTTCTAAGTTTTTTTTATCGTTTTAGTAAATAAATTAAAAAACCCCGTTAATTCGAAAACCCCTATAATTCGTAAAAAATGCCCAATCCCTTGCGATTACGAATTATCGGGATGCTACTGTAGTATTTTATACGGGATCCTGTCGACTTAGTCACGTTCGTCTCTTTGTCTGTTAAAAACACGCTCATTTCCGAACAACTCCACAGTCGAATTGTGTCTTATTCTCCTTAGCCGTTCGGGATTAAAATCTAGAGCAATGGCTTCAGTAGGAAAAGAGTTAGTGACAAGCGCAATTCAACAATTTCTGTAAAAATGTAATTCTCAAAAGATTCATGATTTGCTATGTCAAGTCAACTCAAACAAGGTGTTATGACATGTTTTGTCAACTCAAACATACTGCATGTCATTGCATAGTCGTTGTACGCTGTCACCGAAACTTGAAACACAATAGCAGAGAGAGGGTTTTAATCATCATTTGGGCTGATGTTTGTAACATCTTAAAATATTGGTCCTAGACCAACCTTAAAGTATACCGATCGACCCAGAATTACTTTTTAAGTTGATCTAACGATATCCGTTGGATCTATTGAAAATAATTCCGCATAGCCCTAATACCTGCTTCTTTCCCGAAAACAGTCATCCTTTTTTATTTTTTTTTTTTTTTTGTTAGGACCAGCACTCAGGACATGACCCCTACTAATGCACTGCATTGTGTTGGAACTAGAAGAATAGGTTATAGGAAGGAGGATAGATGGAGTAATATTTTTAGACATTCGACTTAAACTTATTCATATTGAAAGTTAGAGGGAAGTTTAGCGGTAATGCGTTGTAAAATACACCGCCCAATCGACCACAAAAGGATGCGTGTACGAATTTCCTGAACTATATTTCATTAGAACACATCCCACTGTAGTTACGATAAAACAGGGAATTACAACACACATTGTGGCAATGCTTAATGGAGGCAATGGAATTGCATTCCCTTATGTTACCAATGAAAACCTTTGACTTCTCCTGCACCCGGTCGAGAAGCTTCACAATAGACTTTAAAGCACCAGACCACGCATAATAGTTGTATTCCATTTGCGGCCGGAGAGGAGATCAGATGGATGAATAATTATGAATTATCTCTAGAGGGAAGCGAACTAACACCAAAGTAGTCTCGTGATAGGTCTTTGGTGGTGGAGACCGGTTCTAGTTCTAACATTTTATATGAAGAAGACCTATCACTTTTAGATGGGGTTGTCATTGGAGAGGGTCAATTGGCACCATTTGAACAGTCACACATCTATTCTCAATGAACGCGTTTAGTGTCAGTTACTACAATGTAGTATTATTTTAATACAACAAGTCCTAGAATTAAATTCAAGAGCCAAATTTTAGAAAGTACCAAAAAATGTGTAGCAGCACCGCTGAAGACTGTACTGTAATTCATTACTTTTTCTACCTTTTTGTTCTGCATAAACCAGTTAAATTATTCTCAATGTACCCTTAACGTTGTTTACTTGGCTAAATACCATCTCTACTTCAGCATTTTACGATGGAAGTGAGAGCAACTTTATAGTAAATTCTGTGTTAAACCATTTTATAAATATAGAATTGGAATACTTTTCCTTTATTTTGAAAGATGTTTAATCATCAACGTTTTTGAAGATTTTCAACATTTGTAAAAGTAGTAATTTAAATTAAATACGTTTCAGTGGTTGGAAAAGTTTATTTTACTTTTATAAATTTTTATAAGAAAAATAAAAAATATTATTTTTAAAGAAAGAAAAAAATTTAAGTTGAAAAATAGCTAAACTCATTTGTTCATGGTTAAAAAAGTTAAAAATGGATAAATCTAGCCACTAAATGGCTAAATTGGCAACACTGGTTATTGTAGACTTATCTGAACTTTAACTAGGTGTAGGGGAAACCGTGACAATTTCGGAATGCAGAGGCATGTTAAGTAACTTAATAAGTCGTTTGTTCGATTTCTTTTTTCACTGGCCATGAGTTCTTTCTTTTTGAACTTTTTCTATTTTCACAAATCCCAGGACCCGTCTGTTAGACCAATTGACATAAATTTTTTTTTTAATTTTCGAACAAAATAAAATGCTTATCAAACACTTGCCACAATTATTGTTGTAATAACTTTTTTTGTTTATACTTATTACAACAATTCATTGTTTAATTTACAACAAAAGTTGATTGCTTTGCTATTGATTGACAGCTTTTAATGAATATGACAACGGCTGTTGTTTGTGTCAACAAACAGTCACTAAGAGAAAAAAAATTAAAAGTCACTTAAGTTACTCCTTCAACAAAACTTCCATAGAGGTTTCTTTTTTTTATTTTGTTGACAGATCAGAGTTCCCACAGGGAGCTTATAAATAGAAAATGTTGTTTGCGGTAGTACTACTATAAAAGGTGTTTGAACGATAATGCTTTTTATTCTCAATATTTCTATTATTTAGTACAAACGATCTAAGGTTTACTTGGTTAAATGGACTTGCTCCCACTTAGATATAAACATAAACACTTAAAGGAAAAACGTTTATTTAGGGCAGAGAATATTATAAAAAGTTTTTTTTCAAAAATAACAGACTATAAAAATCTAACGTAATGTAAAAATTGTAAAACGAACTTCTTGAATGGCATCTAAAATTCATTAAAAAATTTATAGCAAGGAAAATTATTCAAATCGTGTTAAAAAAGAATCGGTAAATTCAGCTATCATTGGACTGTTAGTTATAAGCAGACCGAAACATAAATGGAAATATTATGGAAACATCTATGCAATTTTTTTGTTAGGCCTTCCTCGGAGGGTCTAACCTAACGGTGCTATCAGGTGAAGTTAATGCGTCCTCCAACTCTTATACGTGGCAATTTACGTGTTTTATCTAGCTATCCAAACTCTATTGCTGAAATACAGCACCTTCTATTGGTAGACACTGTACCAAGGGAAAACATCTCCACAATGGGTCGAAAATAAGCCCATTAAGCTGATATTTTTAAGTCCTCCCTAATCTTGATGTGAATAAAACCTCATCAATTACCAGTCCTGTACCGAAGATCCAGGACTTACTTGCTTTTCTGTTGCCAGATATGGATCTCTATATAGCCGTAATCCTAAGAAGACAAACCTGCCAATTATGTTCTACCGAATTTTCTTAATGGATATCGGCTGAACCTTTATCTCCGAAGGATGTCATACCTGTGATTCATTCTTTTTTCTAAAAAAAGAAGACCTTTCCACTTTTTATTTTGGAATATTTAGTATTTAGACGATGAAATACGGAAAGGTGGAATATTTATAGGAAAGGATTTACATGTGTAGCTGATAGGTAGGACTAACCCCGTGGTGGTCTATAAACTGTGTGTAAGACACTCGCCTGCTTTTTGGCATTCCAGCATAATATGTTGCAATAGCACCGGTTACATCCGCCAGCAGCCCGAACATCCCACAAATGGTCAAAAATCAGCCCTTAAAGCTGACTTTTAAGATCTTGCTTCCCTTGTAATCAAACCACATCAACCATGTAATCCTAGAAGGGCCCTCCACCAATAGTCAGACTAGGGCCAAAGTCCCAGGGGCTACTCTCCCGCGTTACCAAAGAGGATCTATTAGCCGCGCTATTGAGAGATCTGTCAATTTTGCCGACTTCCAGGTATTGAATGAATCTGATTTCCTCCAAGGTCGTACCATCAAAAAGTGGAATATCCGTTCACACACAGACGGCCAATCGCTATCGACCGGTACATCGCAAACAGTTCGACTGTCGATCGCAGACAACATTTACTAGATTAATATCAAATCTTTTAATTTAAAATGTGTAATAAAAATTTAAAAAATTGTAAGATGTAGGGAAAACATCATAAAATGACAAAAAAAAAACGCAAATTTAAAGGTGGCGGAAATTCCGTAGGAAACTTGAATTATTTTTTGACAAACGATAAAGCTTCCTGGAGCGATTTCTAAATCTTTTGCTTGCAATTTTTGCATTTTTTTGGGAAAAAACATGAGCAATTAGAAGATTTAGGAGTGGTAACAAATTTAAATTCCTTACGGATCTAATTGGCCATTACAACTCGCTTAATTAACAATTACAAGGAAAATGAAAAACTGTTATTAAATTGTTAAGTTCGGTGAATGCTCGCTCCTAAAGCGAAATTAAATCTTTGTGCTTCTCAATTAAAAAGGCAAAATTTTAAATATGAACATACATACTTACTGTTAAATGTAATATTAATATTTTTTGGTTTCACCCTTTCCACAACTTTGTACAAAATATTACGGCAAATACCTTTGTGGAAAATGTATCTCCTTCATAACAGTAATTTGTGGCTCTATTAATACATATCTTAAAAAACACTCCTAAAAAGCGCCAGGACGAAGATGAAATGTTCTACAAAAATGTTGGCCATGAAATTTTACTACATATTTATGTCAGAATACATAAAAGCCCATAACTTTACACAAGCAGCAAAACACAGCCCAACTCAATATTCATCTTTAATACATTTGATTGCTGTAATGGCGTTGCACAATGGCAGATTTTCGAAAAAATGCAAATATTTCTCGATTTTGTAAACGGCTAGTCAGATTAAAATAAAATTTCAAATGGCAATTAATGTCATGCATTCGAGTTTAAGTTTTTGATTTGGTCTCTATAGACATATTACAAGGGCCGCTATAGGTTTTCAAAGTAGGGCACATCGGGTATTACAAAAATTAAAAAGACCCTGATTTCTTAATTTTAGCCTGATTTTAAAACTGATAAGAATACTACAATTGGCTGCTCGTTAAATGTAAGTGAATCGCACTACCCAATCTTGGTAGGAAAAATATTCTTAAAAAAAAACAAATTTTTGTGGATTTTTGGAAGTTATGTGGGAGTTGTGGGATTCTTTTTGAAATTTTTATAGAAATTTTAGCTGGCTTGCTTAATTATTTCGCATATATTTAGTTGTTTAAGTTCATTATGCAATATTAATTTATTTAACAAGGTTTCTTTCAAATGTGCTAAATTCCCATTTCATACTATTGAGAAACTGAAATTTATTGTTGAAGGGATAAGCTATTCCTATGCGCATTTCACTGGTTGCTTAGGCCAGATCATCAGGAAACTTCATCCAAAGACTTTAGAAAAACTAAAGATATTATACAAATAAAACTGTTAAGCGAATAAGAATTATAATTATATTTAGTTTGTATTCCATAAAAAAAATTAAAGGTGGTCACGTCAAAAGTGTGCGAAAAAGCAAAAGTGCAAAACCATTACAACAACCACATAGACAATTGATCCGCACAAACGATACAAAATTGTTAAACAACAGCTGACTTTAATTCTTGAAAATCAGTGTTGTTAACGCTTATTGTCATTCAAAGAAAATTTAGTGTTGAAAATTGCTACAACCGTAGTGAATATCGCTTGTTAGTGCAAACTTTGCATTCAAAATTACCACGCTAAGTACACATTAGTATTGAGTGTAAAACGTAGCTATTATTTTGTTCCATTGTAACTTGGAAAAATGTATCACTTTGTTAGGGTGCGTGTAACCTGATAAATATATTACACAATTAGAATGCATTATTATTTTTTATAAAAGAAAACACCATAAGTAAGTGCAAGATTATCAGAGTAAAAGCAAAAAAATTGCAATTTTTAATGGAATTGCCAAATTGAAAAAAATACTTAAAAAGTACTCATTAAATCAACTCTTCACTAAACGAAAACGCAGTAATATTAAAGTACATTTTTTTCTTTGAATTAAAAAATTATAAATTGTAGTGTTGATGATAGATTAACTTTGTAAAAAAAAAAGAAAAAGCGTTAAAAAAAATGGAAGAAGCAGAAATAATAAAAATACTGGAATTTTTGTCTGAAAAAAATTTCGAGGTAGAAAAGTTATAAATTCTACTTGTAATTAAATAAAATTAATTCTTTTGTGTATTTTTCAATAAACTTACGGTCCAAATTTATAAAAAAAAATGTTTTTAAATAATCGCAAGTACATTCATTTTGTGATATTGTCAAATGGAAAGCGCGCTATTTAAAAAAACAGTTGTGGAAAAGCTGAAAACAGAAGGTGCAAACAAAATGAGTTGATCATGTCTAACAAGTGCAACTTTGTTATTTTGCGCAGTTGCAAGGGCAAAAAAAATAATGTGAATACCTTTATTATTGCCAAAAACTCACACAATCGCAATTTTTTGCAAATATCTTTACAATTGTGAATTTTTTTTTTTTTTCAATGAAACCATTAATCGAAAATAACAACAGTTTTAATTAAAATTTAATCAAGTGAATTAAGCGTTTACTTATATTAACAAAACGCCGGCAGAAAACGCTGTTAGTATCAAAAAAAATATTAAATTGATAATATTGATTTGTTTACTGGTGCAAATTTAATTAATTTTTAATTAATATCACAAATTTTTTAATTGAATTCAATTTTTATTTTTTTATGTTTTCAAACGTTTCAATAAATAAAGCTCTTAGTTCTAAATAAGATATCAATTTTTTGTTACAGTGTATTTAAAGCCTAAAAGTCCAGTACAGGCGAGTAGAGAGTAGCACAAATGAGAGCGGCATTTTGTTGTACGTGTATGTACCGTAAATTCTTTAAGTGCTTACAACAAATATTATAAATAACATTTAAAATAAGTAGCACCTTCATTCCTTGAATGGTTTTCAGATTGTAATTTTGTGTTTTCTTTAGCATTTTTTCTTTAAAAATCAATGGAAAAATATCACAAATTATGGCGTTTATTGGTACGTAACGCGCCATACTTTCTAAAATATGCAGAAAACTAAATAATTTTTTTACATATACGAACTGCAAAAGAAAACTGAAACTTATAAAAAGTTTTTTTTTCTTTTTTGAATTTTTTTCAACTTCATACTTAAAACTCAAACATAATAAAACTAAAATTAAATACTTATGTCGATTGATTTTGCTCGTAGTACTTGTCAGTATGTATCGGATGGAGTATGTTTCAGTTAAGTTTGGTTTGAGTATGTCGGTTGGTTGGTTGGTCCGAGTTTATGTTTAGTAGAATTTGTAGCTTTGTAAATATGTTGCTATATTCATACACACATCTGTATGTTTATTGTATAGTACGATTGTATGGACATGGCGTTGTTGTTAAGTATTTGGTATGATATGATTTGGTTTGATTTTATTTAAAAAAAAATTATTTTGTATAGTTTGTATTACGCTGCATTTGTTTCTTTATTATGGTAGCAACAAGCTCCTCAAAATGTAACAATCTAAACAAATATAAAATGCATTCATAATATTTGTAACCATATTTGTATAATAATTTAATGTTGCATGAGTCCAACAAAGCCAAAAAAAATTATATATTTTTATAACAACACAAACGTTTCTTGAATTGTAGTTCGAGTTACTGTTGCCACTGATGTTGCTGCCACTAGTGCTACTTCTTACAATAATACGAATACGAGTAGTTACCCCTCCTTTTAATATGTTTAGACCATATTCAAACAAGTGGAATTGTAAATAGTGTAACAATTTTTGCTTTGATTTTTTTCCTTCTTCAAATAGAAGTGAGCTACAGGAGAGCAAAAGCCATATTGCGTTTATAATAAAGCTTGGCTCAAAATGTAACCAAAAAAAATTAAAAAATCATTTAGAGGATCTGCAACTAATTGTATTCCTAAGCTGGCCAAATTTCTTAAGACCTTATTGGGATAATATTTGGTAAGTTTAGAGAAGGAGCTTGCATCTTGAATCCTGTTCACTTAAAGTTGGTTATTTCTAAGGTTGTTACTAAAATGGTCGCCCACATTATTGTACTCACACCACAATAGTGCGGAGGGTACTATGTAGACCTACCTTTATGTATACCGATCGACTCAGAATTACTTTTAGAATCCATTAGACCGAGCCTCAAATAAAATCAACCATACACGCCCTAATATAAAGTACATATTTTTGTAAGCCGTTTTCGAAATAAAAAATTGTTTGGCGAACGTGCGACCGACCCCCTTTTAAAATTGTTCGTTATATCTTTGGCATTTATAGTCCAATCTTAATAGCGTTATTTGTATTAGGCGTGCTAAAGTGTTTTCCGAAAGTGTTCTTTATAAAGGTATTATGGTAAATTATGGACCGATCTTCACGGATTTTTACAGTGTAATTTTTAGTTTAATAAAACTGTGGCAAACCAATCATCCCCATTAAAAAATAACAATGTAAAAAAAATATGGCGCAATGTTGATTAAAAATCATTATCAATTTCTGCAAAAGTATGGACCTTATTTAAAATTATCATTGTTTCATATTAATTTAAAATGAAAAATGTTAAAATAACATTATTCAGAAGAAAGACATACATTTATTATTTGCATGTTTAAAATAATTTAAAAAAAGAAGAAAAATTCCCGTATTCTTCTTGTTAAAATTAGTTAGTAAAATACATGAATTTTTCAAATTAGAATGATGACGAATCAAACCGGGACATTCTGCTGGTGCAAAAAAAAAAGGGGAATACAACAAAAGTAAAACATGTTGTAACAGGAAAATATATAATAATATTCTCTATCCCTCTCTGGTACCGGGGGTAACTGTTTAGAATTATTACAAAATAAATGCATTATTTAAACTTGCAACAACTTTCATTTAACGTGATTTGTAGTGTTAAATACATATGATGTTATTTTGTTCTAACTTTACTGGATGTTAAATAAACATAAATTAAAGTTAATTTAAAAAAAAAATGCTGTTAGCAAACTATCGCAAAATTATGTTGGATTAGCATAAATTAACTATGTATGAATCAAAATCACTATCGAAAAATCAAAAATTAACCTTATTTTAGACGATTCTACTCCCAGAGAAAAAACATGTTTAAATATGGACTCCTCCAACAAAACTATTTTTAAAGAATATTTTAAACATATTATGATTCAGTTAACCATATTATTGTCACCGACAACCATATTATGGTTAACGAAGCCACAACCATATTATGGTTGCCTCTGAACATGTTATGGTCAAAAATATATAAAACATGTTTAACACTTGTAATAGCATGGTTGGTTTTCAACCAAAGTTCTTGGAAAAGAGGAAAATGCTTTTGTTAATTTTAAAACAAATTTTTGTCATATTTTACCATAAAATGTTTAGAGGCAATCATAATTTGCTTGTGGCTTCTTGATGGAAGACTAATTTAACCATAATATGGTTGTCGCTGACAGTTATATGGTTATATTAACCATAATATATTTAAAATTTTCTTTAAAAATAGTTTTGTTTTAGGTAAACATTAGGGTGGGTCACAGATGTATGAGAAAAAATAAAAGTTCTCGAATCATATTCTAATAGCAATATTTTTTTGTATTACGTTAAAACAAATAAAAATAAAAAATTGCAAAAAAAAAAAGTTCAAAAAAGTCTCATCTTGAGCCCGCGCATGAGCTCCTAAGAATTAAGAATATTTGAAAAAAGTCCATTTTTTAAAATTTAATATTTTTTTTTACTATCAATTATTAATAATTAAAACTAAAAATATTTTGAATTAAACTTAAAAAAAATAAAAATTTGGTTCTTATACAACATAAAACAATAAAATCCTTTTTGGTCACAAAATCTTGTTTACTGTCAAATGCGGGCATCTCTCGTCTTGATTCAAGTTTCGTCTATATTAAACCATCGATTGACTTTTTAGCGCAAAGAGTCATGAATGTGTTCTTACACTATTTTCACGAACCTAAAAGTCGTTAAAATACAGCAATAAGATTTTCTGCAATACAATGCTATCGTTGCTATATTAAAAATTTAATGAAATTGAAGGTCAAAGCGCGGGCTTTTACACTAAAAATAAGTTAATAATATTTTACAGGGATCTAATTCAGACAAAAATACAACATATTTACACTATTAGAAGTCGATAAGAGAAAAAATATTTTTTTGACCCACCCTAGTAACCATATTTAAACATGTTTTTTCTCTGCGTGTACATTCATTTTTCAGCGTGAAAGAAAAATTTTAAAATTCGACCCCTTTTTTACAAACCGGCTTGCAAAAATACTTTATATTATTAGGTGGCACTATTTTCTTTGGCTTGTAAAGGAATTCTTACTAATTTTTTAATCAAATTTTTTACTTTCTACACTGAAATATGTTCAACGTTGTTTAAAATTAGTGTTGTTGTTGCGCAAAAATAAACCGTTGTTCAAATTAAAAAATAACAGATATAATTCCAAAGCACCCTAAGAATATCCAGAACGCTGCTCTGATTGTCACTGACACAAGAAACAAAACAAAAGCACAACGTCCCATCTTCGTTAACGTCGGGATTTATTTAAAGTTTCAGTCTGTCAAACCAAACACTTTCGAACATGCCGACTGCCGATGTTCTTTGTTGTGTACAATTTTTCATTTTTTGCTTTTGCCTGGACCCAGTGATGCCATTAGGATACGAAAGATACATTTTTCGTATCTTTTGATGACTTCAGGTACCATGTATGTATAATCCTGAGTATTTTTTGATTCTGGACGCAAAATCTACAGAAATAAAATATTAAACTTTCCGCCTCTAACAAAGTTTTTTAAAGTTATCATATCGTTATGAATACTAAAAAATAGTGAAAACTAAATACAAAAATAACATATATTTTGTTGTTGGGTTTTCGAAGTTCTTCTGTCTTCTGGCGTGTGTTAAAATGAAATTTTAGAACAAAACAATAACGATATTTACAGTTGATAATTTCAGATTAATTTTTACAAAAATGAATTTGTTTTGATAACATCCAAAGATAGTTGCGTATAATTATAAGTTACCTTACCGTAAAAAAAGTAAAACCAATCTATTTCTTAAGCTTTGTTCATACCTATTAAATATTTAACGCCCTGGACGTAACCACTAGTTTTCTTAAAGAATTGTTTGCTTTTGCAAAACGTTTGATAAAAGATGAATCATTATTTTTCTAAATTACATTAAACAATAATCATCTTCGAAATAATGTTTAGTAAATCAAAATAAAGCATAAGTTTGATTAATTTAATGCTCACGCTTTTTTATAATTTATCGCCAAATATTTGTTAGGTCTGAACACACCTTTACAGATTGAGACGTAACATCTTACTGCTAACTATAATCGTTTCAAATGCTTTACATACAACAAAATGTTAATAAATGTTAACGTTAAAATAGATTTTCAAATTTGTTTATTGTATCTTTTTGGGATATAGTGTATCTTTTTGGAAACTTAAATGTATCATTCTCGAAATTTCACTGGCCTGGGCAGTGACTGTTTTCATTCAATGAATCAGAAGTAAAAGCAACAGATTTTTTGTCCAATAAAAAATCAAAAAGTGGAAGAAAAAGCAATTGTAAGAAAGATAAACTCACTGTTTATTGTTGTTGTTTTTGTTAAAGCTTTGATATTGTTACAAGTAAAGCTGAGGCTTATAATTCTTATTCGCTTAACAGTTTTATTCGTATAATATCTTTAGCTTTTCTGAAATCTTTGGATGACGTTTCCTGACGATCTGGCCTAAGCAATCAGTGAAATGCCTATCCCATCAACAATAAATTTCAGTTTATCAATTGTGTGAAATGGGAATTTAAAACATTTAAAAGAAACCTTGCAATTTTTTTATTTTGACTGCAGTTATTTAAGCACTGTTTGAGAGCATCAACGACGCCAAATACTACTGTTCAGGCTATCCTTTCTCTAAAATCAAATGCAGAGTATGTTTTTATTTTGGATTTACCATATCTGTTAATTTATTTGAAATTTTGTTATTTTCAGATTCCGATATTTTAGTATTGCGTTTATAATTAAAATAAATAATAAAAATAGTTCAAAAATTAAATATATTACATCAATTACCCACACCATATGCATTTAGCAACGATGTCGGAGTCGGACTTTAAAAATGTTCGCTGTTAGAGTTGCAGACTCAGTTGCAACTATTTTTTAACGACACTACAGCCCTGCTTTCAACAATGAACAGGCAGTCATAGCTGGATACTTTAAGATATCTACAAGAAACTTTGGTAGACTCTTTCAATCTGTTACCGAAATGACAATACCTATAGACATCAATATTTTTCTGATCAAAACGAATATGAGATTCAGGCCCCATTACGTTTTACAATAATTTCTTAATTTTTGTATTATGGTTTATAACTTTGCTATATTGCGGTTAGCAAAAACATAACAAAAATTACAACTGATCACAAGCAGTTGCCTTAATTACAACTCAACCGAGTTGAGTTGTAAACCGTAATAGTGGCCATACTATACTGAATGTCAAAATGGGTAGTTTTATAATAAATTTTCCATTATCCAACCCTGTTTTATAGAGCTCTTATTAGTCGCCGCAAACCAAACTCATCTCACCTACTGGTTTTGTTGGATGTTGTTGTCAATGTTGTTGTTGCTGCTGCTGCTGCTGCTAATGTTGTTTTCCATATTTATCAGTTCAAAAGGTTTGTTGCACATGAGCATTTTAGTTACAAATAAAAACAAGAAACAACAACAACGACAGCAAAAGCAACAATAAAATAAAACAGTAACATTTAAAGGAAAATATTGTATTGCATTTATAATTTTGCAAATATTTTTCTTTTTTATGGACACAAGTCGTCGTCGTCGTCGTCGTCGTCGTCATCGTTGTCGACCAGCACTTTTTAAGCTGGTGGCTACAACAATACACCCACTTATGAACATGTATTTACTTGAATGATTTTCCTATTTTTCTTTCCATTCGATTTTTTTTCTATTTTCTTTATAATACATAACATTAATTTTAGTTTAGTTTGTTTTTTTAACCCATTTCAAATACGAATTTGAATTGCTCTGGATTACAAGTTAAAGTAGTCGTCGTCAGTCGTCATCATATGGACATGGACATAAGAGTGAGTACGTACATGGAGTAAAAGAGGTGCTGCCTTTCTGGTAATTGTAATTGTGGTGGTGTTTGGTAATAACTAATTGTAACAGTAGTTGTGGTAATAGTTTGTATTTAGTAGGGGCAAAATAGGATGGCGTGTTGTGGGTTTTCTATGGAATACATTGAATTAAGTTGATTTTTTTTTGTACATTTTCGTAGGAGTCCATGTAACATTTTCACTAAGACAGATGGACAGACTTGATGGTAAATGAATGAATGATGTATGAATGTGTGTGTCCGTCAATGTATGAATATGTTTTGTTCGTTAATTATTCGCATATTTCAATTAACAATATTGCAATAAATTTTCAATTTGTTCCTGCCACCATGTTTTCTTATTTTTTCATTCAGAAAAAAAAATATTGGTAAAAATTGTTTAATTGTTTAACATGCATTTCACTGATACAATTATCAATTCACTTTTATTTCTGTATGAAATTTTTAGTTTTATTTTGGGAAAGCCAGTTTGTCTTATTCGCTGCAGTAATTTGGAAAGGAGGTGGAAATAATTTACTTGAACGTAACATTACACTTTTGGGTTTAATGGAGGTGTAGGTGTAGTCAAATAGGTTTAACAAATTTTTCATGAAGTTTCATTCATTAAAAGAAATTTTTAAAAATTATTTGAAATTGTTAAGAGTAAAGCCATGTTTATGTGTAAGTATTCTTTAAAGATTATGGGGTGAGACCGATATGTTATACCTTAAAAGAATACTTGCTCAATGTTGAGATTTAATTGAATTTAAATATCGGCAGAACAGAGGAGCACATACTAGTAAGATCTTCCCCCGTGTACAGCGTCTTTTTATTCCATAACACCCCGTCAACAACTGACATAAAATACATAACATAAACACTTACAAGATTTAAGTGTTAAGTAAAGAGGGTTTTCTCATATTAAAACAGCGTTTCTAAGCAATCTGTCTTGAAAGCTCTTTCTTAACATCATTAAATGGCTAGTGGAGACTTAGGGAAAGAGGCGGCAGGGTACCTAAAACTGTCAGACTTGTTGCTATTTTTAAAAGAACTGATCGGTTTCAACTTAAGACACTTTAGAAAATCACTTTCACTTAGAATATTTCCCTCTTTTTATACAATAAATTAGTAATTCTTTTTTAACTCTAAAAGTTCATAGCCTCCAAAGACCTTGAAAAAAGAAAAATTACTGGAACTTAAGGTTAACTCATCAGTGACATCAGGTTTTAGAAATCTACGAGCTTTTGACGTAAAAATACTCCGAATGATTTTGAAGAACTAAATTTTCAAAAGTCACCTTCATCTGACTCTAAACTTTGAGGTAAAGTTGTCTTGAACTAGATATTCCTGTTCCAACATTGAATTGAGTTTCAAAAATGTACTTCCTAGATTGCACAACAGGAGGCTTAGATGGATGGGTAAGAGGTTCATAGGCAAATTGCGAGATGTCTCGTGCTTAAGGCTCGATAATCTAACGGGATTCATCATTGGCCTGACCTGGATGTTGGATAGGCAGCTGGGAACTAGGACGTAGGCCTGTATAGGTCTACTTTGTTTTTTAGGGTTGGTTTTCCGCCAATTGTCCGATTGTAACCTTTACTATTGCTTCATTCGATAGTCTCCTTTACTTTTCTTTTTTTCTTTTATTTTCCAAGGCGTCAAAAAATACCACACTGGTTTCCGGGTGAAGGTTTGTAAAATTATCTTCGTACCAAAATTTCTACCAATCTACCTACCAATAATGAAAATTTCAAATATTATAAAAGCTCTTGGATGAAAAATTGACTCCGTCAATCAAGAAATATTGTAAATTCCTTTAAGAAGAAAATACATCTTCTTAAACTAGGAGAAGGAAAGGTTTTCAAATTTAACCACAAAGAGTGACGTTATACAATATTTCAAGGGGCTTTAAATGGACATCGTTGGACAGTAATTGTTAACTTGGAAGTCTCACAGCAAAAATTACATTACAGCAAAGCTACCCACCTCTTGTATTGGGGTCGGTACTACGCCAGATAGTGTTGTGCTCGTTGGCATCAGTATGAATGTGGAAACAGATTTACATGAGCATCTTTCATATGGCCTAAACTCATGGGGGATCTTAACAACTGTGCAACAAGCAATGCATTTTCCAACCGCCCCGAATGTGGAGCTATATTTGTCCACTTCTGTAGTAGCCGCAGCTATCAAACCCCCACTGCTATTTAAAATTCAGGAGCTTCTGTAAAATAGCTACAGCACCTAGGAAAAGAACTCCCTCCGGTCAACTTTCTCACAAGTGATGAAAAACCAGCCCTTTAGTGCGATTTTCAGTTCTATCTCTAACCGCGACGTTTTAACCACAGACCCCACGAGATACCTGAAAGTATCTCCTCGTCAAAAAGCTGGATTTCGTTAAACCCTTTTTTAATTTCATACCTTGATAAAGGCATTCCCCCATCGAACGGATAACAACTTGATGAAAAGCAACCTTTCATCAGAAAAGGAAAGCTTCTTCAAAGACAATAATCCTTAAAGACAGAAAGCATTTCAAGCAAGAAGCATACTTACCGGAGCCTCAACCAATAATTATATCGGTGCCTTGCACACACTGGGTGCTACTGTATCGAAGGTACTCTGGTGAGCCTTAGGTCTCAAGAAATCACGAAAAATTCAGGAAGCCTGTTCTTTTGGATCATTTTCGGATTCCAGTTATATATACACCTGATTTTCCAGAGAGGATGAAATATCCTTGAGATGATCCCTTGTTCCTGCAGCTTTAATCACAACATCACGGAGTAGTTGATTGGGTGAACAACCTTCGTGGTCGTGCGTGGTCAGCAGTTTTTTCGTGTCTTCATCATAATAATCAGATAGAATGAAGAAATTTATACAAGAGATATTCTCTTGTCTATACCTTCTGCAAAAAGCAGCTTGTAGCTTTTCAAATTTAGTCTACAAGCCCTATACTTCATTATCTTGGGACCATTACGATCCCCTCCCCTCTCTCAGCTAATCAAAAGAGTAAAGCAGTGGGCGCTGTCATTGAGAGGGTTAGGTTGATTTCTGTCAGCTTCATAATGCTCTGTTTAAGCGATCACTTTGATATTGACGCCCTCTTGCTCGGATTTTAGAAGTACGTCCTCTTCAAAAATTTTACCCATGTGACCAGAGAAGTCACATACCATCACAAGGAAGGACTGAGTGTTGTCTTTGCCACTTAAGCTAACGGCATCATCGCAAGTCACGCTGTCTCCAGAACTCTTAACTTCTAATACCGAAGAATCTGGATTCCATTTTATGTTACTTCGGGAGATACGAAACCAAATTGAAGCCAAACCATCAGCTTCACGTGACCCTGGTACCAACCACCTTCATCGCATTGAGGAGCACACACTCGTTAATTTCTGTCTGACCAAGTTTAGCCACCATGCTGAACTTTTAGTTCAATGGCTTCGGTGGTGGCTTAGAACGTTTAGTCCCTGGTTGCCGTTTAGGCATTCTCACCTTCTCAGAGACAAACGGTGAAACACTTTGCTAGACATTGCTGGGCTAGTCGAAGTTTTTTTTAACTCAAAGATCAAGATAATGGCTTTAAAAATATTTCCCTTTCCATCCCAATCCCCAAAAATTCCTTTTAGAAAAACTTATATTTATTACATATTTCCTCGTCAACAAAGCCTTTAACTCCCCAATGAATACAATCACCTTCCATATTTGTAAAAATATTTAATGATTTACACAATAAATTTTGCGGCCACAAATTTGTAAAACATGACTTTTACTTTGTAATTGTTGTGTAAGTCACTCTTGCTCTATAAATGTTTTTTGAATGTTTTCATTTTTCATTTAATACAAAAACTAATTAATCGATTACAACAACACCCCCATTAAACCACACACATTTACTTTATTTTCAATATTTTGAACATAAATAATAAATAAAAAAAAATTGCAAAAAGTAAATAAAGAAACGAATTAGATACATATTTCAAATATTAATGTTACACTCATTTCTGTTCCCATTCATTTGATGTAATCACAATGGAAAACATCAAACAATTGAAGTGAATTAAATTAAAGAATTAATTTAAAACGCATAATTACGAATTAATTAAAAGCATTATTTTAATGGAACAGTGGGATGGATCTCATATATTAAAATGAATTATGATTAACAACAGATTTCTATGATAAAAAAAAATTATTTTTTACTAAATTACATTTTCAGCTTTCGGTTAATAAAAACCGATTTCTTTATTTGTATGAAGGCTAAGTCAATCAAGAAGCCGATCTGGCTTTTTTGTAATGCATACCGACAAAAACTATCTTCGTCAAATTTTGTCAATGCCAAGGGGCAATTGTTTGGGTGCTATGCGAAATAATGGTTTGTTGTTTTGACTTCCTCTTTCCAACTGTGAGAAATATTTATCAAATTTAATTTTCATTAAATTATTTTTATGAAGAAAGGAATTTTTACAACATGAAAATTAATTAAAATTGTTATTGATAATCTTTCATTCTTGACTGACCTGAGATTCGAACCCAGGCGGCTGGTTACCCTGACATGTTTCGATCGCTACCACCCGATCTCCAAATTTAATTAATTTTATTTCTTACGCGTGCCGAATTGAGCTTAAATAATGTTATTTACATATGCAAAGTAGACTGGTCCTTACTTTCCTTACTTACTGGTGTCGCGAGTTTTTTGGGTGACTACGGTACTGAAACCCCAACTCCGACTCTTTGAATCAGACTCCGACTTCTCAGCTATGTATCATGCACTCGCCCCTTGCTTAGGAGCTGTCTTGACTCAGCTACTTTTGTTAAGATAGCAGGGGCATTTTTTGAGTAGCAACAGCACCTAGGGATAAACCTCCCTAATGCTGGTCTCTCCCACAAGTAATAAAAAATCAAAACTTTCAGGATATACGCGACTTTGGGTAATAAACCACAACTACTACGTGATCCCCAAAAGAA
The DNA here is from genome assembly GCA_949318255.1 of Pollenia labialis. Classification (NCBI taxonomy): domain Eukaryota; kingdom Metazoa; phylum Arthropoda; class Insecta; order Diptera; family Polleniidae; genus Pollenia; species Pollenia labialis. The sequence goes on along the minus strand of OX439143.1, from coordinate 41,251,671 downwards.
TCTTTTCAACGGAAAAGTGAAACGCCAAGATAATCTTCCTGAAAGACAGAAGGGATACTAATGGACACCTACGCCAATAGTCAGTCCGGTGCCGTGTCACCGGGGGCTATTGACTCCAGGTCTTGACTTCACCTGATACCCCCGAAGGATGTAGGTTAGGTTAAATAAGATTGAAAAGCTGGTGCGAAGTCAACTTGACACCCTCACACAGAGAGCAATATGGTCCACTTCACGCCTTAGTTCGTTAAAAGCGACAGAGAAGTAAAGTGAAATAAAAAGTGAAAGAAGAAAGTAGTGGAAACAAAATAAAAACTGCCCCAGGTCAGGATTCTTAAGCCCGCAACCCTTGACATCCTCCGATTCGCCTAAGAATGTCCTACCTAGCCACCTCAGCCTGCTATTCTGCAGACACATAATGTGCTCGACTGTGTCCAGCTCCCACTGCTCCTCATACAACCCGTACATATTTACAGGTAAGAACCCATCCTCACCACCATCCTGTCTATCATACATAATGATTCATACTTTCAAAATTAATTATTATTAATTGCTTATAAATCTTGTAACTAAGAAATTCTTAATATGTGTAACCGAGAGATGTAATGCCAGAAAATGAAATATCCTTAAGATAAACCCTAAAAACCCCCGGGGACCCTTCTTATACAGGAAGTGTTTCTGCAAAATTATTTCGCCCTCAGTGTATTGGGGCCGCAAACCCCTTTAATACGGGCGTATATTTTTATGGCGCTAGGTTAAATAATTGACCGATCAGGGCCTTTTTCCTAGAAGCTTTGTTTGCAAAAGAATCTTTCAGTATTAAACTATTAAAAATGCCGACTTTTAAAGATCGACTTGGAATTTTTTTTAAGGACCCGATTATTATTTCGTTGATAGACCTAAAATTAAATTGACATTTTCTAGAAAAGTTCCTTAATCTGAAAAACGCTTATTTTAAAAACACCGGAAAAAATCGCTCGGATAAAATTTAAAAGACAAAGACCAATAAATTATTTTGAAGACATCGTTTCACGAAACAAATTATGAAAATAATTCACAAAAAATCGAAAAGTAACAGCCGTACCTAAACAAGAGCGGAAGGCGGAACGTTTTCTTCCGCTAAGCTTTTACGCTGATATGCCATACCTAAACAAGAGCGTCAACGTTGTGCCACAAACAGTAGTGTTAACTTTCTTGTTTAATAAAACCCATACAATAGAAATAAAAAGAAGAGAAAAACCCGCTAGATTGACAAAAAATAGCTACATTGTCATTATTTATTATTAATAGCGGCCAACTTTACTATTAAACGCGCTGTCAAAATCGGATTTTCCAATTGTAAAGCGTTGACGCCGCGCTATTTAGGGATGCTTCATACAAATTATATGGGCATGAGAATTTTTGACAGCTAGAAAACACTTTCCGCTCTTGTTTAAATATGGCTGTAAGTATTCAAACAAAACTGAGTCTTGAACTTCAGGTAAAAATTCACAAGGCCATAATTAAATCGTCGGCAGTTACTTCAAATTCTCTCTCACTTTATTGTTTTGATTTTTTATTTTCTTTTGTTTTTAATTCTCGGTCTAAACAATTTATGAAATTTAATAAAAGTATGTGTTCAAGCAGAACCGAGTTGAAACCACGTTTTTCATACAACTTGCCATACAAATTTGCCACAGAAAGCTGTCGTGAATTAGAATCTGTTTTATTATTTTTAATCGGGCTAAAGTTCATTGAACTTAATTTTCATTAAATTATTTTTATGAAGAATGGAATTTTACAACATGAAATTATTAAAAATTTATTTATTTTTCATTCTTGACTGAGCTGGGAATCGAACCCAGGATTTTACGGACAGGTTGCCCATAAGTTTCGATTATTACCGCACAATCTCTTCAATGAACTTTAGCCTGATTAAAAATATCAAAATTTGGATTTAAACCCAATAACAGTTCAATATTAACCACAATACCAATTATCTATTTTATTTTTAGAATATTTGTATCCATATGTGAGAACATAAGAAAAACGTTGTCAAAATTCTAATCTATTTCACGATGGCTTTCTACAACTAATTTTTATATCAAATTGTATAGAAAATGTTCTGTTTGAACACTTTACAAAAATCTGACAACTTCCAATGAGGTGTATATCAACCAACATATCAGCTCCACTGTGCCTCTTAAGTATGTAGTACTAAGTTTAGAGTACTTTTTGCTTGTTTTTGATTTTAAATTTTTTTACTTCTTTCACAATTTCATTTGATTGCCTTTAATAACTTTCGAAAGTCCAACTCAAGCAGTTAAACTTAAATTGTAACTAAAAAGTTCGCTATTTTTTTCATTTTATTAGCAATAAATCTTTATTTTATTAAAGTTTTTTTTTTCTTTATTAAACTGAAAACTAAAATATAATTAACACACTTTTCTGACGTTGATGTCCAATTTCTTTCGATACCATTAACAATGAACTTTAATTTTTTTCGGCAACGATTAGGAAAGCAAAACAGAAACTAAAAAAGAAATTTTAACAAAAACTTTTATTCAATTTAATGAAATGCAACCAAAAATAATTAAAAGAAAAAGAAATGTTTCAACAAAGAAACAGAGAAGCTTAATTAGATTTAATGGAAATATCATCTGAATAATCTTTAATGCTCTTTCAAAAAATTCCACATGTCTTTCTTGTTCATAAATTAATTTTTTCAACGAACTCCTTTCATTTATCAACGAAATTTAAGCTAATTGTGTAATTATAACAATTAAATTGTCACATGATTTATAACTATAGAATCAAATAATTTTGAGTGACTGGCTCAGACTGTTTTCTGCTGGTTTTGGTTTGATTCGGTTTGAGCTGGTTGTCTAGCAGTCCGTTTTGACAGACCGATTGGTCGAATTCATGTTTGTATGTCTGGTCATGTGTTGTGGCATAAATGATTTACACACATCGACTTTGCTTAATGTTTAAACATTTTGAACAACATATAAAAACTACAAAATAGATCTATAATAGGCACAACAAACATTTCAACACTTGAAAAATTTTTTCTTTGAATTTTTTTTTTTTTTTTTTGTCCATTTATTGCTCGTTCCAAAACTTCCCATTAAAAATATTCAGATACATGCGTACAAACATGCAAGTACGTGCAAAGATTGACTTACTAAATATATTTCTTTGAACACAAATAACTGTTAAATCTTATCCGTATCTCCTTTAAATCATACTGTATGTCAGTCAGACAATCTACGGCAAAACATATGGAAAATGTTAGGGCGGTGAAAAAGTTTTTCTAATCTTGTTCTAAGTGGCTGATACACATATATTTTTAAAATATATAAAAGCAATAATGCTAAAACCCAAGTAATAATACTTTATTCGACTGTGCCAAATATCCACCTGGGGTTATAGGAGGCAGACATCTTAAGGATATCTCACATATTGGTTTTAAATCCTGCCAGCTACAGTCAATACCTTGAATTCCACAATGAACAAAATTAACAGAACTCTTGAGATTGCGCCTGACCAGAGATCTTCTCTGATACCACTCAAGTCAGCAGCCTTTGGGACATCGGGCCAAGTCTGACTGTTAGTTAAGGTCCCTTCAGGGATCACGTGCTGAGTTGTGGCTTCGACCCAAAACCGTGAGAGGAAGAGCTTAAAATGTTGGCTTCACAGGCAGATTTTTTACCTTGAAATGAAGTTCGGCTTCTGACGGATCTCCCTAGGCGCTGCTACTATACAACAGATGCTTCTTGCCTTAACCCCGCAGCAGAAGTTAGAATTTTCCAGCTCCCAAACCAGGGGCGAATTGATATCTTTGTGTGTTGGAGAGTTAGGCGGAAATTACAGGTTGTCACGTTATTATTCCGCATCACTACGTGGAGTCAAATTAAAATTGCTTGTGCGTGAAATAATAGGTTTGCCGAATATGTCACCTGCAGTGAATTCTGTAAATCAACAACACTGAATGTGTTTCCACAGCTGGTCTAACAGAAATTTTCAACATAGACCGATAGGCCGAAATTACAGGTCCTCACGTAGGTAGGCGGAAATTGCAGGTGGTCACGTTAATCTTTTGCATCATTATTTGATAGCCTTTATCAAGAATTAGAATTTTACAGTAGTGGGATTAATTTAGGGTCTAGAATAAATTTTGATCTAATCTTTATAAATTCTGACCTCATAGAATCAAAGGCCCAAATACACTTATCAAAATACTCATCAAGCATTGGGATAGAATTAGCGAAAATGTGTTTGTATGTGTCACACAGACAAGAAAATCAAAAAATATAGATATGACGTCGAATATTATGTCCAGCACACGTAAACGAATGAATTTGCCTGGGCAAGCATTTGACATGTGAATTGGGCCCTTAAAGTCTGCTTAAAGAGTACAGTACAGTATCTCGATAATCCGTGCACCAAACATTCTAAACATGTCCGTGTAACTGGAGTTTCTGGATTATAAATGTTATTTTTATACCCTCTACCACAATTAGTTGTGAAGAGGGTATATTAAGTTTGTCATTCCGTGTGAAACTTTTTTATTATTCATCTCAGACCCCATAAAGTATATATATTCTGGGTCCTTGATTCTAAGTCGATTTAGCCATGTCCGTCTGTCTGTCCGTCTGTTGAAAACACGCTCACTTTCGAACAACTCAAAAGAAATGAACAAACTTGGTGCCAAATTGCTTGTAGTTATCCTGAGCAGTTTGGAATTGAAATTCAGCAAAATCGGTGCAGTAGGATAAGAGGTTTGAATCAAAATGTGGAACCACCACCTAATAAAAATGATAATTTTGTTACAAAAATAACATAAATGGTGGAACAAGGCACGGAATGAGATAAGATTTTGCAAAAATTTGTTTTATTCGACTAGAAATCACGCTGCAAAATTTCGTGAAGATCCGTCCATAATTTACCCTAGGCCCCATATAAACACTACTCTCGGAAAACAGTTTAGTATTCCTAAAACCGTAAAAAATAATGCTATCATAACAAAATTTGGTACGTAACAGTTTCTTAGGACTAGAAATAACACTGCGAAATTTCATGAAGATCGATCCATAATTTACCTTAGGCCCCATAAAAACCCTACTAACGAAAAACAGTTTAGTACGCCTACGACCGTAATTAATAATGCTATCAAAATAAAATTAAATACTTCACTACTCACACTAATAAATTTCGTGATGCTCGGTTCAAAATTTACTATAGGCCCCATATAAAGCCCACTGAGCTGTCGGTGGAGGGTATCAAAGATTCGGCACAGCCGAATATAGCACTCTAACTTGTTTTATGTGATTTACTTTGCATTGTTCTACAATGTCCAATAATATCAAGAAAGTTTGAAATATGTACGTAAGTATGTAGTTTAAACGGTGGCATGTCATAACATCCAGTGTCAAAGTGTCCATTGACATTGCGACACTTTTGAAAATGTCATAATGTCCGTGGGCATTGAGACACGTTGCTTTATGTCATTTTTTAAAATGTCATAAGGTCCATAATTACTAAAGATGTTAATTACAAAAAAAGATCTACATACACGCAGAGAAAAACATGTTTTGTTATGGTCACAATCAACAAAACCATTTTTAAAGAAACTAATTTAACCATAATATGGTGGTCGGTGACAATGATTTGATAAAATTAAACATAATATGGTTAAAATGTTTTTAAAAATTTTTTTTGTTGTCACCGCATTCGATACTATCGAATCGAATAAACTGTCGAATTTTTTTGCATACGATAGACACTGACGTATCGAATGGCAACTCGTGAAATGTATTGTCGAGTTATTAGATTTCGAAAGCTATTATTTCAAATTCAATAAATTTCATTCGATATCGAGAGTCATGATACCAAAATAAATAATTTCGATCAATTTTGCTCGACATCGTATGCGGTGATTAGACCCCTGGCTTCGCAAACTAAAGCTTCTCTGCACAGCCGGGCTTCGGCCGGGAGCAAGGATTTTCTCTTCTATGGTTTAACAACCAACGTTATGACACGGCTCTGATGGAGATTATAATACTTTTAAAAGTGTCATAAAGTCCATGGACATTGTGACACTTTTTGGAGTGTCATGCCACCTTTTAAACATTAATAAGTAGCAATAAGTAGCTTGGGTTATTGTTTTTTTTTTTTGGAATAGTTGAATTTTTAAGGGTTGCCATCATACCAAAAACAAAGGTAAAAACGGAATATCACGAAAACAAACGGATACATTTTTTTGAAATTCGTCACGATGAAAATACGCAAGGGGTCTAACAAAATGGCGTATATGCCATGCAGACAAACTCAGTTTTGGTTTTGCTTGTAAAAGTTTTTCATTTTTCCGTGAGTTTGAACCTTTTGCTTTTATTTTTGTTTTTTCTTTACCCACTTACAACTACATTTAGAGTTGACCAAAAATCAACCAATTGTAGTCGGGACTGTAAGAAAAGATAAACTCACTGTTTATTGTTGTTGTTTTTTGTTTAAGCTTTGATATTGTTACAAGTAAAACTGAGGTTCATAATTCTTATTCACTTGACAGTTTTAGCTTTGTAATATCTTTTCTAAAATCTTTGGATGAAGTTTCCTGACGATCTGGCCTAAACAACCAGTGAAATACGCATAGGAATAGCTTATCCCTTCAACAATAAATTTCAGTTTCTCAATAGTATGAAATGGGAATTTAGCACATTTAAAAGAAACCTTGTAAATTAATTTTTGAATCCCAAGAAAAACCTTGAAGCGAATTCTTGTTTTTAAACATAATTTAAATCGATTTCACTGACTGAAAATTAAAAAAACAGCATCAGTTTTTATCTTTTTTTCAAAAATCCAAACATTAAAAATTTCGCTATATCCCAATAAAAAAATCTTTCGCTTCAACAACAGAGCTCTTATACAGCAGTAAATTATAAAGAATAAAATATAGAAAAAAGCTGCTATTTTAGTGCTGACATCGATGAGGTTTTAAAGCGAAAAAATATATATATAATTGTTTACGAAAATTATTAAAACAATGCATTTAAGCAATTGAAAGCAAAAAAATTAATATGTTCGCCTTAAAAAAGCGCTTTAGGAGTGCTTTGTTTGCATGTTAAAAAAGCGCTTATTGTCAGCAGAAAATAGTCCTCCAAACCGGGAACACTCCATACAAAAATCAGGCATCCCATCAGCAGGTTTGAAGCGATTTAAGGTATGAATTTATACATAAAACCTGCTCCTTTTGAAGCACATTTTTTACTTGGATTTAAAGCTGAGGCTTTCTGAAAGAAAATTATATAAATGCAGAAACGAAAAAAAATCGAAACGTAAAATAATAAATTCATAATTCTTTTATTAACACTTTTCATCATTGAAAAATACGGTTGTCCACGGCCATCAATAGGTGCGTTTGAGTACTTTTACAGTAAAATGCAGTAAATGAGTAAACTGAAAAATTTGCTCTCACAAAAAGCTGTTGTTCCAAAAACCCAAAATTTTTACAAATTCGAAAAATAAAGGCAACAGCTGATGGCAAATAATTGAAGTGTTGAAAAATGTTTACACTTTTAACTACTTAACTCGTTTTCTTATCGGTACTCGATTAAATACTTTTTATAACACGAACATTTTTGGAAAATACAAACAAATTATTTCATGAAATCTTTCATATTTGTTTGTTTTTATTTTATTTGATGTTACTAATTTGTGGCGGGTTAATTTATTCATAAGAACATGAATAATTTTTTGCTATTTATTACTTAATTACCCAAGGACTTCACACTTTTACAAGTCTAAAAAATTTTCATAACAAAAAAAGTTTCGAATGTTGGTATTTAGCCAAATAAATGCGTTACAAACAAGTTAAATTATTAATTAATACTTATTAATTTTTTCTTTTTGTTTAATTTTTTTTCAACTTTTCTTTTATTTAAGAATTTTTTACCATTTGAAACATTTGTTTTTTTTTTTGTTTAACCAAATTTTACTGCAAAAATGTCTGCAGTAAAAATTTGTAAATACTCAGACAAGAACTGTCACTTTTCGCTCTCATTTAGTGTATTTTGTGTACGCGAACGCAATTTAGTAAAATGCAGTAAAGTCCAGTAAAAAAATAGTAAAAACTTTTGTGTTCTCAAACGCAGCTAATATCACAAGCTTAAGCGAAGCTAAAAAAGTAATTTATTTGAGGTTAAGTTAGAATTACACGTTTTGTTAACAAAAGCAACAAAATATTTTGGTTGTTTTTTTTTTATTTCTTACCATCTCCTATCTTCTCCATATTATACACGATTTCCTTGTTTTTGTTTAATAACTGATAAAAAAAACAACCATTTAATTTATATCAACATTAAACTTTCTATGCTGCACTGTGAACTAGAGATGAGCGATATTTCCGTACCTGTGATTTAATCACTGTTACTGAAAAATCACGAATCACAGTTGTGACCAAATCTGTTAAGTAACAGGTACTTGCTAAGTTGTTATTTTCTTATTTTGTTTCATACTCAAATTTATGATATTTCACTGTTTGTGTGGGTAATAGCGTTTTTTGCACTCATGAATGTAATTGTTGCTATTTTTTCTTTTGTTCTCTCTTCTTCCTTTTTAGAATTTTTTTTACAGCCAATGTTTATTTGTTCAAGTATGTCCAACTAAACAGGTGATCGTTTTTGTTGCCTTATTTCTTTGTCAAACTCCATAACAAAAAATTTTCAAATATCCTAGAACAAAAATAAAAGTTGTGATCACAATCACAGTTTTAAATAACAGTGATTTTAAAATCACGTTCACTAATCACGATGTTCCTTAAAAATCACGGGATCGCTCATCTCTACTGTGAACGTTGCTTGCAAATGTCAACTTCGACTGGCCAGAAATCAGCTGATATTTGTTGTTTTGCAAAAACCTAATAAGCAGTTATTTGCTTTGATATATTCCTAATCGAACGTCATTAACAAAAACATTATTATTAATGGAAATGCAAACAATTATTTTTGGCCAAGATTTCGGGTCAAATTACCCACTGTGCAACGTAAACTTTCCAAATGCCGGGCGGCGCATATTATTCTTGGTCACCTCTAACACAAACTAGTCGTTGCAATTTCTTTGAATATATAATATTACTTTTTTCAAGTAGATTTGATTGAATATTGCTATTAATGCGAAACAAAAGACTTAAAAAGCAAACCTTTTAAATATCGTGGAAGATGGAGAGTGTTTTACAGGGAAATGGAACAATAATAATCAGTGTTCGAAAATAAACAGAAGATTATTTAGAGTTCGGCTCACACATCCAGTAACGATATCTATTTTTTTAGTGTTTGTGTAGATGCTGTTCGTTATTATTTTCAAGAAAGAGACGAACGTTATATAGTGTTCTGTTCTTCGTTAAAAAACAGAACAATTTTAGTGATACTGTAGACAAACATTATATGTTAGGCCCTAATTCTGTAAAACGCAACCGCAACCGCAACGCCAAAAATTACATTGAAAGCATAACCAAAATAGAAAATATTTCATTATTTTGTTGTTGTTTTCCACAGAAATTCATATTGAATTTTTAAATTTCAAACGCTGCATATCTTGTGGCGTTGAAAAATTTAAAACGCAGTATGAATTTCTACAGAAAGCAACAACAAAATTATGACAAATTTTTGTCATTGTTTTTTGCTTTTGAAGTTATTTTTGGCGTTGCGGTTGCGGTTGCGGTTGCGTTTTAGAGAATTAGGGCATTAATATTCTTTAATGTTTCCTTTTTACCTTGATAAAGAAATGAACAAACAAAAAATTTTAGCAACAACAGCAGCACGAACATATGTTTGGTTTGTGAATAATAATTTTGCTGGCTTTTTGTTTTTATCGTATGTGTGTTTTGTTTTTGTAAAAACTGTTAAGTTGTTTAAGCATGACAAAAACGAACAAACACTAATAAGCTGAACCGAACACAATGAAGTTTGTGGTTTTTAAAAAAAGACCAAACGAAATTTAATGTTCTCATCTTTTTGTTGAGTTGGATAAGAACAGTATTATTTTTGTGTTCAAAAGATGACAAACTGGGAAATGTTATTTTTTAATGATTTTCTACGCAAACACTATTAGCATCTGTGTTTTCCACAAATCTACCGAATCGAACACTTAGAAGCAATATTTAGTGTTTATTTTCGAACACTGTTTTAAAGACGTTTTGGTAGTGTTCGTATAGGTATTTATTGGATATTATCTCTATAAACATATTCCATTTTTCGTTTAAAATTAATATGAAGCAGTACTTTTGCAGAAATTAAATATGATTTTTAATCAATATTGCGCAATGTTAATTTAATATTGATATATTTTCTGTGTATTAAAAAAAAACGAATATTCAAAATGATGTCTTTTAAGGGATCGATATCGAAGATATATTTAATTAGTACCTAATTTTTGAAATTATTTTAATTATTAAAACATACTCCAAATCTTTACTAGTTCACATTTCAAAATTTGCATTTTTCTAGACGAATTAATTTAAAAATTGAATTTAATTTCTTTTAATTTATGAAAATATTTCAAGTTTTTTTATTCTTTTAAATTAAAAAAAATTGTGTTGGTTTAAATTAGTTTTTTTTTTTTTTTTTTTTAAAAACTATGCATATTTATGTTAATTTATTTTATTGCATTCGTTACATGTATAACTTTTAAAAATGCGGAAGTTACAATAGATGGAACGAGCATCTTTTACAGACGGTTTAAAACTTTTTTTGGGGTTTAACTTCCGACATTTATTCTAATTTTGTCATTGAAAGAAATAAAATGTAAAAATGCATAATTTTTGTGACACTTTGCTTTACTTTTTTAATTCGAAAAAATTGCAGATGAAGCTTATCGATTGCCTATCAGGGCTTTTCCTACGTGAACAGGTATTTAATTATAATGATTTTCGTAAACATCTAAAGAATGTTTGATAACACGATATGGAACTGTTTAAAATATAAAAACTCGTATTTTTATTAATAAATATAATGCATTGCGCTGTACAGTGATGGAAGGCCAGTGACATGTTCTCGCAATTTTTTCAGACATTGCTCTTCAAGTTTCATTAAATTTGCATGTGATGTTTTTGAGTTAAAACAAATTTAAAAAAAAATTTCTCTCTCAGTAACTGTTTTCGCTACGGCATTGGTCACCACCAATTTTAAAACTGAAAGTAGCAAATATTTAATACATATAACCCTAAAAATACTATTTTTTGATATTTAAGCAAAAATTTTAAAAAAGCATAAAATTACCTTTAGAAACATTTTTAATTTGGTTATTTCCGATCTTAAGAATGAATTTTAAGCTTTAGGGTATTCTGATACATTTAGGAGAATTTTATTGTAAATTTTTTTGTAAAACAATTTAACCCATTATCATGGCCAGTCACAGAAATCTATTCCGATCGAATGTGATTTCGTTTTATGTGAAGCAAGATACGAATTCACTTTCACTTTCGATCGGAATTGATTTCTGTGACAACCCTGTATATTCCAATATAAGAGTACTCTTTTGCCATTTTTCAAAAAAGGGTCAAAAAAATACCCATACGTTTCGTAGTTAGAGGGCTAAAATGTGCCGTAGAAATATGCCCGTAGGATTTAACAAACATTTGTTCAAGATGTCTTACACTTCAAATGTTTTCCATACCGATTCATCATAAGAATGTTGCAAAACGAGAGAACTTTACCGGCCCTTAAATGAACTCCCAACGCACTTGGGGTAATTTGAGCTACTTTGGAGGCCAAAATTAATTTCAGCCAAAGCTGGAATTTAAGAGAAGTTTGTCATGGGTTTGTCATTAAGGGTCCTCATGATATCGTTTATAAGTCTCGTAATCTGTGCAAACTGTGCATTTTTACGCCCTCGTAAATGAACTGTCAAAAATTGTATGAGAATTCGTTTACACAAACTTGGTAAATTTGCCCACAATTTTGTCTCGTAAACTTGCGCTGTTCAATTGTGCATTTATACAAACAGATCTTTTAATGATTTTAACGTCGTTTTCAATGAAAAATCCAAGTGTCTATAAATCACAAACAATAAATTCTAGCAATAGTTTCAGTAAATTGGTCTTTTGGCTTTCTTTGAGCATTTTTAAAAGCAAATTTCTCATACATATTAATCACAAATTTAAACACAAATTTTTATATTTTTGAATTTTAATTTTTAATTTATTTTTGTATTGACGTTTCTTACAAACTGACATTAATTGTTTAAAATTACACAAAAGTAAAAAAGGGGGCTTCATGAAACAAGACTCGTAAGTTTGCGCATTTGCACAAATGGCAATTTTAAGCGACATCATGAGGACCCTTATTGTAATAGTTGAATTTTTTAGGGTGCCACCATACGAAAAAAGTAAAAAAAAACTTAATCTTTTGAAAACTAGCGGATATATTTTTTTTTTTTTAAATTCGCCACGATGAAAATGCTCAAGGGGGCTAACAAAATGGCGTTTAAGTCTTGCAAACAAAATCAGTTTTGGTTTTGCTGGAAAAAGTCGTTAATTTTTCCGTGAGCCATGTGCCACCTTAACGATAAGTTATTACAAAAAGTTTGTACCTTTTGCTTTAACGAATCCAGTAGCCCGTTTCTGTTTTTTTCGCATCGTAAAATTTTCCGCATGAAACCAGTGAATCGGGACAGAAACAGTGCAAAATGAAACAAAAAATGGTTTTTCTCGCACAAGTGTTTCTGTATCTTTCCGTTGCGAGAATTATCTGTCATTTTAATAATTTTCCAGCAATTATTAGAAGGATGCGAGAAAAAGTGTTTCTATAACAATATTTTGCGAAAAGTTTCATTCAAGAACTGTCAAAATAAGTCACATTTGAAATTGGTGGCGAGAAAAACAAAATGTAGATATTTTGAATTTAAAATATGTTTATATATTATTTTTTTAAATAAATAAAAAAAATAGAAGGAATATAAATGATAAATGCATAATTTATATGATGAAAATAAACAAAAAACAATTGTTATATATTGTTAGTTTAAATTTGTGTTAGCCTTTTCTTGTTTTGGTTTTAATCAGTGCTGCCTGATAAATTTGTGTCAAAATCGTCAATTTCCTGAGAAAAAAATAAAAAAAGATCGTCTTTTTTGTTTTAAAAATCGTGCAAAATAAAATCAATTTTAAACAAATTTGTTTCGACTTTTATTAAAAAATAATCAAACAAAATTTACCTATTCCTATAATCTTTTTCTTTTTTACCTGAAATAGACTTAGTAGAATACCTTGTAGTTAAAATTAAAAAAATCGGTTCATAAATAAACGGGTTAAAGACCCAGTAAAATCTTCGCCTACAAAATAATATGTTAAGTAATCAGAAACACATAAAAGCACTACATACAATTCTACTGAAAAACTAATGAATTTTACAAGGGTTGTGCCAAAAAGAACAAATTCAAAAGTAAGCCATTTTTTTATCTTAATACATCCAGAAAAAAGTAGTTATCGAAGTTCTTATGGAAGAAAGCTACTTAATAACGAGTGAAAGAAGTTATCCATTTTGAAAAAGTTTTTACTGGGAGACAAACAAATTTCTTTCTTGCCGGAATAATGGTTTTGGCACAAAATTGTACATATAAGATAAGAATATCAAATATCAATCATATTTTGTATATGTATATAAGAAGTATTAAATGTTCAAAATAAGCCAAGTCGGTCCATTACTTTCCCTCGAAATTTAGCTTTTGCCGATACATTTTTTAGGGAAGAAACAAACAATTTCGAGTACAATTTTCACTATAGGGATAAATATAAAAATTTAAGCAGCCTTGTTTCTAAAGATATCTTTTTTTCTAATAAACAAACATATACAAATATTTACAATTATCATATTTCGAAGACTAAGGGGCTTATAGTGTAAAACGCAACGCCAACAATTTCATTAAAAGCAAAAATAAAATCAAATATATTATATAAATTTGTGGTTGCTTTCTACAGACATGAGCATTTCCATTTTGACGTGTTGTGATATTTGTACCACAAAATGTAAAAATATTAAATGAAGAAGTCAAATTTGTAAAAAGGGTTTTTATATATACAAAGTAATGAAGTAGCACTATATTCAGAAAAAAAATTACAGTAATCGACGCTAAGGTTTTGCAGATATAAGCAAAAATCTGGCGTGACGTTAAAAAAACGGAAGTGGATTTTGACTTGCATTACAAACTGAATAAGACTGCGAATTGAGCAAGATATTTTGTATAAAACCTTTTTTAGTACACTTTGGACCAATACAGATTTATTTTTCAAGCTATAAAATTTATTAATCTTTGCTCCTTTTAAGGTAAATATGGGCATTTTCAGAGAAATGTCTACTTTGTTTTAATGTAACGCCAGATTACAAATAAGGTTTTATTTTCGGACCCTGTTGTTCAATCGTTATCCCTTTTGTTGCTAAATGTAGAGCTCGTTGCGCTTTACACCAAAATATAAAAAAGTAAACTGAACATATAAAATTTTTTGAGAAACAATTTAAAATATTTCTGGCGTTACGTTACAAAAAGTAGACTTTTCGCTGGAAATGCCCACATTCATATTATTTTTTTTTTTAATTTTCAACGCCACAAAATAGAAGTGTTTGAAATTTAAAAATTCAAGATGAATTTCTATAGAAAGTAACAACAAAATTATAAAATATTTTTGATTTTGTTTTTGCTTTCGTCACTTTTTTAGAAAAAATCATCAAAACGTCACTTTGTTAATATCGGAACAAAAAATCGTCAAGATGACGATAACTCGTCAAATCTGGCAGCCCTGTTTTTATTATATTTATTTCTTTTGTTGACGTTTCGCTTTTATTTGACACTTAATTACTGGAAATATTCCAGTATAAACAGAATTTGTTGTGTCTGTTTTCGCATTCAAATACAGAAACACTTTTATCTCATAAATCGAGAAACGATGGAATTTTTTGTTTCACACTTCACGTAAGAAATTTTACGATGCGAGAAATACAGAAACGAGCTACAGGACCGTAATTCTGGCAGTCGTGATCGAGTACTTTCTCGATTCGAAAGCAATTTTATTTCAATCGATAATTAACGAATCGAAATTATTTTTTCAGTATTGTGAAACTCAAAAAATCATTCCGATTCGTTCAGTATTGACTGAAATAATTAGATAATTAATTGCTTTCGAATCGAGAAATTGCTCGATAACGACTACCAGAATCAGGCCCCAGATCTTGTTTTGAAAAATTATTTTAATCAATTCCACTAATAATAAAATTTTAAGCTGCATGAATTTTTTCTTCTTATTTTTTTCACAAATCCAAACATTAGAAAGTTCGTAATATTTTGAGCTGAGGGTGTCTGAAAGAAAATGATATAAATCAAAAACCGAAAAACACCGAAACGCTAAATAACAAAAAATAAATTCAGAATTCTTTTGTTTCAAATTAAACGAATATCCCTATGCAGTATTGAAAATGGTTTTTTTCAAAAAATTATTATTTTAAATTAGATATTTATTTAAAATTATATGTATGTGTAACATATAGAAAAATTAATTTGACCACAAAGTAAAAGCCTATTTACGATGTGCGAAATAATTCTTTTTTTCGAACAACAACGTTTAAAACAAAAACAAATTCAAAAAATTTTGTTTTTGTTTTAAATGTATTTGTACGAAAGAACGAATTTTTTCGACCATCGGAAATAGGCAATAAATGATAGTTATTAGATCCGTTTTTTTTTTTTAAATAAGACAATTACTTTTTCTCCAACCTAATATTGAACATAACTTCCCTCCCATTCATTTCTTCTGTCTTTCCATCAAAAACGATATATTTCTATGTAGCAGGGTTAGTCAAATTGGTACATTTGGACTTTTTTAGATACTAATTTATGTTCGACTAATTTAGTACAATTAAGTAAAAATTATTTGTTCGCTAAACGATAAATTCTAGCATAATGCCAGATGTATCTGTTGCATAATTAAACTTTTTTTTATTAAAGTAATTTTTGGGAATACAAAATTTTTAATTTACAGGATTTTGTTAGTCGTGCTTAATTTTTAAATTCTTATTCTTGACAAAAATACTGAAATTTATTGCTTTAAAGCAACCAATAAAATGCGCATAGGAAGAATAGCTTATCCCTTCAACAATAAATTTCAGTGTTTTTATCAAGAAAATTGGAATCTAAGCACGACCAACAAAATCTTGTTAATTAGAAACTTTTATTTTTTGTTAAAACTAGCAATGGGAAGGATGAAAAAGGCAGTAGTGCTTGTGAACATTTGATTTGAATTTATTCATGTTGAAAGTGAGAGGGAAGACTTCTGCAGGAATATCATTCCACAGACGAACAGTCCGGCCTAAAAAGGAAATTTCCCTGTATGCGTTGTATCGACAACGAAATGATGTCGTATTACGAACAGTTTCGTGAACCAAATCCCATATTTCATTAGAACACATCCCATTGTAGCGAGCTAATTGAATTTGATACCCTACTGCATCTGGCCGAGAAGCTCCAAAATATACTTTAAAGCACCGACCCACATCTGAGAGTTGTATTCCATTCTCAGTCGGCTTAAGGTGGTATAAAAAGTAAGGTGATCAGATGGAGAGCAGTATCCGAGGCACTTGAATGCTTGTGTTTTGTCTATCGAACATCACATTGTATTTTCATGCCCAGAATATCATCATAAACATATATTCAGATGTGGCACCTTGAACTGTCACGCGTTTATGGGTTAGCATGCAACACTGGCTCTTTCGGACATTTAAATCGACACTATTCGCATGGCCCCATTCCGAAATTATTTTAAGGTGTCGGCTAAGCGTATCATTCATGCTTCAGTGGCAAATATATGCAGTTTTGAAGATAAAACGGTTCAGAAATACGTAGCACATATATGAGTAATCAAAAGTGCAAAGATGCTTATCGGCAAAATAGCTGAATCAATTTTAATGAATTTGGAAATATGTACCCAGAGGTGGACATAGCCAGAACTACTGCCTCTCCGAAAATATCTAATTGATTTTGATTAAATCATAGATTGATTAGTGTAAATAAAACACATACGGCCGTTTTTATAAAAAAAATTTAAATTTAATAAAGGTTTACAAAACAAATTTTGTATAAAAATTTGCCTTAATGAACGTTTGTTAAATTTAATAATCGTTTATAAATACGGGGGATAGGGCTTATGGAATATGAAGGGACAGATGGGCAATATTCTTTCAAAGTGCTCAAAATACTGAGTGATTTTCATATAAATTGGTCTACACAATCCATTGCCTGTCACCTGGAAACAGCACATTAATGTACGTATAAAACTGAAAATATAAACTAAATGAGAAGCAAGAGTTCACAATTTTACTTTTTAAACATGAAAATAATGCGTTTTCGTCTTGTTCTGTTCTTACTTTTGTTTCTACACACAACAAGCAAATCGTGTAGTTGTGTGGTGTTGTTGTAGTGTCTGCAACAAACTTTGATTAGTTAAATGAGATTAAAACGCCCACTTTGTCATTTTACTCTCAGAGTGGCACGAAACCAACGAAAATTTAAATCTTTTTTTCCTTGGTTTAAGAATTTTGTACTTAGTTTAAGCAATTCCGGGATTGATTTCGAAAGTAATCCCATTTAGGATTGTTTTGAGTACGTTTTAGTATTTTTCTTACTTGAATTAATGAGTACGACTAGTACTCAAAGTAATTAAAAAAAACTCAATTTATCTCGAGTGTTTTTCTTTCTGTGTAACTGCCAACATAATAAGATGATTTGTGGACACAATGAATTTAAACCGGAATGAAGCATGTGAAATTATAGACTGGTTCTTACCATTTTCAATATTCCTTGGACACATAGAACCTACGTACCAAAATTTATTAAATTATCTCCAAAGGTGTGTTCTGTACTTTGCGCACAAGGTTTACATGGACAGCCAGCCGGACGGACGGACGTTCATCGTTAGATTGATTCAAAACGGAATTCTGTTTCGATCGGTATACTTAAAGGATCAATATTTTAAGGTGTTACGTATTGGATTAAATGTGACCATAGCTTGATCTTACTTTAATAAAGTGGAATGAAAGCTGCAAACTATCTTCTTGTTTGGTCCTTTTACGAACACAAATAGGTTTTTTTACATTTAATAAATACTTTTTTGTCCAAATACTCATATCGCTCATTTGCTGCAAGACCGGCATAAATCAAAAAATACAATTTTGGAGTTAGTGATGCAGAATTGTTCGCAATGTTTTTCTTTATATTGTGTATAAAATTCATGTTTATATCCTTTATACTTTCCCCATTTGAAGAGAATGTATCGTTATTTTTTCTAAGTGATTAGAGCAAATCAAAAACTTTAAACGCGTTTATCTCGAAATGGATTTTTTTGACTTATGCCGGTCTTGCAGCAAATGAGCGATATATCTATATGGAGGGCTCAGAGCTGAACCGAACCAAGTCATAAAACATAATGCATACATTTATTTCAAAACTGATGCGAAGTTCTCCGAAAAGATTAACTCTATCTAGTAACGGTAATAACCCAAAGTCAACGACTCCAGAAATTAATGGGAGTTCACTTACTCAAACTCAAAATATTTTCTATAATTCTTTTTTGACTTGATTCGCCTAAGCTCTGAGCCCTGCATATATTTATATGTAGATAACATAAAATCATCTTTCTCTATGACTGGGCACCGACGGGACCATGTGTCCATACAAGGAGAAAGACCTTTCAAAAAACTTAATGCTTTCATTTAGATCGCTGCTGGAAGGGAAAAGAGTAGGTTGAGTTTTGACTTAAAAAAATTACCGAAACTCTGCATTAATTGCCGGGAAAGTCAAAATAAAAATTATAAGAGAATCGACCCCAATTTCAAGAAGTTTTTAAAGGAGACTAATGCTGGGTTTTGGAGATATGGATTAAGTTTAAACTCAGTTTAACGTAGTCTGAAACTCGGATTTTTCCATCATTTAAATTTTTTTTGTATTTTTTTTTTTTAATTAAACAAAATTCGTATATAAAATTGGTAATAACGGCACAAATCTGTTTTCAGATTAACTAAGCCTAGTTTAACTGAGATCACAAAAGTCCAGCCTAAGAATCGTTTGATAAACTCGGTATTATACACAAACGGTTTATAAAAATGTTTGGTACAATTAAAGGAAAAAAAGTACAATTTTAAAATAAAGTTTGTAAATGTTCCAAGCTTCGTTTGCCATCTCTTGGGTACGGTCTACAGTTATACATACTTTTTGTTTGATTTTTTGCTTCAGTTTTCGCTATCAACATTTATCTAAACATTTTGATCTTGTCAGCAAAAAAGTTTTACTAATCCATCATGTGTTTTTCAAAATTCACATTTTTTTTTGTGCGCCCGTATTTCTCTCCTTCTTTAAAAAAAATTAAAAATAAAATAAAATAGTTTTTGTTGTCTTATATTTTATTTATTTAGTTTAGTTGCTTGGAAATTGTTTCTATGTGCGTTTAAAAATCTAAATTATCATAATTTTTGTTTTTTTTTTTTTATCTGCCACAAAGTTGCAGTTGTAGTTTACGTCAGCTACATATTTCATCATGGTGGTGGACATTCTCTTGTTTGTGGAAGAAAAAATGGCAAAAAACTTTAATTCTGTAGGTATTAAATTGCAAATTAAAACGTCATTTATTGTGGACGAAGTAAAATTTTACCTGAAAACTCTGAACAAATTATGATTGATCAGTTTTACTGCGGTACAATAATCATCATTACATTTAAGCATCTGTTGGGCCGGTTAGTCAGGAATGCACTGAGCTGATTTACTTGGTCTATCTATCGAATTACCTGCGATCAACTTTTGCAATTGACACAATAGACATTAGAGATGGAGAGAGCAAGATAAAAAAATATTGGCGGTACATACTGGAAAATAAATAATCACGTATTTTCGATTACTTATTAAAATTAAATAATTGCAACTGCAACTGCAACTGAAACTGAAACAAACAGTCAATAAAAATACATTAGAAATATGTGGATCCAGTGTAATCTCCCTTAATAGGCACCCCTATCGCCCGGCACTGTTCCCTAGTTCCAGTAGCGTTTTTAAGTTAAGCATTAAATTCTTTAAGCAGGACAATCCCCTTGTGTACGGACACATTTTAATGATTTCATCGGTGTCCGATCATGAAAGAATATAAGAAATTGTTTATTTTATAGTAAAGAAACTTGTTAAGTAAAGAATATTTTGGGAGGTTAATATACTGATAGAGAAATCAGGCAGTACCTATAATAGAAAAAAACCGATTTTATGTTACACTGAACAAAATTTCGTAAATTATATCAAAAGTTTTAATAAACCTCTAAAAAAACTTAAACATTTTATTTCAATTGAAATATTTTTGAATTTCATATTGAATAATTGTATTCTAATTATTCAAAGCAGTGCAAATTGTAAGAAATTTCTTAAATATTGCAAAATCAAAAGATATAACATGATACAGTGTTACTTCGGTTAACGCAACTCTTAATAAACGCAACTCCTCGATAAACGCAACACCCGAATTCTCAACATTGGTGATTCTGTTAACGCAACTTTACAAACAAAGTTTTTTTTAATGAATGAATTTAAAACTACAAACTTACATTCACATTAGGGATGCCAATCCCGGTATTTAAATTTCGTAATCCCGGGATTTTCGGTATTTAGTTAATCCAGAAATTATTAACAAATTTTTTTTTTTTTTTTTTTTGTTTACCTTTTTTTATAAAAGGAAATTCATCATGATATTCCCTCTTAAAATGATTAGGAACAAAATATTGATATTTAATATTTATTTGATTAACTCTGTTAATACTGCCATTGAAAACGAGACAAAAAAAGTTAAAGTTTGTTTGTTTTAAGCATGTCCAACAATTATAAAGAAATTTTAACGAGAAGTCCAGAAAATAATTTAAGAAGAATATTAATAAAAGAAAAATGTCATTTGAAATGTGCAACACTCCACTGGTGCACCAAATTCCACATTGGAACTTTACTCTTTACAGGGTTAGAATTATTAAAGTGTTTAACGAGAGTAGGCATAGGAACTACGGCCACTTATGGAACGACTTTACGAAATTAAGAAGTGCATTTTATACACTACATATTTCCTACCACTTGGTGGTTGGTATAAAAATGTAAAGGGTCCGCCAAATAACTGTTTTTTTTTTGAAAATGCTACAAAAAAAAATTACTGAATATTTTCTTAAATTTCTTTTTTTATTTGAAAGTACAATCCTTCCGGTTAATAATGGAAAATAATTTCATTCAAATGGCTGCCTCGGCTGGCCATGCAGTTGCCTACACGATCGGTCCAATTTTTAAGCACATTATCGATTTTGTGCAGCTGTATTGTCTCTGGCTTGTCGGCGTAACACTTATCTTTGACGTCACCCCACAAATAATAGTCCAACGGTGTCAAATCGCAGCTCCGAGGTGGCCAAACGACATCAGCTCTGCGATCTTCAAAAACAGGGCGCAAAACATAGAGTGTAGCTTCGGCTGTGTGGCACGAAGCGCCGTCCTGTTGAAACCAAATGTTGCCAATATCCTCCTCTTCAATTTTTGTGAACAAAAATTCATTCAACATGGCCCAATAACGATCGCCATTGACTGTAACGGCCACTCCTTGTCCATTTTCGAAGAAAAATGGCCCAATTATGCCACTGGACCAAACTCCGCACTAAACAGTGACTCGTCTTGGGTGCAACGGCTTTTCAATGTATGCGTATGGGTTTTCTGTGCCGCAAATGCGACAATTTTACTTGTTTACATATCCGCCAAAGTCAAAATGATCTTCATCTGAAAAGATGATTTTTTTTTGGCAAAATCGGCATCTTCTGTAAGTCGATCGCAGGCCCACTTAGCGAAGCGAAAACGCTTATTTCCCAGCGTTGTTCAAGCGTATACACAACCATTTTCGTTCAGCGGAAGGATAAAACTAATTATCTGTCAAATAAGACATGAGCTAAGTGTTACCATTCTCGAAATAAGCACTAGTTGAAAAAAAACGTTAGATGGCGGACCAGTTATTTTTGTTAGAATAAGATTTTTATGGTAAACCAGATAAATTGATGTTGACAATTAATTTCGAATTCAAATTAAAATTATTTATTCAAATTTACTTAATAAAAATTTGAATAAAATCTTGCAAATAAATCAATTACAAGTTTGCTCTATTCAATTACAATATAAATTATTTTTTATTTAGTTTGAATCAACTGAGGTAATTGAACAAACAATAAAAATCTATAAAAAGCATTTATCTTCCAATTTTCAAAACCTGAATCCCGAAAAATTCCAATATCCCGAAAAATCCCGGAATACCGGGATTTGATTTTTTTAAATCCCGAATCCCGGGATTTGCGAAAACCAGTCCCAATTGCCATCCCTAGTTCACATTTGAGGTATTCACAAGGTATGCTATCATGTTATAATGTCATAATGTTCTAACATTTTACAATGGATTAAAAATATTGTTGTTGTGTCTTAAATTAATAGAACTTTGCTTGCTTGTTTATTGCGCTGTCATAAATAATTAAAAGAGACCTGCGCTGAGCGGCAGAGCCGAACCGCATTAGTATTTGTAGCCGTCACCGTTGATGGTATAGTTTTATCCGGCTAATATGCGAATTTAACCTGCGGCTAGCAATTTTTGCAACAAAACAAACAACATAAAATTTATTTGTGATTTGCTTTTATACGCAATGGAAAATAGTCAGGTAAGACTTAATTTAATTTATTAATTCATGGATTAAATTTAGTTATATTACATATAATAATAAAGGTCGAATAAAATACATATAATATAAATTAAAAAATATTTTGATGTTAGGTAAATATTTTTTTTATATTTGTTTCAAATCAGCTGATTAAAATTCAAAATAGCACACTAAATTATGAGGGGTTGTTCACAACAGTCGTATATTTTCATGTTATTATTTTAAGACTTATGACTTTATGACACCTTGTGAATCCCCTAATTGTGTATTTACTTGTCCATTTTAATATTTAATATTACCACAAATACATACCACAATACAATAACAACAGGCATTTCTTTTTTGATTTATTTTTTTTTCTTCATTGTCCCTTTGGGAGCAAATGGCTTCCACAGAGCATCTGCATCTTACACGATTTGTTGCAGTAATTTTCAGGTCTATCCATGTACGATGTCACTGTTCAAGTTCTTGGAGTATCGGTAGTGTTTCTAGCTAAGTAGATGAATTGATAATGGGTTTGCCATCTGTCGTTGCCGAAAAACAAAGCTACCACATGAAAGACAATTGCAAACGAGTCGTAAGCTTTAGCTGCAATTGATTTGTTTAACTCCATTTTAAATATTTTTCAATTTCAATTAGTTTTTTTAATGAAAATTAAGCTAAAAAACAAAACATAAAAGAAACTGGTTCCTCAAGAATACTCTATGATTTTATTATTCAAATAAAGATGTGGCAGCTCAGTTCAACTATGGTTGAAAAATTTAAATACCTGGCAGCACAGAAGAAGAGAGACTTCAAACTATATAAAAAAATTTGTCCAGACAAAATAATTGCTTGGAAGCAATGGATAAAAATAGCTTAACTTGATTGGAACCAGCTAAAGTGATGAACATGTCGAGGCACCACTGAAAAAAAGTTTAAGCGACAAAAACAAAATTTTACAGGAGAAGGTTTATTTTTATTTTATTTCATGTACACTTTGCGTGAAGGTTGTCGCTTACGATAAAATAGTTTTTGCTATAAAATCGTAACGGTACCTGACACCTAACACGGTTAACTGACACCTCTTAAATATGGCAAAACCGCATTTACAAGATTTTTTTTTTTTTTATTATTTATTATTATTAATATCTTCATATACATATTAAATATGAACTCACAATAAGTAATCAAATCTTAACCTCATACTTTATTTTATGTCCTGCCAGTGCCAGACAAAAATTTTTTCATCAGGGGTTCTGTTCACTTATATAGGGGTTTATCGCTCATCGCTTTAACATTTACAAGATTGAAAAGTTTTCTTTAATTTAATAATTTTGCAAAATAAAAAAATAAAAAAATTAATTTGTAAAATTAAAGGAAATGCAAAAAGATGAGGGATATACCGATTTTGTCATTCGGTTTGTAACACAAATCATCGGGAGTTGGGTAAATTTTGGGTAAAATGAACCCACAATTTGCTTGGCAAACAAACACTTTGTTTCCGTTTGTTGTTCGCCAATAAACACAACGAACATATTTCATATAATTTTTTTTCTTTTGTTTTCAATGAATGCAGACGGCCATAGTGCTGCGGCAATTCTGCTCGAAGTGGAGATATGGACCATAAAAGCAGTAAATTTCAGGAAGCTGTACACAGAAAAAAATATCAATGTTAAATCAACATTGCGCAATGTTCGAGGATTTTACATTGATTTTTTTCTGTGTCTTTGGAAGTTTTTGAAAAGTGGATTTTTCGTTTGTTACAAATACACCGCAGTAGAAAGCTTCTAATCATTATAAAAAAAAACGAAAAACTGCGTATTTGGGTCACATTATTAGGAATCCAAAATATAAACTACTACAGATTATTATGCGAGCAAATATTGAAGGAAGGCCAGCTTAAGAAAGAAAAGAAATAACATGGCTTATAAATATACAGATTGGACTGGTATCAGTGAAGTCGGCAGTCTTTTGAGTGAGGCGAAATCTAGAGAAGCGTTTGCCGAGAACGTGAAAAACTTATGAAACTAAATCAAATGTTAAATGAACTATCACAATGAGTAATTGTTATGTCTCTAGCATTTGGAAATCGAATTGACAAATAGAGAAGAAGACTCCCTAGACTTTTTAAGCGCCCCTCGTTTGCAGACACTTTTCTGTTAAATAATTAACCTACTCCTAGTTAACAACTCCATCATATAAAGTAGCACATGTTAAGTTAATTTCTGCGTTTCATTTCATTTAGAGTTCTCTTAAATTTTGGCAAACAGACATAAATAGTTTTTCCATTCACTCCCACGCACAACATGTAGACGTTGGATAAAATTTAAGATCCTATCGCAATTTAAACATTTGTTGCAAAATGCCTCAAGGGTTTTGTTTCATGCATTATTTTTTTCCATTTCAATCTTACAAGTATAGACAAATTGAAAGGAACATAAGTGTACCAGCCGATATATAAATCTCTAAATTGACAGCAATTTAAAGCGAACAATAAATACTTATTTTTAACTGATTTTCTTTCTAAAAACCAAAAAAAATTTTATTAAAGATCAAAAAAAAAAGACTGAATGTAAAAGCATTTTATTAAGGAAGCATATGAAAAAGAAACTTACTAAACCAAAATTTGCTAAATATTCAAAAAAAAAATTTTTTTTTTTTTTTAATCAAAATTAAAACATTAACAACTTGTCCATCCGTCCGTCCGGCTTTCTATTTACACGATAGGCTTAATTTTTTCTTGTTGAAATATTTTAAAAATATTTCAAACAAAATTGAAATGTAAAAAACAATTATAAAT
This sequence comes from Pollenia labialis, assembly GCA_949318255.1. Taxonomy (NCBI): domain Eukaryota; kingdom Metazoa; phylum Arthropoda; class Insecta; order Diptera; family Polleniidae; genus Pollenia; species Pollenia labialis. Next base: position 41,226,177 of record OX439143.1, on the reverse strand, counting down.
TAAAAACAATTCAATTATTTAATAAAATAAATACATTAAATTGCACATATTTCAGTCTTGGCAAAAATAAATGAAATGAAATTGATGGAAAAAACTCACCTGGTAACAAATCTAATTTAATGAAAAGTCCGATTTGTAAAAAAATACAAGAAACAATAGTAAATGGTTAATTTTTTTCTATATTTTCCTCTTTTTTGTTATTTAAAAAGCTAGTGAGGGAAAAAACAGAAAGATTTTAACCAACTTTTTTATTTTCTACCCATAAATGTTCATATAAACTGAGATATAAAGGAATTCATTCTTTTTTAAATCGTCTTAATAACATGGGCAAGTGTGTGCATTATTAGGCTGAACCCACAGTAACAAAAGACAAAACGCATCGTGAACCTAATACAGTTTATAAATATTCTGTATCCTTGACTAACTCCATGTCCGTATGTCTGTCCGTCTACCTGGGGGAAGTGCATCGCCTCTCATCGCAGTTAAAGCATTTTGCGGACTTCAACCTCTAAATGTAGCATTCATTAGGAAACCCAATGTATGCACACCTGGGATGCAATAAACATCCAAAATGGCAGGGCTTTTAATATATTTAATTTCTTGAGTTCAAGGTTATGTGGTAGAACGGGAGTTGGTAGACCCCGATTACACGACACCGGCCTGACTTTTGGTTAAGGCCCCCGACGACATACTCTCTTTTGTAAAGGAATTATTTTTGCCACAAAAAGATTGTTTTTACTGAATGAGTAGTTTCCCTGAAAAAGGGTATCTTTGGCTTTATTCTATGTGGTGGTGAGTGGTGACGCTGGTGCTTCTGAAGATTGAAGTTGAGAGAAGGGTCAAGACTGGCGATTGTTGCAAGACGGCGAAGACTTGGAATCAACAAGTAGATGAAAAGTTTAAGGTACCGGATGTGCTTTGGTGGAGTGAAAGTGTGTTGGATTGTTTACGAGGGCATTTCAACAGACGGTCAGCTGGATTTGTACTTCTCTTCTCCCAAGGATCCAAAATAAATATTTTATAGGGTCTAAGATCAATATTGTAGAAATTACAAACGGACTGACAAAATTATAGGCCGATTAATCGAATAATAAAAATATAAGTTTTTTCTGTTAAATGTATGTATATTTTTTTTAAAGATTTAAGTCAAATAATCAAACCAAATGTATGTGTCCGTTGAAATTAAAAAAAAGTCATGTTGAGTGCGTACACAGAAAAAATAGAAAATTGACTTTAATTAAACAATTCGTTCAGACAGTTAAATTGTTTACTAATTTTGCCCCCGCAAAAGATTTGATCATATCAATTAACGGATTGATATTTTTGAGTCATGGCACACAAATTTAGTCAATTAAAAAATTAATTGCATAAATTAAAAAAAGCACAACATATGCACAAACATTTAAATTTATGTGTTTTTATTAAATAAAATAATTGCAGCAAACAATAAAATAATTGAACAAATTAATGTACATCAATTAATTTTGTAATTGAACAATTTTTGGCAAACATTTTTTTCTTTGTAATAGATATTTTTGTTAATTTTGTTCAACACAATTAAATAATTTATTTCAATAAAGAAAAAAGACAAATGTATGTGCAAATATATCAGCAAGCTAATTCATGCGTTTCTCTCTTTAGAATAAGTTTGGTTGGAAAATATTTAACAAACGATAAATCTAATAAAGCTTAATTTAACAGGTGTCCAAAAATGTATAAACCTTAACGTTCTTCAACATCTTCACTAATTTACCACTTACACAGTGACAATAACATAGTGCTTGAAGAAAGAAGATGTTTCACCAACAATTTCAAAGGAAGCTTAAAGAGGTCCAATGAATAAATTTAAAAAAAAAAAAAATACTTCGATCAATTCTCTTGAGAAAATAAGTTGCAGAAGCATAGCAGAGGATAGAACGTCCGTGAAAAGTTTCAAAGTTATATTGACCCTATTAAAAGCTACATAAGTGTCCGAAAGTGCAGCAACAATTTGGTGCTACAATGACAAGTTTTATTTAAAAAATAATGTTTATTTACTCAAGTATTAATTTTTTTCTAAAATTATCGAAAAAAATATCGTTATTTATAAAATTTCTCGGTTTGAAATTATTCGATTAATCTATTAAGTTTTTAATTTTATTCGCTTAATCGAATTAGTCAAATATAAATTAATCGTTTAATCGAACACAAAATACCCCGATTAATTGAACACCCTAATAACTACCCTTTAATACAGAACCTCTACGAAAAATGGGATTAGAGAAGTGGGCATGGCACTTAGCATACAAACACATTATAAATTTCTTTATATCTGGAGAACGAAAAGATCCAAAGTTTCCAAATTAGGTAAAAACATATCGGTTATCAACACACAACATCCCACAAAATGTAGGCGTGATTGGAGAAGTGGGCGCGGCACAAAAAAGGTTTTATATCTAAAAAACGGTAAGAGAAATACTGTCCAAATTTGATATACATAGCTGAATTATTAATGCACAACATCTTTAATTTGGGCGGTATTGGAGAAGAGGTTGTGGCACCAGCCGTGCAAAGACTTTATAGATTTCTGTATATCTGGAGAACGGCAAGAGCCAAAGTTTTTAAATTAGCTACAAGAATCTTTGCTATCAATACACAATTGGGCGTGGAACAAATCGATTAATTTTTATAACTTTCTGCTTTTATCGCACCATGGTGAAGATTCGGCATAGTCGAATATAATACTCTTACTTGTTAATATTACAGATGAATTAATTACCGTTAGTTTTCAATAGTCAATTTACTCCTTGCAATATCTGTTTTAAAGTACAGCACACAAATAAAACTATTCATTATTAATAGTTTAGTACGAATTTAATAATAAACAAAAAAGTATTAAAATTACAACGACAAAAAAGGCAAAAAATATATTTCATGTTTTTGTTTTTATTTCTGTAAGACTTTTTTTTTTAATGAGCAGCCAGAAAAAACAACAATTACTTGAAAACAAAAAACCAACAATGATCCGTATTTATGTAATAATGATCACTCTCTATTTTATAGAGCGAGCGGGCAGTATGATGTATCACTGACGTGATTTGTGGCACAATTGTACCAAATTTGGTACAATCGAAACTTAATTGGTACACTGGTACAATTCATCCTTTTTTTGTACAAATAAAATTAAATTCCCACGTAGGTTTATAATTATTTTTTCAGATGGATTAACTCACTTTTCTTTTCAATAATAAAATTTAATTAACAAATCTCCAGCTCTGACCAGAACTACCAAAAATTGCATTATTGTTTATTTGTGTTTATGATGTTATACTAACATATGAAGTACATATCTGTGGCAATAAAAAATAATGGCTTAAGTTGACATAAGTGCTTTTTCATTTTATAACATATTTTTATTCTCTTCTTCAAGACCTATCAATCACCTAAATTTCAAGTATAAAATGTCATTATTAATAAAACTACACGCATTTATATTTTAACTTACACAACAAAACACACAATTAAGTTTAGACAAAACTCTTAATATCTGAAAACACGATATTTCGACTTAAGCTATTATTATTTATTGCCTTGTGGGAAGCCTGGAATCAAGTGTATCCAAATCACCACTTTTGTTTTTGTGACACTGTCTACAATTTCGTCTGCCTTCGATAAGAAAAGTAAAATTTGTCATTTCTTTTTATTTTGTATTTCCCCACCTCAATAGTCGAGATTTTATTATGCATTTGTGCTGATGGGCGTAACACAAAAAATTTTTGTCCTTTACCCATCGACTCAATATCACTTTGAGTCGTAGGTTGCAATTTTGAAAATAATTTGATGAAATTGTGTACATTGCTTTCAATTCAAAAGTACGAAACCTACAAAATATGGTGAGAATCGGTTCGTAATTTCACATTGCCGCCATACAAACTTCTATCTGGAATCAGGGGTGCCAGATGATTTTGGTAAGAAATCGGCATATTTTCCAAAAAAAATCGGCATTATCGGCACTTTAATTTAAAAAAAAATCGGCACAAAATCAGCAAACCAAAAATACCTATTTTAAATTTATGCCCGTAATTTCTACGAAGAGATATCTAGCTGAGTATATTATCTATGGTGTAAAGATATTTTCATAATGTTAACACGTATATCTTACCTATGGGTTGAACTGTAGTGTATTTTACACTATCGATTTTTGGCAGTTTATTCAAAAAACTAATAAAAATACAAATGTTGCCATATTTTTGAAAAAAAATTTAAAGGAAAAAACACGTAGGCAAAGTAAACGTCGAAATTACTAAAATAGTTTTACCGGATAGGTAAAGATAACTGTTAAGTACGAACACAACCAGATATCTGTTTGAATATATTATTTTTTTGTTACTTTATTATTTTTGTTAAAAAATAACAACACAGAACAATTCGGCATAACATTATGTTAATAGCACGAAAAATAACATACAATTCAATAAAAATAAAAGTTTTCAAATTAAATTGTTATTTATTAAAAACAAAAATTTTTGTGTATATTCTGTTTTTTAGCGTAAATTGTTTTTAAGTTTTGTACTTTTGGTTTTTATAGATACATGTGTATGAGCTTGACATTTTTATTAAATCCAAAATTTTAATATCAGCATCAAATAGTTTCATTTAAAGTAATCTTTAGAGTGAAGAATTGCTTTCAAAGATTAATTTTGCAGGGTGCATAAAAATTTTGTTTAATTATATAGCTAAAATTTCTTTCCACATTGGCGGAAGAATGTGAAAGCCCCATGATTTGTTAGAAATGCACTAGGGGAATTCCCACTTTTAAATCTTTAAATTATTTTGCCAAAAAGTTTGTAAATTTACTTGACTTTCTTGCAAAAGATTGGTAATCTGGTGTACCTGCATCATCCTCAATTCAAAAGTTAATTTCAGAAACCCGTCAACTTTCATTTAAAATAGGCATACTTAACGGGCTTCTGAAATAAACGATTCAATTGCTCTTTTATGATTTACATTTTTTTTTAAAGTGAATATGAATTAAGTTTGCCACAACTTTTTTCTAAGTATTAATCTATTTCCAAATTAAAACATAAAGTACTTTATATTTTTAAATTTAACTTTTTTCTTCTTTACCTGTCAAAAAAATTTATGATTTTTTTTTTGTTTTGATCAAGTCTTTTATTCTTTACAATTAAAACATTTTCAAATAAAATGTGTGTCTTGGCTTAGACATACATAACAAACAAATCTAACCTTTATTTTCTTAAGTAGAAGCGCTGAATTAATAACAGTTTACTCTTTTTCATGGAACAAGTATTTAATTTTCACCCAAAATCAACAAGTTGCTCTAAATTCAACAAAAAGTTACCGTGTTTTAAATGTTTTTCAAAAAATCGGCATTTTTGGAGCAAAAATCGGCAAAACGGCACTTTGATGAATGCCGATAAATCGGCAAATTTGGCAGGCCTGTCTGGAATAGTGCGTTTGTGCCTATAAACTCTCTTATTATTTTGGTGAGAATATGTAGGTCAATAATTTCACGAGTCCCCATACAAACTTCTTACATCCTATTACGAAAGGCGAATTAACTACAGGTGGTGTCGAAACGGCATCTGATTTTGACAGTTCGAGCTTATTTGTTTTGATTTGTAGTGCTAAGAATGGTTGACATTCCGAGCCGTAAACACTAACAATGCAATTCAAAAAACACTATGTTGTTTCTGTTGCTGTTGGATTGTTGTAGTTCCGACACCACCTGTTGTTGAATTCGCCTTGCTATTTCGTTGGTATTTAGATTAAATTTTGCCCAGGCTTATTTTATTGCAATCTAATTCATTTTTACTAGAATCTGTCCATATTTGACGACTACTTTATAAATATTGGTATTGATATAAAAATGAGTGGCGATAAGTGTTACGGTAGGCACTTTGTCAAGACAAAATATTGCACTAGCGAGTCCAAAATTAACTATAGGTCCCGTATAAACACCCTTCCTAAGATCTCTTAAAGGTTAACAAATCTCATATAGGTGATAATAATAATCGACACAAAAACTTTTACATAGATCTTACGCTGCCTTTAAACATGCAATTAATTACTTACAAGTAGGCTATTAACATCGAAAATGGCGACGAAATAGTCGAAAGACATACAACTTGCATGAATGTTTAGAGCTTCATTTCTAAACAAACATTTGGCATTAATAATTATTATTACTTTTTCAAATTAGATTAATGTTTAAAAATTAAATTAATTGTCTTCTTTATATGCAAAAAAATCAAGAAATATATTTAAATATACTTTAAAAAAGTTAAATCTATAATTATTATTTCCGCAATCAAGTAAATTTGGTAACACTGTTTATGTTTTTGACATTAACTTGCTGCAAGTGTCAAAATATGACTGTGTTCAGATATTTCTTGCAAGTTGAGCTGCAAGTTGTCGGCAATTACGAAAAATGTGATGGTGTTAGTAAAAAAGTGTGAGTGTATTGAGTTTTCCGAACTTGTACTTGCATGTGTAAAGGCCAGGTTAACCTCATAACATAATTTTGTGGTGTAGAGTATCAAATGCTCGGGCTTGACGGACTATAATTTCTGTTTTGTTTTTTTTTTTCAAATATAAAAGTGGTATGAATTCTTATTATGAGTGCTTTTTTTATAGCAAAATTTTTGGTACAATTTATGTCAATTTCGTACAGTTTTGCCATTGAGACGGTACAATTTAAGAATTTTCAGATCCCATCAGTGGTATGAATGTATGTATGTGGCCAAATGAACTAACTAGCCCCACTGACTGACTAACTGAATGCCGTATACAATCTGTGGCAAATGTGTAAGAAATACGAATAAAATTTTATAAAAATAAAATAAGCTTAACTTAATAGAAAGCAATACTCCTCAAAGGAGAAAAACTAATAAAATGCAATGCATAAAAGTTGGGATCAGCGTACGAGTATGATTTTTATAGTTGCGATTTTATTTCAGTTTTACAATTACAATTATTTGGCGATTAAACTTTTAGACTGTCTAAGTAAATTTGGCAGATTTTTTAAAGCAATCAAAGCTGTCAAAGTTATGATTTTAATGAAAAAAGACGTTGATTAAACACTACAAACTTTAAATCATATTGTAATACGAGGGTTGCTAGTTATAGTTAAATCTTAGTAATAAAAAGACAGTACATAATTTATTATCGAAAATAACTTCGAAAATTTGTTTAATTCTTTTTAATTCCGCAATTCTATACAAGCTTTTCTCATATTATGCAATCCAACGCGAACAAATCGTTTTAATAGCTAAATTTAATTTAAATATCTTATTAATGCACGTCATACCGATCTCTAAGAATGTCTTATTCTTGACATTTTGTTCCATTAGTTTGTGCAAAACAACTGATTTGTGTCGGCCTTAACGATTGTCGTCTTTACGCAGTGGCCAAGGATGGGAATTTATTGCTAAAGGTGCATGTAGACGACATGTTTTTTGCATCTGACTTGTCAACTTTTTAAGTCACATGTAATTGTGCATGGCTGTCAAAAAAAACGTGCATGTAATTTGCTTCTGGCATTGTCTCTGTTTATTCGCATAGTTATTGCAGTAGTTCTCGGTTTTGAAAATAGCTTGCTGCCGTCACAAACATTTTTATTTGCGCCTCAATATAATTTAGCCATCTTAACATTTGTTCGTTTAATTCAAAAATACCAATTAAGGATATTATAATGAAACGTTTGTTATATATGTGACCCGGTCTATGAAAAGGTGGCTTATGACTCAAAAACAAAATTTCGAAAAATCAGCTGTTAAAGATAAACAATGCATTTCGTCATATTCTCGGCAGTTGTTCTCCTTCGTTCTGTTTCTGTTGGTCTTTTCCGTTATAAACTACACTCAAAAAAAAAAGTGTTGCTAAAATTAGCAAAACGATCTGCAGGCCTACTGATACCGTCAATAGTGGACCACCGCTGCCGGTTTCTTCCCGGCATAGATAACTGATGTCAGATGGTTTGTCAGAAGAAAATAGAGCACGGTCTTATTAAAATTTTGTCAGATGACTTTGCATCTGACTTGTACAGAAGCAATGTTATTAAGGTAACACACGACATGTATGCATTTTGCAGTGGGAAATTTGGCAAGTCAGATGTAGAAAACATGTCGTGTACATGCAGCATATAAGTTAAAGTAAGTTAATCGATGCATTCATTCATGTCGATGTTCAACGTCGAAATTCTTAAAAAAATAATCGTATAAAAATGTTCACGAATTAATTTCAGATTTACAAGTCACTAAAAACAACACAGCTTGTGTTTAAATGGCAAAACATTTCGAAAATTATGTTAAAAAAGTTAAGCTTTCCCTTTTAAACGTGACGTGTAAACACTTAGTGCTGTCAAAGCTCGAAAAAGGTCAACATTCCACTAATATTCTATTTAGATCATATTCTTGATTACTAAAATTTATTTTAGTGGTTCCCTAGGTTTCTTGTTATACATTTTGGAGAATTTAAAAATCTTTTTAGAAATACTAAGGAATTTCTTTTAAAGAATCCTAGATCCAACATAAGTACTACACAGAAAAAATTCAAATTGATTTTGGTCAACAAATTCTTAGAATCAGATACTTAATTTGTTGATTTTGCACCAACAAAACCAAAAATGTCGTGTATCATAAAGCTTTGTAATGAACGAAACGGTGATGTCAAAGCAACCCAATTGGAAAAAATATATTTTTTTTTGACTGGTTACTTGAATATCGATCCTGCAATCGAAATGTTAATAAATTCTGGGTTCACACTATGAAAGTTGTCTTTCAGAAAGTCTGAGCTTATGGGTGAGAGCGGAGAGAAGAAAATCATGTTATTTTTCCCTCTCACCAATAAACTCAGACTTTCTGAAAGAAAACGTTCATAATGTGAACCCAGACAAAACATCTTGAGATTGATTGCGATTTCAAATGGAAATAACACATGATTAACATCTCTCTCATCAAAACCTCAATTTACTTAAAAATTGGATGAAGCAGGTTTGCATATTAAGCTGACGATATATATATTCCGGGTCGCTGAGTGATTGTTATAGCTAATAAATCATTGATTGCTTAAACGCTGGTTAAGTTGAACTAAACTTAAATTTATGTGTAGTAAAATAAAATCAGCAATTATTAAAAATTATTTTTGATTAAAATAACTCATGTTTGACAATTTCCAATGTAAACAATACACGTAGGAAAAAAATTGGGTTGGAGGTAACCATATTCTAAGAGCAACCTACAGTGTTCATGTTTGCAGGTTACCACGTTATGCTTAAATATCTATCATAATATGGTCAAAATTAATCATATTTTAGTCAATATTAACCATTATATTGTTTACAATTTACCATAATATGGAAAAAAATTTCCCAGAATTTTGGCAAAAGTAACCATATTATAGTCAAAATTAACAAGAATGTGGTCAATAATAATCAGGGAAACCAAAAATATGCAATTGCATGTTTTTCCTTGGGCGACCACTGAAGGCAGAATCAATATATTTATCCGTTTAAGAGCTTTTTATGAATTTTGGCATCGTTTTTTAGTGCATATTTTATCGTTTGCAGCATTTTTTTTTTGCCTTATTTAGTGAAAAGCACTTTTTTGCAGCATGTTTTAAGTTTTTAGCGCATATTTTGCCTTTTTGATGCATATTTTGATACATTTAAAATTTGCTTAGATGCCTACAAGAGCTTTCGCAGCAAATAAAAATATTTTTTGCGAAGTTTTTTATTCCCTGTTTTCAATATCTGTATACCCAACGTGTTGCTTTATTTTCGCAATCTACTTTTGATTTTTACTCAAAAATTGTAAGACAAAGCAGGTTGTCATTAAAGATAAATGTTATTTTTAACTTTTAAATTATATTTATTTATAAGGAAAAATTAAGGAAGAATCAATTATATACATACGTTTTTGGCGATATGTGTAATACATAGAAATCTGGACCAATATTTTAGTATACCGATCGATTTAAAATCACTTTTTAAAATGATCTAACGATAACCATCCGTCCGTCTGGCTGGATGCCTGTCTATGTTAATTTTGTGCGCGAAATACAAGATGCAATCTTGTGGATAATTTGATCAAATTTGGTAAATACATTTTAATTGTACCAAGGACGAAGTCTATGTAAATAGTGAGAATCGATCTATAGTTTTACATATTCCCCTTAAAAACTTATTTCCAAATTAGAATCTTTGCGCCCGTAAACCATCTTATTATGTTGGCATTTAGATTAAATTCGCCCCATAAATATTTTACAGCAAATTAAAATCTTTTCGAATCAGTTCACTTTTGCCCAAAGCTCCCATCTATACATAGCTTTAACTTCAATTTAATTGTTCACATTAATAAACATTTTAGCAAACCGTCCCTAAAATCCCTTTAAGACAAAAAATCTCATATGGGTGTTAATATCTAGATGATATTCGGCACATATAATCTTATACGAATTTTAACCTCTTAATATAGCTTGTTTTTCTGAGCACATGACTGCCCATCGTTTTCAAATAGGGTAAAATCTCAAAAATTCTTCTTTAAATACTATGGTGTATAGGCTTTACCGCTTATAATTATAATTGAATATTTTGTTTCAAATTAAAAATTTTTTGAATTTTTTGGGGCATATTTTTAGCAATTTTCAGGGCATATTTTAAAGTTTTTACTGCATACTTAATGCGCATAAAACGCCTTTTTTATAGCATATTTCATAGATTCCCTGATGATAATCATATTATGGTTAGGTTCCATGGGTAGCCATCGAGAGACAGCTGACTTGGGTCCTTTACTGGTCCATTTGTGATTAATCATATTATGCTTATTTATACTATCCATTTTTTCAACTTGTTTGTTAAGTGTCAAATTATAGTTTTATATAAATTTTTTATTCCTGATAGGTTTTATGTTCCACTTTTATATTATATTCCAGCCTGTGGCGGGCGACCTTGATTATAATTTTCTCAGTTTGTTCTACGTAAATGTATGTATTTTAATCTATAATTAAAATAAAATGAATGAGAATTTTAAACAAACCAAGCAACTATTGTAAAATGCAAACGATAGAGTTGTACTCTGTTCATTTTGTGAAAAAGTTAGGAAATGTTTCTGGCAACATTTTTTTACAACTGCGAAATAATGTAAGCTGCACTTATTTCACGTGGAATTTTAAACAAAAGCAAAAAAGTATCAACTGATTATTAAATAAGAAATAAAAAATTAAAATAACACAACCGGTAACAGTTTTTTATCCATATTTATACTATTCTTTTTTTAAATTTTTAATAAAAAAATAATTTTTAGTTAAATACATGTGCGGTTTGTTTACATTCGCAAAACAATGTCGCATACTTTGCAGGACTAAAAACGTCAAATTGTACAAACTCGCATGAAAGGTAACATTAATACATGTCAAAATTTTCGTGTAAAATAATTAATGTTGCTCAACATTTTTCACAAATTTGTACAGAGTACTAGGCTTAAAGTTAAAGTAACTAGTTTTGACATTTTTTTTCGCAAATTTGTTTTGAGCAACATGTTGCAAACATAAAATAAACATGTTGCTCAACACAAATTTGAAACAAAATTTATTTTATTTCTATTATATGCAGCTTTATGAAAAAATAATTAAAGTAAAGGATTAAAAAAAATAATGTGTAATAAAATGGCAAAACTTTGTGATTTTTAGCTCTACACAAAATAGCGATAAAAAGGTCAAAACTAGGTACTTTCAGTTTATCGGGAATAAAACAGGTATTTATCCATGGATTTTTATTAAATAAAAAGTATTTTACTTCTAATGCATGCAGCTTTAAGCTTAAATACTAAAACTGGTAAGTATTTGTTGATTTAAATTTTTTATGAATTTTTTGAAATCAAAAATTTTATAAAAAAACAAAAAAATAATTTTTTTTTTTGCAACTTTGGCCTTAATAACTCCAAAAGTAATGGCTAAATTAAAAAATTATATTAGAGAAACTTAAATCTGGCGTAATTTAAAATGTTTTGAGGGACTGGATAACAAAATCGGGTGCGTCGTTCAAAAGCTACGATAAGATGTATTGAGCAGCCTCTTCAAAAATCTCAAATTTTAGGAAAAATTTTTTTTAAAAAAAACATTACCATAGAATTTTTAAAAATTATGTTTTTTGCAGTTAGGTTACTATAGCGGATCAAAAAAATATAGTGGTTATTCAAGCCCTTTTTTGCTGTTGACCTGTGTTATAATTTCGAACATATTTTTGTTATTAAATATTAACGATAGCATGTTTGGAGGCAACCATAATATGGTTGCCGTCATAAAAATATGGTTAATGTAACCATAATATGGTGTTTTAGTGTATAGTTGTAGAATTATTTTATTAAAACATTAAATTCAACCATATTTGAAGTTTCAAGGTAGATAAACAGTTTATTGTTAAATAAAAACAAAATATTATCAATCGTGAAGGGACCACAATATGTCTTTTTTTTCTAACCATACTTCAACAATGTTTTTTTTCTGCGTGTACTTATTTGATACTCAGATATACTCAAAGCTTAAATTATTTTATTTAAACCGAAAAAATCAATTATTTTAATTAAATTGCTAATTGAGATTTCTGTTTCTTTCTGTGTACCGCAATGTATAAAATTTGTTTGTGTAATAATATTTGATTTAAACAATTCTGGCCAGACAGCCGTATATTTTTTTATTTCAGTAGTGGTAACACTGATGGAGACAAATGCTTGAAGTAACAACAGAGGTCTACTAAATTTTTTCTGGATAATTTATCGATCATTTAATGCCAAGCATACGTTTAAAAAAAAACTATCAGCTATAACACATATTCCTTTATTATCTACAAAATACCCATAATTGGAAAACTATTTCAAACACTTGAAATGTGATTTAATCACATACAAATGCAGCATTTTTCCAATATTTTTCTAAAAAAAATTTACATTTCATATTAATGGTCTGAAATTTAAAGCAATTGTCTAAAAAATTAACATGATTTTCGCTATTCAAATATAATCAGTATAACTATTGATACAATTTATGCACATTTTGATAAAAATTCATAAATATCCCACATTTAAATGTTGGTTTGCGCCAAATAAAAAAAATGACAAAATATTTAAAATGATTTAAAGTAAACACAACTTTGTTGAACGCTTAAGGGCATGATTAAAAAAGCGTTTATCGTTTCAAAGCTAAAAAAAAAAAAAAATACTAAAAAATTAAACTAAAAAAGCACTAAATACAAAAATGAAGCCAAATTCTAGCCATTAACAATGATATACGATACGATGAGATTGGACTTCAATTGGCGATTCTATATATTTATGTGTGTATAAAACCGAAATGTCTGCATTTTAGCTTTGAAGTCATTTAAAAACGAAGACATGTCGTCTCACTACAAACACTTTGTTACAATGACATAGTCCATGCCCTCATTACATTGGACCAGTCCATGGAGTAGTCCATTTGATCAAAATGGATCAGGTGATCCAATATTATTTTCAGGGATTTGTCAGTTTTGTTTTTCGAAAAAGCAAAAACATTAAAAAACGCAGGAAACTTAAGAGTTTAGCGGGGCAAATAAGACGAAGTAAAAGAATTCTACTTCAATGACCCATTAATTTCAAAAGTAATAAAAATGCGTAAAAAATTAATAAAAATGTTCTTAAATACCAACTATAAGAAATGTTGTTTACATTAAAAAAAAAATTCATTTCTTGTATATACGAAAACTGTTGTTCAACATAGGAAACATAAATGACGTAATGACGAAATTTTTCAGTGCACTATACGAACTTTACTTCATAAATTTGGTTGGGTATTTAGAATAGCAATCTTTTTTCAGCTATTTTCTAATTAAAGTATTCTATTTGTCAGTTAAGATGATAAAGGGTGTTCAAAATTTAAGTATCATTTTAATTTTACTAAAAAAAAAATTTTTTTTTTGAGACTTTTAAAATATTGTTAGGTTTGTTAGGTTTCGGTTAAAAATTAAAAATTATGTCGGTCAAATAACTACCCCTATTGGCTCGCCAAGGTACTAATCTTTTACCAAAACTCTCAATCACGTTTTTCAATAAACTGTTGTCAATGGTTAATTTCTGCTCGATAGTGTTGTTTTAAAGCTCTTGAACAGTTATGGGATTATTGCTGTACACTTTTGTTTAAAAAAAAACCCCCCATAAGGTGTTAAATCGCACGACCGTGGTGGCCAATTCCTCTATGAGAAATAATGTAAGGTGACCATACGTACACTTTTTCAGAGAAACATCATCTACTTTAACTTTCTGTCATCTTTAAAATTTGTGTCCTCTTTTTTCATATTAGCATGATCAATATTTTTTTTAATTTTTATAAATTGACAACATCTTTTGTAAGTTGTTGTTGTTTTTATTTTGTTTTTCTTAACCTACTTACAACTACAATTAATGTTAAGAGAATTTCAACTAATTGTAGTGGGGAATGTAAGACGAGATGAACGCACTGTTTATTGTTGATGTTGTTTTGTTTAAACTTTGATATTATTACAAGTAGAACTGTTGCTATAAGTCTTATATGTTTAACATTTTTACTTGGTTTAATATCTTTAGTTTTTCTAAAATCTTTATGGATGAAGTTTCCTGATGATCTGGCCTAAGCAACCAGTGAAATGCGCATAGGAATAGCTTATCCCATCAACAATAAATTTCAAGTGTTTTTATCAATAATAAAAACTGGGAATTAAGCACGAATAACAAAATCTTTTGAAATTTAAAATAAATTTTATTTCACGGCGGTCACTGGTTTTTTTTATTTTTGTCAAAATGTCGTGACATGCTTGTTTAGTTCATACTCCTACTGAACTCTCATGCACATGCAGTATGAAATTTTGAATAAGTTTGTGCAATGAAATATGTGAATATAATTTTGTCTGTAGAATATGTAAAAAATCTTGAAGTCAAATAACATGTCTACTTTTTTTCTTTATGTCTTCTATTTTTATTTTCAAAATCTGGTCGCCTTAAATAAGTCAATTTTTAAACTTTTCTTTCAAAAGATCTACTTATTTTCTAGGCTTTTAAATGGAGATCACGATGCAAAATGTTGAAAAATATGCATCGTTTGATGTTTAATTTCCCCTCCCCCTTAACTAATCCCGCAAAGCTCTACGCTTGTCTGCAGGAGAAGAGAGTCTCTCGCATCCCCGGCACTAAAAGACTAGCTCCCTTCCAGATAGCCAACCGGGGCACTCATTGCTGCGAATGAAAGTTTTTGGATCTTCTTCAAAACTTTTGCTCAAATCTGCTACATTCTCGGTTAAACGACCACTACGTTGATAAATTCTGCTTCTGCTATCATGAACAGATACAGTTTTTTCAAATTTCTCGACTAATGAGCTTGATGGCACAATTTGTTGGAGGATTTTGTTTACCGAATATTTCTTTTAAATTTCCTAATTACTTCTTCAAAACTTTTGCAATTACCACAAAAAAAGGTTTTAATACTAAAAACACATTGTTTTATTAACTTACCGGAATGTATTTAGAACCTGAAAATAAAAATTTAGAATAAAAATTCCAGTTCCAGAAAATGGTAGCAAAATTAAATTGATACCTAAATTTTGGACGCCCTTTATTTACACTGTGTGTAATTTTTTAAGTCATGGAAAATGACCATAAAGGACCAAAAAAATAGACCCGTGTCTTCTAGTTTTGCCCAAAGGCATGCACTTTTTAATTTATTGGCCCTTAAAGATTTGGGGCCTCGGTGTCATTTTTGCAAAAAAGTGATAATTTTCTTAGGCTCATATCTTGCAAACTGTTCCGAATTTTGATTAACCTTCTGAGACTAAGTTGTAGCTCTTGCCATAAAGAACAAAAGTTGTAAACATATAAAATCAAAAAAACTTCATTTTCAAGATCAAAATCGCAAAAAACTTAAAAAAATTCGATTTTTTACCTTTTTCCCCTGTATAGGTCCATGGGTAGCAAACCGTTCAAAATTCAAGAAAACAATCAACTACAAAAATGTACGTAAGATGTCAATAAACAAATTTTTAGAGCATATAAACTTAATAGAAATGATTCCTAACACCGTTAGAATTTTTAAAAGTTTCATCTTGGATTCATTAACATTTTCTTTTTTATGGGCCAACTATGATATGAAATAAGAACAAATTTCGATATAAAAGTGAAATTTGTCATTGAGTTTTATAATTTTAGGCCCCTTTTCACAACTTTCCAATAGCTAAAGTTATGATTTTATCGGCCGTATAAAAAGTTTTCCATTATTACAACTTTACTTTAACCTACCAGGTAGGATGAACCTTAAATTACTTTATCGCTCACTTTAGGTTAAAGTTAAGCTCTAATTATCGAACACTTTTTATAAGGACGGTTAAAGTCTACTTTTAGCTATCGGTAAGTTGTCAAAACGGGCCATAAAGTGGTGTTCAGAAAACTGGGTCGTAAAGTTAATTATGGAATTAATACTAAATTGCATGGTATTATTTCTGACCACACGCAGAGAAAAAACACGTTTAAATAAATAAAACCTCTAACAAAACTATTTTTAAAGAAAATTGTAAACACCGAAAACCATATTTTGATTAAATAAGTCCTCCATCAAGAGGCCACAACCATATTATGGTTGCCTTAAAAAATGTTATGGTTAAATATGACAATAATTTGTTTTTAAATTAACAATAGTATTTTTCTCTTTTTCAAGTGCAACATGCTATGGTTGAAAGACAACCATGCTATTATAAATGTTAAACATATTTGAATTATTATTAACCATTACATGTTCGGAGGCAACTATAATATGGTTGTGGCTTCTTGATGGCGGCCTAATTTTACCATAATATGGTTGTCGGTTACAAAAATATGGTTAAATTAAACATAATATGTTTAAAAATTTCTTAAAAAATAGAGCAGGCATTATATCGGGAATTCTTTACTGTCATCCTTATGAAGCCAGGCTACAAATACATTATTCTTTACGGTCTTATGCGTAATGAGCTCTTTTCCCAGAGTAAGTTTTATATGTGTCCTATGGTAAATTTAAACCGTTCTTCACTAATTTCAAAGTATGGTTGATCGTCCTTTAGAACTGTGACGTACTAAATTTTATTACAGTAGCTTTATTTGTTACGATTGTTACGCCTTAACTGGTTTCCGGTAGTAGGGCTTATACGGGGCCTATGGTAAATTACAGCCCGATCTGATATTGCTGGATATTAATCCCAAACTGCTTAGGATAACATGAAGCAATGTGACACCAACATTGATCTTATTTTTTGAGTTTTTCGAAGGTCGGCGTGTTTTCATCAGACGGACAGACAGACGGACATGTCTAAATCGACTTAGAATAACTCAAAAAGCCAAAATAAATATCCTTTATGGAGTCTGAGATGAACATTAAAAAAGTTTCAAACGGAATGACGAACTTAGTATACCCTCATTCACCACTAGTGGTGGTAGAGGGTATAAAAAGAAAATAAAGTTTTCACCGGTATTGAGGGAGTTTTGATGCTGTGTATGCATACATACATATACATACATACATACAGCGTTTTTTATTACATTCAGAAAAATAAAAAGTTACTATTCAGCAGATTTGAAGTAAATGGAATACCAAATAACTTTTAAAAGACCAGCCGCTCTTAAATACATTTTAGTAGGGAGATCGATCGAATAATATTCGACCGGTTTTAACCGGTTATTTCAGTTTAGCGAATATCGAATAAACCTGTTATTTTAGTAAAATAAATCGGTTACTTAAGTAATGTGTAATTCATATACGTTTTCCTTGCTTTTCTTATAAATGTACCCGTAATTTAAGTATTTTTCTAATTGAATATTTGGCAAACTTAAACTTTTAAGAAAAAATGTCATAACAAAATGAAACAAAAGCCAAAAAACATTATGAGCAATGTAAATACAAATCGCTTCTATAATCGTGTGTTCTTGTAACAAAAACGAAAAACCATTCAAAATACTACAAAAAAAATTTCACCTTAAAAAGTAATAAGCAATTTGACAGTATTCTAAATAGGTACTGTATATATCTTCATTAAGATGTCATCTCTAGCGATAATATCGAACTGATTTAAAAGACAATGGTGCTTAAACGGACCTAAAACGATAAGTTGCAAAGGTTTTTCAACGTCGCGACTTATTAATCACGTTAAATTAGTCAACAAGCTTGACATAAATATACGCCAAGTAAAACTTGACCCTGTTCAAATTAGTTTTTAAGAGAATGCAAATAATACTTTACTAACGTATGCTGTCAATAATGAATGAAAAACTATTAAGTAGTTCTAGCATATCTTCATGCTTAAAACTACACCATACCGGCAAAATCAACGATATCGAAAAATTCTTCAGTTTTTTTTTATTAAATTACCAAGAACTTAAAACAAAATTAAAGGAATCAAACAATCTCATGGAAGGTTTTAAATTGTGATCGACGAATTGACAGATATTTCATACAAAAAGCATATTACAATTGTTTTTATAATGCTGAAACAAAAAAAAACTGAAATATATAATCCGGGAGAAGAGGTTTTGTTTGCAACTTTTCAAAAATATGGCTGAAGTTTACTGATTCATATAGACATGCTTAGCCACCAACAAATTAAAACTCATTCAAAATAAATTTGGGAGAATATCTCAAACAGTGGTGGAAAATTCAGTACTTTTTCATTTCAAAAATACCATGGTACCCCCACGTCAATTTTAGTCCTCTTTTCTTGTTATGTTATGGAATTACAGACAAAATTGTAGACGTTTTGAGGAAAAACAATATTCCTCTAGAAAAAATGCATGTAATGATGGGGCAATTTAGTAGTGTTCAGGCCAGATTAAAAGAATAGTTACCAAATTTGTTCGTAAATGGCTGTGTATGCCATAATTTAAACTTAGCTGTGTCTGAAGCTTATTTGTGTCTACCTAAAGAAATTGATACATTTTTGACGGAAATAAGTTTTTAATTTTATTATAGCTCAAACTGAGAAGAAGAACTTTAAAATTTTCAAGACAATTGTGGAACAGATGTTCACGTAATTCAAAGGTATACCCAAACAAGATGGCTTTCGAGACAGGCTGTGGTTGAAAGTTTTTTGGAGCAATGGGGACCGCTAACGTATTTTTTTAATTTAAAAAACTTTGCAAGCAGACATAAAAATTAACGCCTCAAATTTATTGGAACTAAAATGTTAAACGTTGAAAAAAAGTTGTATTTGTTATTTTTGTCATACATTTTAAAAATCAATTCCCAATTTCGTGCGTTGGTGGGTTTTCCAGAAATAAGGGCAGGTAGGGATTTTTTACAACTCGTGAAATGCTTAGCCGTATAACTGAGCTGCCTTAAGAAGGGCATCAAGCGTATTTTTCATGTCAAACTTCTAATGTTCATACAATTTATAAAAAACAAAATCAACACCATCCTGTCGGAAAATCCTGTTTTACCGATCTTTAGGCCGGTTTGTTTTATTGAAATTGTATTGGCAATCCAATTGTCATATTTCCAAAACGCTCTTATTGAGTCAGCCCCGTAATTGTTATACGACTCTTACAGAGAGTCGCAAAACGTTCATTCCAAGATTAAAAGACGAGCGTGTCAAAAAATAAATATAAAAGTAATAAGTAAAAAAATTAATGTAGATGTTTTTGTTACTACATAGTCAGATAATCATTAAAAGGTTCTGTTAGGAGTTGTATATTAAACATAATCGTCTAACAAACAGCCTTCGCTAGCTGGGTTATACATATCAAATCATAAGCAAAAACATATGTATTTAAATATCAAAAATGAAATTATTTTTAGCTTCTTAACTAAAATATTTTATATTTTTTATTAAAATGTTTATTATTTTTAAGTGTGTTTTTCAATAAAAAATATGTTTTTAAAAAGTACCAACATACTGCAAAAGTACTCCTTTGCTTGGTGGTCTGACCCATCTCGATTTTTAAATTTTCCATCCCTGATCCCAAATAATAAATTTATTAAATTCCTATAATTTGTTAAACTCAAAGTTTTTCAAAAATTCTAAGCTATGTTCACACCTATTAAATATTTGACGTCCTACACGTAACCACTAGTTTTCTTAAAGAATTGTTTGCAAACATTATTTCACGATTTCTTAACTACATTATACATAAATACAATTATCATCTTAAGCCACATTAATTACTTCACACGAAAATTTTGATCTGTATCGGACATGGCTAAATCGACTAAGAATCACTCAAGGACCCAGAATATATAAACTTTAAGGGGTCTGAGATGAATAATAAAAAAGTTTCACACGGAAAGACAAACTTAATATACCCTCTTCACAACTAATTGTGGTGTTGTATTGGTATTGGATGCACCAATACCGTACACATTAAAAAAAGGCAACGCTGGATACAATTAAATTCAAGGCGAATTCAACTACAGGTTTCGTCGAACTACAGCAATCTAACAACAACATAGGGGTTTTGCACTGCATTGTTAGTGTCTACGGCTCTAAAGGTAAACCATTCTTACAAAAACACTTACATATCAAAACAAATAGGTTTGAACTGTCAAAATCGGATGGCATTGCGACAACACCTGTACTTCAATTCGCCTTGAATTAAATTCTTGCCAAGAAATAAACTTCCAGATTAAATATGCTTGTTGTCTCATTGATTTAAAAAGTTGAGAACTTCTGTCTCATTTTTTATAACATAAACAAATAATAACATAAACAAACGGTTTTTTAAAACAATAATGCAAACGTTGCGATTTTAAAAGGCTTTTTTGTCTAACGATACATATACAATTTCAATAATATTCTAACTAAATTAAGTCTGGGATCACACTATGAAAGTTTTCTTTCAGAAAGTCTTAGTTTATTGGTGAGAGGGGAAGAGAACATGCTTTTCTTTTCTCCTCTCTCACCCATAAACTCAGACTTTCTGAAAGAAAACTTTCATAGTGTGAACCCAGACTTACCGAGCAATAGAAGACCTGGGACGAATGCATTAAATACATATGCTAATTGGCTATTGACTTTTTTAACGTTAAATTAAATCAATGGTAATACAAGTTTTTTGCATTACTATTAACTTTTACTATTTTAGTGCACTGTTTTGTTTTCATTAAATTTGTTTAAGGAAGTACATTAGATATCACCTAAGATAGCGAATTATACATCCAGCACACGTACACGAGTGAATTCGCCTGCTGGACAAGCATGTTTGGCGTGTATAAACCCCTTTAGATCTTCAGGACCCCTTGGAGTAAAACAGACGAGAGTCGCTGGCGGGAATCGAACCCGCAGCCCTCGCCCTGTTAGACTAGCTCACTACCAAATAGCCTACCAGGACACCCTTTATATTAATAAAAAGTTGAAAAAACTATACAAATCAAATTTTTTTTGCAATACGGTGATCAAATCAATTCAGTCAGTTTGAGAAGTGAGCAAAAAAAACACTACTGCCTCTAATTTTACCCATAAAACCCTTGTTGTTGTTTTTTAATTTTTAT
This sequence comes from Pollenia labialis, assembly GCA_949318255.1. Lineage (NCBI taxonomy): Eukaryota > Metazoa > Arthropoda > Insecta > Diptera > Polleniidae > Pollenia > Pollenia labialis. The sequence continues at coordinate 41,204,673 of OX439143.1, read as the reverse complement.
TAATTTTGATATTTTTCAAATTTAATTTTTTAATTATTTTTACTGAACGAATTAAGTTTAACAACTTGAAATTTTATTAAAATTTTTATTAATAATTTTGTTCGCTGAGCTGGGGCTCAGACCTGGGTTGAATTTACATGTTTCATCAGAATTCTTTGAGTTGTAACCTCTGCACCACTGCGGTGCCTGTCAGCCAACAGTCAAACATCAATCTTCAACCAGTGGTACTAGTAGTTCGAAATTTGCTGTTATTATCCATTTTCAATTTTATATTACATGTTGCTTCCTTTCCTCCGTTTTTTCGTATTCTTAGTCTGCTTCCACACGTTTCATCTTTTGATGCTCAACTCTAATGTTTTTTGCTGAGTGAAGAAAGAAGAAAGGGGGTTAGTACGGAGATGCCTGTACTCGGTCAGTACGCTTTGTGAGTTTATTCGTTTGTATATGCACAACGATGGCTGCATGTAATTTTTTTTTCTTTTTCTCTTTGATTTGCTGTTAATAAAATTGTTGTTGTTTTGAACCGAAACAAGTAGAAACCGATTGCTGCGTGTGATGTTATTGGCATCTTTAAAAGGGAATTAAAAAGAAGTTGAGCATCAAAAGATGAAACGTGTAAATTTAGACTTACTGTCAAGACTTTGTCTTGAAACCCTGAATACATTTGTTTATTATGTTTTTTGTCCACATTCGTCAACATTTTATTTGTACAACTTGAAGTACAAATGTAAACATTAGAGCTTGTGCCATAGTTATTTTTTAAGAACAATTATGATTTTCAGTTGAACTGTTTATTTTAATTTTGATATTTTTAGAGAGGGTTGGTTGAGTTTATCAAATTTAATTTTTATCAAATATCAAAATTAAAATTAACAGGTCAACTAAAAATCACAATTTTTAGTCGACATCAAAACGAAAAGAGTTTGCATCACCAACTTCAACGCGAGCTTAATGTTCCTTTTTCATTACAAATAAATTCCGTTTAGTAAGCATTTGCTTGTGTTTATGAAAAGTTCTGTTGCGAATATTCGAAAAATTTAATTTAAAAAGAAAAGAAAAAAGCAAAAAATGGATACACATAAACTACAACTTTCTCAACAGGATCAGTTAGTCATGGATAATGAGCCCCCATTATACAATGCTCAACCGATGCCAATTTCCGTATCTACTACATTCCAAAATGCACCGCAGTCAAATCCGTCTCAATTTTTCCGACCTGTAGGTCCAAAATCTATGGAAATGACTTGTCCAAGTTGTCGTTGTCGCATTAAAACGACTGTGCGTCATCGCGCTACCGCTAAAACACATATTGGCTGTTTGTTACTTACAGGATTGTAAGTTTTAAAATTTATACGAAATATTCTATATTCATTTGTTGTTTAATTTTAGGTGCTGTTGCTGTCTACCATATTGTATGGATTCTTGCCGCAACGCAAATCATTTCTGTCCCATGTGCGAAACATTTATTGGCACTTATTCGTCGTAAATTTGAGTTTAATTCTTTTTAAAAGTACGTACCTACATACGTATTGTTATTATGTATTTCAAAAAAAAAAAGATTTTATTAATCCATAAGTATTTTAAAGTACAGTGAAATTTGTATAACAAAATAAAACGATACATTACTTATTTTTATCAATCGTAGTTTAAAGGTGTTTTTCAATGTTGTTTGAATTAAAGAATCTTATCAATCCACTATTTACACGATTGTACACATATGTAAATATGTACGTATGTATGTACAATGTAAATAGATAATCAGCCCAATTATGAATAAAAATTCCCCGGGAGTTTTCTTCCTTCTCCCATTTTCCCTATGTTAATTCAATTGTAAAAATGGGAAAAGGGAAAAAACTCCCGGGGAATTCGTATTCATAATTGGGCTGAATATTGGTAATTGCTTTACCTACATATGTACATATGTATATACATATGAATGTAGGTACATTGTACATATGTACATGATATTGGGGATTTATTTAAAAAACAAAAAAAGCATATTGAGAAACATTGCACTATGTGGCACGATCAGCGTTGCCAGAATTAGGGGAAATCCCTACATGTAGGTATTTTTGATACTAAAATAGAAGCGTTGGGAAAATCGGATAGATTTTTTATATTCTAAAAAATGTAGGGATTTTTCGTCATATCGCAGAAAAATCGAATTTTTAGAAATATTTTATTGTGCAAAACGGATGAAAAATTTTATTTTCCCTAAAATCGCTTAAAAATATATTTTCAGAGTTGTTTAAACAATTGTGGTTTAAAAAGTTGGCTATGTATGTTCATTAGAGCGACTCACCAAAAAAAGTGCCCGATGTACCCTCCTAAAAATGAACCTTGGACTTTTTAAAGATACCATTTTAAATATTTCGGCTCCAGCTTTGACCTCTCGTGAGCTGAACCATTTTGAAAAAGGGTCTATTTTTGCATGTTTTGTTAATTTGAGAATCTGTTTCCTTACCAACATATACAAATTGGGTATCATAAGAAAGGTTTTTTAAGGCGCGTCCAACTGTATATACAGTTTGTCCAAGGACGATCATCCATGTCCTTTTTTAAGGATTTTCTGTAAAAAAAACGGTTTTTGAAATTTTTGTTCGAGGATGTTTGGAATAAAAATGCCAAATTAACATATTTTAATCTTAAGTCGATTTAATTAAATACGTGTTTCCGCTTTTTTGAAAATTCGCGCTAGTTCGCGTTTTGACAAAAATGCAATGGGGTGGCAACCCTTCGTTTTAAATAGAGCAATATGGGTATCAAATTTTTTCTTTTGCCAAGTACATCATCTTTGTATGTAAATAATTTAGATTTTTGCAAATTAAATGCTTCTTACGCGGTGCCCTGGAATAAATATAAATGCAATTTTGTAGTAACTCTAATATGATAGCAGGTTTAGTTTCTAGAACTAAAGAAAGAAAAAAAGAAATGAGTGTATAGAGTGAAAATGCCAACCATCTCGCCATTCACTTATGGCAATGGTTCTTTCTTATACCACTGGGATAATACCTATTCAATGTTGAAAGATTGATTAAAATTTATTAAAAGTACAGTGTAGCAACCCTTTATATGCGCAACACCTCGCTTAACGCAACACCCAATTTCGTAACATTGGTGACTCTTTAAACGCAACTTTTCAAAAAACGAAGCCTCAATTAACGCAACTTTGCAAAAGCAAAACAAGTCACGATTTTTTTGTTTTTTTTTTTAGTTTGGTTTTTGATAAATAAATTGAAAACTAAAACGTGTGTATGTAAAATCTTAGGCTTAAGTGCAATAGACTTTTTGATATACCGTTATTCTAAGAATGGTAAGCAAAAATGAATTACTTTTCCCGCTTGCACAATTGCAACAGGAACACATTAAGTTAGGCCTTTTGTAATTGGTAAAGCTCAAAACCCTAGAGCATTTAAAGGATTTGTCAATATGCCAATTGTTTACAAAGCCAACAAAAACTCTTGGATGACTTGAGAATTTTTCGAGCAATTGCTTACCAAAGGTAAAATTATTGCTTTCGTTTTTTTTAATTCTGTAGTTTAAAAATGTTTTTTTAGGTAAACTCCTTTCTATCCTCCAAACAACTTCCGTTAAAGGCTTTCTTTCTTTGGGACAATGCACCCTGTCATCCCAAAGAGGGAGAGTTGAGAAGTAATGATGGAATGATAACTGTTATGTGTTTTCCAGTTAACTGCAATGCAATTCTTCAGCCTATGGACCAAAACGTGATAAAAATTACAAAACTTCTGTAGAAGAAAAGTCTTTTGTCTTTTGGCAAACCCTTGGAATAAAATAACGCCCAGTACCATTGCAAAATGCTGGAACGTAGTACTGCGCCCAAATCATCGATGGACTGAAGAAGGCGAACTGCCACTGAGCATTATAACTCGATAACAACGATCAGTACAAATTAACATACATTTGAATGTTTATTTTATTAATTTTTTATTAGCTGTAGGTATATTTTGTTTTTCTGCTTTTTTTCTTTATTTCAATTAAATAAACACGATTATTATAAGTTAACCTTAGTTTTTTTTTATAAAATTCTTAATTGGTTTAAAATAAGCTTTTAAATAGAAAAATATAACTAGAAATTTGTGACTTGGTTTGCGCAACAACTCAGCTATCGCAACAGCCCAACATATCTATTGGTTGCGTTCACCGAGGTTACACTGTATTTACATATGTATGTTTTATTTTTTTTTACTTTTATTTTTTGTATATAAAAGCTTTGACAAAAAATAAGTACGAAAAAAATAAAACATATGTAAATACTTTTAATAAATTTAAATTAATTTTTCAACATTTAATAACATCCCAGTGGTATAAGAAAGAACCATTGCCATAAGTATAATGCGTAGGGATTTTTGTAGGGGAATTTTTTTCAACGTGTAGGGAAAAATCGGATTTTTTTAGCATGTGTAGGTATTTTTTGGAAACATTTTTGGAAATAAAAAAAAAATTTATTGATATGTGTGTTCAATGCATACCGTTCATGCAATCCATGATTGTGTATGCACCCATTTATATGGCAATACTTTAGTGCTGTTAGATAAACATCGTTGTGCAAACAAATGTTTGAACAAGAACAAAACATCGATAACAGCAGTTTTCCGTATCCAAATTCATGTGCGCACAAGAAATTGTTTGTTGTTTGAACCTAGCGATGACTAGTTCGAAAGGAATGATAGGGACTTCGGGTATATGTTTGTATATCTGGCTGATGTGTATTTTTAAAGCAATGTTTAAATCATTCTTGTGGAGCTTTGGAAAATTTTAATTGATAAACGCAAAAAGCCTTTACTAACCAAAAATTAAATTCGCCCTTTTTATTGATTCTGATGTATTTGATAAGTTTTACAAGAAAAATAAATTATAAATATTAAGGCAATTTATCACTCAAAAAAAGGTTTTGCTTCTCCCGTTAGATTTTCAAAATGTTAGATTACGCCTTTTGCGTTTTAGGTCACGATATATAAGGTGTGTTCTTTAACTTTACTAGGAGAAACTTGCACTGAGAGAGAGTTACTTAAAAATTTACAAAATTGTTCTCCAACTTAATCAATAAAGGGAAAAACGTAAACAAACACTCAAGGCTCGGTTAGCCGGGAATAACAGTAACGTTGCAAATCAGCTGATTCATTTTGCTGTATGTAAAGCAATTAGAACGATTATAGTCAGCAGTAAGACGTTACGTCTCAATCTGTAAGAAATAGATTGGTCTTACTTTTTTACGGTAAGATTAATATTACTATTACTCCCGTCTAACTGAGCCTTCATTCATTTTCAGGTGAGCTCCTTTTTTTCTTACGTAGAGAAGGAAATTACCAAAGTTGCTTGTGTTTTTGACATATCGACCAACGAAAGCATCAACTAATCTACAATATTGTGTTTTTGTTGTTGTACTTGTTTCTTTAGTATTGCCACCATATTTTTCATGAATTCGACTTGCAAACATTTTACCAGCAAAAACTAGCACGTTTATGTGCCACATTTAATCAAGTTAATTAAGCGTTTAATTAATACTATTAATTTGTTTACTGGTGCAAATTTAATTAATATCACAAATTTTTTAATTAAAATCAATTTTTATTTTTTTTTTCTATGTGCACAGCCCACAAATTCCGCAGCAGACGATATACTCTACCACATTCCTGGCTAATGAGGTCAGACCAGGTTAGTGTACTGTTACAAACAACTTAAGATTTTTGACAGTGTTAAATATTTTAATTTTAGTATCTCCCAAAAATACATTTATTTCAAAATAATTTTGAAATTTCCGTTATCCATTAGCCGATATCCAAAAATAAAAGTACAAATGTATACCTTTTTACCCTCATATGTGCTTTATTTTCTTGCTGCCTTTACAAAAAGTACCAAAAAAAGGTATACCCTATTTTGACCCTGAAATGTGTTTTTATTTACTTGCTGCCTTTAAAAATATAAAAAAAAATATTTAAATAAAAATACCAAATGTACGAATTTTTACCATGTTCTGCACCTTTAAGCTAAATTGTTTTAAACTATATTCCTACTGATAGTTTTAACATAAAAATAATAAACTTTTCACAATTTGCAGTCTTAATAGGGTTGATTAAAATGTACCCAAAATACTTGTTTCCCCATTTTTAAAACACCCTGAAAGACCATCTTCCAAAATGTACATTTTTGTGACATGCCGCTGTAGTTATAGAAAATCATACAAACATTACGACCGCAAAATTATTTGAAGAAAAAACGTATTTAAAAAAAGTACTAAAATTACGATCTTTTGCCTCTTAAGTTTAGCTTTGACTGTAAAGCACGATGGCCACGTATCAAATTGATTTGTCAAACTCAGTTTTTTTTTTTTGATTTTGTTAGTGAAAAAAATCTCACACGTATATGTTGATGTGAGTTTGACGAAAATCAAAACAGTTTAAATTTTCACTGCCGCCCAAGGCGAATTCATAACAGGTAAGTGCAACTCTACAACTACAAAAAGCCCCAAGTATTTTGTTTTTGCAATATAATTGATAGCTGTCAACATTTTTTATTGCAAATTAAAATTATCAGTTTTTTATAAAAGAAATTATTAAATTCACTTTAATCATTCGCAGTTTTGAAATTTTTTTATTATAAAAATAATATTTTTGGCACTTTTCAAACAACTTCTCCCAAAACAAAATTATATTTTGACGTTTCTCAATTTGTTTGATTCGCCGTGGAGTGTATATATTCTGGCTCCTTGAGTAATTCTAAATCGATTTAGCCATGTCCGTCTGTCTGTCCGCTTGTCCGTCTGTTGAAAACACGCTCACTTTCGGAAAACTCAAAAGAAATTAACAAACCTGGTGTCAAATTGCTTGTAGTTATCCTAAGCAGTTTGGATTTGAAATCCAGTAAAATCGGTTGAGCGGGATCAGAGCTTTGAATTAAAATGTAGAACCACCATCCTACAAAATTGATCATTTTGATAAAAAAAACTAACATAAATGGTGGAATAATGCGCGGAATAATATAAGATTTCGCAAAAGTTCGTTTTGTTTTATATAAACCCAACTCCCGGAAAACAGTTTAGTACGCGTAAAACCATAATTAATAATGATATCATAAAAAATTGAATACTTCACAGTTTTATCGGACTAGAAATATCACTAATAAATTTCGTGATGATCGGTCCATAATTTACCACAGGCCCGATATAAAGCCCACTCTGGTAAATTATTTAAATACGCCTGAAACCGTAGCAGATTAAGAAAAATTATCATGGAATTTTGTGACATACGGTCCATAATTTACTTGAAATCCCATATTTAGCAGCCTTCTGAAATTCACTATAAAACTAATTTCATCGCTGTATTGCAATTTATTGAAATTTACGTTTTTGAATACCAGAAATCACTCTACGGAGTTTTAGGATGATTGGTTCATACCCATTGATCCAATAAAAATGCCCCTCCTGAAAATCTTTTAAGTTCGGCTTTAACTGTTACGAATGCTAAAAAAAAAAGCATAAAAGTTTCTGATTGTCGATCAATAATTGAATATATGTAGGTCTGAACCGCAATCAATTTTAATGCTGATGTCTGTTTTTATAAAGATGAATTAATAATAACTTGTTTTTTATATATCGAGCCTTTGCTGCAATAGAGTCACAACTTAAATTTGAATTTTTACACAATATTATGAAACGATATGGCAATTAACTCAACATTATTAGCTAATAGGCCAGGCCGCACCATGTTACACTGGGAATTAAAGAATTATCAACATTAACGCAAAAATCAGGTTTTTTGAGTCATCTAGTTACATACTAAGAAAAATGAAAAGTTAAAAGTTAAGTTAAAAAAATCAAAAATTTTTTTCTTTAAAAATTATCTCCTGAAAATCAGCCAAATCGCGAAAACAAAAGCTAAAAACGGTAAGCACCACTCAATTCTGCGTACCCGAATTTGGTTATAAAGACAGGGCCCCGCTTGTCACAAAAAAAATGTCGAGTTCTATCGCAGAGTAATTTATGAAAAATAAAACAAAATGTGTGTAGTTTATATTTTTGACGTCATATTTTAGTCTTTTAATTTTTTAATCAGCCCAATTATGAATACAAATTCCCCGGGAGTTTTTTCCCTTTTCCCATTTTTGCAATAGAATTTACATAGGAAAATGGGAGAAGGGAGAAAACTCCCGGGGAATTTTTATGCATGATTGGGATGAATATGTGTGCCTATCGAAAAAACATAGCGGTCGCTAAAATCGTAAAAAAAGGTAAAAGGAACTACCCAGTAAGAACTTCGCTTACTTTTTCAAAATGAAAAGCTGCTCTCACTTATTATTTAGTATTTTTCTTCCATAACAACTTCTATAACTACTTAGACCCCTTCACACTCGGCAAGTTACTTGCGCAAGTCTCTTGCGCAACTCTTGGTTTGTAGACGTCAGCGGAATGGTCGGGGTAAGGAAAAAAATTTAGTACAGACTTTGTTGTACTCGGCAAGTAATTTGCGCAACTAACTTGCCGAGTCTGAAAGGGCCTTACTTCTGAATGTATGTATGTATGTATGTAGTTAAAAAATAATAAATGACTTTTTGGGACTTCCCTTGTAATTAGTTCTTTCAGTAGAATTGTAAGTAGTGCTTTTAAGTTTTTCTGATTACTTAACACTTTATTTTGTAGTCGAAGTTTTTACTGGTTATGCGCCCCATACACTTTTAAATTCAATTGTCAACTGAGTCTTTCAACTGAATTGATACTTGGCCACACACTTCTTCAACTGAATTGAAAGATTTTAATTCAACTGTCAAATTTAGATTTTTTTTACAATTTTACAAAAATTTATTTTCTCTCCAAGTATCCATGTTTGCCACCAATGACATTTTTTTATTTAAAATTTAATTGAAATTAAAGACAATTTTAAAAATATTTTACTTTTTCTTTGCAAAAAAAATTACAAACATAAATTTTGACAGCTGATCAAGAGACTTAAGCACACACAGTACAATCGAATTGAAAGACTTGGAGTCAACTTGAAAAAATCAAAATCTTTTGATTTTTCTTCAACCAACTCGACAACCGTCAAACTAATCAACTGACAAGGCCATACACGCTTTGATTTGGACAACAACCGACTCAGTTAACAATTGAATTAAATCGTGTATGGTCTGCTTTACAGGTAGATAATTTACTTAAGGTGACGGTATGTTATTAATAAGGGAGTACACACATACATTTTTAACATATTACATACTTACATACATATATACATACAAAGGTATATCATTTTGTTTTTATCAGATTCAAGGCCCATCTATCAGGTCTGCTTACTTGTACAAAAACAAAATACGATTCTTTTTAGTTGTCAAAAATTTACTACCACATATACAAAGCAAAAGGAAAAAACGTGTATGTGTGGCATCCCATAAACGTATACATGCATATGTAAACAACTTTTGACAACTAAAAAGAACATAAACAATGATCATCAGGCTTCTTGCACAGACCTTTTCAATGGACCTTGATCAGATTATAAGCAAAAATTTTTTGAAACAATAATACAAATGTCGTGATTTAAAACGCAAACGACAGTTTTTGACTAAAGGTCTAACCATAATATGCATGAGCTAGCTTTAACTATCAAAGCTTTTATACTTTCTGATAGTGCATGGAAAATATTCCTGAAAAATATTGAAGGAAAAAGACTATTTTAGTATAAAAGCTTTTGAGGATTGTAATTTGAATTAGAATACACATTCGAATAATATGAAAATTTATAAGTGGGTGAAGATAAATACGACGAGTTAAATATGTTTTATGACGTAAAACGTTACGTTATTAAAAACGTAGCTGAGCTACGCGTAGCTGATTAAAAACGTAGCTCAGCTACGCGTATTTCAGCTAAGCGTAGCTCAGCTACGTTTTTATTTAATTTTTTTCTTAATTTTGAGCGGTGTGTATGGGAGAGATTTTTTAAATTGCGGCCGAACCAAAAAAGATTACGGAACGGGAGGGACACCAAATAAGAGGTTATTAGATCTGCTTTCGTAATCTTTAATCAAAATTTAAGAAATATAAATTTTTCTATTTTTAAAAAATTCTTTAAATTTCGGCTAGTGTATCTGGGAGGGATTTTTTTAAGTTGTGACCGAACCAAAAAAGATTACAGAACGGGAGGGCACCAAATTAGAGGTAATAAGCTCTACTTTCATAATCTTTAACCAACATTTTAGAAATATAAATTTTTCTAGTTTAAAAAAATTCTTTAAATTTCGGCTAGTGTATCTGGGAGGGATTTTTTTAAGTTGTGACCGAACCAAAAAAGATTACAGAACGGGAGGGGCACCAAATTAGAGGTAATTAACTCTACTTTCGTAATCTTTAATCAAAATTTAAGATATATAAATTTTTCTAGTTTTAAAAAATTCTTTAAATTTCGGCTGGTGTATCTGGGAGGGATTTTTTTAAGTTGTGACCGAACCAAAAAAGATTACAGAACGGGAGGGGCACCAAATTAGAGGTAATTAGCTCTACTTTCGTAATCTTTAACCAACATTTTAGAAATATAAATTTTTCTATTTTAAAAAAATTCTTTAAATTTCGGCTAGTGTATCTGGGAGGGATTTTTTTAAATTGCGACCGAACCAAAAAAGATTACAGAACGGGAGGGGCACCAAATTAGAGGTAATTGACTCTACTTTCGTAATCTTCAATCAAAATTTAAGAAATATAAATTTTTCTATTTTTAAAAAATTCTTTAAATTTCGGCTAGTGTATCTGGGAGGGATTTTTTTAAGTTGTGACCGAACCAAAAAAGATTACAGAACGGGAGGGGCACCAAATTAGAGGTAATTAGCTCTACTTTCGTAATCTTTAATCAAAATTTAAGAAATATAAATTTTTCTATTTTTAAAAAAATTCTTAAAATTTCGGCTGGTGTATCTGGGAGGGATTTTTTTAAATTGCGACCGAACCAAAAAAGATTACAGAACGGGAGGGGCATCAAATTAGGGGTAATTGACTCTATTTTCGTAATCTTTCATCAAAATTTAAGAAATATAAAAATTTTCATAGAAAATTTGTTTTGTAAGCCTTTATTAAATTAAAAATTTTTATGAATACAGGGATAATTGTTGTTTAATCAGATTTTATATTTTTTACCAATATAGGTAACAGGCAAATAATTTTTAACTCCAATGAAATATTTTCCCAAGAGTCTGATGTATGTTACAAAAATACAAACAATTGATGGTAAAAGAAATACAACACATGAAAGAGTAGAAGTTATTTCTGTTCAACCATAAAACCACCAGATTTGGATTTCAATAATAATACAAATTTAGACAACGACTTTTTGGAAATTGTGGAAAATTTTGAGAATTTACTTCCAATCGAAAACATTTCAGCAGATAACAGTTCAAATTTTACCTCTCCTAAATTTAAAAATATATCTTCATCAACCCAAGTGAACTTATCAGATATTGTTCACACCACTGATGAAGATATTAAAGATGAGGAATACAGTTTATTGACGAAAAAGATTTGCGTCTCACTTCCAAACTTGAATATTTTTCATAAAAGTAATAAAGGCAATATATGCAATAATTACATTTTTGGTGAAGGTGAATTTTATTTAACAAAGCAGCAAATGACATACCTTCAAGAGTATTATATAAGATATGATAATATTGCAAACGAAAAAGAATTTACCAAATGCCTTGAAGACATGGTAAAAATAAGCTACAATAACAGATAAGAGGATTAAAAAGAAACGTTGCAAAATGTCAGTTAAAGAACCAGCTTCCATCGAATTACAGGGACGATCTTCTTATAAATCTTTCAACATCTGATAACACAAAGAGTCTTCCAAGCAAAAATGTCGTTAAAAAGATAAAAAGCGAAATTTTACAGAAGCATAATCGACACAGAGATTTAGAAATAGACTTATTTTTTTATGCGGAGGGACAAAAAATGGAACAAATTTATCCAAAAAGTATCGAAAATTGCAACTGAAAATTGCAAACGATAGCAGAAAATTAATATTAAAAAGTAGAAACACCTTGTTTATAGATGCCACGGGATCCATAATAAAAAAAATTGACCCAGAATCGAATAGAGTTTTTTTTTATTCTATTGTTCTTCATGTAATCCATGGTAATCCTAACAAATATCGAACAGTAATTAAAAACGACATTATTGCCCATGGAAACCCAGAGGTAAACTGCCTTCATTGCCATAGCAGTGAAACTCCAACTTTAAGATGCCTTAAATGTAAAAGAGGTGTAGACAATGAATGTTTAAAAAGGTACGAAAGTAGAGCTACTTACCTCTAAAGATTACGAAAGTAGAGTTAATTACCTCTAATTTGGTGCCCCTCCCGTTCTGTAATCTTTTTTGGTTCGGTCACAACTTAAAAAAATCCCTCCCAGATACACTAGCCGAAATTTAAAAAATTTTTTTAAAATAGAAAAATTTATATTTCTAAAATGTTGGTTAAAGATTCAGAAAATAGAGCTAATTACCTCTAATTTGGTGCCCCTCCCGTTCTGTAATCTTTTTTGCTTCGGTCGCAATTTAAAAAAATCCCTCCCAGATACACTAGCCGAAATTTAAAGAACTTTTTTAAAATAGAAAAATTTATATTTCTAAAATGTTGGCTAAAGATTCAGAAAGTAGAGCTAATTACCTCTAATTTGGTGCCCCTCCCGTTCTGTAATCTTTTTTGGTTCGGTCACAACTTAAAAAAATCCCTCCCAGATACACCAGCCGAAATTTAAAGAATTTTTTAAAAATAGAAAAATTTATATTTCTTAAATTTTGATTAAAGATTACGAAAGAAGAGTTAATTACCTCTAATTTGGTGCCCCTCCCATTCTGTAATCTTTTTTGGTTCGGTCGCAATTTAAAAAAATCCCTCCCAGATACACTAGCCGAAATTTAAAGAATTTTTTTAAATTGAAAAATTTATATTTCTTAAATTTTGATTAAAGATTACGAAAGTAGAGTTTATTACCTCTAATTTGGTGCCCCTCCCGTTCTGTAATCTTTTTTGGTTCGGTCACAACTTAAAAAAATCCCTCCCAGATACACTAGCCGAAATTTAAAGAATTTTTTAAAAATAGAAAAATTTATATTTCTTAAATTTTGATTAAAGATTACGAAAGTAGAGTTAATTACCTCTAATTTGGTGCCCCTCCCGTTCTGTAATCTTTTTTGGTTCGGTCGCAATTTAAAAAAATCCCTCCCAGATACACTAGCCGAAATTTAAAGAATTTTTTAAAAATAGAAAAATTTATATTTCTTAAATTTTGATTTAAGATTACGAAAGTAGAGTTAATTGCCTCTAATTTGGTGCCCCTCCCGTTCTGTAATCTTTTTTGGTTCGGTCACAACTTAAAAAAATCCCTCCCAGATACACAAGCCGAAATTTGAAGAATTTTTTAAAAATAGAAAAATTTATATTTCTTAAATTTTGATTAAAGATTACGAAAGTAGAGTTAATTACCTCTAATTTGGTGCCCCTCCCGTTCTGTAATCTTTTTTGCTTCGGTCGCAATTTAAAAAAATCCCTCCCAGATACACTAGCCGAAATTTAAAGAATTTTTTAAAAATAGAAAAATTTATATTTCTTAAATTTTGATTAAAGATTACGAAAGCAGATCTAATAACCTCTTATTTGGTGTCCCTCCCGTTCCGTAATCTTTTTTGGTTCGGCCGCAATTTAAAAAATCTATCCCATACACACCGCTCAAAATTAAGAAAAAAATTAAATAAAAACGTAGCTGAGCTACGCTTAGCTGAAATACGCGTAGCTGAGCTACGTTTCCAATCAGCTACGCGTAGCTCAGCTACGTTTTTAATAACGTAACGGTTTACGTCATAAAACATATTTAACTCGGCGTATTTATCTTCACCCACTTAAAATTTATATAGTAAATGTTACTCAACATGAGAAATAAATTCCCAGATTCTATTTGTTTAAAAAAAAAATTACGTTAAATACATAAAATTTACAATAGGCACATAGAGAGTCGTTAATTTCTAAGTGAAAGTTTCTCGATAACATAATGGACCTTGATTTATTTGGATTCGCTCTTATAAATAAACTAAAAGTTAGACATTGTTACGTCTAAAAAGTAATTCTCATCCAGAAAATAGAAAATAGCACTATAATAAATTTGCTGGAGGCTGTAAAAAAAAGATTGCCTTTTCGCTCAATGTAGTCCACAAGACGAAAACACTTAGGCCCTAATTTTGTAAAACACAACGCAACCACAAAGAATTACATTGAAAGCAAAAACAAATTCATAAATATTTTGTAATTTTGTTGTTGCCTCTAACAGAAATTCACATTGGTTTTTAAGATTACATACGCAACATTGCTTGTGGCGTTGAAAATTTTAAAACGGTAAATAAATTTCTTTATAAAGCAACAACAAAGTTGCAAAATATTTATGAATTTGTTTTTGCTTTCAATATAATATTTTCGCGTGCGTTGTGTTTTACAAAATTAGGGCCTTAATTTCGTATTTTACGCAAATAAGTCAAAAATATTAAAAGTACTGGAGTAATGACTCATATCTGGACACTAACCTTGTAGATTTTCACAAAAAAAAAACGAAGCAGCGATTATAAAATTATTTTTCATTAATTATTTATTATAACACATTTTCAGTTTTTAAATTATAATGGGATCGCAATATGTATTTATAACAATAAGAAACAACCAGCTTATGCTTTTTTGCACTTGAGGTAAAGAACAGAGTGTATACTACAGGTTAAATTACTTTATGTAATGTTAAGCGAAACTTTGTTCACGATCCCAAATCATTCTTTAAGTTTGTTAATACCAAAAGGAAATCCACAGGATTTCCAAATGTCATGGAATACCTAAGTTCCGAGTCTAGTGATGAATTAAAAATCAGCAATATGTTTGCCGACTTCTTTGCGTCTACATATTCCGAAGCTCTGTGTGATGCAAGTAATGTCTACCCTTAAAAGATTATTTTTAACCAAAATATATCTTCTTTTACTATCACCATCTCTCACAATCTAAACTGTTTAAAAAACGCTAAGTCATCATCTTTTAGTGGTCCAGATGGCATACCAAGTTGTGTTTTAAAAAATTGCGCAACTGCCTTTACCTATCATCTTTAACGCTTCTTTAAATTGTGGTTACTTTCCGAAAGTATGGAAATATTCATATATTCAGGCCTGTCACAGAAATCAATTCCGATCGTAAGTGGAAGTGGTTTCGCATCTTGCTTCACATAAAAACAAATCACTTTTGATCGGAATTGATTTCTGTGACAGGGGTGATTATTACATTGTTGAAATCAGGAAATAAATCGGATACATGCAATTACAGAGGTATAGCCAAACTAAGTGATATTCCCAAACTTTTTGAAAAATGCTTAATGGATTGCCTCACTCATCAAGTTTCTGACTTATTGTCACCACGTCAACATGGCTTTCGGAAAGGATTCTCTACTATGACTAATGGCGATTTCTTTTCTGAGAAATATGTTGCATAAATGTTACATGCTCTATCTCTTTTGTGTAGAGCATGTAACATTTATGCAACATATTTCTCAGAAAATAAATCGCCATAACATTCTCCATTTAGTAACGTTAGTTAATAGAGATTTACATTATTTACACTGATTTCAGTAAGGCTTTCGACAAAGTTAATCATATGCTATTGTTGAAAAAACTGGACGTAATGGGCTTCAAAAGTAACTTCCTGAGCTGGATCAAATCATATTTGTCATGTAGAACTCAATCTGTAAAATTTAATACTGCAGTTTCGGAAAAACTCAATGTAAAATCTAGAGTACCTCAGAGTAGCCACATTGGTCCAATTTTGTTCCTTCTTTTTATTAATGATTTGCCTGAAGCAATTCAACGTTGTAATGTATTGATGTATGCAGACGACGTAAAATCTGTTTTGACTGTAAATCTTCCTTGTGATCAACAACAAAAGGTGTAAACTAAGCTTGATGGAACTAAACAGAAAGAAAAACACTCGGGATGAATCAATTTTTTTATGATTACTTAAAGTACGAGTCGTACTTAAAAATTCAAGTACGAATAACACTAAAACGTACTCAAAACAATCCTAAATGGGATAACTTCTGAAAATCAATCCCGCAATTTGACCTCACCTTCTAGTCAATTCGCCTTGAACACAACTTTGGAAAAAACGATTTGCTTATTGTGCGTAGAAAAAAAGAACAAGAAGAATAACATACATATATTATTTTCAGGTTTAACCCAAGTATAAAATCGGGATTGAATATGGATAATTTAAGTATTTTAAAAATCCGTACTTGAAACAATCTTTCTGTACTTGATTGATCCGTACTCACCGTACTATTAATACCGCTTCGGATTGATTTGAGTACGGATGGACTTTATTCAACATATAACGATGACAGTCAATAAATCCCGCAGTGTTCTGGCTTTTATGAAAAGATGGGCAAAGGAATTCAACGATCCCTTAACCACAAAAAGTCTTTTTACTTCGCTCGTCAGACCAATTTTGGAATGCGGCAGTATTATTTGGGACCCGATCTATAATATTCATATTGATCGAATCAGTTCAAAAACCATTACTTATTTTCTGCTTAAGAAGTGATTTTAGAGGATGCCTGGTATTACCTTCATATTCAACAAGACTAGCTGAAATAAATTAACCAACGTTAAAAAGCCGGCGAATGATGCTAAATATATCTTTTATGGTCAATCTTATAAATGGTAGTACAAATTCCGAATTTTTATTGAGTAACGTTACTTTTAATATTCCTCAACCTTCACTTCGTTTTTGTTCCAACACTCTATATGTCAGGACATGCCGAATAAACTTTGCGATGTCAGATCCAATAAGAAAATTATGAAATGTACAACTTTATCGACTATTCTTTGAACATTAATATCATAAAAAGCAACATCATATTATATTATATTTAAATCAACAATTGGGGGATTCACAAGGTGTCATAAAGTCATAAGTCTTAAAATAATAACATGAATATATACGACTGTTGTGAACAACCCCTCATAATTTAGTGTGCTATTTTTAATTGAAGTCAGCTGATTTAAAACAAATATAAAAAATAAATATTTACTAAAAATAAAAATATTTTTTAATTCTAATCCATGAATTAATAAATTAAATTAGATCTTTCCTGACTATTTTCCATTTTTCAGACGCAAACCACAAATAAATTTTATTTTGTTTGTTTATTAAACATCAGAGTCCTAAGCCGATCTAATTGGACGCCGCAAGTGTTTTGATGCAAAAATTGCTAGCCGCAGGTTAAATTCGGATATTATCCGGATAAAACTATACCATCAACGGCGACTTCTGATTAATTACGACAACATAATAAACATACCAAGCAAATTTTTATTAATTTACGACACTTTTTGTTTACAAAGCAACAACTATTTTTTTAAACCATTGTAAAATGTTACAGCATTATGACAATATAACATGATAGCACACCTTGTGAATACCCCAAATATGTTTTTTCAAATCTTTCTTTCTTTGCTTAAATAAATAAATTATTATGTTAATACACTAAGATAGTCTGTAAGGAATTTGCCAATAGACTTAAATAAAATAAATAAAAATAAAAATAAATAGGTCACAATAACTATTGCTATGGAAATTATTGAGAAATGACCAGAATGTTGCCTGTAGTATACTAAATGTTACAGAGGGTTAAAACAAAAAGTGTTTGCATCACCAACTTTACCATAAGCTTTATGTTTCTTTATCGTAATTAATAAATTCTATTTAGTTAGCAATTGTGTGTGCTTACGAAAAGTTTTACCAAAAATATAAAAAATATTAAATAAGCAAATAATGGGTTATCAAGAGGATAAGTTGGACATCGATAACAGGCCTCCAATATGCAATAACAGTGCTCAACCGACGCCAATTTCCTTATCAACTACAGTTCAAAATGCTCCGCAGACAAATCCGTCTCAATTTTTCCGACCTGTAGGTCCAAAATCTATGGAAATGACTTGTCCAAGTTGTGGTTGCCGCATTCAAACAACTGTGCGTCATCGCTCTACTACTAAAACTTATATTGCATGCGTGTTACTTACAGGAGTGTAAGTTTTAGAATTTTTAACAAATATTCTATATTAACCTTCTGTTTAATTTTAGGTGCTGTTGCTGTCTACCATATTTTATGGATACTTGCCGCAACGCAAATCATTTCTGTCCCCAGTGTGAAACCTTTATTGGCACTTATGCGTCGTAAATTTGTGTAGCATTTTTTTTTATAAGTATCGGCTTTTAATTTAAATAAAAATTGAACAGCCTTATGAAAACAAAATAGTGCGAACTCCAAGTGATCAACGAACACTTTAAGTTCACATTAATTTTTTTTTTTGCATAAGACCATAAACCTCTAACCAAAAGTTTCACCAAGTTCGGTTATAGTTTACATTTTTTATAACTGGCAATTAACAACATGTTTATTGACAGTTATATTAACAGCTAATTATAACTAAACATAATTGGGGTATTCACAAGGTGTGCTATTATGTTATATTGTCATAATGTTCTAACATTTTACAATGGTTTAAAAAAATTGTTGTTGCTTTGTAAACAAAAAGTGTCTTAAATTAATAGAAATTTGCTTGGTATGTTTATTGTGCTGTCGCAATAAATCAGAAGAGACCTGCGCTGAGCGGCTGAGCCGAACCGCATTAGTTTTTGTAGCCGTCGCCGTTGATGGTATAGTTTTATCCGGCTAACATCCAAATTGAACCTGCGGCTAGCAATTTTTGCAACAAAACACTTGCAGCGTCAAATTAGATCGGCTTAGGACTCTGATGTTTAGTAAACAAACAAAATAAAATTTATTTGTGGTTTGCGTCTGAAAAATGGAAAATAGTCAGGAAAGATCTAATTTAATTTATTAATTCATGGATTAGAATTAAAAAATATTTTTATTTTTGGTAAATATTTATTTTTAATATTTGTTTTAAATCAGCTGACTTAAATTCAAAATAGCACACTAAATTATGAGGGGTTGTTCACAACAGTCGTATATTTTCATGTTATTATTTTAAGACTCATGATTTTATGACACCTTGTGAATCCCCCAAATGTAATTGGCCGTAATAAATATTTTAAAGTACAGTTAAATTTTTAAACAAAGTAAAACGAAATATTACTTATTTTCAGTGTTCAAAAATAAACAGTATATTATTTAGCGTTGGGCTCACACACCCAAGAACGATATTTATTTTTTAGTGATTGTGTAGGCGAACACAAACCTTAATACCGTTCGTAACTATTTTCAAGAAAGAGCCGAACATTGTATAGTGTTCTGTTCTTTGTTAAAATCCGAACAATTGAAGTGATACCCAGTAAAAACTTCGCCTACAAAATAATGTGTTTAGTAATCAGAAAAAACTAAAAGCACTACTTACAATTCTACTGAAAGAACCGATGAATTTTACATGGGATGTCCCAAAATGAACCCATTCAAATGCAAGTCATTATTTTTTTACCTACATACATCCATAAATAGGTAGTTATAGAAGGAGTTATAGAAGCAGTTATAGAAGAAAGCTACTAAAAGAAGCTATTCGTATTGAAAAAGTAAGCGAAGTTTTTACTGTGTGATGTAGACAAGCATTAAATTTTAATGTTCTATAATGTTTTTTTTTTACATTGGTAAAGAAATGAACAAACAAAAAATATTAGCAGCGACCGCACTACGAACAGCTTTGTTTGTGTAAAATTATTTTGCAGGTTTTTTTGTTTTTTTTTCGTATGTGAATTTTGTTTTTGTAAAAAATTTTTGCTTTTTTACCAGCCAAAAGCGACGAACATTAATAAAGCGAACCGAACACAATGATGTTTATGGTTTTTAAAAAAAAAACCGAACGGAACTAAATGTTCTCATCAATTGTTGAGTTAGATAAAAACAGTATTATTTTTGTGTTCGAAAGATGACAAGCAGGGAAACGATCCGAACACTAAGGAACGATATTTAGTGTTTATTTTCGAACACAAATCGTGCGTATTTTGAGGAAAATACAACCCTGTCGTGATAAGTTGTTATTGTTTGTTGAAATTTTTCAAACAATTATTTGATTTTGGAAGCTTTTCTTTAAAATACGAACGACTTGTGTAATCGTCCAAACCTCCCCCCCCCCCCCCCTTTACGGTACTTTTCAATTTTGTTTGAGATAAAGAGTCTTATTTATTGGATTTGATACTTATGTATGTATTTATGTAGTTATGTACATTATATTGGTGATAACCGAAATAGGCATATAGAGAAACATTGCACTGTAGGGCACGATTGAAATATTTCCAAAATAAACGGCGAACATTTTTAATATGTACATACCTAAAGGTATTACACACCGTCTATATTATCAATTGTTATGTGTGCAGAAGAACATAATGTTAGCAGAATTAACGACGCACAGTGGCTCTTTAACTTTTGATGTAATGAAGATATTTTAAAACTTTAAAAAGATATTGAAAGAAGACATTTTCGTCTTTAAAAACATGTATCACATTTGTTGTCACGGTTACAGGCTGCTCCGAAAGTAACAGTTAAATTTGAAAAATGTGTTCACTATAAATTTAAAGAATTTTTTTTATTTTTATCACAAATGCACGTTTTTTAATATTTTTAACGCTAGGAGCACAATTGTATCGTTATTCGTAGGTACGTAGGGCGTACTCGAACTCCACCGATAAAAATAGTAATTAACTCCAGGAACTCCTTATAATCAGCTCGTGGAAAGTCAACTAAAATTGTTTGTTGGCGACAGCGCTGCCAGAAGTAAGATTTTACCTTATTTTTTAAGATATTTCAACCGAAAAAAGATTTTAAGATTTTTTCCCCAAAAACAAGATTTTTTGTTTTGTCTAGACGAAGGTTAGGTTCAAATAAAAAAACCTTCTTTGTTCCCATTTAAAAATTTGAAAACTAAATAATACAATTTAGTATAAGAAATTAAATTTTTTGTTATAATTATTATATGTATTAAATAAAATATGAATTGTTTTTATTATTTATAATAAAAGAAAACTACTTTTTTCTAAAAATAAGATTTTTTCTTCAAAAATAAGATTTTTTCTTCAAAAATAAGATTTTTTCTTCAAAAATAAGATTTGTTTTTTGTGAAATTAAGATTTTTTGCTGAATATTTCTGGCAGCCCTGGTTGGCGAAGTGGTAAATCCCGTTGCTTGTATTGCATAAATTTTCTTTATTCCTGGAGTTAATTATAATTTTTTAGGTGGAGTTCCTCTCCGTGGAACAACATTTGTAAGACCAGGCGCTATGCACTTAGCAAGGTGGATGGCTCAAGCTATTTATTGCTTGAAGATTTAATTGTTCAGAAATCAATTTTCTAGTATAGCCGAACCTGAATTATGAAGTGCTATACTACTTCCTGGTTCAACGCACATAAGGCTGAGCAAGATCCCGTGAATGATATTGAATTCCTAAAATGCTTAGAGAATCAGTTAATAAAAAAATATCAGAAAATTATCGCGATTAACCGATGTAACTAAATTTTTAATTTTTTTTTTAGAACTTTAACTAGAGATGCGATTTCCATGAAAATGCATGTTTTTTGTCGATAGTCTAAGAACGATGTCGACCAATTATCTTTCCGAATCATTAAATTGGCGTTAAAATGGCATCGATTTGTATTTGCATATTGTTGCATATTTAGGATTTAAATGCATATTTTGACATTTTTTGATTGATTTTTTTTTTAATTTCCATATTATAAAAAGAAAGTTCCTAAAAAAATTTGAATACACAAAACCTTCCAAGAAAATTTTTCAAATCAATGAATAAATTCTTTTAGATTTTTGCTTTAAATACCAGATTTTCAAGATTTCGACAAAAGATACTTCTATTTTAAAACGATGCAGCACCTTACATGGTTAAGGCTTCCAATGGGGTTAAAATATTTTATCCAAAACTGTTGCAAGTTATTTGCTTGGCACATGGGTTATACCGCGTTGCAGAGGAAATTATAAGCCAATTCGATAAGGTTGCAACTTCTAATAAAATGTATCCCTTGAGTCCCCTTCCACCGCTGCCAGTAGCTCATCCCCTAGAGAATTCAAAAGAGTAAATTGGCCATAAGTCGCTCCTACTCTCTCTGCTAAAAATTCTAGGGATGGGATATGACGAAGAATAGATAGTATTGTCCACAAATCCTAATCATTTTTCATCGCCCACGTTGACTCTTTTTCCAGAAATCTGGATGCATGCATCATAACAGCGTTAACATAAGTTCTGTTAAGTGGTTAACATTGTTCTGTTAACATAACAGAATGTGTCTAGGGTTATAAATTTTAAAATTTAACTTCACACACATATTTGATATTGCATAAAGTAAAATTAACAAATTCAAACGTTTGGAAAAAGATTAAGGATTTTAAAAAATAAAAATTTCAAATACGTTTGATCTGATCTGGAATCAAAGAGGGATCCTTTATTTTTATTTATTTTATTTTTTATTTATTTATTAATTGAATTGCTCCATACACAAGACTAAGAGTCTTATTTTGCAGCATGGAACTGAGAATATGTTAAACTTTAAATCATTAATTAATTAATAACTTAATAACTAACTACAATTTTTATATAAGTAATCAAAAAACAATTTAATTTAAACAATAAAACAATAAACAATAAAGAAAAAAAAATTAAGATAATTTAATTTAAATATTTAAAAAAGCATAAAACAATATATTTTAATAATCAAAAATTTAGATAATTTTATATATTTTAATCTCAAGTAATTATGTTTCAAAGTGCTATGCTGAAAACAGTTTAAAAATATTTTCCCTGAATTTTCGTGCGTTACTTAAAAGTTGCATGCTATATGGTATAGAATTCCAGAGAGATACTGCGAATATGTAGAAATGCCACTCAGAAATTAAACTTTTATACCCGAACGATCTAATTCTTTTCCCTCTGCTTATGTCAGAAATACAAAGTTTACCGTACAAGTGCTCAGGTTTGTGGGTATATATTATCTTATGTAAAAAGACTAAAACTCTCATGTTCAGCAGATTATCTAAGGAAAGGCCATAAAGCCGAGATGAATACAAAGAAACACTAGAACGCCTTTTAAGTCCATACACGTACCGTACAATATTGTTAAACGCAACGTTCAATTTCGCCTTACTAATCGTATCAGATTTAGCAAATAGCTCACAGCCATACAGTAACACTGGCATTAGATAAGTTTTAGCAAGAAGCATTCTTATTCTTAAAGGTGTACAATGCTGGGTACGCCAAAGAGTTCTAATCATTGAAAAGGTGCGACCACAAGCATAGTTAATGTGGTTCGACCACGTGAGAGTGTCATTGAAAAATATTCCAAGATTCCTAGCAGATTTTACTATTTCAATCTGCTGATTATTTATAAATATATTAGGTATAATATTAAGTTTATTTAGTCGCCTTTGAATAACTATGCATTTAGATTTTTTTGGATTTATTTCCAAGCCATTTGCCGTTGCCCACGTATAAATACGGTGAAGTTGTTGATTAAGAGATATAATACACTGGTCGATTAAGGCATTATTACAACTGGTATAAAGTTGAACGTCATCCGCGTACATTCTTACATTACAATTCATTAGGACGCCTGGGAGGTCATTTGAATACAGTGAGAATAATAGTGGTCCAACAATGGACCCCTGAGGTACCCCTCTAGTTACAGGCAGTGCCCTGGATTTCCGTATTCCAGTTTCAACATACTGATACCTGTTACCCAAGTATGTGGACAATAACTGAGTAGCGGTCGAAGAGAAATTGAAAAAATGTTTAAGTTTGTAACAGAGAATTGAGATTTTCCAAAATGCCTTAGCATTCTTCAAGTACAAGACAAAGTTTTACTTTTAATAAAACAGTACTCATTTATTTGAATGAACAAAAATTGTAACTAGTTATTTAAGCTTTTTTAGATATTTGAATAGCAATAGACTGAATTTTTATATTTTAGGTTTTAGAAAAATTAAAAACCGAATTTTATGAAAATTTTTTAAGTTTCTAGTGCATTATTTGTTTCGTCTCATACAACCCAGCGGTAACTAGAATGAGTAAAGAGGCCTAATAGAAGGCCTTATTTAGCAGTCACAGGCCCTTCTCGCCGCATTCCATACTTATTTATTTTTTACGCAGGTTGTCATTGGGCGCTTTCTTTAATAACTTCCATTAATAAATAAAACTGAACAACTTTCTTTCTTCCTTCTTAAAGAATGGAGTAACGAATGTGTACTGAATATTTTAGAAGGACTTTTAAAAAGAAGTTTATACCTTCTAGAAGGCATACTTCTGAAGACAGGATATCATAAGAAGCGAATTTTTTAGAAAGAAGAATAGAGGTCTTCAAAAAGGCCTGACACTTGCGATCCTTTCAATATTTACCGCTTGGAATATAAGTCCTTCTAGCAATACATTCTTAAAATACAGTACAAAAACCGAAACTAAAGAGTTCGGAAATGAACTTTTTTGCAGAATATTCGGTGCTAAGCTTTGCCAGGAAGATTCAGATGATGACATGACAACATAAGAAACTCTCGATAGTAACACAAGCAGTATATTAGCAGAATTAACCGTAACAATAAGAAGTCTAACAAATTAAAACAGAACTCTAATAGCATAATGGAAGATTTTATTTTTTAAAGAAATCCAGGAAATGGACTAGAATTTAGATATTCTGTATTATGGGTTGCTTTCGATTACTCCGTCATCTACGATAAGTGAAAGAACTTTTTCGAAGTAAATTTTTATCAAAACTAAAGAAAAGAATCGCCTTAATCCTAAACATTTAAACCAAATTATTTTTCTAAAAGATTTCCCTTAACTATTGAAATAAATAATAAAATGATCTCACAGTTTAGTTTTTTTAATAAAACATAATATTTTTATAAATTATTGTTTTGTTTACGAATTGTTATGTGTTGGTTTTTATTTTAAAAAACTCCAAATAATAAACAATTTATAAATTTTTATTTATTGAAATTACTTGATGTAAAAAAAAAAAAAACTTTAATAATCGGTTAACCGATCAATAACAAAATAATTGAATATTTAACCAAGACCTCGGTTAATTAACCGAGCGATAAACCGATTAAAGCAAATGCCCGATTAATAGAATACCCTTATATTAATGTAACATACATATACTTATGTAATCCGTTAAAGTTTGCTAATGAAATCCAGCCAGATCGGTCTATAGATGTCTGAGATATAATCAAAAAACCACGAATACCTCTAATTTTTGCCCATAAAATCCCTTATTGTTGTTTTTTTAATGTGTAGATTTTTTTGGCATAACACATAACAAATACGTGCATGATTTGTCTCTTAAATAGAGAAATGTGTTTTAAACGAAAAATGTATTTTATTCTATTTTTTATTTATTTACTGTGTGATCTAAGAATAAGTCTGAGTTTAGACGGTTCATTCTTTACTGAAAAGATTCTTCCTTTTTCTTCTTTGAACATGAATTGGCGTTCAAATGATTCATGTCATGTTGACGACATGTTTTTATGTTGTATAGTCGTGCGTATGCATGTGTGCTTTTTGATATTGAAAACAAAAACAAAATTAAACAACGAATGTAAAAGCAAAGCGTACTGACAGTACAGACATGTGTGTACTCGTTTCTTTTCCCCTCTCCCCTCTCGCCAATAAAGTAGCAATCTTTTCAGTAAAGAATGAACCGTATAAACACAGACTAAGAAGCTACATTACCAGTGTTGCCGTTAGGATACGAAAGATACATTTTTCGTATCTTTTGATGACTTCATGTACCATGTATAATCCTGACATTTTTCGTATCTTTTTAATCTGTACGTAAAATGTGCAGAAATAAAATATTAAATTTTAATTTAAAAAATGTTGTTAATGAGCCGACGTTTAAAAATTTGAAAAAAGTAGTTGGTTTAACATTTTACTTCCATTTTCGAATGCATGTGTGGAGAGAATTTTTAGCCAACTAAAACTTATTAGGACTGATCATCGTAACCGACTCAATACTAATACAATAGCAGCTTTAATTATGGTGAAAGAGAACATTAAGGAAGTTTCAACATACGATCCTCCTATGAATTTTTTTATATAATCGCCCTAGTATAAACGCCTTAATCGTATCCCAGTAAAAACTTCGCCTACAAAATAATGTGTTGAGTAATCAGAAAAACATTAAAGCACTATTTACAATTCTACTGAAAGAACCAATGAATTTTACAAGGGATGTCCCAAAATGAACGCATTCAAAAGTAAGTCATTATATTTTTACTTAAATACATCCAGAAAAAGTAGTTACAGAAGTTGTTATAGATGTAGTTATAGAAGAAAGCTACTAAATAATGAGTTAAAGAAGCTATTAATTTTGAAAAAGAAAGCGAAGTTTTTACTGGGATATTATAATGGGTGATCCAAGTTGAGATACATTTTTCAGTAGCCTTTTTTTGCCAGATCACGGGTGAGTCGTGTCATGCTGTCATGTTATTTTTGTTTAGTATTGTTTGGCATTTCATAATGGAATGCCAAACATAATGGAATGACAGCATGACACGACTAACACCATCACCCATTTGAAGACCCAGCATTAATTATTGGATAATATTCGAACGAATAGACCACGTCCAGCAAGCTGTGAAGAAAATATAGCGGCCGTAGCTGAGAGTGTACACGAAGAACATGGAGAGTCGTTTCGGCGCCGTTTGCAGCAATGGCGATCGTTATAGTTTCAGCAGGACGGTGCCACTGCCCACACATCGCAACAATCAATGGATTTATTGAGAGAACACTTCGGTAAGCACATAATTTCACGTTTTGGGCCGGTCGATTGGCCACCAAGAACGTGTGTTATCACACCGTTAGACTTTCCTATGAGGATATGTAAAGTCTTAAGCTTATGCGGACAAACCCGCTTCGATTCAGGCCTTGGAGAAAAAGATCACGCGTGTCATTCGCCAGCTACCAGTCGAAATGCTCGAACGAGTCATCGAAAATTGGACTCGACGGATGGAACATCTGCGACGTAGCAACGGCCAACATTTGATAGATATAATTTTCAAAAAATAAATGCCAAATAATGTTCTTTCAAATGATAATAAACATTCCCCATTTAATTTTATTTTTCTGTGTTTTTTTCTTTAAAAAAGTAGGGAACCTCGAAATGGATCACGCTTTATATAAATAAATTTGTTTTGATAACATCCAAAGATAGTTACATATAATCATTTTTAAAGTTTGCTTACTGTATTTTTAAATTTACATACCTAATATATATGACTATTTATTTAATTTATTGATAAAAATGAATTTATTTAATATTATTTTCTTTACAATATTCATTAAATATGAAATAAAAATGTTATGTTAATAAATGTTAACGTTAAAAATGGATATTTTTCAAAATGTATCTTTTTGGGAAAAAATGTATCTTTTCGGAAACTATAGCGTATCTTTCTCGAAATTTCGCTGGCAACACTGTGCATTACGTTAGGTCAAGGAAGGGTATTAAAGGCTCCGCACAGCCGAAAATACTTGTTTTTTTATGCATTTTGTTTTATATTTTATAGAACCCACTGTGTGTGGATATGTTGAATAAAACGCTTAGCATATCTTATGGCGCACTTATATTACGTCTTTACCAGGGATGCAAAATTAGAACTTCCAAATTGTACCAACATGCTAATAAAATTGTACTACCACATACTTTTTAAATTTAACAACAAGAATATTGTACATAACAATTTACTAGTACATTTATAATAATTTTAATAAAAACCAATTGTTTTTACATATTAGCATTCTCAGTTTTGGGGATTTGTAGCCAAATAGGTGTTTTTTTTTGTGATGTAACAAATTTATTCATCTTTCAAATGGTAACATTTTTTTATAAAAAAAAATTGCATTAACTGATGAATCAGAAGATGTTGGTTCCTAAAATGTGAAACATTGATGCATAATTATTTTTCCTGTGCGTTTATTGCGTTGCTCTTTTTATATGTATGGATGTGTATGTAGATATGTACATATGTATAACTTAAAGTACAAATAAAATTAGACTTTATAATATTACAAACAATATAAAATTAAATTGGAGATAAGGTATAAAATAAAACTTGGAAACCTGTTACATATTTAAATACAATTGATACAAAACCGTGCAAAAAAAATCACTTGTACTTTAAAAGAACATACAAAAACTTAAATTTAAAATTTACAGAACGTCTTCTAATTGAGATCAAGTACATATATATGATAAATTATTTGATATTTTAATATTATGGCAACAAGACTTTGTAGAATGTAGCAAATCTATTATTTACTTCAGTTTCAAAACACATAAAGCCTATTTTTAGGTTTTTATAAAATTTTGATTTGTAAAAGTTCTTTCTACTTTAGATTAAAATCCTGCATAAGTGTGCAAATTATGAAACTTTAGTTTTGCAATTTTTGTTTTTTTATCCGGATTTAGCTGAAAAATTATTTAAAACTTGAGGCGACTGAATTTTAAAACTTTTTTCTAAACACATCGATTTATTTTATTGAAGTTCACAGGGTGTCGTAAACATACATTTTTTCATAATATATAATAAAATATTTTATTACCATCACTGATTTCTACTACATTTCTACAGCAACTCTGTTATAAACAAACAAAACCACAACAACAGTTTTATTTCTCTTCAAAATACGAACTAATTTACTTGGAAAAAATAATTTCAAAAAAATGTGAAGTTTTATTTAATTATAACTTAAAATTTTATAAAACAAATAAATATTGTGATGTATCTATTGTAAAAATAAGGTGCTAAAATAGATATACTAATTAAAAGAGAGATTTTATAACTAAACTAAAAAAAATTTGCTTTTTTTCATTCATTTTGTTTGAAAATAATATTTGTTCAATAATATGTACCTTGATTTGTAAAATTTTTTTTGTAATCAAACCAATGTCTGCCAACACTACAACCAGAAATAATGCTAAAAGCAGCATTCAGGAAAAAGAAGAAGAGCTGTTAAGGAATGCTACAACAGACGCAACAACAACAATTGAACAACAACCACTAAACAAGTTTAGCTCAAATACAAAAAAGGTTTCAGGAAAACCGCAGCCAGGTAAGAAAAATAACTTGCTTAACGTATTAGAAGAATTTTATTAACAAAATTAATACTTATTGTTTTGTAAAAACTCTCTTTTCAGTTGTAAAAACTCATATTGCTAAAATATCCTATGGAAAAAGTGAAGTCAACAAACAAAATAACACAAAATATTTAAAACACCATTCAAATGCTAAAAATCCATCTCAGCCTAAAAGACAGACGGAAAATTTGGAGCAAAATAAAATGGAATCCTCACGTTCATCGCAATTATTAGAAGATTTTGCTCAGAAAAAACAAGAACGGGAGCAGGAGATTATGGAAATACAGGAAATGCTAAATAAAATAAAATCCCCACAAAAAACTAACGTACAATCATCTCCGGAGAATGAGGCTTCCAAAAGGCAGGAAGTACAACTTTCTACCCTTGCCCGTAGTAAAACAGAATTAGAACTTAATACAAAACCTTTAGAATCCCTAAGTGATAGATTAGCACGCAGAGATACTACTAGATCTTGTTCAGTAAATGCTGTAGCCAATAAACCAAGATCAAAATCCCTGCAATTACCCATTAGTGCTAAAGAATCACAAACAAACAAAAAAATAGGTTATAATCCTGAAGAAGCTCGCCGCTATATGGAAATGCAGAAAAAGCAGCGCAGAGGAAATCTTCTTAAGGATCCAGCCATAAAAATCAAAATAGAAAAAGAAGAAATTAAAAAAAGATTAGAAGAGCTTAAGAAAAGTACCCGAAAATTAGTTTCCAAAAATATACAAAAGAAAGAAAAATGTTTGACTAATACTTTATGCAATAAGGATACTGAACTTAAAATACAGTCAAAACCTAGATCTGTAGAGCAAAAAGAATTTAGAGAAAATGCAGTAGAAATAAATAAGGAATATACTACAAAAATATTATCTAAAAACAGTAACACTGATCGACAATCTAAAAAAACTAAAGCACAAGAAAACTCTCACAGATCTTCACAAAGTTTAGGCAATATTTTAACACCTGCCGCATTTCCTTTACTCGAAAATCACAAACGTATTGGCCTTTTAAGGAAACAAGAAAGTGATTTTTCCTTCAACGCGCACAAAAACTTTAATTTTGATAAGGAAAATCAAAATTTAGTAATGTTAACAAGGCAACTTAGTAAACCGCAGGAAAATAAAATTAGTAAAGACAAGACCCCAACTACAAGTAAAGAATTACAAGAACAAAAACTTGAAAAAACAAAGCAAGAAATGGAAACCCATGTTCCCTTTAAGAATGTAGAAAAAGATGAAGAAATTTCTGATTTAGAAGTTCCGAAAAATAAACTGAAAACTAATAAAACTGATGAAAATAAAGAAACTTCTATTAGCCAGAATTTAACACAAAAGGAAGCCTGTAGGCCCCATGAACTGCCGTATTGGCTAAGGCCCTCCGCGGCTCAAGTTTATCCTTATAATTTTATAATGGCTGTAAGAAGAAAACTTGAGGCCATTGCCGAACCTATCGCAACAAAAAGAACAGAAGATATACCTAAGAAAAATCAAGAAACTTCAACAACTAGCTTAAACAGCAAAATAAGACAAAAGAAAAGAAAGTCTTTAGAATTGATCGAAGAAAAGCAAAGTAAAAAAGTCAAAAGGAAACCAGATAAACATGAAAATCAATATGTAAATCTGGTAGAAACAAGTTTACAAGAATTACAAGTTATTAAAGGAAATACCCTTAAACAATTAAAGCCCATACCGCAAACGCTTCAAATCAATGAAGAAGATGGGGAAGAGAAGAACATTGGAAAACAAGGAAATTCTCAAGACCAACAACAAAACAAGGAAAATTCTAAAGTATCTGCTGAAGATGAAGTCAAATCTTTGTCACAATTTAAATATCTGCAAAAAACTATACAGTCAGGGAATTCAAAACACATTAATGAAGTAAAATCGTTTGGCCAAACTTCCGAAATAACACCTTTTAATAATTTACACAAATCCCTGCAAAGTTTAAATTTAAATCAAGGAGATTTAAAACAAAATATAAGCAAACTCAAACCAGCTACAAGTTATAAGTCTCTGGAAAGTTTAAACTCTGAAATCAACTCAAATTTGTCATCTATATCGCTACAATTGCCCATTTCTAATACGTTAACAGAAGTTTCTTCATTGAGAACTGAATCTGGAATAACATTTACACATTCCAATAAACATGAACAAAGCAACTCGGAAAATGAGTTGACTTCTTTATCCTCCCAGATATTTAGTAGCCCTGAAAAACGATCTGTTCCAATTGAAAAAGATTTTGAATTTGTTAAACCCCGACCGGTAAGTCCTCTATCATTGGAAAAAATTCATAAGCTAAAAATAAAAAGTAATAAAACTGAATTGGAAACTGAACAAAATAATAAAGAAATGGACTTCAACCAATTATTAGAAGATTTTAATCGTAGTTTGTCACAAGTTATACAAGTCAACGAACAACTGAAATGTACACTCGATAAATCACAAAAAATTTTAAGTCCACATTCTTCGAAAAAATCGACTGAAACTGATAGGCATTATTCCTCAGATTTTGAAAAATCAACAACGAAAATTCTTTCCTCCCTAGAGAGTGACAGACTTAAAAAATCATTGCATAAAAGCAACGAAAATTTAAAGCAAAAAAAACGACAGCTATTTGAAGTGGCGAAAACAGTTACTCCACTTTTAATACCACAAAAATTGGAAAAGGAGACAAAAGGCCAAATAGATGAGACTGAAAAGAATAAACAAACTTTACCGGAATTGAACTTAGACTTTAATTTAAAACTGAACACAAATTCTAAGGAAACAACAGAACAGGAGGAAGATAAATCACCACCACCAGAATTTGAAGATGAAGTGCACAGTACATCCTCCGCAGCAGCGCAATCCTATGATAAACGTTTGTATGAAATTGAAAAATTAAAAGAAACTTTAAAGCAAACTATTTTTGAGTCTAGAGAAAAACGCAAAGAAAAACTACTACAGCAGGAATTAAGCGAGGAAAGACAACAACAAATAGAAAAAAGAACTGAGTCCGAAAAGCAAAACCTAAATCATGCCCTAGAAAATCTTCCAAAGAAAAAAAATATCAATACCAATATGAGAACTAGTTACGATTCCTCGGAAATGCGCAGTGAAATTGAAACACACAGTGAAGCAAACATAAATAAAAAACATTCTTCTACAATTTCTAAACATTGGTATAACAGATACAATTCTTTAGAAAAATATCAAAAACAATACAACGTTTTCTTAAACGAAAATCAGGAAAATGCGAAGCCTTCAGACTCTGAAAGTAATTCACATTCGCATGCAGAACGAACAAATAGAACACTAGAGAATCCTGAAGAAAATATAAAAGCTTTGTACCATAAACATTCTCATAAAAATAAAGCAGAAGCTAAACAATATCCTTTAAATCACAAAAAGGCTTTAGAAGAAAAATCCCACCAAATGACAGATTATACATCATTTAATAGTAACACAAATTCAAACAATGTTTCCAGTCATCGGAAGGAAAATTTGGGTGTTGACATCCAGCAACATACTAATTTAAGTAGCCCACTTCATAAAAAGCAAAAAGGAGATAGTGAAGAACCGCAATCTTACAGTGATACACAAAGTGAAGTTGAGAGCTCTGCTCATACCAGTTCTAAATTCTTATTCAAACTTAACAAACCTGAGGCAGCTATAAGTTCCAGCATAGCTGAAGAATTACAAAATACCTATGAAAATGCTACGCATGACAATGAAAACATTCCTATAAGCTCCAAACTAAAAACTAAGAATATCTATACACACAATGAATCTACACAATTTATTAAGTCTCATATAAATCGTTCACGCGGAGATTTTCAAGAAAATAATTCCAACAAAGATCAACTCAATGAATCTCAATTTCAACTAGCCATTGAAGCTGCATCACAGATAAGTTCAACCGAGTTTGCTCAAAGTGCTGACGATGAAATTACTAGTAGTGTTGCTTCAAGAACCCATCAAAAACCAACTTCAAATCCTCCCAATTATAATACTGGGGCATTACGCAATTTGACTACTTCTAGGCTACCCCTTTCTTCATCTTCGACTACCAAAACGGATAGACGTATTTCAATTGGCAGTGAAATTGTTAGATTTTTTACTCAATGCGAGAGTGAACGAGCTGAAAGACATTCAGTTACAAATGACAGTTTGTCTGAGTCTTCTTTGAGTTATTCGAATGTCGGTTTGGTAAGTAGAGGTTCTTTTTTCCTTTTAATTCTTAGATTATCCAATTCTTTTATTCTTGCTGAGAGAAATTTTCTTAGTGCGTTAAATAATAATAATAATGTTTTTAAAAGAGTTTTTCATTTGCTTAATGATTATTTTAATTGAGATTTTTTTAGAAAACGATGTAGGTAGCATTTTGATAACAAATAAACATACGTTTATAATAAATTCATAAATAATGTGGCTCCTAAATAAACAAAAGTGCTAAAACATCTCCAAAGTTAAAAAAATAGAGAACATTTTTAAACAAAATTTAGTTTGCTGGAGAAATACGTATAATCACCTCAATATTACTTTAATATCATGTTCCCATTTTTAAAAGGCCTTATTGTCTCATTTCTAAATCCGCTGAGAAATTTTAAATCGATTACGGTGTTTTATCCGTAACTCGAGATTGTGGAGGTGTTTCGAAAGTTTCAAGGACAGAGTCTTGTTTAGCTCGACAAGACCTACTAGAAAAAAGGTATCGCGACCCAGGTATTTTTCCTGTTTCACTGTCAAGAAAACGTAAAGATAGCGGAAGAATAGATAAGTCAAATGCACCTCTCATTTCTTGCACCCTGTTTGTCATTTAAAATTTAAGTGCAGAATATTTTTCACAATAACGGTATTCAGTTAAGATTTTATTTGATTGAAAAAATGGAAAAATTTATTTTTTTGCAATCCAAAAAAATCTGAATATCAAAAATTTAAAATATTTTACCAGCAAACTTTTACGATTTGTTCACTTCAGTAATAAACTGCCCTGCTAGTTCAGCATTAATTCTTGTAAAAATTTATCAACATATAAAATCTGAGACACTTATGTACGTGCTTGCGGCGCTATTTTATGAATTTTTTAATTATTTTTTGTAATTTTTTATGTATAGGATTTTAACTGCAATTTCGGCTTTTTCAAAATCAAATTCCGGTTTTAAAAAAACAAATTCTGAATTTTCGAAATCAAATTGAGTATTTTACAAATCATATTTCGCATTTTTCAAATCAAATTCGGCTCTTTAAATATTAAAATCAATTTTAATCAAATTCATTTTAAAAAGCCTGATTTTGATTTTTAAAATGAATTGGATTAAGAAAAGGCCGAAGTTAAAGTTAAATAGCTTTAAGTGGTATACTATCTATGTTTCAATTAATAAATAGATAAAAGCCCTCTAACGTTAAATTACTATTACGTCCAGTTTTAGTTCCAAACTAATGCATTTGCTTCTCTTTGCATTAATTGTTCTACACAACTTGTTATTAAGAACTTACTGCTTACTTCCTTACACGCAGCTATACTAAGAATAACTTACCTAACACAGTCAAATAGGAATTCGGCTTTTTATACGCCAATAGAAAATAGATTATGGATTCAGCGAAAAAATGCAATCGTATGTAGCGACGCAAATCGAAATCATGAAAACGCAAAGCGGATGTAACCAATTATTAAAAAGCGGACCAAATAGGGCCGACGCAAATCGGAGCTCTAGTGTATATTTTTTGCAGTATCGATGGCATTTAAATAATTGTATAATTTGAATTACTAATGCTTCTAATGAAAGCCACCTGGTTTGTGATGAGGGAAGAATTGTTTTTGTTTAATTTCCAATCATTTTTGTATTTCTAAAATAGATTATTAAGTTTTGATCTGTTCCCAATATAATTGTTAATATTTCTTGAAATCAATCGTCATTTTACTGTGTTTTCTCAAAAAATTCGTCAAAATGACGAAAAATCGTTACATCTAACAACCCTGATACCAGTGCACTAGCTCTATCTTCCAAATTAAGTAAAGGCTTATAAAGTTTAATCACACCGAGTTTTATTAACTATAAACTTTGTTGAACCGTGAGTAACTATATCTCTTACCAAATTTTAACTCTTAACGATTTGGTTTTGCTTTTCAACCCCGTGGAAAGTCGACAACAACGAATTTCTAACCAAAGGTTGCAAATTTGTTTAAATTACACTAGCCAACAAGGTTTTGGACTGAAGCAACCAAATATCTTTCCTATGGTAATTTGGTTGCCTGAATTCGAATCTGTAATTGATTTTTCTCTATCACGTCAGGTTTTCGAGATACAAAAAAATGTTTTCATACGTTTCTTACAGAAAAAATCTCTAGTTTATTTAAAAATCAATAAATTTTTAAAAGTGAATGGCGATATTTGAACGTCGAAAATCCTTAATAAATTCTTTGAATTTTCATCGCGCTCACTGCACCTAGTTTTTTTTTTTTTTTTTTTTTAAACATCTAAATGCGAATGAAGAATATGCAAAACATTGTCGGTGTCCTCGGGTTTGACTGCAAACCCAAAATAATGGAAATATGCATATTTTAATGATTCTGATATTGTGTATCCTTTTTTTTCGAACCAAATATTCATCACACACAAAGAAAAAATAGCTTGAATTAGTAACACACGAGCTCCCTTTAGAATGAATGTGGTCTTCTGTCAAATCAATAATTGTGAAATTGTAGTGTCACTATTGACTGTTTTACAGTATGCGATAAAAAAAATGAACAGCCAACTTTTAATGCCAGAATCGAATTCAGCGCACCCAGATTAGTTAAAAACATGCTTCGTTTCTGCATTCAATTTTTTCCCACAAATTTGTAGACTAGTGTAATTTTAAAATGCCTAAATTTTGTATAGGAAATAAAAGAATAATGACAAAGATTATTCATTTCGAGCAGTTAAGTCAAAAGTGCACTTGAACAAAATGCAAAACTACTGTATTTAGATTTAGTTCAATAGTTTATTTTAGCAAGATCTTCCTTATTAATATAATAATGTTACCTGAATCTTTATTAAATTTTGTATGTTTTCTACCAAAATTATTAATAGTTTATTTTTCAAAATTTTCTTTTCTTTTAGTACGATAAATTAATACAAAATGAAACAAACAAATCACAACATTTGACAGGTCTTTTAAAAATGCGCGAAAAAGCATTGCTGGATCGTACTAAAGGCCAAATTGCCTGGTTAGAGGTTCAGAAGGCTCGTTATAAAGCTAAAGGTTTAATAAATCATATAGTTGTTATTAAAAAGAAACAACGTGGCATAATTTTGAAAATGGAAAAAGAACGAGAAGAGATAAAAAGGTAAGCAATTGTTAAGTTATAATTTAAAATCTGTAACACTTACCGCATTGTTGTTAAAGTAAGATACCAGAAAAATATTTTTGCTATTGTATTAGAAAAAACAAAATTGTACATATACAGTGGTTTTGAATGTAATACTATGCGTGAATTCCGCTTGTGTTTTAATAATATTTTTAAAAAGATAATTTTATAAATTCAATTTAGAATATTATTATTGAAAAAAGATAATGCCAAATTTGTTTTAGTAAAAAGTTTTTAAGTAATTATTGCAGTACATTTAAAGATTGAAAATATTTTACAAATTGTGTTTTGCAAGATTATAAATTCTTACTGGTACATTAATTTTATAACAGCAGTCCTCGGCCCTGTTTCTCAAAACTACAAGTTACAAATGTCCAAGTAAAATACGTTAAAAAAAAGCAACAATTTTAAAATTTTTGTTTCAAATCTATTTTGCTTGTAGATTTGTAACTTGTAGTTTTGAGAAACGGCGCCCAGTGCGTAAAAAGGGGGGCGAGAGCATTCTATTTCTCAATTAGCAGTTCTGTTTCAATAATAAAACTCAAAATTGTTTCTTCAAATTCTCAAAACGAAATACTTCTGGTGATAAATAGATTTCGTGTACTACAAAGTATTTTAAAGAAGGGATTTTCTAGTTGTCATCTTCAAGATTATTTTGTTGTTAGAAAAAGTGACTAATTTTTTTTTTCGACTATGTATGTATGTATATAGTTTGGTGACAAATCTGATAAAATGTACTAAATAAGATTTATTGAAATTAGCTTGTTTTACAAATCCCATCATTTGTATTTTGTAGTTTTCCTCTAAACAAATTTAACATCTATTTTTTTCGTCTCACTAATATAATCTCCCCAAAAGTAATCACATTATTTAATCATTTTTATCAAAAACAAAAAAATATACATACATACATATGTACATATAGAAATGAATATTTTCATAAATAAATAATCATCAAAAGCATTTGCAGTTCATGACAGAAACAAAAATAGAAAAGAAAAAACATTGCCAACATTGAGACAATAATGTTTTATTTGTTTACATATTTTTAAAATTTTATTTTTTGTGTTTTAATAATGTTTAGTACTACATATATGTATGCATGTATAATTTGTTTAGTACATTACACTGTGTTACACAGATACAAATTTAGGGGTTTTTCGTGCAACAATTCTGGGGGTTACCTCGTATTTCGATTTGAAAAAAATAATTTATGAGTTCGAGCAGTTCTTACTGTGTATTACGATTTTCGTAATATTTTTTTTTTTTTTTTTTTTCAAATAAACGAATTTTTTTATAGTTTATCGAAAACAAAAAACTCCTTTCAAAACAGAAACTCTTTAATAAGAAGAATAACTCTTAAAAATTTTCCATTTGTTTATAAATACAGTTAGTTCTGCCATCGCGATGCATCGATTTGAACGAGTACGAAAATCTTAATTCACCGTACAGATCGTTCGAAATCGTAAATTATTTTTTTCGAATATGAATACGCAGAAAGCCTCTGAATTAAACATTCGGTTAGTTTTTTTTTTTTGTTTTTGGTGAACTCTTACTGATTACAGAATCATGATTTTTTCCTATCTTTGGAACTGATATAATATAAGCGATTAAGTGTTAAAATAGACACATTTTTCTATGAAAAACAATACTTATCCAGCTTTCTAAAGCACAGAAATTTATAAAAATCGTAATAAATAAGGATTGAAGGAGCTAGAATGTGCGCAGTTTGCATGTAGAATATTGTATAAATTTTTGGTCAAAAATTATGAAATATTCCAAAAACAAACCTGATCATGTATAAAGAGTTAGACAGAAAAAACATATACTAGTAATAAGTCAAGGCGAATTCATTACAGGTGGTCTTAATAGCCCTGCTGATAACTTTTTTGTTTATCTTTATCATTGTTGGAGGTCAAAATTTTGTTAATTATCACTGCTTCCTTCTGTTTCTGTTTTTGATATTGTACAATGATTTTACAAAAACAAATTGCTTGTGGTTTTTCGAGATGTACTTGTTATAGTACCGAGATTACCTGTAAGGAATTCGCCTTGTATTAGATTAAATATAACTAAAACCGTTCAATATAAAAATTCTCAAAAATACGTCAAATTATTCAAACTAGTGTTCGCCTAATGGTCAAAATTCGACCATTAATTTCCATGTAAATATGAAGAAAACATAGTTCATCTATGTATATATGAATTTATGTACATGTATCAAGCATTTATTTTTTCCGTCTTAGTGGATCGATTTGGCGAGGGACCAACCTCCGGTTCATATTTTATCTTCTACGTGAGTTAATTTATTTTTGAAAGTTCGATATGAAAAATATCAGAAAATATCAATTGAAAAATAAAAAAGTCATCCACTCAGACATTGAATGTTTAATTTTATGTTTCTATGTCTAATAACGAAAATTAATCTAAGAACCAGATGTAGAACGAAAAAGCTCCAGAAAGCTCCTTCTTATACACTCTTATCCACTCAGGACCATGCATGTTCATTTTTATCTTTGTAGGGGCAATATTAACAAAAATTCAAAAAGTACCAGTTGAAAAACAATAAGTACCAACATTTTTCATTTTATAGGTACTCATTCATTCAGTAACCTGCATCTATTATATTATGTTGCTAAGTTTAATATTGTAGAAAATTCAAAAACTATCACATGCAGCCCGGAAAAAAAGAAAGAAATTTAATTTCCCGTATTTCCACTTTTTGATACTTTTTCCCCATAGACGTTCGGTTGACAAAAAAGGAAAAAAGTGATCTTAACTGGTTTGCCTGTGCAGATTTATACATAAGATTTATATAGTCGAAATATTCCGAACCCGGTTTCCAAATACGACCATAAATGTTAATGTAAATATGAAGAAAACATAGTTCATCTAAGTATATATGAATTTTTATGTTTCGAGCATTTATTTTTTCCGTCTTAGTGGATCGATTTGGCTAGAGACCAACCTCCGATTCATATTTTATATTCTACGTGAGTGAATTACATTTTGTAAGTGCAATATAAAAAATATTAATTGAAAAACAAAAAAGTACCAAAAAGTCTTCTTTATAAATTGTCATCCACTCAGGAAATTGCATGTTTAATATTAACGAAAATTAATCTAAGAACCGAAAAAGCACCAAAAAGCTCCCTCTTATACACTCTTATCCACTCAGGACCATGCATGTTTATTTTTATCTTTGTAAGTTGAAAAACAAAAACCAATATTTTTCATCTTATAAGTTCTCATTCACTTAGTAACCTGCACCTATAATATTATGTTTCCAAGGACGAAAAAGTAAAAGAAAGAAATTTAATTTTCCGTATTTCCCCTTTTTGATACTTTTTTTCTCCCCATAGAGGTTCGGTTGACAAACTAAGTAAGAACGTGTTGTTAAATGTTCCGATTTATACATTAGATTTATAAGTCGAAATATTCGAAAACCGGTTTCTGAAAAATCGACTACCCTATTTTTTATTATTTGATAATTGAAAAAACCAAAGTTTATTAACATGTACATATACAACACATAAATTTATGTCCTTTATTAAACTCTATGTGGGACAGTATGAGCGACACTGTCTTATAAGTTGTCTTGTATAAATGCTATTGACGACAAAGTTTTCTTGGATGTTATTTAATCACTTGCTTGGATTTCTTAAAATTCTCATATTCTTTTTTTTAATTGTTGATTTAAATACCTACAAAAAATTAACAAATTAGCTCTAACCAGAAAAACCGAAAAATGCTGATGAAGTTATTCGCGGGCTGGAAAATGGATTACATGCAGTTAATATTTCAGTGTCAACTTTAGGATTGCTTGTAAGAGTCGAATATAAAACATATAACATAAATAAAAATTGCAACTATATAAAAAACTGTCTGAAATAGATAACCATAAAATAATTTTTGTCGTGGACGTCAAAATAGACGACATTATCATGCATGTAGTCGTTGACAACAAAGTAGGCGACAATGTCTTTCTTTGTGTCGTGCACGATTTTCGCGACAATTGTTCGAAAATGTCGTTGACGATTTGTTCTTGCTGTCCCTCACATGTCCGTCTTCGAGGATTTCTTAAAGACGGGGCCAACTGGGAATATAAATAAATAAATATATATTTATGCGTTCTGCATATGTGTTAGTAGCAAATTGGAACGCGTATAGCTCTGATATTATTGAACAGATTTTAATAAAATATATATTGTGCAGTTCTGTAAGTAAATAACTTTCAAATTGTGTATACTTTGCTTTAATCCGTTAACCCACAGAGGAGGAAAGTGTTCTTAACTGTTTTGCCTTTGCCGATTTATATCGACCCCTTTGCGCGAAATTATCGTATGTTACAAAAACCAAGTTTTACAGGACAGCAATTTTTCTACTTTTCTCTGCTTTCGCTTGCAATATCAAAATTAAAATATACATTACATTTTTGAAGCAACGAAGTGGAATTCGCCTACAATATTTTGTCAGGTGACGTATCTTTGAATGTAGAACAAGATTGCATCAAAAACTCAATTTCAAAAAAATTGGCAAATACGATAATTTCGCGCAAAGGGGTCGATATAAAGACATTGTTCAAATTTATTAAACACAAATGCCTGCATTCATAAAAATTTTTTAAAATTAATAAAGGTTTACAGAACAAATTTGTCCTTAATAAACGTTGGTTAAATTTAATAATCGTTAATGAATACGGGGGTAAAATATTGGCATATTTCTCGGTAGGTATTCATAAATTGGTCCACTTTTTCCGGAAATCCTCCCATCAAAGATTTTATAGTTGCTTCTGCTACCTTTCTAAACGAGGTGGTATACTTGTGCTTAAAATCTAACATGTCCTGGGATACTTTTCCTGTGTTCTGTAATTCTTTTTTTACAAGTGCTTAATTCCTTCCCACATGTCGAAGTTCTGAACAGTTGGGTTGATTTGCTGCCCGTGGTAAAAAATTTACTCCATTGTTTTAATAACTAAATAAAAGTTAATATCTAAAGAAATGTACGTGTTTTAATAATTAAGT
Source organism: Pollenia labialis (assembly GCA_949318255.1). Lineage (NCBI taxonomy): Eukaryota > Metazoa > Arthropoda > Insecta > Diptera > Polleniidae > Pollenia > Pollenia labialis. The sequence continues at coordinate 41,163,149 of OX439143.1, read as the reverse complement.
TGACTTTAAGTATTTATTTAAACTTGCCTATTAATATTATGTGCATAAGAATAACTAGTATTTTTGCTCGCAAAAAAATCAAAAAATAACTGTTAATTTTGATCGAAAAAATAAAAATCAATATATTTTATCATAGACAAGTTCTATATGCATTTTTGTTTTAAAATTCCAATATAACTGCTATTTTCGGTCCCTGTTAATAACGAATGATTTAGAAAAGATAATACCTGGCATATTTTTAAAAGCTAACGTGAATATAAATAATTTGTTGGACCAAGGTTAAGTTTTGGCTGGCACAGTTCGTATAAGTTTTTTCTGACTCACTCTTCATCACATCACTGATGATTTTATTGCCTTAACACGGCAATAATAGCGCTAATTTATACTTTCATTAAAATTAAATATTTGTCATTTTTACATAAATTTAACGTTCTTATGGTTACAATATTCAATTTCAATATGATTTACAATTTCGATTTTCATATTAGATAATTCCTGACAAAAAACTTTAAAATTTAAGTCCACTGCTCCCTCTTCTTAAAATATTATTTAAGTTAGCAAAAATTTTTTTAGCATTTTATTCAACAAGATAAAAATTTAAAAAATTTAACTGTACGAATTAATTCGCGGCATTAACATGGCCTTCAATGTATAGAAAAAAAACTCGTAGAACTTTTCAACTGATGTTAAAAACAAAGTTGAGATTCTGAAATTGGCGTCAGTGTTATTATACAAAAACAAAAAAATAAGGTTAAAAGCTTTGAAAGAAAATTCCCGAAATGTTTCGTCTAAAAACTCCTGGAATATTTGAAAATATATTTATCGTGAAGAAATCCTACTGCTAAGCAGAATTGCTATATCGTCAGCTCAATATTGGTTAGACCTAGCGACAATTTTTTGAAAAAATTTAGTTAGGTATGGGGTATATATATTTTAATTACTCCCTTTCTGAATCCAAACCCGGTTTTACCATATTTTTTTTTGTTTCTGAGATAATAAGCATTAATTTTGTTCCATATCAACTATTTTAAAGTTTATTAAGTATTTATTGGTTTGCTCTACACGCCATTGTTTGGCGAATGCAGAAAATTCCTCATACAAAAACGTAAAAAATAAAAATTAATTTAACTCTTGCTTCGCTTTATTGCCCTAAAAAGTAGTTTAAGCAAAAGCAATATAAAATGTCACCAAATCAATACACAGCAGTAAGTATAAGTATGAAGAACAAAAAGCTACTTGTTAAAAATAAATTAAGAAAAGTGGCGTATGTGGCACAAAACAATAATTTTCACTTTCAATAAAATGCTATTAACTTTTATGTCCGTTAATAAAAACAAATGCCAGAAGGTATATTTTTAGAAAACTTCATGTAAACCTTCATTGTTGTTTTTCTTCACTACGAATTTTTGGCATATGCGCTTAACCAACAATAAGCTGACGATATGAGAACCTGTGCATACATTTTTTTCTCATTTTTTTATCACTGTGTCATTATTGTCAAAATTGTCTGTCAGTCTGATTGGAAAATTGTTTAGAGTTAGAAGATGATCCTGTCCCGTCATGTCGACGTTTCATTTGTTTGTTTGTTCATTATTTTATTTTATTTTTTTTTTCTTAAAAAACATTCAAGTATTATAATTATGGCGCCAATTTGACGCAAATTTTCCTTTTGAATATATAAATTTTATTTGTTGTTTTTTTCTGATAATGTGTATATAATTTTTATTTATTAGGGTGACATTAATTTATTTAGTTTATAGTTAAAGTTTTAATAAAATATGTATAGCAAAATTTTGTGCAGAGTGCAAATCTTCCGTTTTTGTCTTCTAGATCATCAGCACAATTTTTGGCGAGCTTATTTTTTATGACTCATTTGTATCTATTTTAAATAAATTATCAAAAAGTTTGAAGTTTCCAAAAAAATTTTCGTATGCGTTTTTACGTCCAAAATGGGATAAAAAATATTTGTACGAAATTTTCTTGAATGCATGTAAATAAAGATTCAGATTAGACTCTACCCTAATAAACTATAACAAGCGTACAAACATATATTTTTGTGTATATTTTTAATAATGAGTTGTGGACACACATCTATGTTATGTAGATTTATATATCGAGAACATCATCGTCATGATCATCTGCCATCAAGTACACGACACGATTTACTGTATGGCAATATATCTACTAAATTGTTGGATACTTTATCTACCTCACAGATATATTTTGTGCATTTATACAAATGTAGATAATATAAGCAAAACATACTTATACATATACATACACGTATACAGTAGAATCTCTTCGGAGCGGACACCGAAACCTAATGCTTTCTTTTAGAACACTGCCGAGACCAGGGAACATTATTCGTCGAAATGGGGTGTCAGTTAAGGGATAATACACTGTACATACATGTATATTTACATCGGCGGTACGTACTTAATGTACGTTTGTAATTTAAAATTCAGTCATATTATAATTATACACTCAAAATATTATGTAAATAGTTAAATTCAAACGACAATTCATTTTAAGCAACTTAAAACTCATTTAAAAAACGGATCATTTACATTTCATTTAAAACAAATGATTTTTACATTAATTTTTAATTTTTTTATGTATAAACAGCATATTCCTTAAAATTTAATAGTTTTTAAGTTTAAAAAAATACATTTTAACCGACAAAAATCAAACTACCAGGTATGTTCTAGGTTTAGGCTCGAATTGAAAACGAAAAATTTTTTGAATCCGCATAAGTCATAAATTGGTGTTCTCAAATCCGCATGTTTTTATGTATTCGAAGTTTTTGTTCGAAAAAACTTTTGTTGAACTAAATATCGCTAATTTGCTAACCGCAGAATGATATCAATGTCTAATATTTTTTAAAATTCGTGAAAGCTGTAAAGAATCACAGGAAAAAATCGCTTTCATGGCTAAAATTCTCGAAAAATTGCAAACTTTTAATTAAACACTAAAATTTATTTGAAATCTCTAATGGGTTAAAAAAAACAAAATGTCGGAAATAAACAAAAAAAAATTGCAAAAATAGCGAAAATTCGCGAAATTAAAATAAAAAGTCCCTAAAACTATAAGGAATGGCATAAATTCGGTATAAATTGCTAAATTCAAAAATTTGCTAACAGCGGCATGATATGAAGTCTACTATTATTATAAACCTTTCAAGCTGTAAAGAATCAGAAAACTTACACGGACAAATCGCTTATATCGCAAACATGGCTAAAATTCGCAAAAAATTGCAAAATTTAAAACAAACCCATAAACTAAGAGATCGCCAAATCGATTAAAGAAACAAATTGTCTGAAAATAACATTAAAATCGTGAAAAAAATAAGCTATATTTACATCAAAATCAATGAAAAAGTCGGCTTTAAATTTAGGGTTAGAAAGGGCCTTTTGCGTTTTTGATAACGACATATTTTTGATTAAATTGGATTAAGAAGATTTTAAGCTAAAAGCAAAATTAATTTTTTTGTTTAAAATTTTGTCACATATTACAATAAAAGTCGATGCGGGTTACTTTCACCAACCCATATCTACTCTAATTGAAAACGGATAAAAACATGTGGATGTGAAATGCGGAACACCAATAATGCTAAAATAATCCACTTTCGAGTGGATTCGGATTCTAGAACACACCCGTACATAACAAAATAAATATGGAAAAATATTATTTTTTGGCAGTTTGTCTTTGAATAACAATCATAAATGTTAAAAAATAAAATTATTCGTATAATAACTATATTTTTTTTCAATTTTAACAGTACGGAAAACGAATTTAATAACCCCACAATCAGTTGCTGTAATAATTTTATGAGCGTACTACCACCACCTTTATTTTCTGTTTTTATATGACAACCGCAGAAATATATAGAATAGAGAATTTTAGAGATTTTGAAAACTTTTCTGTTTGTTTTTTATTTTGTGGGCGCCATCCAATATTTTTTTTAATTTTTTATTTATATTTAATTTTCATTTCGTTTGTATAATTTGATGTTTGTATGTACATTCGTTTGTCTATGCAAACATACATACTTATATACAACGGTTTTTCCCTAATTGGCACTGGATCCAACATCATAAATAATGATTTAAAAAAAAATAGCAACAACAAAAATATACAAAATGAAAAACAACTGAAAATTTAATCCGTATCGAAAAATCATTCACAATTCTATAATGTGCGTTTTAATTATGATATTAATATTTGCTAAGGAGAAACATTTTTTTTTTTTTTTTTTTTTTGTTAATAATAATAGGTCTGTTCAAAAAAAAATAAAATTATTGATTATTTTCAATAATTGTTACTAGTTAAAGGTTTACGTACTAGAAAAACTTCCAACGAAAGGGTGAAGAAAGACCGCGAAATTTTGAGAAACAAAAAATTAAAAAAAAAAATCTGCTTGAAAAAATTTGACGAGCGAAATTAAAGCAGCTGTTTTTATTTACAAAACAAACATTTAAAAATCTGGAGAAAAAAAAACAGTTGAATGTTTGCTTCGGGCCAGCAACGCGGACCGGGTCAGCTAGTTATTAATATTAAATTGTTTTTATCGTTTCGTAACACGTGTTTTACTTATTCTTTTACAAAAGGTTCAGGAAAATTTTTAACAACAAAAAAAATTTGTAAAATTTACTTATAACTACGTTACAAAATCTGTTTTGTATATTTTACAAATTTTGTATTTTAACTTGATTCTTTTGCGCAATCGAAATACAAAAATTTTGTTCATTGCACAAAAAATAATTTAAAAAAATATATTTTGTGTTTTTAGTCATGAACGATACAAACCTGCTAACTACTTTTCAGCACATTTTACAGGAGATATATTTATATTTCATATTTGCAGCTTAAGAGGAAAATCAAAAATATAGTTGGTTTTACACACTTCAAGACTCAACTTGAAGAAAAACTACTTGCTGGTCGACCAGGCGTATCTTTCTCGATCTCACGGCATCAAAATCTCAATTTACTTAAAAGTGGATTTAGCAGGTTTGCTTATAAGGCCGACGATATATCATTTTTTTTTAATTTAAGAACAATAGCGTTTGCAAATAGCACAATACAGTTGAATTTAGAAAAAACTTAATCTCGTATCATACGGCTAAATACTTTCGATATGACTAAGCTGCTACCCAATAAAAAATTTTATCATTTTGCGAAGCACTAATGGTACATTAAAAAAATAAGCGCACAATTATGCGCTACGCAATAAGACATACAAAAATGCAGTAAAGTAAGTGAAAGAACTCTCAACAACTTTTATACAAAAAAAAAAAAACAAAATTTTAAGTGCTACGGCATTCCCTTACCACGAAGCAGGTTTGTAAGGGAGAGTTCTAAAAAATAACTGTATCAGAACATTCAGTGTTTAAGGTCGATCGTAACATACAACAATTTTTATATGCACTGAATAATGTTCTTTTTGTGTCAAAAATGTATTGCTTCAAAGTGGGAACTCGCCATATAAAATTCCTGTCTTCCGTCAGCGCAATGGTAAGCGAAACGTTTATGTTTTTCCCTTACAAACCTGCTTCGTTGGAAGCTCCATTTTTTATTGGGTAGATTTTGCCAGTTAAGAGTTCATAGAGTAATTGGAGGAATAATTTTGTAAATTTTATATTTATTCTCTCGTTGCAAATTTCTGCTAGTGAAGTAAATGAACAGACCTATTGTTTTATTAACATTTGTGAATTATATACATATTTATTATTATTTTATAAATTTTTTTTTTAAATAAATGAGAATAATGACGCCTCGACCACCTACCAGTTTTATAATGTTTTGATAGTGACGCATTAATATCGTAGTTGTGATTTACTATGCATATTTGTTATGAGGTTATAAATGTGTTACGCTTTTCAAAGAAATGTTAAAGTTTATGGCATACATTTTGTACAGTAAATATATATTTTTTTTGCAAAAACAAAAAAAATATTGTTTCTAAAACGACTGCGCATATTTGAAAAAAATTCTTAAAGGAATTTGGTTTTTTTTAGTTTGTTTAATAAGCTAAAGCGTTTTTGAGTTATGCGAACATATGTTGTGCAACTCCGCCATTTTCGAAATTTTTGTATGGGGACCACCCTAATGATTAAAGATGGAGACTAGGTATGTTCTGAAAAAATGCTCGGGTAGCAAAAATATTGGGGTCCGTCATATATTTGACTCCTCTAGGGCCACTCTGGGGCGATGGCGGGTAATTTTATAAAAAAAAGATATTTAGTATGGGAGCCCCTTAAGGAGCACAGATAGGGGGTTGGTATGTTAATAAAAAATGTAGGGAGGGGAGGGGGAATATTAGTGGGAGTCAGTCTTACATTTTACCCCTCTAGGAGCGACTCAGGGACAGTTGTGAAGCTTTTTTTGGATTTTGTATCATTTTCCACTAGCTTTGACCGCGGTGAGGAGCCATTTACCCCCATCCCACACCTATGTACTTACAAATATACAAATGTATGTGCATATATAGCAAAAAGTTAAAAAAAAACTACTGCTAAAAATCATTTGTATTAAATAATGAATTAAAACAAAATTAAAGAGAAATTTCGTTTATAATACAAAATTTTAAAAACGTAAATAAAAATGTTTTTTAATGAAAATTCGTATGATTAACCTTTTTTTAACTTTTTAAATTCAACTCAAGATGTTTTATCAAAATGCCACAAATATATACATATGTATGTATACCCCATACCTACCCAACTAACAAGAAGTCAAACCCTTGATATGAAATGACTTTATCATTTGACATCAAACGCAATTCTCAAACGTTTTTCAATTGTTTGATTAACCATTTAAATTCAAATTAATAATGATTTGAAAATAAACATTTGATATCAAATGTTTTTTTAATTTGATGTCAAATGTTTGTCAAATGTTAAAATCAAATCAAAAATAAACTTGGCAATACTAAAGCGAAAAATAAATGTAAGTGCCGGTTCACACAAGTCAAGTTTGACTCGAGAATGCCATTTCTTTTCCCCTCTCTCCTAAAAACTCAAGACTTGACTTGACTTGACTTGACTTGTGTGAACCGGCACTAAGCATTACATTTTTTCCTTGTGGTTACGTGTGTTTTACTATTAAAAATAAATTTGAATATAAAGTGAACAGTTTAATTCTTGTGAAAAAAAAATTATTTGTGAGAAATTACAATGATTAAAATACGAAAAAACAGAAAAATAATAAAACGGGAAAGTTAAGAAAAATTGTTGTACGATCGCGGTGCTACAATCCTCAAAAAAAAAGGGAGCCAAGTATTTAGTCTTTCCAAGAATTAGAGGACGGAAAGAACACTATTTCATCTTTTAGCTATGGTACCGAATGTTTATCTGAAAGTTTATTTAATTAAATAATAAATTTAAATTAAAAAAATTAAATAGTTTTATTTATATTCCACATTGTATTATAAATTACGTTTGAAAGCAAGTTGAAAATAAAGGCATTTTTCAATTTGAAATTAATTTCCCCTTTTTGTTGAGAACACTATGATTTTCAAATGTTTTTCAAATCATCAAACGTTTGTCGTTTGAGAAAATGCTTGGTTTCAAATCATTTTCAATTTGATATTAAACCTCCGTGTTTGTTGGTTAATTTAATTTTAAAAAATGGTCAGTAGCTGACGAAATAAGCAAGTAATGGTGCAAAAAGTTCAAGAAGCATAGTACTCACTTTCCTGGGATAGCTGCGCTAATCTTGTGAACTTGATGTAGCAGAGATGCGAAAAAGTAATTAAAATGAAGTGAGATGCTACCAAATATAAAAATAATATTATGTGGGTGAAGATAAATACGTCGAACTAAATATGTTTCGACGTAACATCTTACGTCTTTATGTATTTAGAAATGCATACGTTTTTCGTATTTGGGACATTTTTCCAAATATATTTTAATATTTGGAAAAATTCAAAAATTATTAAATATGTTTTTGTATTTCTGACATATTTAAAGAAATCAAATTATTAAATATCTTTTCGTATTTGTTACATATTTAATGAAATTTAAAGAACTTAAGAATTATATTTAAAACACAGATGATATAAAGAATTTTTGGATATTGTGGAAAAAAATAAAAGCCTTACAGGATGGGACATACTAGGAATGGGCAAAAATATCAAAATATCGATATTTAAAAAAATATAATCGATATATATTGCCGATATTTTAAATACCGATGTATCGATATTCAAAATACGACTATCGAATTCGATATTTTTTAAAGTCAGTCTTTATTAAGAACTCAAAATTTTAGCCGTTTTTCAAACAATATGTTTTTTAAGAATTGGAATCATTGCATGCATCAGATGTTTTTTTTTAAACAAATATGAAGATCTAAAATAATTGGCATTTATAAGAATCAGTGCCGGATACAAGAAGCAGATTGTCTGGAGTTCACATAAAACAGAGAGTGCTCCTGATGTCCATATCTGATGATTACTGGTTTGACTAAAACCAGTTGGTACTTTTTTGGTGCAATTCCAATTTTTAGGAAAGTTGGTACTTCCGTGACTTATTTACTTCCATTTGAATTTTTCGTAATTTATTTTTTTTTTCGTATGGTTTATTTGTATTCTTCCCTTTTGTTTTTGTTATAATTGAATTTTTTGTTTTGAATAAATTTTTTTGTTTTCATTAATTTTTTTAAATAAAATGAAACAATAAAAAGTAACGATGTAATTACATACATATAATTAATTTGTTCATACATATCGACCCCTTTGCGCGAAACTATCGAAACTATTCTACATTCAAAGAGACGTCACCTGACAAAATATTGTAGGCGAATTCCATTTCGTTGCTCCAAAAATTTAATGTATATTTTCACTTTGATATTGCAAGCGAACGCAGAGAAAAGTAGAAAAATGGCTGTCCTGTAAAATTTGGTTTTTGTAACATACGATAATTTCGTGCAAAGGGGTCGATATGTTTGTACAAAGGTATACTGAATTTTTTAATTTGGTAATTTTTGAAATAATAAATATCGATACTCTAAAAAATATCGATTCGATATATATCGATATATTTTTCAACTTGCCCATCACTAGGACATACCAAATTTTAGAGATTATTACGTTAACATGAAGGCGTAGTTATCTTTAAAATGGGGTTTATCTCATCCATAAGGTCTTACAGTTTGTCCACAATTTCCATAAAATATAACTGTATTCCAAATATGTAACGAATATATTTAATATATAAATAACAGTGTTTTAAAAACTTACAGTTATAATTTTTATGATGTTGCTGGGAAGCAACAGTTTTTAGTTTGAAGCTGTGAAAACAAACTATTAACTGTTGAAACGTCTTTTATTGTCTTTGCATTCGTACAGTTTTGGTTTGCTGTGCCTGTGCAATAGAGGAGTAAAATTAAAGAAAAAACTCGTGATAAAAATTTAATAATTTCGAAGTAGCTGCGCATTCGTGAACAGCAATAGTAAAAAGTTTAGTCGAAAGAACAAAAACAGTTGGTCATTGCTCCAACAAAATCAGCAAAATTTTTAAATTTTTTTATTACACCCTTTGAAACTTTTGCTAATGACACATTTACTTACCAAATCGGTAAATGATATCTTTACTGGTTCAGAAGTTACCAAAAGTAGCTATGTGTAACCCATATACAGAATGTTTGTACAAAAACAGCTATGTGTAAAAACTGTTCTTCACAACATATAGATTTTAACTAGTACATATTTCAGTTATTTTATGTCAAAAAGAGTGCCCCGGTAGACTTGTTGGTAGTATGCTGTTCTATCAGTTTGAAAAGTTTTAAAAATTCCTTCTTATTACATGCATAATCAAAATTAAAAAATGTATTTCATTAGGAATATTTAAACAACAATAATTATAACAACATAACAAAATTCTTATGTAATGCTTCATTTCAATAAAACTTTAAAGAGCTTTCTTTGTGTGTTCAGGGTTATGCAGTCGTAGAACTCGAACACTGATCACTGATCACAAGTAAATTAACCCAAAAGTAAATAAAATTTATTGTACAGAGTACACAGATACATACACATACATTCAGCATAATATTGAATGGAATATGCTGTAGGAATTATTTGATCTTCATGATGATGAAGATGCTGATGTTGCTACTGCTGCTACTACAACTGCTAATGTTGTTTAAAATCTGTTTTGTTTTTTAGTTTATAATTTCTTTGTTGTTGTAGCTATGGATGTACGTATTTACTTTTACTTTATTTTAATTTATTGTTCAATGTTGTTTTCTTGACTTGCGAAACATTTTCCTCATTTTCTTAATAGCCTGTTGGCTGTTTCTTAGTGTGCGATTGTGTGTGTGTTTGCAGTATCTGGTACTCGAACTTGCGTATTCAGTATTCATTATGGATAAATGATGGCTAAAGCGCTTGCTGGATATATTCAAAACATATTTGTATGGATGTATATAAAAGCACAAATTTGAATACTGTTATTTTCAAACACGTACGCACGCACAATAAATCTAGACAAACTTGTCAGAGTTTCAAAAGAATCACAAGTTTGTCGATTTCTTATAATTAAAAATTCTAAAATTGCCTTAAACCAACCCCAGCAAAAACATTTACTTAAAGAAAAACATTTTGGCGAACCTTCTCGAATGGAAAAGTTGTGAAACAAAATATTCCATCGTTTCTCGAAAAGTGAGAAAAAAGTGTGTCTATAACTCATGTCGAAAAGAATGAAAAGAGAAAATGACGACAAGTGAGTGAGTGAGAAATTATATTGAAAACAACAATAAAAAACAGAAAATTTGTTTTTGTTTTGAATATAATTTCTTACTCACTCACTTGTTTTCATTTTGTAAAAACCGGCAGTACGTCGTTACGTTATAAATTTCATAATATTCCGCTTGAAGCCGATATGAAATTACAGGCATTGAGAACGCCAGTCACACATATTGTTGACGGCGATCAAATTTTACTAGAATTGATGAAACGACGGCTATACCAAAAAATGCAAAGCACGACTTTAATGTTTGTTGTTTACGAAATGGCTTTGAAAACATTCGCAAAAAAATTTACGTAAAACTGCTCCGGGCGGGGAAGCAACTCGCGCGTCCTTGTCGTTATCGTTTTAAGACAAACAGGCCGTGTTAGTTTGTTTGCTTTTGGTCGATTTTACGTTTCACCCCACATTCGTTAGTGGCGTGGTGTCGCATAACTATACCGAGTTACAGTTCTTGTGGTGTCAGCATTAACCATATGCAATCGTTTCATAACCTTAAATTTTTATCGTGTTTATCTGGTGAATAACCAAGGAAATAACTCAGACGATTTACTGGTGGAGAACCAAGTAAATAAAATGTTTTACTGTGGAGACAAGTTATACTCTGGAGCGGATTCTGGAAGCTCTTGACCTTTCTATACGAAGGTCTAGGTCGATCGAGAACTTGTGGATGAGGCTCCAACAAACCCTGGCAATATAACTCAAGATCGTTAGCCAAAAAAAAATTTGAATCCAAAAAAAAATATATATATAAAAAAATGATATAAAAGAGTTACAGTTTAGTTTAGTACGCCTAAACAAACAATTGTTCTCAATTGTCGGGATTGGTTTGGTTTTCAGCATCGTTTTAAAATATAAAATAACATATTGAGTGATATTAAAATAAGTTTTTGAATGTGTGTGAAGTTAAATTTTAAAATTTATAACCCTAGACACATTCTGTTATGTTTACAGAGCAATGTTAACAACTTAACAGAACTTATGTTAACGCTGTTATGATGCATGATTCCAGATTTCTGGAAAAGGAGTCAACGTGGGCGATAAAAAATGATTAGGATTTGTGGACAATACTATTCTTTATCGTTCTCCATCCCCAGAATTTTTAACAGAGCGAGTTGGAGCGACTTATGTCCAATTTACTCTTTTGAATTCTCTAGGAGATGAGTCCAGATTTCTGGAAAAGGAGTCAACGTGGGTAAGTGTAAATTGGCTCCAACTCGCTCTGTTAAAAATTCAGGGGATGGAGAACGTTGACTCCTTTTCCAGAAATCTGGAATCATGCATCATAACAGCGTTAACATAAGTTCTGTTAAGTGGTTAACATTGCTCTGTAAACATAACAGAATGTGTCTAGGGTTATAAATTTAAAAATTTAACTTCACACACATAGTTTTTGAAATAAAATGAGCAGCATATACATATGTAAGATGGAATGGAATCATCCCGTCGGCTGCGATTATTAAAAAAAAAATCAAATTATTTTCACGAATCTCTTCCTTGAAGTTCTGACACATTCACACACGCACAAACTTGCCACAACGAAGTGTTGAAAAATATCTAAATTTCAATTTATTTTATTTAAGTTTTTTCGTTTATTTTTTTCTTATTCTAATGCGACATTTACTCTCGAATAAAAATGTTTATATTCATGTGTCGTACGCACATACGATTTTATGAAAATTTTAGTAGATGAAGCAAAAACGATCAAAAAAGTATCAAAGGAATACTCGAATGAAAATCTTTGTTTAAATATAGTAAAAATTCTATACTCACAAATAGTGAGTGAATCTTGGCGTACGAAATTGTTGGTTTGGCCCTTTTTTCCTTTTAATCTTTAACACATGATTTTAAAGCATAATGATGTTTCTTTTATAGCGCTTCAATGTTTTTGTCACAGTTGTTGTGGTTGGTATACGGTGGTGATGTTTTGTCTGTCTACAATTTCAGTCTGCCTGTCATTATTAATTTTGCGAAACGACGATGGCGGCGCGGCGGTAATATGTTGTTTTTCAATTTTACTTGAAAGAAAGGAAATCTTTTCGTCTTTAATTTATTTAAGTTCTTTTCTTTTGGTTTGTTACTTTAAAATTTTCGTTCTGCTGCTGTGAAATTAAATGAAAATTATTTAAATATGTCGCAAATTAATAAATTTGGGAAAATTTAAAATGTTTTTAAAATAAATTTAGAAAAATGCCACTATTTTATTAAAGATGGAGACAAAAACACGTCTTCAAATAGGCAGGGACCGAAAATAACAGTTATTTGGAATTTTTAAAACAAAAAATCATATAGAAGTAAATGTCGGAAAACTGATTCCAGTATACCATATTGATTTTAATCAGTTTCAACCTGTTTAGCCACTTAAAAATGAGTTTAGCCATTAGCCATTTTTTTTAGCTATTTTTCAACTTGTTTAGCCATAAAATTTGTTTTGCCTGTTTTCTTTTAAAAGAAAAATTTTTATTTTATTATAAAAATTTATAAAAGTTAAATAAACATTTTTAACAATTAAAGCTTAGTTCACAATCAAAGAAACAATTTCGTTTTTTCTTCTATCTTTTTTCTTCCCAAAGCATTTCATATATTTTCCTTTCATTTTTAGAACAAAAATGTAGCTAAAATTTTTTTAAAATGTAACTAAAGTTAAGTCAACGAGAACTTCAGCAACAAATTGTATGAAATTGTTTCTGACGTTTAAAATAATTTTATTTGGTTTTTAATGAAAATTTCACTTTAAGCCTAGTACTTTGTTCAAATTTGAGAAAAATGTGGAGCAACATTAATTATTTCACACGAAAATTTTGACATGTATCAATGTTACGTATCATGCGAGTTTGTACAATTTGACGTGTTTATTCCTGCAAAGTATGCTATATTGTTTTGCGTATGTAAACAAACCCCACATGTATTTAACTAAAAATAATTTCATTTTTATAAAAAAAAAAAAGTAAATATGGAAAAAAAAACTGTTAACGGTTATTTATTTTATTTATTTATTTCTTATTAAATAATCAGTGCATTCTTTTCTGCTTTTGCTTAAATTCCACGTAAAAAAAGCGCAGCTTGCATTAATTCGCAGTTGTAAGAAAATGTTGCCAGAAACATTTTGGAACTTTTTTACATAATGAACAGAGTACAACTCTGTCAACATTAGTGCCGGTTCACACAAGTCAAGTCAAGTCTTGAGCTTTTAAGAGAGAAGGGAAAAGAGAATGCCATTTCTTTTCCCCTCTCTCCTAAAAACTCAAGACTTGACGAGTCAAACTTGACGTGTGTGAACCGGCACTTATTTCATAGATATCCCGCACAAGTTTTTTTCATATGCATTTTAGCAGCATTTCACGTGAAATGTTGAACAGAGTACCAGGATTAATGTTGTAAAAAATAATAATAAATGCATAATATTGTTGTGGGTAAAATTTGCAAATGGTTTCTTAATGCAAAATGTGTGTGGTGGCGAAAAAAATTGTTGCTCTGTTATTAACACCAAGTGAAAATATTTCTGGGATTGTGAACGAAGCTTAAAACGCCTTTAAATCACAACTTTTACAAAATTTGAAAATCGCTAAAAACAAAGATGATGAAACATCTTTCAAAATAAAAGAACTGTATTCCAATATTATATTTATAAAATGGATCAACACAAACATCGGTTTTTCTTTTTGGTTGCAAGTATTTCAATAAAGAGATGCAGGCGGCAACAAAATTGTTTTAGAAATTTCAGAATTGACTGTAAAGTTGGTCTCACTTCCATGGTCTAATGCTAAATTAGAGAGGTTTTTTCCCCAAGTAAACATCTATAAAAATAATTTGAGAAATATGTTACATTTAGCAACCGTTAATTTGATTTTATCAATTAGGTAAATATTTTTACCATAACAATAAAATATTTATACCAACACCACAATAGTGGTGTTCGTGCTGATGTTTGTAACACCTTAAAATATTGGTCCTAAGCCCACTTTTACATATACCGATAGACTCAGAATTACTTTCTGAGTCGAATTAACAATTCCTATGAGATGAACAATAATGACATCGATTTATCGATGATTCAATTTTTTTAATATCTATCAAAATATGAATTTACTTTTGTTCTTATTTAAGAAATTGATATTAACTTACAATTTCATCGTAAACAACTTTAAATGAATTATTTTTAGCGCATTTTTAGCAATTTTTCGGTAAATTTAGCAATTTTTGGTACCCAAGTTTTGGCGACACTGATCTTAGTGAACTATAATCTATTATAAAATATATTTGGGGGATTCACAAGGTAGTCGTAAAGTTGTAAAGTCATATGTCCTAAAATAATTACAAGAAATATATTCGACTGCTGTGGGCTACCGCTTATAATTAAGATTTCTACTGTACAGTTATGACGAATCAATAAACACAGCATTTACATTTTTATTTTGTTTAAATTACAACAAAAAAGAAGAAACTAACTAAATCAACGGACTGCAACTGAAAATCCGTATTAATATGCACTTAGTTTTTTGAGTATTTGTAAGAGTCAGTTAAAAATTAATTTGCTTGGAATTTTAAATGTTTATTTATTTAAAAATTATTGAACGGAATACTTCTTAAGCTGAGATCCCACTATCGGCGCAATGTACCAATTTTTGTCGTATTTCATGTGCCGATAGTGTGAATGGTCAAAATTTTTTAATATGCGACAATCTGTGCCGAAATTGTGCTGACATTGCACAATCAAAATAAACCTTGATGCGCCGATAATGTGAACACTCTTTTGCACAATGTGGAGCCACTTGTGCGCCGATCACAGTCGCCAATCAGCGCCGATACAAGGGATGGCAAAACGAAATTTTTAAATTGCACCAACTGGCTACTAAAATTTTACTTTTTGAGCTTTATTGCACCAAAATTACAATTTTTTATTTATTATTTATGTATTAAAACGTTAAATAGTACATTTGTACTGTTAAATGAAAGAAAACAATTCGCTTTATTCAAAACATTGCAGTTGTATCGATGTTGACATCCCTGGTTTGTAAACATCTTTTTACAAAACAACAATTAAAAAAAAAAGAACAAGTGCAGTAAGTTTGAATAAAATTGAATACATTTTTTATTATATTTTAATATATTACTTAAAATTGTTAGGAAACATAATGGAACTTTTAGACACAGAATTTTGCGAATTTCCAAAGTTAAATTTTGTCTGCCAACAAGCAAATAAACAAAAACATATGATTTAATTTTCCCAAATAGAACGATAGTGTGACCGTATTGTACCGATTATTGTCGCAATTGAGTTTTGGCCGATATAAACCGAAAAAAATTGTCACAATCTGCGACGATAATGGGACCACCTAAAAATAAATTGTGCAATGTTTTTAAATCTGCGCCGATATAGCACGATAAAAATCGTCACAGATTGTGCTATTTGAGCCGATAGTGGGATCTTAGCTTTAAATTAACTACAGTCCGTTACTGTAATAATATTGTGAGTGTATGTCACCTTATATGAATTAATTTTAGTAAGGATATCACATGAAAAAAACATATTAGAGGCATATAAAATATTCGAACAAAGGCAAATGTTTAATACAGAAATATTATTAGAAAAATTATTTTCTCTAAGATTTTCCCCAAAGTGAGTAGATGAAAGTATTCTCTAATAATTTATCGGGTTAACAATTTTATGTATTTTTCTAATATCATTTTCCTTTTATTTCTATTATCATTCACTTTAAAAGTTGTAATTAAAAATGTAGTTCGTTTAGTGTTTTCGCCACAGAAGCTACAGCAGATTTCCAGTCATACATGTATATGAACATCGCTACAAAAACATTTTTCAATATAAGATTTATAAAAAACAAATATATCAAATATGCATTTTTAAATTCCCTAATTCGACTCTATTTCATCAACAATGCCTTGGCGCACTTTAAACAGAACGGTTCAAACAGTGAACAAGCGAGTTTTGTTACAGAAAATGCAAAAAGATACATAGTTTTGAAAATGTCTGGTGGGTGGATCGAACCAGTTTTGTTACCACCTGCATTCATGAAAAACATAGAAAAAGACATGCTTTAATACAATCTATATATATATTCTCATAAAGTGTTAAAAGCAGGGCTGTGGAGTCGTCCGAGAAAAGTACTAACTCTAAGAATTTTTTAAGTGCGACTCCGACTCCTAATATAATCTTGATGCTAAATGTATATGAGACTCAGTGATGTTAACTTTTATTTTTTCATTACCGTACGGCCTTCTAAAAATTAGAGTTTTTGAGAAGAAATTACCACACGCAAACATTAATGTGCTGTTTCCAAATGACAGGCGATTGATTATGTAGTAAAATTTATATGAAAAGCACTCAGTTCATTTGGAAACACCACATAAGAGCAGTATTCATAAACCATTTATTTAAATGTGAAATGTGTTTTTAGAAGATAATTTTTATTTTGGAAAATTTTTTTAAATTTTTTTATGCCGAAAAACTTTGGAGTCGGAGTCGCGAGTTTTTGTGGGTACTACGACTCCGACTCCACAGCCCTGGTTAAAAGATTTGTCAAAATCAATTGTAATCTTAATTTTTGAAACACACCTACTCATTTTTATTAGGGCTGTGGAGTCGTCAGGAAGTAGTTATGACTCCGACTCCTTTTGGTGAAAATTTTTAAGTACGACTCCGAGTCCTACTCTAACCTAGCATTATTTATGAGACCAGTTCTTATTTGACTTTAAACTCTTTTTTGAATTAAGTAACTTTTAAATGGTTAAATATAGCAAGAAAATGATTCTGTAAAAATTTCAAATTTATATTTTAATGCTAACATGTCGCGCTTAGTTATTAACATATGAGTAGGAAAGCTGCAAAATATTTTATTTGAATCTTATAAAAAAAATGCAAAAAACATATAGCGCCCGATTAAATAGACCAAATGAGTCTAAACGAACAAGTTTTGTTACGAACTTTCGAAAGAAACGAGTTTTGATTCAATCCGTATGGGATCATTGAACTTTAGTAAATTTTAAAAATTAAATTAATTTATTAAAATTATAGAAACAGTGCTAAAAAAAATGGGCGGCATGAAATAACCCCCCACGAAATAAGCCCCCAAAAAATTTATGAAATAATTTCCCATTTTTTGGTTTGGTTTGGTATTTCAAATGAAATGAAACCCCAACAAAATGAAATAACTCCTCAAATCAAACTGAAATAAATCCCCAAAAAATGGGTAGTTGTTTCATTTGAAATAAATCCCAAATTCCTGAAATGAAATAAATCCCCAAAAAGTATTCAAAACATCCAATCAATTCAAAATATAGATTTATTTGGATGCAGTGTTAAAGCCATAGGCAATAAAGCCATATGGCCTTATTTCTCAATGGAATGAGAAATGAAATCATATGGCTTGATTGCCTACACCCAAGTGCAATATCACCATAATCGTTTAGTAACCAAAGTGGAACTAACACCATAACAGTGTAATTGTTATGGTTACAAATTGCCAAAATAATGAGTTGCCATTGTCAAGTGTTGTAAAAGGTGGAAGGGGGGAGGGAGCGCGTCCAGTGGCCGGTCGCGCATTTTAACCGCCGTTCTTTAATATGTTAAAAGCATTTTTATCTGTTGCTATGACCAACATTTCAAAAGAGAAAGTAACGGTACCATGACATTATCAATTTAATACACTATCCGCGTGTTACAATCATCAAAAAACTAAATCAAATAATAAAATGGAAGACGACCAAATATACGAACATCGAATTAATACCTGGATTTAGGGAATCCAGCAAAAAAAAAATTAAATGAGCAATAACACCATAATGGCTTTATTTCATTCCTTAACGGAAAATTATTTCTCAAACAAACTGCCTAGTAACTATTATTTTTAATGAATGGTCGTGACAATTTACATATTATAACGGGACATAATTTGCATTTTTGGCGATTTTGGAAAAAATTTGAAAAGTAAATAAGTCCCAAAATATTTATTTCATTTCAGATTCTTGGGGACTTATTTCATATGAAATAACTCCCCAATATGAAAATGAAAAAGGTCCCCAAAAAAAATGAAATAAATCCCAAAAAAAACGTTGTTGTTGCCTCTCATATATTGTTTGGGGGAGTTATTTCATTTCTGTTTTGGGGACTTAGTTCGTGGGGGGTTACTTCAAGTCGCCTAAAAACCGTAACATTAGTTCTGTAGGGGAGAGATAAACAACACCAATTCACATCTTTTTCAAAATGCGTCTTTATACTGTTGGAATTTATAGATGTGTGAATTTCCATAAGTCCTATCTAGTGTAGCTTTCGAGATAGAAAAGTTGAAAACAACACCAAGTTCAATTTGCTTAGACGTTAAGGGCATCAAGTGTACTTACTGTTGTTTACCACAGAATTTATAGAGGCAAAGAACATCATATGTCCTTTCTTGTCAATTGTGATGTGTCCCTTGTTGTTGTTTCTTTTTTCCTTTTTATTTAAAGAATGGCAGGCTCCATTGTTTCCAAATAAGGTACAAGCATCATGGTTTTCAATACACAACATCCATCAAAATGTGAGAGGGAATGGAGAAGTGGGCGTGGCACAAAATAGATTTTATTATATCTAAAGAACGGTATTTCCATATCTTGCTGTTCTTATCGCACCATGGTATATATGTATATACAAATATAAGTAAATTGTTTTATGTGTTCTTTTTTTTACAAGCCATTTTGGCTTTTTAGGGCATAATTTTTACAATTTTTAGGGCAGATTTTCAAGTTTTTACTGAATGTTTCCGGTCTTCCGTATCATAAGCATGCCTGCGATAAACACAGACACTTTTGCTACTGCCATAAAATTATCATGAGCAATCATAATGTGATAGTAATTCAAAGTAATTTCTAAGGCTCATCCAATCATAGTATATTTAAGATTATTAACAAAATTATCCGAAATTTTGCTAAAATGTATTTAAAAATTTCCATATAAATAGATAATATTATTTAAAAAACATTTTTTTGATCTAATTAACATGTTTCCAATTAACTCTTAACCAAGTTTGTTCTTTTTTTTTAAGTCGAACCCAAAGAAAATCTAGAAGATTTTGTTTATACATGGCATACAAAATTTGTTCAAAACATAAAAATGCAAAAATGTAATAAACCCCCCCTTTTTAGAACCTTTTTAAAGACTTTATTCCTTTTATTCAAGCGAAAATACAATAAGAAAATTTTAAAAATTTCTCACCTTATGCAGACGACGCTACGTTTCTTAGGAGTATTTTTGTTAAATATAATTTTGTTCTTTTTATTTTTCATTGAATTCATTCGCTCACGTCTTTGCTTAACGTACTCTAGAGTGTATGTATGCATATAAACATGTTTTGTTTTTCTTGTTTTTCAGTTTTTATATTTTTAATTTTTATTTATTTTTTTTTTTTTTGCTAATTATACGCTATCTAACCCCATCATACCTCAGGCACATATTTCCATTCATAAAATTCAACACAAAATATCGTTAAGCGCCGTCGCTGCTGTTGTCCGTTGTATACACAACAAAGCTACGCGATATTAATGTTTACATTTTTTTCCTCGTATTTTACTCTACCCGGGCACTTTGTCTTCGTCTAGGCTCCTATTAAAAAAAGATCTTATCTATAAAATTAAGCTGCGCGGCATCAAGAGCAGCAGCTGTAGTAACAAGAACAGCAGCACTTAATATAAACAACTCGTATTCATAAATAACATCGAACTAAGAGCGTCAGATTGAGAGTAATAAAAAAAGGGGGATCGTTTTTACTCTCCGATAATTTATATTACTCAATTCCTCCCCAATTTATATGCATGACGTATTTGTGTTCCCTACTTATTGGTGAATGGGTGTTGTGATATAATGACGCTGATGTCAAAGTAGTTTTTGGACAGACTTATTGCAACCTTTTGAAAGGCTAACCGTACCATTATTGGCGTTTTTTTTTTTTTTTTGCATATTTATTTACTTAATCTTCATATACCTATTAGAACATATATATATATATATATATGTTCCCGAAGATCCTATAAGGAGCATAGGGCTTCAAGGAGCATAGCGTGATAAAAATAAAGTTTAACCCTAATTTTTTTTAAATATCTGCTGAATATTTCCCAGTCGTAAGTGCTTAGGGTAAAGAAAAACTGAATTTCTTTTACCCTATTAAACTAAATCAAGTATGCATTTGGAATCTTTCAGTTCAAAGGAAATCAGAGATGTAATAGCGCCAAAAAAAAAACTGAAATTTTGAAATTGAAGATCTAAATTTCGAAAGACAAAAAAGTGTATGTCTACCAATATGTACTTTATACGTAACATAGTATCAAATAATAAAAAAAACGCTTACCGTGTGAATAAAAATGTATTAGATCAACGGTTTCCAAACTGTTGTCCGTGACAGATTTTCCGAGTGTCAGCGAAGAAATGTAAAAATATATTCCTTTTTGAAAATTTAAAACTGTTTTATTTGAATTTGCTGAAATGAAAGAAAACAAATTTATATATCATAAAAATCTTTTAAAGTCATATCAAAATAACAAAGCATTGCCTAAAAATAGAGAAGAGAGGAAAAATCCGGTATAAAAATACCAAAATTTACACCATCCTTGGTCAAAAGTGAGACAGTAACGTTTGTGTTCCATTTTATAACGGACAGTGTCAAGATTTTAAACCACCTCGTTGTTATTTTGTCACCATTTCGTATCATTTTAAGAACAAACTGTTAACATATGTACACCAGAATGGTCTCATTTCGACATGTTAATAACGCTGGTCGGCAAAAACAATTGTTTCAATTAAAATATATGGAATATAAAGATTTTAAGGCGCTTAACTCAAAACCTGACATTTGGCCTAATTTCATGGTCGATCTTAACCACTAAGTGACAAAATTTGTGTTTACCAACCGCCCCCCAGTGTGAGAGGCACCATTACATCCTGGTATCAATTTTGAATCCCGCAAATTAAAACTCGCCCCTTGCTTAGGAGTCGAGCTATCTAACGTCTACTATTTTCATTGCTAGTAGCAATGTATTAAATATCAACAGCACCATGTCCTCCCTCTATGTGGACAGCCAGGCGGCTCTTATGGCCGTAAGGGGTTGTTATGTGAACTCAAAGCTAGTTGATGATTGTAGGAGGGCTTTGGAAGAAGTCTTAGGGGAGTATACGCTAAGGTTGTGCTGGGTGCCGGGTCACTGCGACATAGGTGGCAATGAAATTGCTGACGAGTTAGCAAGACAGGGCTCAGAGATGGAGGACCCTAACTGTATGGAGGCGGTTAGACCTCCAATAGGCTTCTATTTTGGAAGGATCAGGGAGTGGATTCTGGGCGCGACCAATCGGGCCTGGGGGAACCGGACGGACTGCCGGGTATCACGGACGCTGTGGCCGGTGCTTAGCAAGTCCGATTCGGGGTTGCTGCTGGGCATGAGTAGGGTCTGCGTGAGGACCATGATAGGAATGATCACGGGCCACTGTATGATAGGCAGGATGGCGGTGAGGATGGGATCCGAATTATCGGATATGTGCAGGTTGTGTGAGGACCCTGAGGAGTTAGAGACAGTTGAGCACTTTCTGCGCCACTGTCCCAGGTTGCAGGGCAGCAGGCTGAGGTGGCTGGGCAGTAGATTCCTGAACGAATTAGGGGATGTCTCGGGTTGTGGACTTGAGAATCTGATAGGATTCGTAATGGGGATGGCTGCGCGAGAGGAGGCTGGGTGCTGGCCACACGTAGGTCGAATTTGGTTGGTCAGGATTTCTTTCGGGGCTGGTCCGAAACATTCTTTTCTATCCATCTTTCTTTTCTGACTTGTGCTTTCGCTGTTTATTTCACCTATTTTCCTTCTCTACATATCTTTCTCTAATTAAGGCGTCACAATGGACCATACTGGTCTCTGGGTGAGGGTGTGAAGGAGACTTCACACCAGCCTTTCAACCTACCTACCTACCTAGTCCTCCCTCAAGCCGAACCTCTCCCACTAGTGATGAAAAATCAGTCCTTTAGTCGGATTTTCAGGAATATCGTTTCCCTCAACTTTAGGTTCAACCACCAATTAAAAAAAGAGCTTCCAAAAACGTAAATGAAGTCAACGTTTAATTCACTTATATAAAGTTTTAATTAAGACTGATTTGATTTCTGATTAATGGTTAAGTTGAAAAAAAATTGGCGACAATTTTTATTGTGTGTGTTTACACCCAGAGAAAAAACATGTTTTAATATGGTCACCTCTAACAAAACTATTTTTAAAGAAAATTTTAAACATATTATCTTTAATTTAACCATTTAATTCAAAAAGGATCTAATTGCAGACTCTGGTTTCTTTCCTGCAGACAAGCATAAAGCTTCGCGGGATAAGCTAGGAAATTATAAAAAAAAAAAAAAAAAAAATAGTGGTAAATGCCACACAGTATGAAAAACCACGCGATCCCCGAATCCCTTCGTCAAAAAGCTTTTTCCGTTTAATCGCTAACCTTAATGTAACCCAGCTCAACCTTTGGAAATACTTGTTATCAAAAAGGTAAAGAAAGTTTCAATAAAGACAACCATCCTGAAAGACATATGACTTGTTGGATTCCAGGTATGACTGCACATTGTTATGTATAAAATTAGTTTATTCTTATATCACGTGTTCCCCATAGAGCACTAATTTACTCCGTGTGGTCTACAGGTTGCCGTGGTACTATATCCGTCTCTGATAAGCAACTTTAAAGTAGAGGCCTGCAATAAGACGACTTACAAGTCATTTAAATTCATTGCACACAATGACTTGAATGAGTTGAATTTTGTTTTTTTTTTCATATCATTCGATGATTTGTTTTGGGTATGCATAATACAGCATTTACACCTTGAATTATACATTCGAATACTCGCTACCAATTACCCCATATTTTCTCTTAACTCTTATAAGGGGTGTTTTTTTTAAGACGGACGGATTTAGAAATTATGGTCAAAAGGTCAATACACGGCATTAACATTTGAAGAAAGAGTTCGAGCATATGGGCATCGCGGCTTTTTTGCTGGCCGTATGTCACGAATAACTCAAACAATGTGGGCCTCAAAGACTAGTGACTTTACATAGGATCACAGGAAATAAGCAAAATGTGTCATATCGCACGACCTTGAAAGCCAATTGACAGCTACATTTCTAAAAATCCACTTATCGCCATTTGATTTTAATCTTGGGAGATGGTTGTGGTCGCCAATTGGCACGTAGCGCCATACTGTTTAAACCACATCTCGCCCGGTTCCTTTTTTATTAAGCAAAAATTCATTGATAATGGTGCGGTTACGATCTGCATTTAACTGTAATGCGAGCTCCGGCTAAATTTATAAAAAAAGGTCTGATGATGCCACCAGCATTTTTAACCCCTGCATTTTTCTGGATGTAATATAGTCTGTAGGGAAGGCGTTTATACGTCATCTTTTTCGAAGGAAGCAAAAAAAATTTTAAATTGAAAGTTTTGTGAATGATCCTGGGCATCGACACATCGCACATCCTAATGTGAAGGTAGTATTTTGTCCACCCAATACTACAAGTCTTCTCCAACCATAAGGCCACGGAAATATTTCTACATTTAAAAAATATTATATTAAACGTTAATAAAGGGTCCGCCAAATAACTTTTTTTTTGAAAATGCTATAAAAAACACTACTGAATAAATTCTCAAATTTCTTTTTTTATTTAAAAGTAGAATCCTTCCGGTTAATAATGGAAAATAATTTCATTCAAATGGCTGCCTCGGATGGCCATGCAGTAGCCTACACGATCGGTCCAATTTTTCAGCACATTATCGATTGTGTGCAGCTGTATTTCACCAATGGCTTCACGAATATTGTACTTTAAAGCGTCAATCGTCTCTGGCTTGTCGGCGTAACACTTATCTTTGACGGCACCCCACAAATAATAGTCCAACGGTGTCAAATCGCAGCTCCGCGGTGGCCAAACTACATCAGCTCTGCGGCTGAGAATGCGTTCTTCAAAACCAGGGTGCAAAACATCGAGTGTAGCTTCGGCTGTGTGGCACGTAGCGCCGTCCAGTTGAAACCAAATGTTGCCAATATCCTCCTCTTCAATTTTTGTGAGCAAAAATTCGTTCAACATGGCCCGATAACGATCGCCATTGACTGTAACGGCCACTCTTTGCTTATTTTCGAAGAAAAATGGCCCAATTATGCCTCTGGACCAAAATCCGCACTAAACAGCGACTCGTTTTGGGTGCATCGGCTTTTCAATGTATGCGTGCGGGTTTTCTGTGCTGCAAATGCGACAATTTTGCTTGTTTACATACCCGCCAAAATCAAAATGAGCTTCTTCCAAAATCCGTACGCAATTTTCGCACACATTCTGAAACATTGCCATGATTTTCAAAGTAACCAGCGTTGTTCAAGCGCATACACATCTATCAAATCAGACATAAGCTAAGTGTTACCATTCACGAAATAAGCACTAATTAAAAAAAAAAGGTTAGATGGCGGACCCGTTATTGAAAATATTTACAATTTTTTACTGCATAATTAAGTCTTCATCAGCTGTCCCAGACTTTAAATGCTTGCTGGAAAGCGACTTGGCCTGAGTGTATTAAAAATAACGCATAAATTGAAACATTAACAATGAGTAAAGATATCTATCATACCTTTGACACACCAAATCGGAGGAGAGGGATTTTATGAATTAAATTCCTACTATTTGAAAGAATTGTTCGAGGATATTCCGTTAAGTGACGATAACATTAATAATTGTTTATGGCACCACTCAATGTTCAAACGGTTGGAAAAATTTTTAAGACACCTAATGAGTTACAAAATCCAATTCTTCTGTACGAACCAGATACGGAAATGGCCTAAAAACCCAATCAGTCAGGAATTATTTTGAAAAAACATTAAAATCTTTCAAAAAATGCATGCTTTTACGGTGCCAACTGCTAATGTTTATGTAATTTCATCTAACGATGATGTTTTTTCTAGCGATAAGAGTAATTTTTCAACAATTCATAAGCGGATCAAAATTGTTTAATGAATTGTTTTTGGTTAATTGGTTTATTTTAGGATTTTTTTATGCGATTTTGGTCTAATTTTTACACCAAGATTCGAAGTTATGCTACATTTCTAAAACGCAAGAATTTGAAAGTTGTTTTTAATAAACTTTAAATCTAATTCTTATAATTCTTGGTTTAAAATACTGTTTTATAGGGAAATATTTGTTTAATATTTGTCATAAAATTCTTTTATTACAGAAATCTTATTAAAAAACGACGTTTAAAATTCTTGAGTTTTACGTTTGCGATTTCCAGCACACCCCTGTAAGTCTTTTTTATGCGGATCTCCTTTAAGCGGTTTTCCTTGAAACGCATCTACCGCATAAAAAGAGACCTTTTACCTTCGGTGAAGGTTTTAAAAACATGATCAATATTTGTTTTAATTGATCTTTCGCCTTTGAAAATTAATGTTAACATTTATTTTCTTTTCGTAAGCTTTATGTGTACAGTGTTTTGTGACCAAGGCACATTAAATAAGGTGATGTTACGGCGTCCATTATCAAACTCCATATAAAAAAATATGAACAAAATTTGCTTATTTTTTCATATTTATGACAATTTGATCGATAGCTACCCCTTTCGTTAATCCCGCAAAAACCTTTGTAACAGTAACTTTTAGTTTTATTGACTACCTGAGGCGAATACTTAACATCTAAAATTTGGGTGAAATAAATAACGAAATACACAAGCAATTATGTATTTGACAGTTGTAGCTTGCAATAGCGCTTCATATAGTCGATATTAACTGATTCACTTGTGTTCTCACTTGTTGTGTTTTTGTAATTCTATTCTAAATGCTTTGTGGGCCACATCCAGCGATACATGATCATGAGACTTTTACTTGTACACATACTGTTGGGTTGTACAATTTTGAGTAGACTTTTGAACGTGTAGCGATTGAGTACGCGCGCAAAGTGATCGCGCTAAACGTTGATTAAGAACTTAGTGTTATTTTGTATTCAGTTTGTATATTTCAATATTGAATGTGAAATTAGTGAAATAATAATAAAAATAAAACAACAAAATATTATACTAAAATACATATAATTCCCTCTTCTAGTCAAAACCAAAAAAAAAAAAAAAAAAAAAAAAACTACTACAAATACAACAAAAGCAAGAAAGAAGAAAAGAAACATCAATATTTATTAGTGTTTATTAATATTCGCGTGTGGAAATTGATTCAAATTAAAAATTCTTTGCGCGCTCTATCTTTATTAAAAAAAAAGAAACAACAACAAAAAAAATTTTAATAACAACAACAAAAATAATTATAATGATTGTGTGATAGTTTTTTTTTATAAATTTATGCAAGTACGTACTCGTATTTATTTCAAATTAACAACAACAACAAACGTTATAAAATACTGTCATTTACTTGGACTATTCCACATACCGTATGCAAAAGAAGAAAAGACCCAGACTGACAAAGTCTTCTTTCTATTAAATATTCCTTCTCCAATATCTTGTGTCTAATCAAAAGTAAGATTGTATATCGCTTTTTTGGTTTGACTGTCTGTTTTAAATTGTTTTCTTTGAAAATTAAAACGTTTCATCCATCCATCGGTGTGTTGTTGTTTATATTTTCATAGTGTTGTCATTGTTTGCATTCAAATGTGACGTTTATGGTTGGATATTTTTTAATTCTTAGCATCGGCAGCAAACACCAACAACAAACAACAAGAACAAATATCGTCATCATCACTGTCATCACCATTATGATTGCCAGACAATGTTCAATAGCAGCACCGAGTATTTAAGTGATTTATTTTTAATTTTTTCGTACCCTACACCCACCACCCCACTTCCAAATTTTATATGGGATCCTATGATGATTGGTTTTTGTTATGATTTTAAAAATAAATTCTATTTTTATTCCATTGCACATAAGAAACTGAGTTCGATGTATATGGCATTTTTTTAGTTCTCAATTAAATTGAAAACAAAAATTGTTTGATCACGTATGAAATATTAGTAAATAAATAAATACAAATTTTTTTTTTTAAATTGTGTTCAAAATTGCAAAAGAAAAAAATATTGCACTTGATAATAAAGAGGGTATTAACTCGAATTTTAAAAATTGTCAGTAGAAGCAAAATAATTTTTAATTTTATATTAAAGCCATATTGAAAAGGCATTTTTAAACACAACTTTTCAATAACAAAAAGTAGACAAAAACTATATTTTTATAGCGGGTGGTTCTAAATATTACGTGCCGATTTTTTTTAAAAAGTTTAAAAATAAAAATGTTGATTAAATATCCTCCTTATGGCCAAAGGCGATATATAGGAAGGAGAACAAACATGTAATTAACAGGGCAAGTTTTATATGCAAAAGAAAATAAACATAAAACAGAACCTATGCTCAAAAATATGCAAAATAAAAAAGCATGTAGGAATGTATGCTTGTCAAAAAATTTTAATAAAAAACTTACACATATGTATGTGCTAATATGTTTTAATATTATAATAAGATGAAAAGCTTGTGTGTTTCTATGTTTGATGTTTGTAAGAGGTAATCTCCGGAAATCCTAACGGATAAAGGCTATATAAGATTCCACTTAATTAATTAGGATATGGTCCAGGGGCGCCCCACTTTCTTCAACAAACACACGCAGAGAAAAAATATGGTTGGGCATGGTTAGGGAAACAACACTATGTTTAATATATGTAACAATATATTGTTGTCGTACACAAATAATTATTACTTTTCTTTAATATCAACAATATTATAGTTACTGTAAACATATCAACGTTTATCGCAATTATAAATTTGAGTATTGTTGAACGAAAAATAATTATTTTTCTAACAACTAAATTATGATAACTTTCAAAACATATTATATTACTCACAACCATAAAATGATATTTAATAGCCATAACATGATAACTTTCTATACATTTATCATATTATGTTTAAGATGCAATCAAACCATTTTTACTCTAATAATATTATGTTAGCGCCATTTGTAAAATAATTTTGTATCAATTGTGTCGTTAATTTTATATGTGAGCGGTTAAACAATTTAAAAATAAATTCCCATAAAAATATAAGCTTAAAGAATTTAAAAAAATTAAAATATTAGCGGAGTTCATTCAGTTTAGTGATTTAATGGTGCAATTGGACATTATCGTAGTTTTTTTGTAAAATCCAACAACAAAACAAATAGAGATTTCGTTATATTTTATAAAAGTGTTTTGATATTTCTGTTGTTTTCTTGGGCAACTGCGTATGTCTTAAAACAAAATTTTCAGGAGAGCCGAAAAACCATTCTAGATTAAACTATGGGATAGGTATTTTGCACCACGTTAAAAAATCGGAATTAACACATCTTTTTTCAAAAGTTTTTAGAAACATGTAAAGAGCAATTAAAATTAGGCAATATGGCATCAACATCTCAAAATCGGAAAAGAAACATAAGAAAAATGGACAAACGCGGTTGCCCATGAAAACCACAGATTTTTGGATTTTCTCTTTTGCAAGCCTTATATTGAACTCCGCTATTTGATTTACATTAAGAAAAATTGTAAAAAGCCACAAAATAAAAATCGATGCACGAAAATTTTAATTTATTTTAATTTATTAATTTATTTATTTTTTATGACAGTTATGAAAGGTGCTGCATCATAATATGATTGCTTTTAAATTTATTATGATTAGCATGATAATAATATGATTACTTCTTAGCTTATTATGATTAACATGACAATTATATGAATAATTTCTTAGCTTGTTATTATTAACATGATAATAATATGAATGCTTCTTAACTTATTATGATTAACATGACAATAATATGATTGCTTCTTAACTTATTATGATTAACATGACAATAATTTAATTACTTCTTGACTTAGTATAATTAACAGAATAATAATATGATTAAGGGAAAAATATTATGATGTAATATTGCGAGTATATTTAGTCATAATAGGTTTCAATAATAATCGTAATATGGTGACTACAATCATGAATCTTATCATAATATGTTGCTCTTAGAATATGTTTACCACAACCATGTTTTTTCTCTGCGTGCAGGATTTTGTTTATAATTGCGTTGTATATCTCCCATGTCTATTTCTTGTTTATTTATTTTATTAATGCAAAATAACAATTTTACAATATTGTTTTTTTATGACAGTTGCAGATCGTTAGTGCTCGCAATGTTGTTATTTTTTATTGAATGCAGCGAATTAATCAGTGAAACCCCCAATAAATTTAAACTGTCGTCACTGTCTAACACAAAATGCGAAAAAAACACTATCCCAATTTTAGTCTAGCAATAACGCAATGGTATAGCAAGTGCAAATCTGTGTATTTTGTTGTTGGTGTGAAATGAAAACGCAACGGCATTGTGCACTTGCTATGTTGGAAGGCCGTTTGCAATTATTTTTGAAAACCCTTGGGTTTTTTTAAAGAAATTGATTGCTAAATATCAAAATGAGCTTTTTGGAGTATTGATTAAAAAAATCTATAGTTGCGGTCGCTGTTTGGCACGTGGCACCAGCCTGTTGAAACCACATCTGGCCCTGATCAATATCTTCCGTATTTTCAAATATTAATCATGGTGCAGTAACGATCTCTTTTGACCGTAACGCAAGCTCCGGATTAATTTTTGAAGACATAAGTTCCGATGATGCCACCAGCATGTATCCATTTGTTAGCGAATCCGTTTAACCAAAAATTAGCTTCATCGCTAAACACAATTTTGCGATAAAACATCGATAACTGATTTTCGAATTAAATTTGGGTACTTTAATAGCGATGTTCAAGCGTGAATCTATTCAATGTCAAAAAAGTGAGCGCAGTACATCAGTTCGTTAGACAGCTAATCCTTTTGAAAGCTTTATCGGGCTTAAAAAACACCCTTTTAAATTATGTATTTAATAGTTAACATGGAACATTAAATGGAACAAAGCCTTTTTATAGGGTAGTGAGTAAAGTCGTCATTAACCGCCCATACATTTTTGTATTATTTTAATTTAAATATTCATACGTACCTCATGTGCTCATAAGTTTCTTCTGACGTTTTTCCTTTTAAATGTTGTTGTGTTTTTGTTTCGATTTTTATATAATTAAAAAATAATATTTTGTTTTAGTTGTTGCTGTAGTCGGTCTAGTGTAGGTTTTCCATTCGGTAAAAAATATTTTAAAATAATCCCGGGAATTTTTCAACAGAAAATTACGGTTTTTTTCAAAGTTATAAAAAGGTCTCATTTCAAGTTTTTGTGAAATTCGGCAATGTTTTGGAAATCAAAATCGCGTGAAATTGAAATCGAACAGATTTTGAAAACTCTCCCGTATTAAAAGTTCATAAAAATATTTCCTTTTATATACCTCATACTTTGAGGACCACTTTCATCTGCCTAAACTACTTTTGAAATCAGGAAAAGCTGGCAGATTATATGGAATTGAATGTCAGTTTGTCGAATCAAATAAAATATTCTAGTTTTTTTAGCAAAGCAAATGATAAAGCATCTAAGCGCAAATTGAGAAGCTGATCTTCAAAGCCTATACTATTTTATGTTCTAATCTATCATGTGACCTAAAAATGCAATTTAGTGACAGAATTTTTTTTGATAAGTCTGTCTGTCCGTCTTACAAACGTTTATGAAAATGTTCACAAAATTTTTAGATTTTATGCGATCAGAGTTTAATTTCTTTGTAAAGCAGGCGAGTCATATCTTTTTTGTGTAATAGTGTGGCATTGACAACAGAATTTGGACACATTTTTTTATTTCGGACAGAATTCTTTTAGATTTGTGTATCAATGAATCGTACAATTGTTTAGGATAGTGAATATCGATCATAAAAATGTTCCTGCAGTTTCAGGTACAGTACAGGTAAACCTATAATTTATATAAACGATTTTCGGGTAGGGACACAATGTTGGACAGAATCTTTTGATCTAAAACGAATGTTTGAAGATTTTAGGTCAAAAGTTTTTTTTATTAAATTTCCCCAATATCCATCCATTTTTAGAGTCTTTTGAAAAGGTTTGACGATAAATGAAAACATTTTATTAAAAAACTTTGTTGGACTCTAATGTTCAAAACATATTCCAAATGTTTCCGTGTTTTTGCAGATTAAACATATTTTTTTGCATAAAATAATAAGAGTTCTTAATATTTTTCATCCTAAAAATATATACCGGATATGAAAGAAAAATAAGAAACCCTGGCGTAGTTTTTGGTATTCATAAAGGCGATCGTCGCGTCTCTCCCTAATTGTTTTCTTTTTTTTATTGGGGCTTCTGTAGTTGTTTTAAGGTACTTTTACACTATATGTATTTAGCAGTGTACTTGTCAAATTTATGACTTTAAATCTCATACATGTAGGATAAAGGCAAAAAAAGTTTCTTTTGTAAAAGTCAGCTCGAATTAGCAGTGTAAATATGCCCACAAACGAGGCAACATTAGTTGAAACATGGGCATGTTTCACTTTATTTTGATACGTATGTGGTAATGTTTCTGGTTGAAATACATGCTAACTTTTTGGTTTCTCAAATATCAAAATTTTTTGATATTTTATGTTTCCAAACACAATGTTGACTGTTCTTTCTTTCTGTTTTGTTGAGAACAGCAGGGTTGCCAGTTTAGCACTTTGAATGCTAGATTTAGCACATTTATTTCTGAATTAGCACAAAGAATTTCGAAAAAAGTGCTAAGTGCTAGTTTAGCACATTTTAATAATTATTTAGCATTTTTAGCCCTTTTTTTTAGATCCCAAAACTACTTTAAAACTAACATAATCAATTGAAGTAAAGTATCAATTCTTTAAGTGTATCAAGAAAAATATATATTAACTTTTTGCAAATAGGAAAAATGGCATAGCATAGTCGAATAGAGCATATTTTTTTTTAAATCACATAAAAGTTTTCGCATCAATAATGATCGTTGGCATTCTGGCACTCTTGTATTTTATACTTATTCCGAAAAATAAATTGCAATTATTTTCTATTTAAAAATTTGTATGTGATGCTTTAAGCGTAGTTTGGTTTTCTGATCATACTATCAACGAAAACAATTTCGCCACACTACAAAAATCATTGTCGGGCTTTAGAGAAGCAAATGAATGTTTTCTCAGACATTGGGACAAAAAACCATCCGCTATTCAGAAAGTTCATCGAGGCAACCTCCTATTGGGCCAAAGACCTATTGGATATCCCTTGCTGCGAACTAGAATGAAAACAGAACTACATATTATGTTCAGTTATACGCATAAGAGAGGGTGCAAAATTAAACAACGTTTGTTACCACACTTTAAACATTGTGGACGATATTCACCCCTATCGTGAATAATTTTTCCCTCGTTATTATTCCCCTTTTCACATATTTGCGATCATGAAAAACTCCCATGAAAAAAGGTAATTCAAAGGAGTATAAGAATTAAAAAAAATTTTGCACGGGAAAAAAGTCCCCTTATCGTGAAAATTGTTTTCCGTCGTAATTTGTTCACAATTCCCTTAGATTTTCTCACTTTATTTTTCCTAGAGAACAGAACATGTATGCAAGGGCTAGATCCGTTAATAAGGCACAAACCGATATATTGATCAACAAAATGCATAAAAAAAGGTCGATTGCCTGCGGATTTGTGAAGCTTTCGAAAGACATGGTGGCAGAATTTTGGAAAATATTTTGCTACATAGAATTTAAAAAGTGCAAAAAACTAAAGTTGTAATCAAACTATCCCTCCAATACTAAATATTTTGCTTTATTATTTTAACTTTTCTTTAAAATATATACGTGTATATTTTTGAATAAAAATTTTATTGATTTTTAATTTTTTCATCACTCTTCCTTTTTACATTCACTGGAATTGTACAAACGAACATAAAAATGTAGAATATGTTACATTAATGCAACATATTTCTCAGAAAAGAAATCGGCATAAAATATATTATATTGTAACATTATAATAAGTGTTTATATTAAACAAAATTAATATGTATGTAAAAAAAATTTCAATTTTGTTTTTGTGGCAAATATATTTGTTTACAAATATTCTTAAAAAAAAACAAAATTTAAATGCAATTAAAAGTGAATAGAAATTTAAATCAAAATTTTTTTTTGCTATTGCAAATATTTTTCGGTTGTGTCAGATAAAAGCAAAAACGAACGTGTGAAAGCAAAAATTATAAACCTTCTGTATTTCATGTGCAATTACATTTTCAATTTTACAACTGACAAAGCCACTGCGAAATACATGTCGTGTAAAAGTACCTTAAGAATTTGGTGTATTTGTGCGCCCCAGAAACACTATGTACGACTGTTACAGTTTTCCGGCATATATTTAAATTTTAAGAAGAAGAAGAAGTAGTGTAGCAGCGACAACATGGGGCTTATGTTTATATTGTGTTGTTTTTGTTCTCGCTTTTCTTGTTAATGATTTTAGTGAATACAACGCCCTCAAACGATTGTGTTGTAGCCGTCGCCAATCAACACATGCAATTGTCGTTGACTGACCAAAAAAAAAATAATATAATAAAAATTTTTTATGAAAACAAACCATCCAACCATAATTTCAATGTTGCAATTCAGCAAAAATATACATATTTTTCGTATTTTTTTAGATTTGTTTTATTTTTTTACAACCTTGAATTAATTTTTTAATTCTTAAAACAATAAGAAATTTTAAATAAAATAAAAAATTGTACAAAAATTTAAGAGAATTTTTAAAATTTGTGTGTGTGGATATTAACATTTCAATATTATGTTAATTGTGTTGAAAAACAAGTTTAATTTGGAAACTTTTTTGTACTCTTTGTCGTTTATACTGTTCTTTGTTAAAGTTATTCACCTGTTTTAGGATTTAACTTTGAATTGTTTTTAATTATGCATATTTTTCAATAATTTCCCCATTCATATGTTCAATAGTATTAGTAAATTAGGCAAATTTATTTTCAATAATTCTAACTTTCTTGTTTGTAACTATCTGTGATCAGCAAGAGGAGTGAGCGTTAGTTTGTTGGTTTGGGTGTAGGGTTAAATTTATTCACACATACATAATTGTTTTTATTTGTTTCGAAAATACGTTGTACAGATTTTAAGAATTTATTCAATTATTGTTTAGGAAGATATTTATGTTGTAACGCAGAATTGAAAATCAAAAATGTTAAAGATTTCCAGAATTAGTAATGATAGCAGACAATAGAAGTTAAAATAATTTTTAGAAAAAAAAAAGAAATAAAAATATCTATAAAATATATATAAAAATTTA
The DNA here is from genome assembly GCA_949318255.1 of Pollenia labialis. Taxonomy (NCBI): domain Eukaryota; kingdom Metazoa; phylum Arthropoda; class Insecta; order Diptera; family Polleniidae; genus Pollenia; species Pollenia labialis. Next base: position 41,128,157 of record OX439143.1, on the reverse strand, counting down.
CAACTGATCGCATATAATTTTATAAAAATTTGCAACTGGGGCAGTGTTGTCAAAAAAAAATTTACTTTATGAGCACACGAGTTTTTTTCAAATCCTTACGACTTATTGAGAATAGTGAATAAGCGCAAAAAGAATAGAAAACCCCTTTTCGAACTCATAAAGATGATTAATTCCTATTGAAGAATTCCCAAAACTCTGAAGTTAAGTCGTGTTGGGGTACAAACTATTATGAAAAACAATAAAAATGTGGCAGCAACAATACAAAACCAGAAGAGGTTTTTTTGCATTGCATTGTTAGTATTTACTGCTCGAAATGACAATCACTGTAAACCAAACATTGTAAAACCAAAACAAATTCGTCCGAACTTTCAAAGTCGTTTTCTTTTCGCTGCAAACCTATATAAATTCGCCCTTTTCTTAATTGTAGTCCACATTGTGAATGCATGACTTTACCACAAAATAAATTCCGTTAACATGCGACTTTAGTCAGAGCTAGTGAGAAAATCTAATGGCACAGAATTAAAGATATCGCTTTCTAGATTGATTTCAATAACATACCTGATAGTTATATACATACATATGTACATGATGAACCGAACTGCGGCAAGGTAATTGGAAGGGTATTGAATTCATCGATGTTTCGTATTAATCGATTAATCGCGCGAATAATTATTCGAGGTAAAAATTTAATCTAATAATAATCGAACAATTTAATACTATTCGGTCAATTGAATAATTTTAATTTTGTCTTGTTTAAGGCCGTTTTACACTATCCCACAAAGTCTTACGTATTTTTCAAAAATGCTTCCCTGATCTAATTATTCTTTGGTCATTTTCAAAAACCAATAACAACTTATCATGACAGGGTTGCATTTTCGTATATTACTAAAGACTTTGTGGGATAGTGTAAAACGGCCTTTAGAAGTTAAAAAAGACCAAAAATTATTTTTTACCATAAAAATTTCATTAAAAAAGTACCAACAATTTAACAAAAGTTATACTTCATGTAATAAAAGAGAATAAAAATTGGATCAAAATCTAAGCTAATTATTTAAAATAATTGTTCAAAAGGAGTAAACAGCTTTAATGTTTTTGTTTCAAAAAATTTCTATTTTTTTGTTTTGATGAAACTTGGTATAGAACTTGGTCTTTCACTTATTGTGGGGGGGGTGCTTTAATACCATGGGAGATAAGGCCATGATGGCTTTATCTCTCATTCAAAAGGGAGATAAAGTCTTTTTTTTTTTCATTTGAATGGGAGATAAAGCCATCATGGCCTTAGCTCACATTAGTAATATTAGAAAATGGGTTTATCTCTCATTTCAGTTTTGAAGAACTTTTGCATTTTACATTGATTAATAGTTTTCTAATTAAGAGGTAATGATTTGCCCTTTTACTAAAGTTAAGTATTGAAATCTGGCTTCGCATACTAAAGAAGTTCTGCGTGGCAGCCTGCGGCCGTGCTTACAGGTTTACTCCTCCAGTAGGACGCGTCAGGTGGCTTCGCTGAATAAAGTTTTCCTGCGTGCGTCAGAAGAATAAAAAATGTATTTTCCCGGAAACAGTAAATTTAAGTAATGAAATTTGGCTTCGCACACTAAAGTTTTTCTGCGTGGCGACCTGCGGCCGTGCTTACAGGTTTTCTCCTCCAGTAGGACGCGGTAGGTGGCTTCGCTGAACAAAGTTTTCCTGCGTGCGTCACAAGAATAAAAAATGTATTTTCCCGGAAACAATAAACACTAAAGTATTGGAATCTGGCTTCGAAAAAATATGGCTTTATCTCTCATTTGCGAAAAAAAATATGGCAATATCTCTCATTTCGCAAAATTTTAAATATGACCTTACCTCTCAATGATTGGGCAATAAGGCCATTATGGCTTTATCTCCCATTCAATTGAGCAATAAAGCCATCATGGCCTGATCTCCCATGGTTTTAAAGCACCCCCCCCCCCCCCCTTATTGTTGACGTTCGAGAGATTCAGTTATTTTCTAAAAATAAGTAGCCTTTCATCATACCACTTGAATCTCTTGGATTTGTTAACAATTTTAATCCTTTTAATCGACTTGTGAATGTCAGGTAAAAGGTTGTTTTCATTCATCTTAAAAAATCATCTTTTTCATCTGAATCATTGTGGTAAAAGTCTGTACTAAACATTCTGAAAAATTAATTAGTTATTTCCAAACTTTTTGGTTTCAGTCTTTGTACTATATTAATTATATTTTAAGAAATTTTTACTTCGTAGGAAATGTTCCCGAGTTAAGAAACAATAAAATATGTACTGTGAAAAAACAAATTTTCGATTAATCGACATAAATTATTCGAATTATTCGTTAATCGTAAATAAGCAATTTTAAATTATTCGCAAAAAATTAATCGATTAATTGAACAACTGCTAATCGTTCGAATACCCTAATAATTGGTTTCATATGTAAACAGTACCTGCCCGTTTTTAAATATACAGGCTGCACAAAGGGCGCTCTGGGTCATAGTGCTTTTTGTCCTCTACATATATATCTACTTATCTATATACATACATATGGAGGCTCAGAGCTGAAGCGAACCAAGTCAAAAAAGAAAATTCGAAAATATATTGAGTTTGAGTAAGTAAATTGCCATTAATTACTGGAGCCACTGCCTTGGGTTTATTACCGTTACCTTAGGAACGAAACTGTTTTTGATTTACCCCATTACAGAACTGGATTGAGTTAAATTTTGCGGAGATTTTCGCACCAGATTTCAAATACATATACGTGATATAATTTATGACTTGGTTCGGTTTAGCTCTGAGCTCTCCATATGTATATTTAAAAAACATACCGTCAACCACTGATGGGATTTGTGGCACAACTGTACCAAATTTGGTACAATCGAAACTTCAATGGTACACTGGTACAATTCATCCCTTTTTGGTACAATTAAAAAAATACCCACAAAGTTTTATCATTTCTTTGATGTGGATTAACTCACTTTTCTTTACAATAATAAAATTTTTAATAACAGCCGTGACCAGAACTACAAAACATTGTATTTTTGTTAATAAATGATCGGATATTATACTAACATATAAAGTACATACCCTAGAGGGAAGCGAACTGACACCAAAGTAGTCCCGTGATAGGTATTTGGTAGTTGAGACCGGTTCTAGTTCTAACACTTTATATGAATAAGACCTATCACTTTTACATGGGGTTGTCATTCTAGGGGGTCAATTGACAATGTAGTATTATTTCAATACAATGAAGTAGTTTTTCAATAAAGCAAGTCCTAGAATTATATTCAAGAACCAAATTTTAAAAAGTACCAACAAATGTGTCACAGCACCGCTGAAGACTGTACTGTAATTCATTACTTTTTCTACTTTTTTGTTCTTCATAAACCATTTAAGGGATTGGTTATTCTTTCACTGGTCATAAGTCCTTTCTTTTTATACTTGTTCTATTTTCACAAATCCCAGGACCAGTCTGTTGGACCAATTGCCACAAATTTCCCGCAGGGTACATACATAAGTATATGTACTCGTATCCCTGTAGAAGCTTAGGGTTAAGTGTCTCCAAATCGCCACTTTAGTCGATTGTTTTGGTGACACTGTCAACTAGGTTTCTACATTTTTGTTGCTCTTTCTTAATTTTTATACATACACCACAATAGTGGAGAGGGTATTATGCGAAATACTTTCTGAGTCGATTTAGCGATGTCCCTCCGTCCGGCTGGCTATGTAACCTTGTACGTAAAGTACAGGTCGCAATTTTTAAGGTATGCATACCCAGCAAAAACTTACATTGCAAAGTAATTATTGAAAAACCTAAAATCTTTACAACTTATCCTTTTGGAGGCAAGTACTCGCTTATAAATAGTTAACTCCCTATAAGTCTTTATCACATTCTCTTACAAATAGGGAGTCTAGTAAGTCATTACCACATTCGCTTACAAATAGGTTCTTCACATTGGTATCAACAAAACTTAATTTGTCAAACGAAATGTGGTTTTAATTTAATTTCTAATGTAAAATTTGACTACCCTGCATTAAGGACATATTCAAAACCAATAAACCAGGGAACGATATGATATTTTCATGGAAAGATACAATTTATCAATGATACAAGACCGATATCATATATTATAATATATTTATCACCTAGAAGATATTGGTTGGTTGATTGGGTAGTGTAGTTTTTTATTAAAATTTTTTATTTTAAAATGCATATTACATAGAATCAATTAAGTATTTAATATTTTCATATTAAAATCTCCTACAAACTGTTCTTCATTTATAAAAAAAATTGTTGAAACTAATATTTAAAATCACTTTGTATTAAATTTGAATAAATTAAACCACAGATGCATTTTATTATGAATTAATTATAAATTTCGTTAACCAACTCATAAACAAGTACTTATGAAAATCGGGATGGGATGAAACCAACGTAAAATGTTATATCGGTAAAAAAGAAGTTATACGTGTCCCGGCGTTTCGCTGTGTCACGTCTAGGAATCGAGATATATCGATTTAAAAAATGGGCTAAACAACATCAAATATATATATTATAACCGAAATACTGAATCCCCAAAAATTGCTCTTTTTTATACCCTTCACCGAAGGTAAAAAGGGTATAACTTATTTTAACAAAGTTAATTATAAAAAAAGAGTAATTTTTAGGGATTCAGTATTTCGGTTATAACTCAGCCGATTTGACAGATTTATATACCGAGGTTTTTAAGAAGAAATTTACCATTTACTTGAGTTATAAAGCTTGGACACGGGGAGATCTATGGTTCCCGAAAGTGGGTATTTAAAAAAAATTTTATTTAGGTCATAACTTTTTTGTTTTTTATAAAATATGTTCTACTAAAAATTTTGGTATATAAGTCATATCCATAGGAAGTATGGTAGCCCTAAAATTTAAAAATGTTAATGTTTTTTAGCCCATTTTTCAAATCGATATATCTCGATTCCTAGACGTGACCCGGTTGTTTGAACCCTTCCCGATCACTGACCCCTACCATTTGTAGCACAGTGTTATATATCAACCCTTACTAAACTACTTCTATGTAATGCAGATGGTATGAAGTAGTCATTAAAAAGTAAGTTGTTCAGTAATTGCAAGTAATAACCAAATTTTTGCTGAGTAGGTTTCAATTCATAAGAAAAAGCCTACTAAAAATGGTGAGAATAGGTCAATAATTTCACGTGATCCCATACAAACTTCTTTCAACCTATTACGTTGGTATTTAGATTAAATTTGGACCAGTCTTATTTTTTTGCAATCTAATTCATCTTGCCATTTTTTACTGGAATCGGTCCATATTTGACGACTACCTCATAAAGGTTGGTGTTGATATAAAAATCAGTGGCGATCAATTTTACGAAAGCCACTTTGTCAAGACCAAATATTGCGCTGGCGAGTCCAAAATTAACTATAGGTCCCATATAAACACCCTTTCTAAAATCACTTAAAGGTAAACAAATCTCATATCGTCATCTTAAAGACCTAATAACCTATCTGCAAAAATTTCAAAATTGATTTTTTTATGGATTTTTATTCCTTATATCATAACGCATATGTGTGCAAAATTTTGAACATATAATATTACAAATGACAAAGTTTTTCTACCTAGAGGACCGTTACGCACAAAAAAAGAGAAAAATAAATCATCAAAAATCACGATTAAAGTTTTATTTTGTTGCATAGTGTAATTTAAACAAACATTAAGTACTTGTTTTTGCTTAAACCAGTAAAAGAAACTACTACTTTAATTATTTAATGTATATAATATTCATGTGTAAAGAAATTTTTATTTATTCATACTAATTAGTACTGCAGATAGGTTATTTGGTTTCAGATTTTTACAATTCAAAAAAACCTAAGTGTCATAACATAAGCTGTGATTAGAAAAACAAAATTTTCTCACCCGATATATATTACTGGTTTCATTTTAATCAAAATGTGTAATTTTCGTTTTAATATCGTTAATAGTTCCAATTTTATAACGTTTTTTCCCTCTCCTGTAAACTTTTGAAAACTGCAGATAGGTTATTTCGTCTTTTAGGTGACGATATAGATCTTAACCTCATAATATGATTTTATTCTGTCGTGTCCATGATTGCACATGGGTTTCACTCCCGAAAATTTGTCTGCATATACATTAGGGCGGGTCGATTTGTGTGGATGAAAAAAAAATTAAAAATCGTAGGAAACCGAAGGAACCATGGGACTAAAACAAAATACTAGTCCGCGCCTCTCGACTTGAAAATTTGTTAACTTGGGTGAAAATTTTTTCAATGTAAAAAAAATTTTGATTGTAAAAAAATATAAAGTGTAAAAGAATAACCTTACTTAACCATTTTATTAAATAAATTCGATTTCTTTTTGGAAAAATCTATTTTTTGAAAAAAAATTTTTTTTTTTCCAAGGCGGGCAGCCAAATTTTCAAGTCGAGAGGCGCGGATTAGGATTTTGTTTTAGACCCATGGTTTCTTCGGAGAATTTTCTTAGAATTTTATGTAGATTACGTTTTTGCTATACGATTTAAAAAAAAAATCGACCCGCCCTAATATACATACTGTGGTGTAGAGTATCAAAAATTTTCGGGCCTGACGGACTATGATTTCATACTTGTTTTGTTTGTTGTTTTTATTAAATAAAAAAGTGGTATGAATTCTAACTATGTGTGCTTTTTTATTTTATAGCAAAATTTTGGTACAATTTATGTCAATTTGGTACAATTTTGCCATTGAGACGGTACAATTTAAGAATTGTTAGATCCCAACAGTGCTGTCCACATGTATTTACTGCTGCTATTTGGCCCACTGGGCTTAAAGCATGCAATTAAACAAAATAATAAAATATCTCTAAATATTTAAGTCGCGGCCTTATTACAAATTTAATACCGCAAATGTTTGTTTAACTTTAAACACTTGTTAACAGATTTAAACAAAAATATCTTTAATTGAAATGTAGTTCAGGGTTTATTCTAAATTTTTCTTAAAATTCTTTTAAATTTTGTCGCCAAATTCCTTTAAAGTTTTTGTTCAGTAGCAAACTTTTTTAAATCAGTGTGATAAACTTCACATATTTTTTAGTTTTTGTTTTGCTAAAAATCTAATATCATTAAATATAATTACAAAAAAAAAGTTGTTGTTTTTACAAAAATTAAAATTGTAAATTTATTATGGTTTAAACACGTTCACATGATTTTTTTTTCCTTTACAAGTTTGTATTTGTTGTAAATGTAAGTTTAGAAATAATTACCAACTATGAAATAGGGTTGTATTTATTTATTTAATTAAACTTTAAAATGGTATTAATCACGCAAAAGTAAAAACCTCTTATTAAAATGAAAACGTTACAGTTTAATTTAAAATTGTTAAAAGTTATACAACATTCACTAAATAATTTTAAATGGTTTGAGCAAGTTTAAATTAGATTGTTATTTATTGAAAACTGCATTTAATATTGGTTAATGAAGGGACCAGTGAAGATTGCAACAAAAAATTTTAAGGTGGCGGTAAAAGAACAGTTAATTTTAACAGTTTGGGCCTTTTGCATTTTTTTTTTACTAATGAGTGACGCTTGGCAGTAAACCCATCCAATGCAATGCAAAAAAATCTAACTTACAACAACAACAACAACTTTGTTGTGTTTGTAGTGTTGCTGCAACCTTATACTTGGGGCTGCGATTTCCAGCAAATGCATTTTTTTTTTTTTTTGTCAATTGTCTAAGAACGATGTCGACCAATTACACAAGAGAACATAATAGATGTTCTTTTGTTTTGATTGGAAGTTTGATGAAATTATTTTACTAATTTGAGGTCGCTGATTTAAATCAGCTCGCCTTTTTAAGTTACAGATACTTATCGTTTTTTGACTTTTTTCCAAAATTAAAAGTTTAAAACATTATAACTGTACTCTTTATTAAGAGATTTTCCAAATTTTTTTTAAGATGCAATTGTTAGCTTTTTAATGCATTCAAAAAATTGGAAATCACCAAAAAGATTAATGGTTGTTTACGTAAAAAGAAATTATAAAATTTTGTATTTAAAAAAAACCATGAAAAATTCAACACAGGAAAAAGTTAAAGTGTTATTTCTTTCACGTAAAGTCACATAACCTATGAACAAAATGAGAACAAAGATCATACAAATCGATGAACGCGCTTCGCTTTAATTCACAATTAAGTGAAGGTACCTCATTTTTAAGTAAAGCAAAAAGCATCCATAAATAGGACAGCAGCAAACACACACACACACACATTAACCCATTTACGTCCGCTGTGCCAATTTGGGCACACTTCATTATTTGCGGCTTATGACACAGTTTTTGACATTATTCAATATATGTTTGCATAATCGATAAATTAAAAGTGCAGACATTTGTATAACATCAAAAAAAAAATTTTTTTTTTTGTTTTTTTTTTTTAAGTGACCACTGTGCACTGTGGGAACACCTCTTTAATTTCAAAAAAAAAAAATGTTTTTGGTTTTTTGTTTATATGTAATGAATTTAATAAAAAAATAAAAAATATTTTAGTTTTTGGCCGGTAGTTTTTGTTTGGGCTTTAATTTTTTTTTGTATGGAAATTGATATTTTTATCAATTCAGTTTTCTCAGTAAATTGTGAATAAAATCGAAAGTTGTGAACCGATTTCAATTAAATAAAGCTCGTTTCATTCAAAATATGTTTATGCATTTTTAAAGAACAAAAATATTTTTTTTTTTAAATTGTTCTTTTTTTACAAAACTTCAACGATATCTCTGAAACTACAGGGCAAATTAAAAACCAATCTAAGCACGGCTTGAAGATAATATTGTTGACGAATTTTGAATGCTTGTCTGCAGGAATGAAACCAGTGTGTCTGGCGGGAATCGAACCCGCAACCCCTTCACTGATAGACTAACTCGCTATCAGCTAGCCTACCGACGCTCTCACTAAATATGGTGAACCGTTTTCATGTTATTCCAATATATGTAGCGAAAGAGCTGAAAACTAAACGCAGATTTGTATTCAGCGTCCCAAATTACCTTAAAAACAGCATTCAGTTCGTAATCAACAAAACCTTGTTCCCTTGTGTTACCTTTCCGAATAAATAAATTTGCATAAAAATGGCATCGATTTGTTTTTCCATATTATTGCATATTTTAATGAAAATGCATACATATTTTAAAATGTTCAAGTGATTTTTTAAATTTCCATTAAATTCAAAAAAATTCCAAATACGTATCGCGCTTGTTCGACAATAATGCATTAAATCAAAATTGAAAAATTTTCATTACCATAATGAAACAAAAAAGCACCATATAACCATAATGCTTGATGGGAAATTTGCCCTATGTATTTGTGTGATAGCGACAATGGATGGAATATGAAAAAATTCAGATTTTAACGTCAAGCACACCAACATCGGTTTGATGAAAAGTATGTTGGAAATCTATTAATTGTGCCTTAATATTATCTCAATTATCTTTTAGTGCTGTCAAAATGGCCTAATAACATTCCCTTAAAATGTTACTTTCACAAAACAGGTAAAGCACAATAATATTATCAACTTCGGATTAAAATTTATAAATCTTTTTTCATAAATAAATAAATAAAATTAAAGTATTCTAGAGTTCTAGAGTTCTTCTTTAGGTATAGTTTTAACTAGCAAAATACGATTATGCTTAACAAGTAAACAATATTTAATTTTAAAGATTTTATCTATTAATAAAAATTACAACTACATATTAAGTTTGGCATTCAAAACACGTTCACGCGCAACTGAAAACGTAATATTTTAATTTAGAGCCCAATATGAAAAATTTATTTTCTTATCAACAAAAAAAAAAAAAAAATATGGATAACATGCAAAACCGACTGCTTGGTAAATTTACTTGTGTTAAAATTAAACACCTGTTGCTGTAGGGGGATAAAGAGAAGGAACGAATTGCAAATTCCGCAAAATATGCACTTGTACAAGTTATAACTTTTTGCTGGAAGAAGTCTACATAAATATTTACACAAGTTAATCATTTTTAGGAATTTCTAATATGACTATTTCAAAACACAAACTCAATAAAGAACACTTAACAAATAACATTATTTTAATTGGATTTTAATAAATACATCAATAGTGTTAATTTAATATAAAATAGAACAAGTAAAATTGCTATATTCGGTTATGCCGAATCTTATATACCCTTCATCGTAGTATTAAAAATCGTACCAAACCCTTGAGTTCGTTAGTAGACTTGTTAGGGGGCCAGGACTTTAACCAAGAAAATTTTGCATGCTTCTCGTCCAAGCCAAAAATTATAATACCATACTTATTTTTAATATATGTGTGGCTTGGTTTAAGCAAAATGTTTCTTTATTTAAAAAATTTTACTCAATACAAGCAAAATAAGTTAAAATCAAGAAATTATTTTTAAATTTTGGATTTTCTTGTTTTAAGAAACGAAATTGATTACTTTAAAAAATAAACTTCTTCCCGTGTACATGTGCGCCAAATAAAACTTGACTCCGTTCCAGGTATTTCTGAAGCACAGATAGGCAAAATGCCGCCTATGGGCTCCTTTGGTATTTTCTTAAACCTTTTCTTTTATAACGTACGTGTGCACAGACATTAAATAGAATTTAACAATGCAACAACATATCGCTCATTTACCTATAAAACGTCATAATTCAAAAAATTAAATAGTACGCAATTTTTTTCTTAATGTTGCGTACTAGTTGTCCCGGCAAACGTTGTTTTGCCATATAACTGATTTCTAGTTTAGGAAAGAGGAATAAAGCTCTTTATACCATGATCGGCGACGGAAAAAAACAATAGCTATTTATTTATTTATTTCTGTTCGTTACATATTCAAAAGTTAAACATAAAAAAGTGATGTATTTTTTATACTGAAGTATGAATATAAAACAGAAATAATCAATTTTTATTACGAAGAGCAATTGCTTGTACGATATTTTTTGTCAGTCCGTCTTTAGCCAACACAGTTAAACTATATGGCTTGCCGACGCGAGACCATGACACGTATGTGTGAAAAACATTGAGTGCCTATATCAAGCCGCAAACAAGGCCTATTGAACAGGTCTGTGCAAGAAGCCTGATGATCATTGTTTAAGTGTTTTTGAGCAGTCAAAAGTTGTTTACATTTTGCTTGCATGTGCATGTATACGTTTGTTTACGTTTATAGTATGTCACACATACTCGTTTTTTCCTTTTGCTTTGTATGTATATGGGGTAGTAAGTTTTTGACAGCTTAAAAGAATCGTTTTTGTTGTTGTACAAGTCACTAAACAAGCTAAACTGTCGCAAAGTAATTTGTTAGTTTTGTGAAGAAAATCCAAATAAAACTTAAGGTGAAAAGAATTTTAAAGACATAAGTTTCAAAAAAACGTTTATCTACAGGACAATAAACTTGTTTAAGAATAATAATTTTTTTGAAAGCAAATGTGGATCAGGTCGGAAATGTGTTTTGTATGACTCTAAAGTTCGGCGAAAACTTAAATCGGAAACAGTAAGTTGCAGTGCAAATTCTTATGGCCAAATGGGTAAAAATATGATTGCGATAAAAACACAATTAAAAAATATGTAAAATCTATGCGAGTCCAGAAAAAAAAGAAAAAACAGAATCATTTGCTTTTGAAGCACAACAGAAAGTTATTAAATTCAGGCTTCTCGAGCTCTACAGAAATTACTTTTCTTGTTTACCAGAGTACAAATGCGTGATGGAAGACGGGATAATTTTACCGTCGAAGGCAAAGAATCTCAGCCAAAACATTACTTTAAGCCTTCCAGTGTCACAAAGCACCGGAAAAAGCTCATTTTATTCGGAAGATAATGTTTTCAGGAAAAGCTATAAGCGCACGTGGCATCAGTGAAGCAATTTTTTAAATGTGGTTTAGCTGTGAATGCCCAAGTTTTATTTAATATATGTATGTACATATAAACATAAAAAATAAATATAAATTAATTTAAAATAGTTTTTTTTTTAATTAGTATTGTGGTTATTTTGTTGAACTGTTCTTGGGTTTTAATCCAAATTTTGATATTTTAATTAGGCTAAAGTTCATCAAATTTAATTTTCATTAAATTTTTTTTATGAAGAAAGGAATTTTACAACATGAAATTAATTTAATTTTTTTTTTTTTTTGTTAATTTTATTATTGTTCGTCTTCACCATTCGTAATAGTTGCTAAAAAAAATTATCAATAATCAATGAAAATGAAAAAGGAGATAAAAATCATTTTTATGAAATTTCATATAAGACAGGCAGATATTGGATTATTATATGATTTTTAATTTGTATACGATTTCGGCCCATTAAGGCTGGAGGCTTATTCTGAATTGCGTCAAATTAAAAATAAATAAATTTTTTGTGTTTGGCTGTGAAAATTGTTTATAAAATTTATTTAGGACATTCTGTAAGAAAAAAAATAAAAAAATGGATTCTGTGGCACGGCACTGTGGTTCACGGTGGTGGTTTGCCACAAAGAATTTGCCGACTGACGTACATTTGGTGTTTTCAAATGGCCTCTTGCCAATTGGGTGTGCTTATTCATAAATTCTATCATTATTTCAAATTGACGCGGTTTGGTGGTCTTATTGCTTGCTTCCCTAAATTAAATAATAAATATATGATGAATAAATAAATAAAATATTATCTTTCACTCACATGTTTGTACTTTGCGAATGCTATTTTGTTGTCGAATAAATTTTGCGAATTTGACATGTGTTTGACATTTGTTTTCGCAATGTAGAATACCGACTTGCCACTTTTTCGCATTTGAAATGCGATTAAAAAAAAACTTTGCGAAAATAGCAATTGTTCGCATTTATGTATTTTCGCATCGCATTGATTTTTGCATCGCAATTCAGAATAAGCCTCCTGGAAATTTTTGTAATCAAATGAACAATACAATAAAGTCATCAAACTATGGTTTTTGTTTTTAATTGTGGTAAAAAAAACATCTTCCAAAATGATAAAATTGGTGAAAAACGTTTAAATGTTCATAAAATTTTATATTTGATCCACTTTAAATTTTATACACGTGTATATATATATTTTTTTTTTTTTTTTGTTGAGTATTCGTCAAATATTCGCATGGATTTGGCGAATGCGAATATCATAAAACAGACGAATATTCGGTGATACGAATACGGATATTCGTAGCATCACTAGTGTGTAGTTCCTATACTTTGCCGCAAGAAGTCAACAACGACTTTATTTTTCAACTTTAAGCCGGTTTATAACCAACACTACCGTTGAAAACTTTTGAAAATTGTATCCTATTTGCTATTTTAATATAAATTGCGGATTTAAAGCAAAAAAACAAACATATGAACTTAAAGTTAGAAAAGAATCAATGATAGATTTGTCGATAATTGAAAAAGTATATAAACGATCTTAAAACGAGATAGGTATTTAAAAATTAATATTAGGAAATTTTATTTAAAACTTCTTGGAAACTCAAAATCTATTTTTATTTCGTTTGTGTCGAAAAAAGTCGTAAAAACTAAAGTAGACAAAATAGAATGGTAAATATGAATATTACGTGTCGATTTATTCCAAAAACTGAAAAAATAAAAGTTTTAAGTTAATATCCTCTTGTGGATTAAGAACGATATGTTAAACTAAAGGGTGGTTGAATGTGAACCACACCTAAACGTCAAATTTTTTTCTGCATTTCATTTGAGATTTCTCAATTTCAGACGAACTCAATTTGAACCATGGAGAGATACACAATCAAGCAACGCATTAGAGTTATTAAGGCTTGTTATAAAAATATGCGTTCAAATCAAAATACATTCGACACTATGACACTCCAAAAAGTGTCATAACGTCCACGGATACTGACACTTTTGAAAGTGTCATAATGTCCGTGGGCACTTTCAAAAGTTTCATTAGGTCCATAATTACTAAAGAGGTTAAATACAAAAAAAGATCTGCATACACGCTGAGAAAAGCATGTTTTATTATGGTCACAACCAAAAAAAATTTTTTTAAAGAAACTAGTTTAACCATAATATGGTTGTCGGTTACAATGATTTGGTTAAATTAAACATATTATGGTTAAATTTTTTTTAAAAATGGTTTTGTTTCTTTTTTGGCTCTTTTGCGCGACAAATTCAATGGCTGTGTTATCTCACGTGGTGGCGATGTCAATTGGCCGCCAAAATCATGTGATTTGACACCGTTGGAATTCTTTCTTTGGTGTTATTTGAAAGAAATAATAATTCAATAGCTAAAGGATGAAAAAATTCGGCACATTAACGGCATAGAACCTCAATTATGCCTCATCGTCTTCGAAACTTTGGACCATCGGATGGAGGTGTGCCGCCGAGGTCGCGGCGGCCATTTGGCCGATATTTTTTCCATACATAATTGAACCATACCAATATTATCATAATAAAAAGAAATGACAATAATTTCCTAAATAATATGTGTTTAATTCAAAATCCCTTAATCGGCCCACCCTTTATTACAACAATTAGAAAATCAATTGACTATTGCCGTAATTGTTACTGTTTTGCAAACTATTTATGTACATAATATGCAAAATCCAGTTTTTACAAGTTTCCGTTAAAATTTAATCTAATACCTTGAAGTTTTTGGAATACCTGAAATCATTCAAGTTTGAAGACATTGTAAACAGATATGTGTTGGAATAAAAGTGATATAAAAAAATAACTGACGTTCAGTATAACATGACTAACACACAAATAATCTTTTTAATATCTTATCTAAATTTGTTGTGCTAAATAGTTTTAAGTTGTCTGTTGTCACAACAATTTTTAAGATAAAATTCTTTTAGATATGTACATATACTGACATAATTCAAAGAAAATAAAAATTTGTTCTTTAATATTATTATTTAAAATTACAGATTACTATACACTACTACATCAAACAGTCAAGCTGGTGCAGCAACGAATCTACACACCGCTGTCCATAAGACAAATGGTCAACACAATTCTCCTATAAAACATAAAAAGGAAAGATTAATCTCCACCGCACCGCCACTCACAAAACCAAAAGGGTTAGTCCAACAGCAAACGATAAAAATAGAAAATGCCCTTAGTGCCCCTCCAATTTTAAGGGCCACTTATGAGTTGGAATCATCTCAGGCTCTAGAAGAGCTCTTGAAGAAACGCGAAGAGGATCTTAGGAAACGCCGAGAACATGTTGAACGTTTAATAAAATGGCATCAACGTTTGGATGAAGAGGAAGCAGAGGTTTTAAACTTGGAACGTCAGCTTTTAAGTTACAATAATGTACCACATATGGTGGAACAACAACAGTCAAAATTGCCAACTATTACAACTGCACCGACTACGGAAAAGTTGACATCCGCAAAATCTACAAACTCAAGTCAAAAGCTGCTCGAACAAGACCCCATTTCAGCAATTAAAACTCCAGGAAAGATACGCGCCTCACGTGCGCGTAAAATGGAAAAACGTCTTAAGGAAATTGATAGAAGTCTAAAAGAATTATCCCATATATCTGCCTCTAGTACAGCATCTGGTGTTATGGGCCAAAACAACAATGAGAATGAAGAAACCGTATCAAGTGTGGTCACACAAGAAGTAGATTTTGTACGCACCACCGGCATGAAACTGAATAAACTCTGGAAACGTTTAACGTCACAGCAATTAGAGAAATTTGAACCAAGTCGTCGTTATAAATTGTGCAAAAGTGATTTAGAACGTTTATATGAAGAAGCGAAAATGGCGGTTTTAAGAGATTTTGCCGAAGATGAGGAACGTATAGCGCAAGAACTTTTAGAAAAGAGTGCTTCCAATTTAAATTCTTCGGCAAGTCACACGGGTCAAGTGGATGAAGCGGCAATAACAGTAACAGGGGAAAGCAAAGGAATAGAAGTGCCGGTGTTACATTTAAATTGTAGTTCAGGCCATTCTGAAGCTGAAGAGGAATCTGCTAATAACTCTCAAGCCAACGCTATACAACAGGGTAATTATAGTCCTAGTGTGGCAGAGGAAAATTTTAAAGCTCAAGTTCTTTTAAATTCAAGTGCTTCATCAGAAACAATCTCAGAACCACAAACAGCCGCAGATGAGAAACAAAAAGCACGTCTGGAAAATAATGTACAAATGTTTTTGGCTCTAAGCCAACGAATACAGGCCTCTGGACGTCGACTAAACTTATTAAGTGACAAACATGTGGGAGGATCAAGAGCCGGAGGGGGCAGACTACAGCGCAGTTTAAGTGACACAGAAATTTCCGATGTACCAAAGTTTAAGACAGGTAAAATCGATACTAGTCAAAAGAATTTAGCAACAGTAGCTAGTCAATCAAATTCAAGTATAACCACTAATAGTTCAGCAAGATCTTTTCACGCGTCAGAACAACACCAAAGATCGAAATCTTCCATAGCGGAACTAACATACATTCCTTCATCTCAAGCAGAAACGCAAACGAATCACACAGCCTTAAGTCAAACTCCCAATCCTAAATCAGACAATCATGAAGAAAGTAAACATATTGTTACTTCTCCAAAAGACTTAGAAAATATTACTGAACTGATCAATCATCATACCACTAGTCGATCATCCGTCATTTGTTCTGTTGGTATAGTCACGCCCACTAAATCATCACAACCAACATCTTCTGATATTGCTACAATCACAGAAGATTCAAGATCCTCTACAGCAATAAAATCAAAATCGGTAACAAAAGACATATCACTGTCTCAGAGCTCAAAACAAAAGTCAACATATTCCGGCCAAGTTGGCTCAGATTCGACAACGAAAGCCAAAGAAATATCCTCCAAATTGGAGGAAATATCCGCTGCGGTAACACAACTTTCACAAATGAATGCTTTGCCCTCTTACGAATCGTTAACACATTTACACTCGAGAAATAAATCCATAGACGAACCAATAGTAACTACAAATGATGAATCAAACTTGAGTACAGATGGCTCTTCATATTCATTTAATTTTGAAAACATTACCACTGATAAGCATTCCTCACCTGGCACGTCATCTCTTAATAAAAATCTCTCCTCGAAAACATATACAAAGGAGGATAGCACTATTCAAAACGACACCAAAGAAGAATCCACTTCAACTACCCCAATGCACACAGATTTAGTTGCTTCTACTTCTCTAAACTCTGCTAAATCGAAAATATTTTTAAAAGACGACGCTTTAACAGCCTCCCAAACTTTAACACAATCTTTGCTAGAAAATCGTATTTTAGATACTTATGAAGCTGACTTCGAATCGGATTTAAGTAATGCTACTCATATTGAGGATATAACTATTCCAGCTTTTGAAACAACGGCGGACACAATACCAGATGAAGACAACGTAAATTCGTCATCAAAGTCGACATCGAAGGAGGATGATAAAGAAATGAATCAAGAAGAAAATATAAGCACTGAAATTTCCGATAAAACCTACAATGCCGAAGAACTGAAGAACACATCGTCATCGAATAATGAAAAATCCTCAACAACAACAAGTTCAAAATCTCATAAAACTAGTCCAGACAGGGATATATTACCACCTCCACCACCCTTACCTCCACCCCCTCCTCCTCCATCATCTGCTGTCACAGCAAATTTGTTAAACACATCCACTGTTATTACATCAACTCAGAATACTAATCTAATGCCTGATATAATTAATGAATTGGAATTTCGACGTCATCAACTTATTTTAAACAACGAGGTAAGTTTCACACATTCTTTAAAGAATTATGTTTTTTTTTTTCTTCAAATTTTTGTATTATGAAATTATAAATGGTTGTTGCATTTTAATTTATTGGTTAATTCGTTTGTTTGTTGAAAGCATACAAGCGGAAAAGGAAATCAAAATAAGACTTTTATGCGGATAAAATGGCGACAAATTGTTTGTCCTTGGACAAAACGGTGACGTGCATCAACATTTCTGTTATCGAATAAGATAGATAACTAGGCATACGATGAGGTTTTAAATTGTAGAATGTATGGGTTACCCTCGTAACAGTAACAGTAGAAGTTATTTAGACGAAGTACAAGAAAAATCTATACAACAACTTTTTTGTGAACTAGGTATGCATCTCCTTTATGGCTTGGACTGTGTTAGTGGCTGGTGTCTTTGCCAGATCTTTCATAAATAGATAAACGCTTAAAGAACGCTACCCAATCAATAAGTTTTTTTTAAAAAAAACAGTCATCGCGCAACTTAAAACGAGTCTGTGATTTTTATGGCGCATTGGCTTTACGGGGTTTTTAATTATCAACATTGCTGCATATGGAGTGCGATCAATCTACATTCAACAGACGTCACAAACTCTTTTACATCTAGAAAAATGCATTGTTTGGTGCTTTTACACGCGCTGGTGGCATCATCGTGCCGTTTTTTTTTAAGAAACTTGTACGTCCAGAATGCGCAAAAATTTACTTTTTTATAAAAAAAAACTAGCTTACCCGGCAAACGTTGTTTTGCCACATAAGTTATTACTTTCAGATGTTTTAAAGAGACCGGTTTATTATCCCTCTTGCCTTATTTCACGTCCAATTTTAAAAAAACTGGTTGATTAGTTAAGAAGATATAGGAAGGGGGAGCTCTTACCTCTTGCTCTTGCCATGTTTCGAGCCCTATTCCCTATTTCCTTTCAGATGTTACAGTGACTGCATGCCAAAGAAACCCGGTTTATTTGTTAGGGAGATATAGGGAGGGGAGCTTTTAAAATATACCTTACGATCTATTCTTATACCTAACAAATACACATACACAATTTCATAAAAATCAGACAAGCCGTTAGGGAAGAGTTCGTGTTTGCAACTAACACAAGAATTTTATATATACGGTGTTTTTATAGAGGGCACAAGTTTAAATCATATTAAAACAAGAAAATATATTTTTAATAACAATGAAACGGGATTTGTTGGAAAGCAAATTTTATGAAATTAATGTTTAAATGTGTTTTCTGTCATGTGGCCGCCACGGCTGGAACACAAATTTTCAACAACTTTTCGCATTCATCGTTTGTGAAGACATATGGGCCGATGACTCCGCTAGCCCAAAAAGCTCACCAAACAGTAATTGTCTGTGGATTTAATGTTGTTTTGAAAAAAGCTTATGGATTCTCTTCACTCCAAATGCGACAATTCTCCTTATTTGCGTACCCATTCAACCAGAAATGGGCTCCATCGGAAAAAACGCCATAAATTGAAATTTGAAAGCAAACTAAAGAAAAAGCAACTATATTAATAAAGCAGTAATGCCAACCCATAGTTGTGACACTCTAAAAAACACGCTTTATATAGAAAATTTCTTTTTAATTTTGCAAGAAACGTTAAAGAAAATTTTGAAACGTTTTGCTATTTAAAAGGAATTTTGTGAACATTTCTTCTATTAATAAAATATAACGGGCCTGTTCGAAGAATCGCAAAACGCTGAACATTTGCGATCCTGACTTAAAATCGCATAATAGGTGATTTGAAAATCGCAATTGCAAAAAGTTTAGCGACTTCAAATTGCTCAAGGGAACTAGAATATTTTTAAATAATTATGGCAGATCGCAATCAAAATACCATTAAATAAAATAAACATTTTGCTATTTCAAAGCGTGCGATTATCAGAACATGGCCGTAAAATTACACATGTTGCCCTTTCTAATTTTGTTTCTTTATTTTAGCATTTAAAACAGTATGAACATGTTACAGCGGTACCGTACATGTATGTGCGTGAAATTCCCAATAAACCACCACCGCCATATGTGCCACCTGCACATGGCAGTCCTATGACTACAATATTTCCATCTGAAGATCGTATCAAAGATATAACCTTTCGAAGAACCCACGAATTGTACTGTGAACTGTTACAGACCGGTAAGTTTTAGTTTTAAATGGAAGTATATTAATAATACAAGCAATAATTAATTTTCTTACAGAATATTGTAACGAAAATGGCGAAAAATTACCTTCTGTCATAGAGGAACAAATTACCAATATCTACGAACGTATTATACTTGATATTTGCCGTGAATATCTCGAAGAACACGGTGAAATCCTTCGAGATGGTGATCCAAGCAATTTTCATAGTCAGTTGGCTTTTTTCAATCCACCCAACCGTTTACGTTGCATACAAGATGCCATTTACAAGGAAGTACGCTCTTGCTTGGCCATGGATAAAACTCAACCAAAACGTACACAAATCTATTCAGTGTATGGTCAACGTGCGAAACAAGATCATATTGGTAAAATTATCATTCAGGAAATGTATGATGAAGATGATCGGTGGTGTAATTTTCATCGAGAAGAATCGGAAGTTTTGCACTTAATGGTTGAGGAGATGATTAATAAAAATATTGCAGAAATATCCAAAGAAGTGTTGCTGGAAGAAGGTGGCACAATTGAAGAAATAGAGGATGTGATGATCACGGAAGAAGAAACAATAGCAGAGGAAAATGAGGCCAATCATCAAGTAGAAGATGCAACGCAACTTGAGGAACGTTTAGATGAAGAAAATAGAGGAACAACCTCGTCCATATTGCTGGAAACACTAAATGAAGATAATCATACGTATTGTGTTAATAAAAGTAAAGAGGACTATACAGTATTGAATCAAACCACAGAAATTAAACCTGATCACCAGGAAAGTGTAAATGTAAATAACACCAGCACAACCATAACCACCAACGCAAATGCCGTTCAAACGTGTACATAAAATTTTTATATACATACATTCATATATATATTTTTAAAAAAATTGCCATTTTTATGTTTTTTTTTATTTTCTTTTTCTTCAATAGTTTTAAAACTTGAATTTTGTATAAGTTGTATTTATAACTTTTTTTTAATATAAAAAAGTTTTTAAAACTTTAAGCTTTTTTCTATATATTTGGTTTGAAAATTTATGTTGTTTTGTTTTTCAATAATTCTATATTATTTATTGTTTCGATTAAAATTATCATCTATGCCAACTTATCTATCTAGTCATTAGTTATTGCATCTCAGAAATTTAAAATTTTCAATCAATTTTAAGGAATGAAAAGTTGCCTCAATTTCGAGGCGGTGTGCTAAATGACGCCAGGTTATTTAGGCCCTAATTTTGTAAAACACAACGCAACGACAAAGAATTACATTGAAAGCAAAAACAAATTCATAAATATTTTGTAATTTTGTTGTTGCCTCTAACAGAAATTCACATTGGTTTTTAAGATTTCATACGCCTCATTGCTTGTGGCGTTGAAAATTTTAAAACGGTAAATAAATTTCTGTACAAAGCAACAACAAAATTACAAAATATTTATGAATTTGTTTTTGCTTTCAATATAATACTTTGGCGTGCGTTGTGTTTTACAAAATTAGGGCCTTAGTCTCAAAAAGAAAATGAAGAATGGCCCTAAAATTTTACATGAGACACGCCATTTTTTCTGGGTTTTTTTTTTAATTTTTTCGGTGGGGTGTTTCTATATTAAAAGGAATGAAAAATTACCCCAATATCAAGGAATGCAAAATTGCCTCGAATAATTAATATAAAATGCAAATTTTAAGAAATGAAAAATTATCCCGAAAAATGTTAAACAAATTTTATATAAAATATTTTATACAAATTTTATATAATCTATATATGTATGTATATATAAAAATGAAATGCTGTCTTGATTTCGCTCATTTTTTTCAAATGTGTGTAATAGTCTGAAAAAGGTTTTTATGGAAAGAACAATTGAAAAAGTTGCTTGGAAAATTTTAAAATTCGGAAAAAACTAAAATGTGTTTTTCTATGGGATTTAAAATTATTTTTTTCTTTTTAATTAACTTAAATTTAATTCTCTATTTTATAATAAAACCTACGAAAGTGTTAAATTTATAAGTTTTCTTAAAAACAATATGGTGCTCCATATGTCAAATGTTATTGTTTACATTTGTTTGCAACATAGCAAATATGCACTACTAATTTTGCTCATGGTTTTCTTAGTGCAAACGAAGTAAAATAGAGCAAATTGCATATACGTACATTTTGTTGTTGTGTTGTGCAAATGTGTGTATTTTTGCACGCATTTGCATCGTTTGCACACTTTGCACTACCCATCGTGATTTCCCTTATAAATTTTTAGGGATAGTATCAAAATACACGATTGTTAAAACAAAGTTGAGAAAATCCTTGCCGGCTATGCAGAGATGCTTTAGTTAATGGATCCGGTGTTTGTAATGCCATAGAGGAGAACATCCCAGTGCTTTGTAGTGAAACTTTAGTTCGTGACGGCAGTGTTCGTTTTACCATAGAGGAAAAAAAATCCATGCGCCCGGCCAAAGGTCCAACCATGCTATCTAACGTGCGATTTTTAATACCAAAACTTTATAATTAATCCAATTGTAAAATTCTGGATTTTTAATTTTGGATGCATATCTGTGGCATTTTGACAAAACATCTTAAGTCAAATTTAAAAAGTTAAAAAAAAAATGTTGTAAACCATACGAATTTTAAGTTGAAATTGATTTACGTTTTTAAAATTTTGTATTATAAACGAAATTTTTCTTTGATTTTGGTTTATTTTAATTTTTGATAAAATTAATTTTTTTACCGAGATTTTTTTAAAAACTTTTTTGCTATCTTATCTCGACTTAAGATGTTTTGTCAAAATGCTACAGATATATAACATACTTTGTGTTTTTTTTTTAATTTTTACCTTTTCATAATAATTTCATTTTATTTTTAGGGATATTTTTAATTTTTTATAAAAAATGGGCTAATATTGCATTATGATTTACGGTCAATTTTCATTTATTTTTTGGGGCTATATTTCACAGCACCTAATTTCGATTTGCATTTCATATATTTAAAACTATTTTTTTTACAAACCTTCCCACGATTGGCATCTTTTAATTAATATGTATGTGTTTAAAAATATTTAAATTTATAATTCGAAATTTCTCAAAATTTTAAGAATTGTAACAACAACACTAAATTTTCCAACCAGATATAATGAAAAATAAATTATCATTATTAAAAGTTTATTTTGTAAATCTCTTTGCCTTGTTTTGAGAAATTTTTCATATAAAATTTTGTGAAATTTTTCAAAAGTTTGTATGAAAATATGTACATACAAACATACATATTTTCAAAGTGAGGTGAAGTGTTTTAGAAAACGCGAAGGTAAATTTAGAAATAATCCCAATGTGTATTAACGTTTGTCTGTACTTATAGGTTTTAAATGAAGTACATTATTTTCTTATATCAAAAAAATTGCTAAAAACGGTTTTTCAATTTCGTACAAATATTTTTAATGAATTATTAACATATTTTTTAGTTTAGTTGCTAGTTCATATTAAATATTTTTTCTTTCGTCTTAAGGAAAAAATGCCGAATTCTAAATATGTTTAAAAACAACGAACAAATCAAATGAGTAGTCAGTCCACTTGCAAACACCGCTTGGTTAAAACAACAAAATTCTGAGAAAATCTACTAACAGTTTTTTAAAATTAAGGTACCAAGCCATATAGAGAGTCTTGCAGTATTGAATATTTAACCGTAACTTGCAGAATTTTGAATGAGATTGATAATGGTTTAAGGAAGGCATTTTAAAACACAAATAAATGGCGGCTTTTAAAAAAATTTTATTTAATTTTTAACTTAGCGGTGTTTGCAAGTGGACTACTCTAATGGCATATATGTATGTAACTTTAGTTACAACTTTTTATTACAGAAAATTTCCCTAAAAAATTATGAAGGCGTAAGATTTAAGTTTTAAATAAATTATAATCGTAATAAAATCTTATATTTTTAAATAATTTTTTTAAAAGAAGAGCTTTTTGTTTTTATTTTGAACTGTTTTGCAATTTCATTGTAATTTTTTTAATGACAAACATCAGCCAGTCTAACATAATGAGTTTAAAATGTAATAAGTGATTTATACCGTTCTCTTAAAAATGCCATACATAAAATTGATTACTCAAATAAGGGATTCTATAGAGATTAAGGTTTGACATAGAAAATTTTTAGCCCATTAATAATTGAAATATGTGTAAGCAAATATCCCATTTAAATTAAAAAAATTTAATTGCCGAAAAAACTTGAAAATATTGAAAAACCAAACAAATTATTGAATTAAAGTTCTATAAATTGTGAAAATTTAAATTAAATCCTGAATATCATTTCCTTCAATCGTAAAATGTGTTTTAGTTTGGGATGCAGTTCAATAGAGAATATAAAAATACATAGTTTGCAGAAAAAAAAATTATTATTTTATTGGTATCATTTGTTGTTTGCAATGGTACTTAACAGTGCAAAGTCCAATAATGTTAAAGAAAAAGTGCTAAGTCCCCTTTTAATATGAAATTTTTAAACAAAATATTAATATGTACTTGTTGGTTGGTTGTAAACTTTAAAATAAGTAAAATAAGATTTATCTTGTATTTTTTGCAAATCATCAAACTACATTTTTAACTTTTGCTGTTTTTGGTTCGGATCTTTTAAGATAAGCATATCGCTGGCTTAACATGTAAAGGCTCTAAATCCATATTTGAAAATTTTACAGGAAAAACAAAAAACAATCAAAATACATGTGATGAAAAAATTTGAGAGAAATGGTTAAACTGTACTTTTAATTGGGACTTAGAGCTTTTTCTTGTGATAAATTGGACTTAGCGCTATTGCTCATCACTTCAAAACAACAACAAAAAAAGAGATAACTGTAATTTTTTCTTTGTAAACAATGTATTTTTAGTTATTACACATTACTGCATTTAAATCTCAATTTCTAAAATAACACTACATTAGATATTAAATTTTAAGCGGTGTGTCCAACATAAAGTAACGTGAGCAAAAGATTCTTGAAATCGACCATACGTAAACTCAGGAGCAATGAAGCGCAAACAAATGAATATGCCTGCTGACTACATTACCATATGTGAAGTTTAGAACCCATTCCCTAATATTCCTTAAATAACGGTCTTTTGGAAAAGTTTCTGCAACAAACGCTATTACTTTTTTTGTACGATCATAAAGCCATTTGTTTTATCATTAAATTTAGAAATTTGAATAAATATTATATGTGTAAAAATGGTAAACAAGTTATTTAAGTGTGGCATGCAATACTTATACGAACTGGTCCAAGCTTTTAACCTTGTACGTTTTATCATATAACTTTTTTATATGTATTCGAATTACGCTATTTTTTCAACAACGTTAGCTGATGCCGTAAGCTTGTAGTGCGTGGACGTACGCAGAATCCTAATTTTTTTAAATTAGAATTGAGAGGTGTGTACGCGTCACAACGACGAAGAATAACCTTAGTGTACGTTTTTGTGTCTATTTTTTGAAATTTAAAATATTCCTTTGTCAAAAGCTACGTCATGTATACTCACAATATGTTCCACAAAGATCAAACCACAAAAACCGACGACAGTATCTGAAAAACTTCATTAATCTCTCGTTGCTCCCTATTTAAGAGGCAGATTCGAGACACCTCCCCTGCAGGCCTTAATTAAGGAAAACATTCAAAATAAAATGTTATATATGCCAGAAAAGCATCTGTTGTGAACACAAAATTGAACTTTGTGTCACATGCGTAAAATATGGCTAATAACCAGCTAATTTTTTTTTCAATGTGGAGATGTGAATATTTTTTCATTTTGGTTACTTTTTTCTAAAATAATCAGGCATGTGATGAAAAACGATTTTGAAAACGATACGATTTGATAACGATAATATTGTTTTTGTTATCGTTAAAAATGTAATTATAATAAATTTGTCTCTGTTTTCCTGTATATATTCTTTTAAATATCTTATTACTTATGTTAATTGAACTGTATTTGGAACTAAAAGTTAAGACTTTACTCCAGAAATGGATTTTAAAATCGGTCAAAATTCATCACACCTGCTAAAAATGATAATTTTGAAAACGATCGTTTTTCATCACATACCTAAATAATTTTTTTTTTTTTATTTGCAGAAATTATATACATATATACATTTCATTTCATTACACCTAGTCTTAGACTAACAAGTAATATTTTTCTGTTTAATAAAATTCATGCAATAACAGCCACCAGATCTTGTGGCTTAGTTCTCTTCAGTCTCCTTGAGTAGATTTCATCATTACATAATATGGCCGCTTCTGGATTAACATGGCTCTGAAGTCTATATGCGTGATTAGCTGCAAATTTCTGTATTACTTCTGAGATTTTCATAACTCCAAGATCTCTGTGTAAATCATTATTTCTGATGTAATAGGGTGCATTAACAATATTCTTAAGTACTTTATTTTGAAATCGTTGAATAACATTAATTTGGTTTTCAGCGGCGCAGCCCCATATTAGAACTCCGTAGGTCCATACTGGTTTAAGCATTTGATGGTAGATAAGCAGTTTGTTTTGAATTGAAACTGGAGAGTTTCTTCCAATTATCCATTTAAGTTTGTTAAATTTTATATTCAATTCGGTCTCTTTTATTTGTATATGTTTTTTCCATTTTAATTTCGAATCAAGCGTCATTCCAAGATACTTAGCATGGTTAGCATATGGGACTATAGAGTTCGATATTTTTATGGGTTTGTATCTTATTGATTTGTATGTAAAATCGACATGGACTGATTTACCCTCATTTAGTTTAATTTTCCATTTTTTCGTCCAGTCTAGCAAAATATTTATAGAGGATTGTAGCTTAGTGCAAGACTCCACTTCGTTATCACCAACTGACAGGATACAAGTGTCATCCGCAAAAGTTGCTATTATATTGTCGTTTATAGGAGTAGGAATATCTGACGTATACAAAAGATACAAAAGAGGGCCGAGTATACTACATTGTGGTACCCCTGCCCCAATTTTTTTAAGTTCTGAGTATTCTTTCCTCTGTTTGACTCTAAAAAAACGATCTTCCATGTAGGATTTTAGTAAGTTAGTATATTGTACAGGTAGTTATGTTCTTAGTTTGTGTTGTAGACCTTTGTGCCAAACCTTGTCGAAGGCCTGTGCAACATCCAAGAATATAGCTGAACAAACTTTCTTTTTTTCCAGAGCTTCTTCTATTGTGTGGGCAATTCGATGCACTTGCTCTATTGTAGAATGCCTTTTTCTAAAGCCGAATTGATGGTGAGGTATTAATTGCCTATTTATATGTTTTAGTCTATTAGAGAAAAGTTTTTCGAACAATTTTCCCATTACGGGTAGCAAAGAAATCGGCCGATAGGATGAAACTTCATTTGCATTTTTACCAGGTTTATTTATCATTATTACGTCAGAAACTTTCCAAGCTAACGGAAAATATCTGTGGCTTAAACATGCATTCATAATGGCATTAATACTAAGGAGGGCTTTATGTGGTAGATTTTTAAGGACTTCTGCAGTAATAAGGTCGAAACCAGGACTTTTTCTTGACTTCAAATTGGATATCTCTTGAAGCGTTTCTGTTATTGAAATTGGTTGAATATCCTCAGACTCTTGGATTATAGTGGGCGTATTAAAATCACTCATATCATAGGGCTGGAAGGTAGTAAATAAGTGCTGTGCAAATTCCTTAGCCTTTTCAGCGTAACTCTTAGCCCATGAGTTATTATGTTTTTTGATTTGGGGGTTATGAAGAGTGGGACGTTTAAGACAGGCTGTCGCTTTCCATAATGAGTAATCATTTACTTTCTCTGACGATAAGTTTTGCATTCTTATGTTAAAGTTTTGGTTTTTATGTTCTCGCACTTTTTCTTGCAAAAGCTTAGTTAAACTATTCAATTCTGTTTTTAAAGGTGGAAATCTGGTTGTTTGCCATTTTTTCCTAATTTTTCTTTTTTTTCGTATTAGGTTTAGAATTTCTGCTGGAAACGATTGTTGAATTTTTGAAGGCTTAAGTAATGGTGTGCTTAGCCAAGCAGCTTTTTGTATTTGCAACGTGAGTTTTTCAGTTTCGTTTTCAATATCTTCAGTCGTTTCAAAAAACAAAGCAGGGTCAATATCATTTTCCAGTTTAAGCTTAAAATAACTCCAGTCAGTGAATTTATTTGAAAGGTACAAACGTTCTTCTCGCTTTGCAGGTTCACCTTCTATAAATAAATAAATTGGTGAGTGGTCTGAGCTTAGTTCGGAGCTATCTTCTATACTTAGATTATTTCTGGACAAGTGTCTAGTTACAAAAAAGTCGATTAGGTCAGGTTTCTTATTTATGTCGGAGGGGGCCAGTATGTTGGATTGCCTGTAGATATAATTTCGCACCCCAATTTATTTGCGGCCTCATATAAATTTCTACCTTTTGTCGTACTTAAGCGTGATCCCCATTTAACATTTTTTGCGTTGAAGTCTCCTCCGATAACGTATCTACCTCTGTATTTATTTAACAATTCTTTGTATTTTGTTTCTGTAATTTTGTGTCTTGGTGGGCTATATAATGCGATTATTGTAAGTTCAGATTCACTCTGTTTTGTTGGTATCGAAGTGGTCTGAAATTCTTCGGAACATATTTTTTCATTTTCATAGTGTTTAATCGTCTGTTTTATTATAACTGCGCTGCCACCTCTAGCGTTGTTTAATTGGTGGTTAGTGCAATAAAAATTGTAGTTTTTAACATGTAGTCTACAACAGACATGAAATGCTTAACATTAACACTAACATGATGTTAGTGTTAAGTATAGACTCATCATGTTAGAGTTTTTCTCATGTTTTAACACGGCTGTTAAGCCATGTGTTTTAACAACTCTTTTATAACATAAAATGACGTTTAAGCTTGACAGAAGTCATTTTGTTGCTTTTTTTCATTTCACACACACTATTGTTTGGAATATGCTTCGACGACAATCAAAAAATAATGAAATTTCTTAACATTAACATGAGTACTATACTCCACCATTAACATATTAAAAATTCAACATGGAGTCTTAACATCATGTTTTAACAGCATTTCATGTCAGTTGTAGACTCGGTGTTAAGCAGGCAAACTTTTGGTTAGTAAGGTGTGTTTCTGATATTAAACATATATCAATTTTATTTCTATTAAGAATTACTTCAAGCTCGTTTTTGTGTTTTAGGATACCATTAGCGTTCCAAGCCATTATTCTTAAACAACGTTTAGACATGTCTATTTTTTTCAAGATTTTCTATTCTTTGCATGAGCTGCTGATTAAAGGCTATTTGTTCATTTAACTTACATAAAATCTGTGACAGTATGTCATCATTTATTGGTGCTTGTTTCTTCAAGTGATTATTTTCCGCTGCAACCTTAGCGTACGATTGGCCACTAATAGGTTTGTAGCTATTAGTTGTATTTGCTGGTGGATTTCTGTTTGCTAAGTTTTTGTTTCTTAATTTCTGAAGGGTTTTGAATACAGAACAGCCCCGATAACTAGCTGGGTGATTTTCTCCACAGTTACAGCATTTTGGCATTTCATTTTCAGGTTTATGACATTCAGTGGTTGAATGACTTCCAGCACATTTTACACATTTAGGGGGATTGCAACAATAATTTTTAGTATGTTGAAAACCTTGACAAGATTTGCATTGTGGTATTAGTTTTGATGGTTTGATCGGCTCTATTTTTACAACCGTTTTCAAAATTTGTTTTATTTCATATATATTTTTAATATTTTCAGAAGAATCGAATTCTGCGATGAACATATTTAGTGGTTCTTTGGTTTTGTATTTAAGTTTATTGGTTGCCTTTGTAGCCTTATATCCTTATATCCTTGCTGAATTAAATCTTCTACAATATCTTTAGGATCGCAGGAGAAGTGTAAATCTTTGATCATTACTTTTATTTGTCTTGTTTGCTTATTTTCATACGAGTGCCAGGAGGTCTGAGATTTATTTAGAATTTCGGTTATAGCTCTGTAGTCTAAACTATCAAAGATATTGATTTTATAGGAGTCTTTTCCTATTAATTTCAACAAAAAATCGTGCTTCACATTATTTTTAAGCATTGCAAAAATGTCGCCATAGCTTTTTCCAGTAATTGATACAATTATTGGGGGCGGTCTATGCTGTATGGCAGATTTGGGTACCTCCTTTGAGGCTGGAACTAAGATTTCTGGCGAATGTTGAATTTTTCTCTTTTTATTTTCTCTTTTAGAACGTTGGGTTATCCATTCGGTTTCTTTTTCAAGCTCTTCTTCATCAGTATTGTACTGGACATTTGGTAATACGATATTTTGCCTACTGCAATGTGGTTCATTTTTTAAAACAGCAAGTTTAAAATAATAATGCGTACGAATATGTTTTCTTGATACAATTATTTACGAGCTCAAATAATTTGTACTGTGTACTACGATTTTTTCATTATTTGTTACCAAGGAACGGAAGTTTTTTATAATTTATCGAAAACAAAAAATCCCTTTCAAAACAGCAACCAAATATATTTTTAAGATTTTTGCTAAGAAAATATTGCCATTTGTGATGTTCTAAAATTGAAAACAAATGAAGTTTTAATCAATGGAAATTTTTAGTTATTTTTTTAAAATGAGTATAGTTTTTCTTGAGTAGTAAAGACTTAAGGTAGGAAGTGCATAAAATCATGGAATATCGATTTCAGAAAATTCCTTTTAGTGTTTATAAAAACTTGAAAATAAGTTTAATGTTAAAAATTTAGGTTATTTTCAGAAGTATATTTTTATACAAATTTGAAAATTCACATATCAATATAATTTGAAAATTTATGGAATTTTCTTTAAGAAATGGCTGTAAGTTTTAAGAAATTTGAAATTTTACTGTTAATAACTTGTCGGTATGTATATTTTTTAATATTTTTTAAAATAATTGTTTGGTAAAAAAAAAATTTGGACTGTCCGCCATATACTTTTTTCCCATTGAATATACATACATACGTTACGTAAGGCGAATTTGTTTATATTCGCCACAATATTTTGCAATGATTCACAAAATATATCAAAAAGAACCATTTTGAAACAGTTATTTATAATAAGAATTATAAATTTTAAATAAAATTAACAAACAAGAGAATTAAATTTTTATAATATTTTAGATACATACATATGTATATGGTAATTGGAAAATATTTACATAAAATGCATTTTGCATATCGCCAATCGTTTTCAATTTATCCATATCGCCAAACGCCAATTTCCATCGAAATTAAGAAATCGCCACATTTATAACTATAAGAAAGATTTTAATAGGAAATCCCCAAATAAAAATGTATAGTAAAAAAACTATTTATTTTGTTTGTAGCGACTGGTTTCGGCATGTTTTAATGTAATTCCAGAGATGAATTACAAGCAGAGCAATATGCTGTTTTTGAAGACATATGAGCCAATTTATAAGAATTTTTAGCTTGATCAGTCAATTTTAGCCATCCATAAAAAAATACATAAATTCCCTTCCTCCTACCATACAGCAAGTCAGCAACGCAATACAATTCAAACGAAATCTTTTTAATTTCTTCAATAAATAGACCACAGGTCATATAACTTTCGTCTTTTCATTTTTTTTTTTAATTTAAATTTGTTTAATTTTAAACTTTAAATTTGTTGTTGCTTTAATTTTGTATTATTTAATTATTATTTGGAACGTTTTAATTTTTGTTTTAATTTTGTACTTATTAATTTTAATTTTGTACTTTTAATTTTTGTTTTAATTTTGTACTTTTTAATTAATACTCTTGCTCTATAATTATAAGATATATTCTTGTTGAGCAGGATTTCAATAAATAAAATAAATAAATAAATCCGTCGATTATTTAATACTTCGAAGCATATTAAATACTAGCCAATATCACCGCATTCTTTTGCCCAAACTTTATTTTATTGTCTTTTATATTTGGTCACCTAATACGCAAAAGCCCTATCTAACATTTTGAAACTTTCACAGCAGAAGTAAAAACTATTCAAAATGATAAATTAATGAATCACCTTAACTGTTTATACTTAAATTTATTTTATTTTTCTTGTTAAAAATTCCAGTTGTTTTGACAATTGACAATGTAGCATATTACGCAAACTGTCAGTTAGGCCTTTTAACGTATATCATAGTATCTTTTGTAGATATGGCCTTTTGTTTTTTGATAATAAAATCGCAAATTTTAGTCGAAATATTTTTTTGTGGACATTTTTGTTGATGCAATAGATCAGAATCAATGAAAACGTTGATTTTTAATTTTTCGTTAATAAGTTCCTTTTGCGTTTCAGGTAACGATTTACTTATTTTTGGAAAAGACATGTTTTCTTGAAAATTGTCTTTAAAAAATCAAAAATTGTATGTGTTGTTAACGGTTTAAGATTCTTTTTTTTAATTCTTCCTTTTTAAAACACTCACTCAAAATTTTTTAAGCTTTTACACACCTTTTACACACTTAAGAAAAATGGTAATCTTAATTAAGACGCTCTACACTGTATTAATTGTTGATAAGAGTAAGGTAAACGTTTTGCTAATTTTTTCATATTTTATTACGAAACAAAGAAAAATAAGCGTAAATAATAAAAGAAGGGAAAATTATATTTAAAATGTATAATGTATAAAATCCCCAAAAAATCCCTGAATTTTTTTTAAATTCCCGAAAAAATCTCCAATCCCCAAATAACTGTCTGTCCTTTTTGCTCGCATGAAATCCCCAACTTTGGGGATAAATCCCCAATTCTGGCAGCCCTGCTTTTAATGCAATACTTCCAAGGCGAATTTACTCCAGGTGACCTTATCTTGCTACGTAAACAACAGCTGTTAACTAACCTTGTGTCAAAATGATATACCGTTCATGTGCTTCTGGGGAATATTTACTAAGTTTTATAAGTTTCGCTTAAAATTATGAAATTAAATTTTTTTTAATTACTAAATTTCAAAACAAACAATTTAAAATTAAAAATTAAATGAAATATATGTTTAAATTGTTTACTACAGCGTTGTATTATTTTTGACACAACGTTAAAATACTTTACAGTGTTGTAAACGTTTTCAAAATAAGACCACCTTGTATGAATTCGCCTTGCCATACTTCCTTATAAATGTGGGTATGTACTGACATAAAAATTTGGTAACAACAACTTTTAAAATAGCTACTATGTCATGATAAATAAGTATTGTGCTGGTAAGTCCAACTTAACCATATAGGCGCCCTTCCTAAAATCAATTAAGGGCAACAAATCTCATATATGTAGATGAAGATATCTCATTGCTTTCGAATCGAGAAATTACTCGATCACGACTGCCAGAATCAGGCCCCAGATCACAGAATATACAGAACTGACACGAGACGGAAGATTTTGCCTTTTTTTTTTGTCTCTTTCTAAGAAAGCTGCCCTTTTGCATTTTTTGTTTTGATTACGCAATTCGTGTTGATAGTAGCGGCCTGTTTTTACACATTGCCACTTTACTACCAAAAAACATTTTCTTTCTCTTTCTTCGAAAGCTGCCCTCGCAACTGATTTGGGCCTTTTTCACACGTCACTTTTTACAGTTCTGTATATTCTGTGCCCCAGATCCCAACAGTGATATGTATATACATACATACATATCTATATTCGTCTTAATTGTGATATTAAAACACATTTATTTTTAAAATCGTTTTAAATGCGAAATTCTCTTCTTCACTAACAACTTAAGTCCCAATTTACACTAGGGACATTTCTTGCCGGACAGACGAAGGTAGAGTGTGTAGTACATGACTGTCTGTACTAGACATTTTTTCATTTCTCTTTCTTACTTTTCGTAGTTTACATACAAATATTAATTTCTGTCTGACTTCTAATGTTTCATATGTAAACGCTTCAGGTAAGATTAAAGGAGAATTAAAAAAATGTCCGGCAAGAAATGTCCCTAGTGTAAATTGGGACTAAGTGGAACTTAAGTCACCGATGTGGTACACTTAATTTCAACTTAAGTTTCCATTGTAATATTTTAGCAAGGTGGCCTCAATATCACAACAATACAACAACAACAGGCAAAGCATGAACAGTCAGTCAGCTGTTTTTTTTAGACCACCTTGTAAATAAATACACTTGTTTATATTTTTTTTTCTATTTAGTAGTGCTACCATACTTTTATCTTAATTATATAAGACTTTTCAAATAAAACTCAAAAAACCAATCCGTATTTAAATACGATTTAAGTTTTTATGAAAATTAACTTATGTGTTGTGAAACCAGCACATTAATACAGATTTAAATACAATCCTGAAAATTGGGCATAAGTATCTGTTATTTAAACAATTTATGTTTTTAATTTACTTGATTTACTTGTTCAATTTATTGTCTAGTATTCTTTTTAAATTATTGCAAGGCCCATCTATCAGGTCTGCTTACTTGTACAAAAACAAAATACAATTCTTTTTAGTTGTCAAAAATTTACTACCACATATACAAAGCAAAAGGAAAAAACGTGTATGTGTGGCATACCATAAACGTATACATGCACATGTAAACAACTTTTGACAACTAAAAAGAACATAAACAATGATCATCAGGCTTCTTGCGCAGACCTTTTCAATGGGCCTTGAATTATTGTAATCAAATACTGAAAAATATATGTGTGCAAGGCGAATTTACTACAGGTGGCGGCGAAAAGACAGCCGGTATTTTTTTTTGGTCATACGTATACGTTAATGGTATGCCACACATACACGTTTTTTCCTTTTGCTTTGTATATGCGGTAGTAAATTTTTGACAACTAAAAAGAATTGTATTTTGTTTTTGTACAAGTAAGCAGACCTGATAGATGGGCCTTGATTTACTTGTTCAATTTATTGTCTAGTATTCTTTTTAAATTATTTTAATCAAATACTGAAAAATATATTTGTGTCTGTTATAAAACTTTGAAACACATAATTACAAATTTCAATATCTTTCATAATAACTACAAAAATAAAAAAGTATGTCTATAAGTAAAGTTGATAAATGGTGTATAACGGAGTTTAAAACCGTATCATGTTCTAACAAGTGGACAATGAAAAATATGTGCCTTGGAAGTGTTAGTCGTCCTATAACTTCTGAAAAGTTCTCTGTCAATGTTGGCGATGAACTAAATTTAAATTGGGAATTGTATTTAAATAATTCAGATACGACACACAGCATAGGAATCAGAATAATATCATTTAATAAAAGAGTTGAAGCATTATTAAAATGCACCATGTTAGACAACGAAGATAAACGGCGATTTCCCTTTACTTCCAAATTCGAACTCGTAAAACAGGGAAGCCATTTGATTAAGGAAATTAGAAAATGTGATGGTATCAGGTTTAACATATTAATTGAATATACCTTTACGTACGGATATTCTAATACAATGCGATCACAATGTCTCCTACCTACAGTAAATGAATGTGATTTAAAACCTGATTTGGAAAAAATCTTGGAAAATTCAAAGTTTTGCGATGTAACATTAAAATTAAGAGATGGACGTGAAATTCAATCACATAAAGTCATATTGGCCGCACAGAGCGACGTATTTGCTTCCATGTTTGAACACGAAATGAAAGAGAGTAAAGAGAATTGTGTTGAAATAATGGATTTGGATGGTGACGTATGCGAGGAAATGCTGCGTTTTATCTATACCGGCAAAGTGTCAAAATTAAATGAAATGATGGAACAACTTTTAGCAGTTGCAGATAAGTATAACTTGGAAGGTCTTAAAACAATGTGCATTCAAGAAATGTTATCCAAACTTTCCATTGAAAACGCA
This sequence comes from Pollenia labialis, assembly GCA_949318255.1. NCBI lineage: Eukaryota > Metazoa > Arthropoda > Insecta > Diptera > Polleniidae > Pollenia > Pollenia labialis. The sequence goes on along the minus strand of OX439143.1, from coordinate 41,092,619 downwards.
GAAAGCGTACTTTATTTGGCAGATCGTTACAGATTAGATCAATTAAATGAACTAGTTTTAGAATTTTTAAATACAAATGCAAAAGAGTTTATAAAATCTAAAGAGTATCATAAAATATGCCAAGCTAATCCAGATTTGTTGATAAAATTATATAAAGCTGCTGTTAGTTAAAATTAATTACTTTACATCTTTACATATTTTTTTTAAGCATTATGTCTCAAACTTAATAAAATGTTATAAATAAACTGCATTTATAAATACTTTCTTTTATATGAAATTCAGACGAAGACTTTTTAGCTTAAAGTACGGGGTCAAACGCGGTATAAAAGCTTTCAGCGGGATACCAAATCCAAAAGAGACTTACTTTAAAAAAAAAATATCTTTTGGACTTGTTACTCTGTTAAACATATTTTTACCCTATTCCGCTATCATCTCTAAAAAAAATAAGATAAAACTTTTCGTCTAAAATTTGTATTAGTTACAAATTGTTTTTTTTTTTTTTTTTTTTTTTGTTGCCAAATAAATATTTTTAGTCCCTGAATTCATAAACAATTAAATTTAACAAATGTTTATTAAGGAAAATTTTCATACAAAATTTTTTTGTAAATCTTTATTAAATTTAAAATATTTTTATGAATACCAGCATAAATATATGTACATACATACCCTGTAGTAAATAAAATAGTCAGTTGCAAAAAACACTAACTATAAATTAACTATTTTACAAATGACTACAAATTGGTTTAAATCTCATGCAGATATCAACCAAACATATTGCATTGAGGCATACGTGAAACACAAATAAAAGCAAAATAAGTGAAACAAGCATGCCATGAAGTCAAATGAAAAAATATATACCAAGGTCCATTGAAAAGGTCTGCGCAAGAAGCCTGATGATCATTGCTTGCGTTCTTTTTAGTTGTCAAAAGTTGTTTACATGTGCATGTATACGTTTACGGTATGCCACACATACACGTTTTTTCCTTTGCTGATAGATGGGCCTTGTTTGTATATATCAAGGCCCATCTATCAGGTCTGCTTACTTGTACAAAAACAAAAAACGATTCTTTTTAGTTGTCAAAAATTTACTACCACATACACAAAGCAAAAGGAAAAAACGTGTGTGTGGCATACCATAAACGTAAACAAACGTATACATGCACATCCCAGCAAACACATAAATACACCATATGTATTGCCAAACGTATTGCCAGGATGAAAAATATTATTGCGGCAATAATCGATTTCGTATTGCGGAAGATACTTCCTTCGGGAAGAAACGTGTCTCGATAGCAATACTCCTAAGCAATACGAAAGCAATTCTTCTAGATGATAAACTAGCAATATTGCCAGATAACCACTAATGAGAAAATATAAAGATATCGCCAAAATATCATTGGGATGATAAAAAGAAGAGTTTGCATTTTAAAAATATTCATTTATGTAAAAATAAAAACAGCTTTTTATTTAAAATTAAATTTTTAATTACATACATACTACATAAATATAAATAATACTTACAAAAAATATATTTTATAATTAAATTAAGTAAACTGAAATAATTATATAGTTTCCACCATATCACCCAGCTCCTTTAAAATTGCATCCATTATGAGTGTTGCGTAATATCTTGATTAAGTTAAAAAGGAAAAAGATTAATATTTAACAGATTTATTTTCAGCCCAATTATGAATAAAAAATTCCCCGGGAGTTTTTTCCCTTTTCCCATTTTTAAAATTAAATTAACATAGGAAAAATGGGAGAAGGGAGAAAACTCCCGGGGAATTTTTATTCATAATTGGGCTATTTATTTATATATTTACCTTCTGCAGAATTTTTTAGATTTAAAAAATTTTATTTTTTCATTTATGACATACAAATATGTTATAATTTTTTCTGTCTAGAAAAGAAAAAAATACTTTGATTATTTTCATTTAGATGACAATTTAGGGATATTGCGAAGCTATTGCCATAGAGGATATCTTCCATTTGTTTGCAGGGATGTAAGCAACTTTTGACAACTAAAAAGAACATAAACAATGATCATCAGGCTTCTTGCGCAGACCTTTTCAATGGGCCTTGTATACAAATATATTAAAATAATTAAAAATTAAAACGATACAAATCTCTTTATGTACTAGATATTATTTATTTCAGCACTATAATACATTATTATTTAAAGCAATTTGATGCAAAAGTTCTTAAATAATTATTTCTATATAAAAATAGGCATGTTTGTTCATTGGACAAAAATTATTTCAAATTTAAATAATTTATTATAAACCGACTATACTATTAATTAACTACAAATAGGTTGAAATATATGTAAGTAGTTAGTAGTCAGTAAAAAGTCATGCAAAGATGACCAACTGACTTCTGCCTATAACATGCCTATGTTAAAATAATGAGTCGGCGACAAGGAAAAAAGTCACTTAATCAACTAGACGTGGTTATAAAACCAGTTTGAAGTTACTTAAAAATGTGTTTGACATCCTACAGGGTAGGTATGTAAATGTAAGTGAATTGTAATGTACCCTGCAGGAGTTTGAACTAGTACCTATGTAATTAGTAACAAACTACTACAAAAATAAACAGTACTAGTTCTCAACTGTAAACTTTTCAATTTCAACTTAATGCTCAAATTAGCATTGAGTGAGCTTGGAACATTACTAGTACTATTGGTTCTAGATGTGTACTAGTACACTTGGACCACATTGGGTGCTTTTTGAATTAGCATTTTGCATTTTAACATTTTTATACCCTTCACCACAGGTGGTGAATAGGGTATATATAAGTTTGTCATTCCGTTTGTAATTTCTATAACATCGATGTTAGACCCTATAAAGTATATATATTCTGGGTCGTTATGAAAAGCGAAGTTGATTTAACGATGTCCGTCTGTCTGTTGAAATGGGTTTTCCGAAGACCCCATATATGATGGGGACCAGGTTATTGTACATTTACGTCACATTTGGTCCGGAATTTTTTCCTATTGAAATTCAAAAAGATCGGTCCACAAATGGCTGAGATATGAGTAAAAAACCACGACTACCTCAATTTTTAAAGATCCAATTAGAAGCGACATAACCTTATCAACCCTGCATTACCATAACCACTGTATTACCAAAATGACATAAACACCATACAATTTGGTTTCTACGGCAATGATAATGCAGTGTTGGTAATGTGGTTTTTTTTTTTGTTGTTTTTTATACCCTTTATATGAGTGGTGGAGTTTATTTTAATGTGTTTAATCAAGGCGAATTCAAATGGTTCAAATCTTGGTTTTTCAAAGGGAATTTTTTTTTAATTTTTATGTTCTAAAAACGATTGTAAAAAAATATTTACCAGTTTTAGATTTTTAAATTTAATTTATAATGAAGTTTTTTGAATTGTGAATATGTATGTATGTACATTAGGGCGGGTCGATTTGTATGGATGAAAAAAAAAATTAAAAATCGTATAGCAAAAACGTAATCTACATAAAATTCTAAGAAAATTCTCCGAAGAAACCATGGGTCTAAAACAAAATCCTAGTCCGCGCCTCTCGACTTGAACATTTTTTTTTACTTGGTTGAAAATTTTTTCAATGTAAAAAAAATTTTGATTGTAAAAAAATATAAAGTGCAAAAGAATAACCTTACTAAACCATTTTATTAAAAAAATTCGATTTCTTTTTGGAAGAAGCTATTTTTTCAAAAGAAATTTTTTTTTCTAAGGCGGGCAGCAAAATTTTCAAGTCGAGAGGCGCGGATTAGGATTTTGTTTTAGACCCATGGTTTCTTCGGAGAATTTTCTTAGAATTTTATGTAGATTACGTTTTTGCTATACGATTTTCAAAAAAAAATCGATCCACCCTAATGTACATATATGTACATATGTAAAAATTATTATGTTTTTGTCTAGTTGCTCTGTATTCTGCTCGCACAATGGTGAAGGGTATATAAGATTCGGCACAGCCGAATATAGCACTCTTACTTGTTTTATAATAAAAATGCAATAAATAAATGATTTGAAATCATTTTAAGAAGCAGTACCTTTATATAAATCGGCTAAGGCAAAACAGTTAAGAAAACTTTCCTCTTCTGATTGCCCAGCGACTATAATAAAAAATACACCATACATAGGTATTTTATTAAAATCTGTTCCATATTTTTAGAGTTATAAGATTTCAAATTTGTTTCTAACCAAGGCGAATTCATCCCAGGTAATCTCGGTACTACAACAAGTACAACTCGTACAAAAACCACAAGCAATTTGTCTTTGTAAAATCATTGTACAATGTCAAAAACAGAAATAAAACAAAACAGAAACAAAGACAATAAAAGAGAATAAACAAAATTTTGACATCCAACAGTGATTTTAGCTAAAAAAAAAAGTTATCAGCAGGGCCACCTGTAATAAATTCGCCTTGTTTCTAACCCATATGCAAAACAAATAAATAAAAATTTAGTTTTTTCAAATTATCAAATAATATAAAAAAAGAGTGGTCGATAATTCAACATTTTCAAGAAACCGGTTTTCGAATATTTCGACTATATAAATCTTATATGTATATAAATCGGCACAGACAAACCAGTTAAGAACGGTATCTCTCTTTGTTTGTCAACCGCTCACGTGAAACATAACATATGAACCGATGCACTATATTTTTTTCATATTATAAAAAGTTGATGGCCGAATTTCGACCATTAGGCAATTACTTGTCAAAAAAGAAATATGTACTGTAATTTTAGTTTTGTTACAGAACAATTCTATCAGTCTACAAGTTGTGCCCTTGTACTACATCAAGTACTGGTACTCATATGCACTAGTATTTTTATATAAAAACTCTAACCCCGTTAGCACTAGTACTTCTTGTTCTAGTAATTGTTCTAGTGGCATTTATGCTCGTAATTTCTACAAAAAGAAATCTAGCCGTGCATAGAAATCTGTGATGTAAAAGATATCACACTTTAAAGGAATTCTGAAGGTAAAAACACGTAGGAAAAATAAACGTTGAAATAAGTAAAGATAACTGTTAGGCACAAACACGACCAGGGGCCTGATTCTGGCAGTCGTGACCGAGTATTTTCTCGATTCGAAACCAATTTAAAATCTAATTATTTCAGTCAATACTGAACGATTCAGAATTATTTTTTCAGTGTTATTAAGAATTAGTTTGAGTTTCAGAATACAGAAAACATAATTTCGATTCGTTCAGTATCGACTAAAATAAAATTTCTTTCGAATGGAGAAAGTACTCTATCACGACAGTCAGAATTAGGCCCCTGCTTTCTTTTTGTAGAAATTACGGGCATTAGATAATTAACTTTAATCTTTTGCAGGGTACGTAGTACGTACATATGTATATACACTTTTTGTTATTCTAATAATAAAACAATTGATATTTATTCTTATTTGACCTTTATTTTATAACTACTTTTAATTATTTAAGCTTGAGGTCGTTTTTTATAAAAAATTATATTTATTTTTTTTTTTCAATATTTCGCTAACCTTTGGTTAGCATCGTCAGGAAATTAACAAATTTTAATAATAACAAAAACCAAAGGTTAGCGAAATATTGAAAAAAAACATATAATTTTTTATAAAAAACGACCTCAAGCTTAAATAATTAAAAGTAGCTAATAATAAAACTATAAAAAATATATATTTTTTGGGTTAAACTAGTTAAACAGATTTATGTCGCCATTAGCAAGTTTGTATATAAAATTTTGATGGAACAGCTTAGTTTGGCTTTAAATGTTGGTCTTTGATGAAATAATTAAAAAAAATCACATTTCGATGAAAAAATCCGAATTTCAGACTACGTCAAAATTAGTTTAAGCTTAATACACACCTCAAAAACCTGACCTTAGGATCTAAAAAGTAAAATTTTTACTGAATTAAGTACAATTTTGAAAATGTCTTATCATTCCTGGTTGCACTACCTTCCGGTTATAGGTCTGCGCGAAACACCTACTGATTTTGTGCAAAGTTGTGTTTTTTACGTGGATTTGTTTTTGTAACATTGCTTTTGACATTTCTTCCATTTATTACACAAACAAATGCTTTTTTTTAACATCTTTATAATTTTTTACACAAACAAAATGCCTTTTGGTTTTCTACTAATTCTACTAATTGGGACCAAGGTATATTAACACAATGTAGACTCATTTGGGAGTGTAGACATGCTGCTCTATAAAAATACCCGACTTGTCAAAATTGTCTTAATATAAAACAAAAACAATTTAACGCACACATGTACAAATTTTGGCTCATATACACGAATTTGACAATTGGGGTTTATGTCTGTCCGCTAACGAGTCTACCTTGTGTAAATATTCCTTGATTGGGCCATGCCCAGAGAATTGCAGCGTTGTCAACTCGGTGCGTTTAGCTACATTTTTTGTGCTTTTTAATTTTTGGTGGCACCAAATCAAATTGAACACAACCAAGGCGAATTCAAACAGGTAAACTCATCTCTACAACTACAAAAAGTCCCATGTATTTTGTTTACACAATTTTCTGGTTGGTTGTCGAAATTTTTTTATTGCAAATTAAAATTATCACTTTTTTATAAAAGAAATTAATAAATTCACTTCAATCATTCGCAGTTTTGAAATTATTTTATTATAAAAATAATATTTTTAACACTTTTCATTCAACTTCTTCTCAAAACAAAATCATATTTTGACGTTTGACCATATCGCCGTGGAAACAGCTGATGAACGGCTGACGAGATGAGTTTACGTGTTTGAATTCGCCTTGAACACAACTTTTTGTTTCAAACTTGTTGTAAACTCACAATTAGTTGCAGAGAATTGGGCATACTGCCTTCTAATTTTTAAATTTTACAGAGCAATTTTGAGAGAATCATAAAACTCTAATGACTCATCAGCAAAAATCATGGAAAATGTTGGCCAAGGCGAATTCAAACAGGTAAACTCATCTCGTCAGCCGTTCATCATCTGTTTCCACGGCGAATTAAAAAATATGGTCAAACGTCAAAATATAATTTTGTTTTGAGAAGAAGTTGAATGAAAAGTGTTAAAAATATTATTTTTATAATAAAAAAATTTCAAAACTGCGAATGATTGAAGTGAATTTATTAATTTCTTTTATAAAAAAGTGATAATTTTAATTTGCAATAAAAAAAATTTTGACAACCAACCAGAAAATTGTATAAACAAAATACATGGGGCTTTTTGTAGTTGTAGAGATGAGTTTACCTGTTTGAATTCGCCTTGATGTTGGCGTTAAAGCGAGCTTATCTCCCAATAAGCAATTTTGCTAAACTTCAAGAACAAATCAAGTGTTATTTCAGTCTTATTTTTCATTTTCAAGCCTTGAATGGAATTCAATAGCATACACCAGTAAAATGGATACTGTAATTGCAGTCGAACATAACAATGTAAATACAGTTAAATTCAAGCGTTGGTTTACAATGAAACTCCAGTCTTCAACACGTAATAATTACAATTGAATTCAAGTATTGAAGGTAAGTATAAAACCAGCCTATAATACCAATATAAATAGCCTACAATTTCAATGGAAATCAAATTAAAAACACAAAATTTGTTGTTTTCATTTCTTTTTCATTTATTAAAAGAAATATGATGTAGGTATCTATTCTATAAAAAAAGTAACATTAACAGAATTATGTATAAGTTTAAAAGAATGGTAATTAGTTAGCTTTGCATTTAATGATAAAGGTGCGATGTGAATATTAATCCTTTTATTGTTAAAAATTGCATTTCGTTTACGAAATCCTTTAAAAACATTTCGGAAGCCGGTGGCTTTCGATTTCCGCAGAAAGTAGCAACTATATTAGTACATATCCATCACAAAAATAAGATCTTTTAGATAACACCTTTAAAAGCACTTTTAGCGAGCGACAATCCATCAATATTAAAATTTAACTTAAGTTCATTGCAAGTTTTTTAAAATTTCCTTTGAAAAATATTGAGGGCATTTTTATTCCAAAAAACATAAACTCACCCAATCTAATTGTCTCAATTCTCGTAACTTTTGGAGTTAATTTCATACTTGGTTCTTGACCAGTATCTTCATAATTATCACAGGCACGTTGATTGGGTGGTAGTTTCGCTGAACAAGTCGCAGCAGTGAGTCAATAGCAAAACAATTTTTTGGCATCTGCTTGCGCTTTTTTCGGCATTTTACTACCTTTGTTTTTTTTTATTTATAGGTATAAATATTTTTTAAAAATTTTTTGTCAAAAATATTTTGGCAAAAGTGCAGTACGAAAAAAAAATGAAAAAAAAATTTTAACCCCCTCTGGAATTTAAAACAAAAAAAAAACCAAAATTAAAATTTAAGGGGGCTGAGGCCCGTGGTCGCCCCTGGACCAAAAAGCCGCCCCGCCCACTAAGTGGAATGTGTGGGTACTCTTTTTTTAATTATTTTTTTCGTATTTTTCTGATAGCTTTAGCAATACAAAATTAAAGCAAATAAAACTAGTTTCATGGTACATAGTTGAACCATAACTAGTTTCAAACATTTTTGTATGAACTGGAATTATACTTGAAAATAGAGCCAAAATAAGCAATTGACAGCCTGTTATATAAATATCATATACATATGTATATTATATTTAAAACAAAAACAAAATCCGAAAATTTGTTTTTGTTTTAAATGTAATTTTCTATGCGAACGTTAACGTTCGAAATCGTTAAACAGGCAGTGAATTTTTAAAATTTGTGTGATTATTGGGCTGCTATTCAAAGATTGATACAAATTCTCCACACACGTTTAAAAATATTAACATTAAAGAAAAACCCTCGGCAAAAGTGCAGTTTACGAAAAAAAAAATAAAAAAAAAACAGCTAAAATTTAAATTTAAGGGGGCTGAGGCCCGTTTGCACCCAGGTTCCAAAAAACCGCCCAACACTTAGTGGAATGTGTAGGTACTCAAATTAAAGGTAATTGTACAAGAAAAACGAAAATAATAAAATTTAGTGCGGGCTGGACTTTTAGGGACCTCGGTCAAAAATGTGCTCCCAACCACTCATATCTATGCAAGGCGAATTCATAACAGGTAAGTGCAACTCTACAACTACAAAAAGCCCCATGTATTTTGTTTTTGCAATTTAATGGTTAGCTGTCAAAATTTTTTTATTGCAAATTTAAATGATCACTTTTTTATAAAAGAAATTATTAAATTCACTTAAATCATTCGCAGTTTTGAAATTTTTTTATTATAAAAATAATATTTTTAGCACTTTTCAATCAACTTCTTCTCAAAACAAAATCATATTTTGACGTTTCACCATTTTTTTTAATTCGCCGTGAAAACAGCTAATGAATGGCTGACGAGATGAGTTTACCCAAGGGCAAGGCGAATTCAAACAGGTTAACTCATCTCGTCAGCCGTTTATCAGCTGTTTCCACGGTGAATTAAAAAATATGGTCAAACGTCAAAATGTGATTTTTTTTGAGAAGAAGTTGAATGAAAAGTGTTAAAAATATTATTTTTATAATAAAAAAATTTCAAAACTGCGAATGATTGAAGTGAATTTATTAATTTCTTTTGTAAAAAAGTGATAATTTTAATTTGCAATAAAAAAATTTTGACAACCAACCAGAAAATTGTATAAACAAAATACATGGGGCTTTTTGTAGTTGTAGAGATGAATTTACCTGTTTAAATTCGCCTTGCCCAAGGGTTTACCTGTTTGAATTTCGCCTTGTATCTATGTGTATGTATTCAAATTAAAGGTAATTGGCAAGGCGAATTCATTTTTCAGGTGGCGTTGAGAGCACAGCTGTGCTACTTTTTTTCTAAATTAGAGATGAATGTCAAAAGTTACTTGTGTGTTTAACATATTGGCCAAGGCGAATTTATAAAGGTAAGAGCAACTCTACAACTACAAAAAGCCCCATGTATTTTGTTTTTGCAATATAATTGAAGCTGTCAAAATTTTTTTATTGCAAATTAAAATGATCACTTTTTTATAAACGAAATTATTTAATTCACTTCAATCATTCGCAGTTTCAAAATTTTTTTATTATAAAAATAATATTTTTTAGCACTTTTCAATCAACTTCTTCTCAAAACAATTTTATATTTTGCCATTTACGAATTTTTTTCAATTCGCCGTGAAGACAGTTGGTGAACGGCTGACGAGATGAGTTTACCTGTTTGAATTCGCTTTGATATCGGCCAACAAAAGCAACGGTTAAAATGCAATGTTGTGTTTTTGGTGTTGATACTTGTAGTATCGCCACCACAGTATATATAAATTCGCCTTGATAATTGGATAGACCCAAGGCGAATTCATAACAGGTAAGTGCAACTCTACAACTACAAAAAGCCCCATGTATTTTGTTTTTACAATTTTTTGGTTAGTTGTCAAAATTTTTTTATTGCAAATTAAAATTATCACTTTTTTATAAAAGAAATTAATAAATTCACTTCAATCATTCGCAGTTTTGAAATTTTTTTATTTTAAAAATAATATTTTTAACACTTTTCATTCAACTTCTTCTCAAAACAAAATCATATTTTGACGTTTGACCATATCGCCGTGGAAACAGCTGATGAACGGCTGACGAGATGAGTTTACCTGTTTGAATTCGCCTTGAACACAACTTTTTGTTTCAAACTTGTTGTAAACTCACAAAAAAATTAGTTGCAGAGAATTGGGCATACTGCCTTCTAATTTTTAAATTTTACAGAGCAATTTTGAGAGAATCATAAAACTCTAATGACTCATCAGCAAAAATCATGGAAAATGTTGGCCAAGGCGAATTCAAACAGGTAAACTCATCTCGTCAGCCGTTCATCATCTGTTTCCACGGCGAATTAAAAAATATGGTCAAACGTCAAAATATAATTTTGTTTTGAGAAGAAGTTGAATGAAAAGTGTTAAAAATATTATTTTTATAATAAAAAAATTTCAAAACTGCGAATGATTGAAGTGAATTTATTAATTTCTTTTATAAAAAAGTGATAATTTTAATTTGCAATAAAAAAAATTTTGACAACCAACCAGAAAATTGTATAAACAAAATACATGGGGCTTTTTGTAGTTGTAGAGATGAGTTTACCTGTTTGAATTCGCCTTGATGTTGGCGTTAAAGCGAGCTTATCTCCCAATAAGCAATTTTGCTAAGCTTCAAGAACAAATCAAGTGTTATTTCAGTCTTATTTTTCATTTTCAAGCCTTGAATGGAATTCAATAGCATACACCAGTAAAATGGATACTGTAATTGCAGTCGAACATAACAATGTAAATACAGTTAAATTCAAGCGTTGGTTTACAATGAAACTCCAGTCTTCAACACGTAATAATTACAATTGAATTCAAGTATTGAAGGTAAGTATAAAACCAGCCTATAATACCAATATAAATAGCCTACAATTTCAATGGAAATCAAATTAAAAACACAAAATTTGTTGTTTTCATTTCTTTTTCATTTATTAAAAGAAATATGATGTAGGTATCTATTCTATAAAAAAAGTAACATTAACAGAATTATGTATAAGTTTAAAAGAATGGTAATTAGTTAGCTTTGCATTTAATGATAAAGGTGCGATGTGAATATTAATCCTTTTATTGTTAAAAATTGCATTTCGTTTACGAAATCCTTTAAAAACATTTCGGAAGACGGTGGCTTTCGATTTCCGCAGAAAGTAGCAACTATATTAGTACATATCCATCACAAAAATAAGATCTTTTAAATAACACCTTTAAAAGCACTTTTAGCGAGCGACAATCCATCAATATTAAAATTTAACTTAAGTTCATTGTAAGTTTTTTAAAATTTCCTTTGAAAAATATTGAGGGCATTTTTATTCCAAAAAACATAAACTCACCCAATCTAATTGTCTCAATTCTCGTAACTTTTGGAGTTAATTTCATACTTGGTTCTTGACCATTATCTTCATAATTATCACAGGCACGTTGATTGGGTGGTAGTTTCGCTGAACAAGTCGCAGCAGTGAGTCAATAGCAAAACAATTTTTTGGCATCTGCTTGCGCTTTTTTCGGCATTTTACTACCTTTGTTTTTTTTTATTTATAGGTATAAATATTTTTTAAAAATTTTTTGTCAAAAATATTTTGGCAAAAGTGCAGTACGAAAAAAAAATGAAAAAAAAATTTTAACCCCCTCTGGAATTTAAAACAAAAAAAAAACCAAAATTAAAATTTAAGGGGGCTGAGGCCCGTGGTCGCCCCTGGACCAAAAAACCGCCCCGCCCACTAAGTGGAATGTGTGGGTACTCTTTTTTTAATTCTTTTTTTCGTATTTTTCTGATAGCTTTAGCAATACAAAATTAAAGCAAATAAAACTAGTTTCATGGTACATAGTTGAACCATAATTAGTTTCAAACATTTTTGTATGAACTGGAATTATACTTGAAAATAGAGCCAAAATAAGCAATTGACAGCCTGTTATATAAATATCATATACATATGTATATTATATTTAAAACAAAAACAAAATCCGAAAATTTGTTTTTGTTTTAAATGTAATTTTCTATGCGAACGTTAACGTTCGAAATCGTTAAACAGGCAGTGAATTTTTAAAATTTGTGTGATTATTGGGCTGCTATTCAAAGATTGATACAAATTCTCCACACACGTTTAAAAATATTAACATTAAAGAAAAACCCTCGGCAAAAGTGCAGTTTACGAAAAAAAAAAATAAAAAAAAAACAGCTAAAATTTAAATTTAAGGGGGCTGAGGCCCGTTTGCACCCAGGTTCCAAAAAACCGCCCAACACTTAGTGGAATGTGTAGGTACTCAAATTAAAGGTAATTGTACAAGAAAAACGAAAATAATAAAATTTAGTGCGGGCTGGACTTTTAGGGACCTCGGTCAAAAAAGTGCTCCCAACCACTCATATCTATGCAAGGCGAATTCATAACAGGTAAGTGCAACTCTACAACTACAAAAAGCCCCATGTATTTTGTTTTTGCAATTTAATGGTTAGCTGTCAAAATTTTTTTATTGCAAATTTAAATGATCACTTTTTTATAAAAGAAATTATTAAATTCACTTAAATCATTCGCAGTTTTGAAATTTTTTTATTATAAAAATAATATTTTTAGCACTTTTCAATCAACTTCTTCTCAAAACAAAATCATATTTTGACGTTTCACCATTTTTTTTAATTCGCCGTGAAAACAGCTGATGAATGGCTGACGAGATGAGTTTACCCAAGGGCAAGGCGAATTCAAACAGGTTAACTCATCTCGTCAGCCGTTTATCAGCTGTTTCCACGGTGAATTAAAAAATATGGTCAAACGTCAAAATGTGATTTTTTTTTGAGAAGAAGTTGAATGAAAAGTGTTAAAAATATTATTTTTATAATAAAAAAATTTCAAAACTGCGAATGATTGAAGTGAATTTATTAATTTCTTTTGTAAAAAAGTGATAATTTTAATTTGCAATAAAAAAATTTTGACAACCAACCAGAAAATTGCATAAACAAAATACATGGGGCTTTTTGTAGTTGTAGAGATGAGTTTACCTGTTTGAATTCGCCTTGGCCAAGGGTTTGCCTGTTTGAATTTCGCCTTGTATCTACCTGTTTGAATTCGCCTTGGATAGACCTTGGTATTTTAAATGGGACAACCAAGGCGAATTCAAACAGGTAAACTCATCTCGTCAGCCGTTTATCAGCTGTTTACACGGCGAATTAAAAAATATGGTCAAACGTCAAAATATGATTTTGTTTTGAGAAGAAGTTGAATGAAAAGTGTTAAAAATATTATTTTTATAATAAAAAAATTTCAAAACTGCGAATGATTGAAGTGAATTTATTAATTTCTTTTATAAAAAATGATAATTTTAATTTGCAATAAAAAAATTTTGACAACCAACCAGAAAATTGTATAAACAAAATACATGGGGCTTTTTGTAGTTGTAGAGATGAGTTTACCTGTTTGAATTCGCCTTGGGGACAACGTTGCTACTTTTAACGAAAAAATGAGAAACGCATTTCCTTTTGATCTGGCATCTTTGCTACAAATAACATCAACAATTTTATTGCATGCGATTGACCTAAACAAAAACAATATAGCGTGCGAGAAAATGGCAGGCAAATCATATGTTTATATTATTCTATCAAGTCACTTATTAAAAGCGTGAAACATAAAATAAACAATTGGAATAATTTTGTTGGCAATAGAATAAAATTAGTAAATTTAAATTAAACGTTATATAGATAATATGAAAGTAAAAAAAACATTAAACAATACGCCAGCAAAAGAAATGTTAGCACAACAGCAGCAGCAACACAATGAATCACAGAATCGGAAAAGCTCGGTATGGACAAGGGAAAAGATAAATCAATTAATTGAGTTGTACAAAAATCACGAGTGTCTTTGGAATCACTGGCATGAGGCGTACAAAAGTAAAGAGAAGCGTAAACGGGCCATTGAAGATATTTGCACAACCATCAATGTGGAAAAATTTGAATTTGGCAAAAAGATACACAACCTACGCAACCAATTTAATACGGAAATGAAAAAGTTGGAACAGCGTATAGAAGAGGCCGGTGTCAGTATCGACGATAGCAATGCTGCAGAATTACGCTGCAAGTGGAGTCACTTTGAGTCGTTAATGTTTTTAAAGCATGTTATTGAACCCAGACCGGGAGGTTATCAAAATGCTTTCCAGGCACCAAAGGTATAAACAGTTTTTAACATGTTGTTAACATGAATAATTTCTTTTAACCTACTTTTTTACAGAAAATGCGTTTAAAATTTGATTTTAATGGATCCGATGATGACTTAAACGTTTCAACAGTTTTACCTAACAGTAGTGGCAGCTGCAATAGCACAAATCCTGAAGACTTGTCACAGTTCCAATACGATGGCAATGAAGGGGTCATAACAGATGATTTTCAATCTTTTGAAAATGAAGAGGTAGAACATAATAGTGGTGACGAAGCCCTTGACCAAAAATATCAGTCTCCACAGCAGCAAGAGCTCTCAACAGTTCCTTCCTGCAGGTTCATAAAATCATCTGCCAACAAATGCCAACATTTAATGCAATCATCATCTGCTTGTTCGTCTTCTCGAACTGATGTCGTAAATATGAATGATGACTCATCCATCATAGAATTAAATTCAAATAATGTAACGGTTGTTCCTTCGCATTCACACCTTTTGTCGACTCCATCATCAGTTACCACTCCGGTAATTACGTCAAATACTACGTCAAATTCTTCCAATAGACCAGAGTCGATATTGCGTGACCAATGGGATGCTTTTGGTGAACTAGTGGCAAATGAATTTCGTAATTTAAATTCTGAAATTTCACGAAAACATCTTAAAAGGAAAATCATGCAGGCCATGTTGGAAGTGGGGGAGGAAGATGATCGACTGATGAAAAATTAATTATGTATATGTATATTTTTAGTTTATTGTTAAGTTAAAATTTCAAAATTTAATGAATTGAAGAAATGAATAGTATTCAAATAACAAAATGGATACGTAAAAATTCGATTTTTAAGTTCGATTAATTGGACCAAAAAATCTTTGATTTTTTTTAATTTATTTTATTTGTAACGCTCGAAATATTAATAAGATCAAAAAAATAGAAGTTTTCAAACGATAAACAAATCGCATTCAGCATCTCTGTATCTTCCAAAAATAGAATATATGTATATTACAAACCGCAATAGCAGGGGGCTTATTCTGTATTGGGATCTAAAAGTCAATGCGACTCGAGAATATATAAATGCAAACAATTGTTATTCTGTGTTTCAATGTTAAAAGCCGGTATTCTATAATGCGAAAACAAATTTCAAAGTCGCAATGTTTATTCGACGGCAAAACTGCATTCGCTAAATACAAAAATTTAAAACTGCCTTAACACATGCTAGTTGTGTCATGTAACTGTTGTATGCATACACCCAATTCATATAAGGGTTTTTACGACGTCGTTTTTCTTCAGACTTTTATAGACCTAGATAACCATCATGGTAATGGCGTGGAAAAGGCTTTTGGCTCTAGCAAAAGGGTATTTTGTTTATCGTTCCATCAAAAAGATTGTGGTTACTATTCGTGTACTGGTAAAGCACAGGATATATTACTGTGAATGAAATAAATAAAGGTTGGGATATACTGAAAATTCTCCCTATAAAGCAAAATCTGTTAAATATTTCAAACTGTAATTTTAACTTAAAAGCATTTTTTTGCAAAACGCTCTAAAATCTTTGATTTTTTATTGTTGTGATAGTACAGTGTGATCCTTTGGGTTGCTCTTATTTAATACCAAATTATTTTATTGATTGTTTAAGTAAGTAATCATTTATTAAAGTCAGGGCTGGGCAGTATTTAAAATACATGTATTTGAATGACGTGGAAGTATTTTGTATTTTAAATACATGTCCAGCAAGTATTTGGTATTTTAAATACATACAATTAATAGAAGTATTTTGTATTTTAAATACAATTATTAAATTTAACATAAGTTTATTAAGGATAATTTTCATATTAAAATTGTTCTTTAAACCTATACTAAATTTAAAAATTTTTTATGATTACACGCATTAAAAAATGAGAGTATTTTAAATAAATAGTTTACAAAATATATTTTGTCAGTTTATTGATGATTGCTGGCATTTTGATCTACCAAAAACTAGAATCGCTTAAAAAACGTAACTATCAGGAAACGGAAATATCAGAAGTAGAAGCACCTGTAAAGAAGACGAAGATTTTGTTGTTTTCGTAGATAGGACATCAAGTTTGGAGTTGGAATTTGTGGAGGATTAACAAGGTGTGCTATTATGTCATATCGTCATAATGTCCTTAATAATATTTTACAATTGCTTAAAAAAAATACTGTTGCGTTTCAAACAAAATAAAAATCTAAAGTAAAAGTAAAAATCTAAATTATAAGCGATTCCTCACAGCATTCATATACATACATACAGGGGTGTGCTGGAAATCGCAAACGCAAAACGCAAGAATTTGGAAGTTGTTTTTAATAAACTTTAAATCTAATTCTTTTAAATTTTTGTTTAAAATCCTGTTTAATAGGAAAATATTTGTTAAATAGTTGTCATAAAATTCTTTTATTTCAAAAATCTTATTTAAAAACGACTTTTAAAATTCTTGCGTTTTACGTTTGCGATTTCCAGCACAGCCCTGATATACATATATATTTTGTAATTATTTTAAGACATATGACTTTACAAGTTTACGACTACCTTGTGAATCCCCCAATCTGAAAGTATTTTGTATTTTAAATGCATGACCAGCAAGTATTTTGTATTTTAAATACCACAAACCATGTATTTTGCCCAACACTGATTTAAGTTATCATTTTCGCTGTTTAGTACTGGGTTGGGGTGGCCATAATTTTCTGACTACAGATGATTATTTGGAAAACAAAGCATTTTTATAGAAGGCCCTATGCTCCTTACAGGATCGAGGGGAATATATATATATTATAGAAAGAAGTTATAAAATTTGCCATTTTTATTCAAATCTAACAAAAAAATTGTGTTTCAATTCCACATATAATTTAAAACATTTATATAATACATGCAGTTTAGGATGGAAAGAACGTTTCAATATTGCTACTTTTCTCGGTACTAGTAGAACAAGTACAACTCGTACAAAAACCAAAAGCAATTTGTTTTTGTAAAATCATTGAAATTGTCAACCAAATATCATAAAGGAAAATAAATCTACAATAAAAATGTCTTCAGCTAATAAAACTTTAATGTACATACTTATTTGCGATTATATCGAAAGCGACAAAAGGCAAATTTTACAGGAAAGGGTTTTAATTTTTTTTCTTAAGTAGTGAAGCGCTTTATTTGGATTCATGTTATGCATTTTTTAAGAACATGCTGAGATGCAATTGATCATTGTACCTGTCGCTTACGAAAGTTTTATTGATGTCGCTTACGATTTAATCGCAAAAAGGGCTCGATATATTTCTGTGGCAATAAGGACAAGTGCTTAAATCTATGTTTTTAGTTTTGCAGGAAAGCCATTTTTAAGGTCGAAAATATATTTTTGTTCTAATAAAATCATCACTTGTCTTTGGTTATAGTTTTTTTTTGAGTTTTTATACCTAAATACTCCTAACATCACAGATCGGAAGTAAACTTCTTTGGAAAAAATAAGCAAAAAGTAATTTTGCTATAACTTTATAAAATATCGTACCTTGTTCATGGGTACTTTAAATTATAGTGCCATAATCTCAAATTTTGTCCAAGTCGACTTAAGCACTTTTTCCTTTTGCCACAGATTTATTTCCTTAACATATATTATAAAAAAAATGGGTTCAGTTAACAAAATGTATACTCAGCACCGATTTTTCTTTATAAAATAAACGGATACTCTACTAAAAATCTTGTTAACCTTCGCCTCACCAAAGGTGTTTATGTATGTACATCGTTTACTAACACCCATCCAAGTGGTACTGCACGTATGTTTATACACGATGAACAAGTTTTCTTCATACGCATTTTTAACTTTTTTTAAAACCGAAATGGGCACTAAGGCGAAGGTTAAAAACGTTTTCAAGCTAGTTAAACTTCAGGCTATTAAACAAGCTTTAAACACCATATTTTGCATATTAAGAAATTCTTTTAAATATGTATATTACATTCTACATATGTACATACCTTTTTTTAAATAATTTTAAAACTTATTGAATAAATTGAAATGAAAAGATTTAAAAGGAAAAAAGCTTTTTAAATGAACAATTAAATTATTTTAACCAACGAATTTTTCAAGCAAAAGAAAATTACAAATTAACTTTCATTAAGTTGTTTTTATAATTTTATTAATTTAACACATTTATAGCATAAATTTAAGAGAAAATATGAAATTTTTTCAAATCACTATTACTTTTGCTGAATTTTACTAATAGCTTTACATTTTTAATTGATTTGAGGACCTGGCGATTACCAGCCTCTTTCGCGCACCTCTTTTTTACTTATATTAAATTATCACAAAATATTGTTTTTGCATATTATTTTCATTAAACTCTACTCTACCAATTTTTAAAACTATTTCATTAATATTTTCACTTTTATAAACGATTTGAAATGACCCGATAATGCTTCCGCATGTTGCAAAAAAATGTTTAAAGAACTAATGGGAATGCACAACAAAATGATAGCAACAGAAGAAAAAGTCTTACAATTTGGCGCGCAACGACGAATTTAATAAAAAGGAAATGGCGATGTAACGTCTGTTGAGCTCACTGCTGCCAATTTGACGGGTTTCTCGCGAATCTAGCGTTTTTTATGTGCATCTCACGGTAAACTTTCCTTTTTGACAGTTAGCGGAAAATCTATCGGTTTATCATTAGAATATAATATTTTTGTTCAAAGTACCTATGTATTTGTAAATTTAAGTTTGTTTTCACAAAATAGGAGATTTCAAATATTTTTTTTCATTGAAGTTATAAAGTGAGAAGAAAAAGTATTTTTTTGTATAAATTGAGTTCGTTTCCGCTATAAAAGCATTTTATAAACAGAGTTTAATTAAATTTAGTGTATTACCTAGGTTAGGTTAGGTTAAGAAGGATTATGTGCCCAATGGCACATTTCCACTCGGAGACCAATGCGATCCATTGTGAATCCCTTCAATGATAGCTAGAGAAAAGTTAAGAAAAGAAGTGAGGTGGATAGAATTAAGAAAGTTAGAAAGTTAGTAGGTACCACGTAGAACTATACCCTCTACAGTCCCCTCAACAGAAACAACCGCAATATTTCCCTGACAAACCCCAGTAGATCAGCCGGACTACATCCAGCGATGCACCCCAATCCGTCGTGAAAACTATCTCCTAGCTACTTTTGTTTGAGACCCTGCATCCTAGGACAATGGCACAATACATGCTCGATTGTCTCCAGCTCCTCAGGACCATCGCACAATCTGGAGAAGTCCGGTATGGTGTTGTCCCATTTGCCCGTAAAATCCCTAACAGGACAATGACCCGTCAAGAACCCTATTAGCGTTCTAAGACCACCCCTGTCCATTCCTAGTAGAACCCTGGTTGCCCCCGCGTCTAATTTGGGCCATAGTGCCCTAGACACCCTGCAATCCGTTCTGTTCCCCCAGGACCGGTTAACTTCCTCACGGGATTACTCCCGTATCACCCCATAGTAGTAACATAGGGGGGGGGCTTTACCCCCTGTCCCTTACCACTAAGTCCAAATTTGAGCCCCCTCTCGCGAGTTCGTCTGCCACCTCATTTCCTTCAACCATGCAGTGTCCAGGTACCCAACACAGCCAAAGTGTATTACCTAACTAATGAAAAAATAAATAAATTAATTCAAATCTGTTCACAGATTGATTCTATTACGTCTAGTTATTTTTTATTGGCTGGACAAATATTTCGCCAGAAATAGGGCGGTTAGACTAATGCATTTATTTCATCGTAACTTCAGAACTTTTTGTACGATTTTGATCAAAATACTTATAAATGATTAGGAAAAAAATGTCCTTTCCAAAAATCAACATTTGAGCACCGAATTTTGGCTTATTTTGTTCGTAAAAAAACCTGGCCGATAAATAAAGATTCATTTTAAAAATTATGCCATTATAGTTTTTAATGATTTTTTTTAAACAAAAAAAGCATCTATTTTGCGTTAAAAAATTTTACCGTAACTAATTTCTGAGTATCTCAGAAACTGTGCAAATATAAAACAACGCCAATTCAAGCCAAATTTGGCGTAAATTTGATCTACTTTTACGCAATTTTATACAAGATAAATTGTGTAAGTCAGGGAAATTAAAAACCCTTCTATATAATTTTAATTGCAAGTCGTACACCTTTAAAACAGCAGCAGATTTATGGAAATATTTTGCAAAATATTTAGATTCTAGCGATATTTTTAAAATATTTTATTTTTATACCCTCCACCACAATTAGCTGTGAAGAGGGTATATTAAGTTTGTCATTTCGTGTGAAACTTTTTTATTATTCATCTCAGACCCTAAGTCGATTTTAAGTCGATTTATCCATGTCCGTCTGTTGAAAACACGCTCACTTTCGAACAACTCAAAAGAAATGAACAAACTTGGTGCCAAATTGCTTGTAGTTATCCTAAGCAGTTTGGGATTGAAATTCAGTAAAACCGGTGCAGTAGGACCAGAGCTATGAATCAAAATGTGGAACCACCACCTAAAAAAAATTATAATTTTGTTACAAAAAATAACATAAATGGTGGAACAAGGCACGGAATGAGATAAGATTTTGCAAACATTTGTTTTATTCGACTGGAAATCACGCTGTAAAATTTCGTGAAGATCCGTCCATTATTTACCCTAGGCCCCATATAAACACTACTCCCGGAAAACAGTTTAGTACGCCTAAAACCGATAAAAATAAAATTTGGTACGTCACAGTTTTTTAGGACTATAAATAACACTGTGAAATTTCGTGAAGATCGGTCCATAATTTACCTTAGGCCCCATAAAACCCCTACTAACGAAAAACAGTTTAGTACGCCTAAGACCGTAATTAATAATGCTATCATAACAAAATTTGGTACGTTACAGTTTTATAGTACTAGAAATTACACTAGGCCCCACCTAAACCCTACTCTCGGAAAACAAAAATTAAATAAATAAAATTAAATACTTCACTACTCACACTAATAAATTTCGTGATGCTCGGTTCATAATTTACTATAGGCCCCATATAAAGCCCACTGAGCTGTTGGTGGAGGGTATCAATTATTCGGCACAGCCGAATATAGCACTCTAACTTGTTTTATTTTATTCTCTAAGGGCCTTTTTTGGTTAATAAAATCTACTTATTAAACAGCACACGTCAGTTATTAAATAAATAAAAAATATAATAAACAAGTAAAGAATGTTACCTACATATGTATATAACATTTAACGTAACTATCTTACAAACAATAAAGAAAGCTTAAGTTAAAAAAATTAATAAATACGTTAATTAACAAAGACATAAATAAAGAATGCTACATATGTATTCTTTTTCCATATTACGCAGATAGAAAATTCCAACACATTGGCAATTATTCGTATTAGTGAATTGACAAGTTATTTAGCTCTGCAAATTGCAACAACTTAGATTTAAATAAGTGCAGCGAATAAGAAAATTGTCTTAGATCTCTTGGCAAAGTATTCCAGATTTTAGAAACCCGAATCTGATATGATTGTCTAAAAGTGTTCAAACGTCTAATAGGAAAATAATTTGAGGATTCCTTGTTGACCGAGAGAAATTAAATTTTTCAACAATATAATCAGGGTTACCATTTAATATGCATTTATAGTACCAAATTGCACAAATAACTAATATGTATCTTTCAGCTGACATAAAGTATTGAAAAAGTTTATAGGAGGAAATAAAGAAAAATAAGAACCCTTTCCATGTAAATTTTTTATGTAAAAACAAGGATAAAAATCAAAGCTCGCTAAAAAATTTCAACTTTAAACAGAAAACTGCAATATACCTATTTATTAAACATTGCGTCACTATGATGATTTATACCAAAAAAAAAGCTCCTTTAATTAAAAAAAAATTATTCCAATTATAAGAATGCATAAAATTATTACGTACAATAGAAAAAATTATACAATTTAATTTCAATTATGTATTTCCCTTTAGTCCCTTGCTACTTTGTAGGCGAGAGGGACGAGGGGAAAAGAAACGAGTACTCAGCTTGCTGTACTCGTCATATGCGTTTTGTTTTCTCATTCGTAATTTTCAGCAGGTCTATTTTGACAATTATCTTTCATATTTAATTTCGTTGTACAAAGTTAACTTCGTAGCGTGTGTGAATTTTTTTTAAATATTTGTTATTTAACATAAGAAATTTATAATTAAAAGTACATTTTACACAACTTTAATTTTAAATTAAACAATTGTTAAAATATTCAACACGAATTTGAATTTAAATACATTTTAATAAGAAGTATGTTTTAAACGAAATGTCAAAACGCACATATACATTCATACAAATGGAATAACAGATAAATAATAAGACTTGGCACGTGAAAACTCCGTAGCTGATTCAAAGAAGAAAATGTGATAAGTTTATCAATAAGACTTGCATTGTGGAAATTGGGACTTAGCAAAGCTACGTATTAAGCTTAACCCATTTCGCTCCGCTGTTCGATTTTTCGAACAGTAAAAGTCACCTTTTTTTAAAAAAATTTGGGTTTGAAAGAGGTGGAATTTGCAGTAAATTTTAGTATGCATGTTAAGGCTCATCTTTAAGCAAATAAAAAAAATATGCCACCGTGACCACCCCTTCCCCTTCGATGGTGGGGGTACATTTCTGCAACCCATATTTTTAGACACTTTTTAAATTAGTTTTAAAAAAAAATAAAATTAAAAAAATAATCATGAGAAATTATTGTCAATAAATGTAACTGTTTCATAAAACATAAAAAACGTGCTTTGCATGCACATGCATGACTTCACATATGTGTAAACTTGACTGTTCGAAATTTCGAACGCTGGAAAGAATTTAAAATCTTTGTGACAGAAGCCCTTCTATTGGCTGAAAGGGAAGAAACTACCGATGATAATGCTGTTGACGATAAGAAATATTAACCACAAAATCTTCCAAAAATTAAGGGAAAACACGTTATATTCAGAAATCCCGGAGGAAAACATTGTCGTTGTCAATTGAAAGGTTGTTGAAAGCCCACAATTTATATGTGCGAGAAATGCAATTTTCATCTGCACACAACATTTTTCAAGCAGAAACATGAGTAAAAGTATTTTTTATCAACTAATATTTCGGCTATATCTTATATTTGACTTATCTCAATTAATATAAATGGAATAAAAATTATTTTTACAAAATTTAATAAATTTTGTACCATTTGATTCAAAAATAATACAATAAATTAATAAAAAATAGAATTAATGTTTTGATTGCACACAAAGCTTATAAGATAAGCGCCAGTGTTCGAAATTTTTAGAATTAGTGGGTCCAAATTACCCTAAAAAACTATTTTTTTCATCAAAGAAAAATAAAAATTTAATTTCGGAGCGAAATGGGTTTATAAAAAATGTAGCGGTTTTTGCAGTGGGATTTGCAGGGTATCATTAAAAAAAGTTGACAGCAATGGTTAAGCTGCCTTTTACTTTACGATTGCAATCGAAAATCGATTTTGTGGTAAAAAAAAATCGATTTTTGTACGTATGCGTTTTATATCAATTTTTTATTTTTATTTTAATTAATTTTAATCTAAATTAAATCAATAAATTATACCATGCATTGTAAAATTTTTAATTTTTTTTATAAATTTATCAATCGGCAGTGAACAAAACCGTCCATAACGTATCGTCACACCATGGCATTCCTGTGGAAATACGTTAATATTTAAACAGGCCAGTGTGTGAGCGATATTTGAATCTAGCTTATTGCAGAGTGAAAAAAATAACCCTCTGTAACATATATTATACTACAGGCAACATGCTGGTCATCTCTCAATAATTTCCACAGTAATAGTTATTGTGACCTAGGTATCAAGTCATTTATCCTGTAGTATAGACTCTGTTCTTTACGTCAAGTGCAAAAAAGCATAAGCTGGTTGTTTCTTATTGTTATAAATATTGCGATCCCATTATAATTTTAAAAAGTGAAAATGTGATAATAAATAATTAATAAGAAATAGGTATTTGGCTGAAGTGCATTTTACGGGGCGTACGAAAAAAAAATAAAAAAAAATAGGTATGCCACCCGATTCAGAATAGAAAAAGAAAAAAAACCATAATTAAAATTTAAGGGGGCTGAGACCCGTGGGGCCCCTGGCCTGTTATGGCTTGCTATGCAGAGAAGCTTTAGTAAGCGGTTTTTGTTATACCATAGAGTAGAAAATCCTTACGCCCGGCCGAAGGCCTGCCATACAGAGGAGCTTTAGTTAGCGAAGCCGGTCTTTGTTATACCATAGAGCAGATAATTCTTGCGCACGGCCGAGGGCCGGCTATGCAGAGAAGCTTTAGTAAGCAAAGCCGGTTTTTGTTATGCCATAGAGGAGAAAATCCTTGAGCGCGGCCGAAGGCCTGCTACGCAGAAGACCCCCAAAAGACCCGCCCGCCCTAAATTTTATTATTTTTGTTTTTCTTTAACAATTACCTTTTATTTGAGTACCCACACATTCCACTTAGTGGGCGGGGCGGTTTTTTGGGTCCAGGGGGCCCACGGGCCTCAGCCAACTTAAATTTTAATTTGGTTTTTTTGTTTTTAATTTCAGATGGGGTTAAAATTTTTTTTCGTACGCCCCACCCCGTAAACTGCACTATGCCAAATATTTTTATAATCGCTGCTTCGTTTTTTTGTGAGTTCCTATCTGTTAGTACTTTTAATCAGGTATGTTCTAGGTTTATACTCGAATTGAAAACGAAAAATTTTTTCAATCCGCATAAGTAATAAATTGGTGTTCTCAAATCCGCATGTTTTTGTGTATTCGAAGTTTTTGTTCGAAAAACTTTTTTTGAACTAAAAATCGCTAATTTTCTAACCGTAGCATGATAGCAATATCTAATATCTTTTAAAAATCGTGAAAGCTGTAAAGAATCACAGGAAAAAATCGTTAACTTGGCTCAAATTCTCAAAAAATTGCAAACTTTTAAACAAACCCTAAAATTTATTTGAAATCTCTAAATAAGTTAAAAAACAAAATGTCGGAAAATAATAAAAAAAATTGCAAAAATAGCGAAAATTCGCGTAAAATTTTTAATATTTCAAGCCAGCCATAAAATTTATTGAAAGTCCCTAAAACTATAAGGAATGGCAAAAATTCGGTAAAACTTGCTAAATTCACGGAAATTCGTAAAAAATTTGCTAACAGCTGCATGATAGCAAAGTCTACAAATTACACGAACAAATCGCTTATATCGCGAACATGGCTAAAATTTGCGAAAAATTGC
This sequence comes from Pollenia labialis, assembly GCA_949318255.1. Lineage (NCBI taxonomy): Eukaryota > Metazoa > Arthropoda > Insecta > Diptera > Polleniidae > Pollenia > Pollenia labialis. The sequence goes on along the minus strand of OX439143.1, from coordinate 41,066,772 downwards.
AAAATTTTAAACAAACCCAAAAACTATGTAATTTAAGATCGCTAATTCAAATAAAAAAAAACAAATTGTCTGAAAATAACATAAAAATCGTTTAAAAAAATTAATTACATCAAAATCAATGAAAAATTGATTTTAAATTTAGGGTTAGTAAGGGCCTTTTGCGTTTTAGATAGCGACATATTTTCGATTAAATTGGATTAAGAAGGCTTTAAGCTAAAAGCAAAATTATTTTTTTTGTTAAAAATGTTATCACATTACAATAAAAGTCGATTCGGTTTACTTTCACCAACCCATATCTACTCTAATTGAAAACGAATAAAAACATGTGGATGTGAAATGCAGAACACCAATAATGCTAAAGTAATCCACTTTCGAGTGGATTCGGATTCTAGAACACACCCGAATATTTGTGACTTATTTTGGTAAAACACGAAATTTAGTGTTTGTGTCTTGTGAGCTACATTGAGCGAAAAGCGAATCTATTTTTTGCAGCCTCCAGCAAATTTATTATACCTAGGTAGTGCTATTTTATATTTTTTGGTTGAGAATTACTATTTAGACGTAACAATGTCTAACTTAAAGTTGATTTATAAGAGCGAATGCAAATAAATCAAGGTCCATTATGTATGTTATCGAGAAACTTTGTTGAGTTATAGAGGGATAAAGTAATTTTTCCTAACAAATAGGTAATTTGCAATAGGCCCCATATAAAAACTACTCAGCAGCATCAAACGTAAAATTATTTTATACCTACATACATACCTACATATGTACCTATTGTGTAAATATTATACAGCACAATAACTTGCGTTTGTATCCATATGGATACATACAATGTTTAAAAAATCAGCACAGCTTTTTCCGGCTTAAAACAAAAAACTATTGATGCAAAAAGTTAAAATAAACCTTTTTCTTCATGTTGGATGTGTTTTTTTAACGCTTTTTTATTTTATTTCATATAGGTAAATTTTGTATGAAATTTGTCGCTTACAATAAAATTGTTCTTGTTATAAAATCGTAACGGTACCTTATGTGACCATGACATTTTAGGAGATGATGCAGGTGTTGCCAATAAAGTCATTTATTAAAAAAAAACGAAAACTGAAATTCATGTCGCTTACGTTATTGTCGAGGTTAGGGCTCGATATATATGTTATTTGAAAGATAAAAAAAACCTTTTTTTTCAAAAAAAAAAATTAAATATAAAAACGTTTTTTAAAAAGGCTATATTTTTCTCAATTTTGTAAAAATACAAGAGTTTTTCATTAAAAATGATGCACAAGATCTTAAAAAACAATAACATGCCGATATATTACCCAATTCTTTGACCTGGAGATTGTCAGATGCCTCCAAAGTCGAGTGTATCCATATGGATACAATATAGCGAGAGGGTTAAGCTAAGTTAAAAGTAACTTAGCAAGGAAATAGTCGCCAACGAACAAGAACTATTGTCATAATTCTTTGAAATGCTATCCATACATTGACTTATTTGCAATATTTTGAAATGTATTTAATTTATTATAACAAATAGGTATAATAAAAATCAAGAACACAATTTTAATATGTAAAATGTACATAATTGCGCTGGCTCCTCTAAAGGTCAACTCAAAATTTACACATTTTCACCTTTTTCAGGTAGGTATGTTCTGACAGTCGCAAAACATTTGCGATTCTGACTTGAAATCGTATAATAGGTGTTCTATAAATTGCAAGAAGTTTTATACTTATATCCAGAAAAATATTCAAAAGCTTTCTCATGATACCAACATTGGCCACATTGGTACAGAAATGTAGTGAAAAATCGCATATATGTACATAAAAAAACAAGAGGTCGATAATTAAAAACTATGCGCCTCCGAGACTTTTTCTAAATTACATTTCCTTCTTTTTTTTAATGTTCTATCACCCTGGGGCATGTTCTAGATCAAAATGAAGTGAAATCGAACGATGTTTTAATTTAAAATTTTTACAAAATGACCGTAGTTGTTCCTGTAAAGCAATTAGCTTAGGTACTCACAAAATGAAATTGATAAAATGGAATATTTGTATGAACTATCAGTACAGAGTAGTGTTTAAAATTTGCTCGATTTCGAATCCACTTCATTTCCATTTTTAGAAAATGCCTGCATAGGGTTTTTTTTTGTTTGGAGCTACGTTGGCAAACTAGATCTACGCCGAAAATTGCAAAAAAAAATCACTTAATAAACAAACGCTTAAGAGAAAAAATCGCATGCTGCTTGACATTAAAAAAAGGAATGACACTTTCACAAAGAACCAAACATGTTGGTTAATCCATGGCCCAATTAGACCATGGGTTAATCTAAAATTAAATTTTCCAAAATCAAATAATTTTAACACAATTCACTCGTTTTTTTTCTATAACATTGTTGCAATTTTTTAATGATGGTTTTGTTGTTTTCATTTTAAAATAACAGCACTGAAATAAAATGATGTGGTTGTTGTAAAATTGCCTTGGAACACACAATTTTATTAAAAAGTAAACAAAGTGCTAGTTTTAATATGCACAGCAAACAGCTTAATTTACAACACATTTTTTTCTAAATCCTCAACATTATCAGCTTATCACCTTCCACAGCCGAACATAAAATATATTATTTTTAGCGACTTGTTGGGGACTGTTTTCTGAAATGGCGATTTACTTAACTTCCTTAACTTGCAAGCCTGGGGGAAGGGATTGCTTGATTTTCTCGGCTTTCTCTTTGTCTTGGACTACCAAGGTGTACAAAAAACGGGAGCAACGAATCTTGAATTTAGTGTTGTTGGGATTCTTCTTGATCTTGACGGCACGCGCATCGGCACGACGGGCCTTGTTCAAGAAATCTTTAACTTCTTTGATTTCACGAGGCATCTGGAAAATAAATGAAAATTAATAAAAACATTTACGGTGGCTTCATTGCACGAATCTTTACTTACATTTTGGTTGTTTGTAGAGATTTTTTGTAAAAATTAATTTACAATTCGAGAAAAATCAACCAATGTTGACGTTTTCCACGTTTCGAAAGAAAGAGAAAAGGAAAGGTAATTTTAAATATGGCTGCTATTGCAACATCCGTCTGTCAAAAATTTCAAATGTCAAAATGACTTGTAGAGTTAAATTTAATATTTATGGCGCCCTCTAGTAGTTAATAGTAAATTAAGTAGATAGTTTTTACAAATTGCTTTATTAAAAAATCTTTAAAGTATATACAATAATACGACCAAAGAAATCTGTACTACTTTCTATTAAAAACTTGATTTTCTTAACATTTCTTTGTTCTGTTTTAAGCATAAAATTTTGTACAGCATTAATATCTTCAGCATAAATCGGCTCTTCATATATAGAGTTGTTTTCGACATGCTCAGATTTAATTATTTGAATTTTTGCTTCCTTTGCTGCAAACCCTCCTTGAAATTGAAAACTGAATGATTTTACTGTTTGAGGCTTCACAAATTCAATAGCTACCCACTGCGGAGTACCCTGCATTGGCCAAATAGATATATTCTTATTAATATATAGTATGTAGATAGTAAGACCAAATATTTTACCTCATTAGAACTCCAGGCGGTATCATCTTGTTGATCGTACAAAAAATGTTTTCCATGTTGTTTGGTGTCTTTATTAAGAACAGAGCTAACACTAGAAGGATAAAATACATTTAAAATAAATAATTAAACAATTTTTATATACATTTTTCATATATTACCTGCATTTAAACTCTTTTTTTGTTAATAAATCCATTTTTTGGTATTTGTTTACATTTTACATCTACTTTTCCATGTTGTCATCATGATTCATATTTGACAGTTGGAGACTTTTTAGGACAAAGATGCCACTGTTTTAAGAAGGAAGTTGCCACTTGAGATTTTGCTTTCAAGTTTATTATACATACTGATTGTCAAAATTCATTTAAATTGAAAGCATTGACGTAGGCTGCATGCGATTTGATAATCAACTTTTTTTATTTTTCATAATTTTTTTGGTGTAATAAAGCGTTAATTTGTGATAAATGTTGGATAGAAATGATGTTCTGCGATTCATAGAACTTTACAAAAGGCATGAAGTTCTATGGAATATAAATCTTTTGTCATATCGACGAAATGATTTAAAAATGAAGGCCTATCAATCAATCTCAGCTAAAATGAAAATGTCTGTGAAGGATGTGAAGAAAAAAATAAAGTCTCTTCGAACAGCCTACAGTGCGGAAAAATCTAAGGTGGCCAAAAGTAAAAAATCTGGATGCAACACAGATTTCATCTATACCCCAACCGTGTTTTGGTATAACGAGATGACTTTTCTTGACGCATATCTTATTCGTCGAGGAACTGTTGCCAATTCTAAGCAGGTAATCCAACAAAAAGTTATATTTTTAGAATACAAATGCGTTTATAAATTGTTTATCTTTTGCCACTGAAAGTAATATTGCCAAATGAATTTTTACTTTCCCATTTGATAACACAGTGCTGCCATTGAAATAAGATTAGCCTAAAGGGTTAAAAAATACCAAGAAAGGGTAAAAAGCCTCAAGACAAAAATGAAAATTTTTAAAAATAAATAACATTACAAAACAAGTAAGAAAGAATAGTCGGTCAAGACCGACTATATGATACCCTACACAGTATTTTAAAACAAATTTACGAGAGTGCATCCTATTTAGAGCTGTGTGGTTCCGGAACGAAATAATTCCATTGAACGATTCCCTAAAAGGAACGGTTGCAGTCTTGGATCATCACATGATTTTTGTAGGATCATTTTTGTGTGTTGATCAGTGTGGCCGACTTTTGTGTGTTTTAATCGTGACATAAAAAATTAAAACAATTACTAATGTGGTCCAAAGCAATATAATTAAGCAAATACCACTTATTGTTATACATACAATTCTTATGTATGTATAAGAAATATTTGATTGTCGCCGTTTTAACAAACGACAGAGAAGTATTCCCGTTCCTCTTTTATTCATTGTTCAAAGTAAAAAAACAGGAACCTAGTTCCTTTAATCTTTCGGATCAGTCGGAACGATTCCACAAAAGGAACGGTTTTGCCCAACTCTAATCCTATTCGGGAACCATGGAGAATCATGCTTATTTGTCCATATACATAAGTATGGATCTATTCATCTTTTAAATTTCATTAAAATCGGTTTGATAGTTTGTGAGAGGCTGAAATGGTCCCCTATTTCTTCTTATGATCCTATTTTTGAAAAACTGCATATCATGTAGCCATATAGTAAATAGGGATCTATTTATGTTTTAAATTTAATTAAAATCGGGTTGATCGTTTCTGAGAGGCAGAAATTGCCCCCTAACTCTCCTTATGGTCCTATTTTTGAAAAACTGCATAGCTCATGTAGCCAAATAAATGTGGATCTATCTATGTTTTAAATTTCATTAAAATCGGTTAGAAAGTTTGTGAGAGACAGAAATTGCCCCTTACCACCCCTTTTGGTCCTATTTTTTGAAGAGTATGTTTTTATATTTGCAAATATACACATAAATAAATAAATATGTAAATAATTTTTACTTTAAATTAAGGCAAATTTATTAGGACAATTAAAAAAAATGTTTGAAACAGCATTACTTGATTTAATCAGTGTACATACATATAACATTTATCAATTTATAAACATGCCGTTGGAAATCACCTCTTAAAAGTTAAAATTATAGAACCTACAACAATCCAAATATTTTTAAATTACAATATTGTAAATGAAATTAGAAACAGGGCCCAGGTGTAATATGAAATTCTTTCGTTTTGAAAAAATTGTATTTATTTATTTTACTGAATAAATTAATACAGTTTCAGATATTGTTCATCCAAAAACTTCAGTCTTCTTTATAAAATTTGTCTATCATTTAATCGTTTATCAAGCAACATGTTGATAAAAAAAAAAAATGGCACCAGATAGACTATTAGATTTCGATTAATTTAAGCTTCAGATTGATTTAAAATTCAAAGTTTATTGGAATAAGGGATTTTTTATTTTTATTTTGACATTATCAAATGCTTTTAAATCTATGTTCCATAACTTTTCGCAAAATTTTGCCGTTCATTATTTTTGTTCGATTGTATAGTTATTTATTAATAATTCCCCAAGTCTTCTTCACAAAATGCTGAAAAAAACAAAGAAAGAATAATAATTAAAAAAGTTATAAAGATTTCAAACCATATAGCTCATTTTGCGCCACCCTGTATTTTACACACCCAAGACAAGTTATTTTAAGAATAATTAATCGGGTTTAATAAATTTTGCTCTTTGTTCGATTTTATATATTTCTTCATTAGTTCCCCAAACCTTCTTCACAAAATGCTGAAAAAACAAAGAAAGAATAATAATAACAAGTGTTTGCCTAATGGTCGGAATTCGGCCATATATGAATAAAATATAGTATATCTAAGTACAGTTAAACCTCGATTATCCGGCTCCCGTGGGACCGGCACCAGTACGGATAATCGAAATACACGGTTAATAGAGGTTATATTAAAATATACAGAAATATATTTTTTTTATTTAAACATTCGATTTATGTAACTACAGATAGAAAATATGTGGTATTTTTATACAAATAGTCATAGAGAATGCAAAATCAAATATGTATGTATCATCAAAAACATTAAAATTGGAATTTTTACTGATTATGCTATGGTTGATCAAACTACATGTCTGAACTGATAAAATGAACATGAACTTAAAAAGGGGAAACACCGGATTTAGATATACATATGTTCATAATAAAAAACATATGAATGCTGCACGGATAATAGATGTAAAGCACGGTTAATAGAGGTATAAATCTAAAGCACGGATAATAGAGCGAAAAATAAATAGAACCGCATGCCTATTAATAGATGTAACCGATTAATAAAGGTCTGGTTAAGCGAGGTTTAACTGTTTCATTTTGTCCGTCTTAATGGATCGGTTCGGCGACGAACCAACCTCCGGTTCATATGCTATGTTCCACTTGAGTGGTTGACAAACAAAGAAAGATATAGTTCTTAACTGGTTTGCCTGTGCCGATTTGTTTATAAGATTTATATAGTCGAAATGGTCGAAAACCGGTTTTTGAAAATGTCAAATAATCGAGCACCCTATTTTTTTTAATATTATTTGATTATTGAAAAAACCAAATTTTTATTTATTTGTTTTGCATATGTGTTAGTATCAAATTTGAACGCTTATACCCAGCTAGCATATTGTATCATAATCTAATAAAAATGAATCATATATGAATCCTTTTTTAATCACTCAAGTGATAAATCAGTTTTTAATCATCAAAACTGATCTGAAAAGAATCAAATGGGTGATTTGTACAAAAAATAATCAGCCAAATGCTAGCTGGGTATATATAAGATATACGGCAATGTTCTGACAATCGCACGATTTGAAATCGCAAAACGCCAGATTAATTATATCGTGTTCTTAAACTCGTGCGTTTAGCTTGCCATCTGCCATAGTTTTTTACAGATATTCTAGTTCTCTTTTGCAATTTGAACTCGCCAAACTTCTTGCTATTGTGATTTACAAAACACCTTATTTGCGATTTTAAGTCAGAATCGCCAATGTTAAGCGTTTTGCGATTGTCAGAACATGCCCGATAACTATGTAAATATTGAACAGATTTTAATTAAATGTAATATATGTTAATTGGCCTAGGAGGCTTTTATATATTACTGTGAATGAAATAAATAAAATAAAATAAATGTATATTGTGCACTTTTGCCAGCAAATACATTTCAATTATGTATTTTTTATTTTAGTCGCAGGGTAAACAGAGGCAAAAAGTGTTTTGCCTTAGCCGATTTATATAAAGATAATCAAACCATATACATACTTCATTCTGCGCCACCCTGTATATGATAATTTAATCAATGAATAGAAATACATATATATAAAATTGTAACATATAAATTAAATTCTCGAGCTTAAGGTCTTATTTTTTATATAAAAAACTTTCTTCACAAATTTATTTAAAACCAATATTTGTAACATTACTGACTGATTCATCATCGCACAGCCTAAACGCCTAATGCTAAAACTTGAAATTTGGACCGGAGGTGGGTCTCTCCAAAAATCGACCTACTAAGACGGGATTTTTGGAAAGTCGAATGTTTAGTGGGTAAAAAAAGGGTAAAAACGGGTAAATTGGATAACCTTATGTCTTCTAAACTAATAGGAATACAAAAAACTGTAATACTTGTCGTTGTTCTTTATAAAAATAAGCGGGCAGGTGTCTGGTACTGTTTTGAAATTCGGCTCTTTTAGGGAGAAAACGGGTAAAACCTGAATTTTGGTACATTTTTGTCACCTCATCCATCTTTTGAACCAATAATCCTAGAAATAAAGTTTATATCACATTCGAAACTTAACAAAAAAAAACACGAATATAAATTTGGTACTTCTTCGAAATTCGTAACTATTGTTGGTAATTTTTTACAAAACCTTTTTCTCCATTCATTGACATATTCGTACTAAATTATGGGCCCCCACTACAATACTGAAATTTTTGATACCTTAAAGGGGGGGGGGGGGAATAGTACCAAAATGGGAAATACGGGAAATTTTATATCTTTCTTCAGCTTTTTGGTTCTACAACTGGTATTTTTTTAATTATCGTTAATATTGGACTTTAAAAAATAAAATTCAACATGCAATGTCATGAGTGGATACGAATCTATGAGGAACGTTTTTGGTACTTTTTTGTATATTATATGGTACTTTTTGAATTTCCGTTAGTATTGTACCTAGAAACATAAAATTAAACATGCAAGGTCCTGAGTGAATGAGAATCTATAAGGGATTTTTAGTACTTTTTTGTTATTTAGCTTTTTAAATTTCCGTTAGTATTGGACATAGAAACATAAAATTCAAGATGCGGTGTCCTGATTGGATAAGAATATAAGAGCGAAGTTTTTGGTACTTTTTTGTGTTGTAACTGGTACTTTTTGAATTTCCGTTAGTTTTAGATAAAATTAAACACGCAATATCCAGTGTGAATGAGCGGGTTAAATGCTAGAATTTAAACAAGTTAAAACCTAGAAAAATAAACTGGCATACAGATATGTCCACGATGAAAATGGAGACGCTAACGAAGTAGCGGGTTAAATGATTGTGAATATAAGTATGTATAAATTAAAGAACGTTTCATTATAATATCCTCCATTGGTATCATCGAATTTAATGAAAAAAATGTTAAGTTGGCTACCAAGAACCGAGAACTACAGGGTCCGCCAAATAACTTTTTTGAAATGCTATAAAAAAAACTACTGAATATTTTCTTAAATTTCTTTTTTTATTTGAAAGTAGAATCCTTCCGGTTAATAATGGAAAATAACTTCATTCAATTGGCTGCCTCGGCTGACCATGCAGTAGCCTACACGATCGGTCCAATTTTTAAGCACTTTATCGATTGTGTGCAGCTGTATATCATATAATGGCTTCACGAATATTGTCCTTTAATTCGTCAATTGTCTCTGGCTTGTCGGCGTAACACTTATAATAGTCCACCGGTGTCAAATCGCAGCTCCGAGGTGGTCAAACGACATCAGATCTGCGGCTGAGAATGCGATCTTCAAAAACAGGGCGCAAAACATCGAGTGTAGCTTCGGCTGTGTGGCACGTAGCGCCGTCTTGTTGAAACCAAATGTTGCCAATATCCTAATCTTCAATTTTTGTGAACAAAAATTCGTTCAACATGGGCCGATAGCGATCGGCAGTGACTGTAACGGCCACTCCTTGTCCATTTTCGAAGAAAAATTATGCATCTGGACCAAAATCCGCACCAAACAGCGACTCGTTTTGGGTGCAACGGCTTTTCAGTGTATGCGTTCGTGTTTTCTGTGCCCCAAATGCAACAATTATGCTCGTTTACATATCCGCCAAGATCAAAATGAGCTTCATCTGAAAAGATGAATTTTTTTGGCAAAATCGGCATCTTCTGTAAGTCGATCGCAGGCCCACTTAGCGAAGCGAAAACGCATATTTCCCAGCGTTGTTCAAGCGTATACACAACCATATTCGTTCAGCGGAAGGATACAACTAATTATCTGTCAAATCAGACATAAGCTAAGTGTTACCATTCACGAAATAAGCACTAGTTGAACAAAAACGTTAGATGGCGGACCCGTTACTATGGTCTCTGCAATAACTATGCGAAAAACAGATAATTTCAGAAGCAAATTACATGTACGTAAGTGACTGAATAATTTAAACAGAAATTTTGACAGACACGCACAATTACACTGCGTTTACATTTGACAGTACTGGCAAGACAGTAAGAATATACATATAAGTTGTCAAAAATACTACTAACTGTCTTAGTGACGTAGGCGTCCAGACAGTAGTTAAGACAGTTGACTTTTAAAAATATGTCAAACGTGAATGTTGCAGTGCAACTCCAGCTAGTCCACACTTTTATCCCATAAAAAAGTATGTTCAAATATTAAGAATTGATGCAAAAACGGCAATGTCCATTGAAGATTGTCGTTTTTGCAATGCTCACAGTGTATTAAGCTCTTTTTCTCTCAACTATTTGCGAAAATGCACGCTATTTTTTTTATTCTGCTTCTTTTTTGCAAAACAAAACTAAAAGAATTGAAAAAAAATAACTATTTATTTTTTATATGAAACAGTTACTTTTATTATTAAATGTATAACTTTTTTGATAATTTAAGTAATTTGCTAAAAAGTCTAAAGAGGTTGAATTAAACCTTTGTTAAGTTTTATTTAAGAATTTTATAACTTTTGATGTTTTTATGTACATTGCCCTTTCTATAATAAAACCAAACTGTATTATTTATCTCAGATCAAATCAAAATACATATACAAAATCCATATTCGATTAATTCAAAAGCAGCAATGTCCATTTGATTAGAGCATACACAGCAATCTCCAATTTTATTATTATAATTGCTAGCAAACCGCTATATCGATTTGATTGAAACTTGCGTCATATCTTCATCATATTCTTATTTACTAAATGGCATAACATACAATACATAAATATAAATATACTTTGAGCTAGAGGTTTTTACTATTTATTACGAAAACTATAAATGTGGACATTGCAGTATTTGCATCTATACCCCTCATATAGTGTTTACAAACATAACACTTAACTTAAACATTTAAAATCAAAACAGAATACATATATTTATTTTTTTACATTTTGATTTTTTGTTTTTCCTTTTGCTTACAAAACTTTAGATTACTGTTAGCAAATGTCAAATCACTGTCCAATTTTACTGTCTGCAAAATTTGCTAGACAGTAGACAAGACAGTTGGACAAGTTTGCATGTATTAGTGAACAAGTTTGCATGTATTGCAACTGTCTTGCCAGTACTGGCAAATGTAAACCCCGTGTTACATGTGACTTTAAAAGTTGACAAGTCAGATGTAAAAACATGTGTACAAGCAAGGTATATTTACACAAGGTAAACTCGTTGCTATAACAAGTACAACAAGACAAAAACAACACGCCAAATTGTTTTTGTAATTGGAACCATGGTGTCAAAAAAAACGCAACACTGTGCCTTCAAAATAAAAACACAAATTGAAAAAAAACAACACGTGCACTAACCATAGGAATGTAAACAAACACAAGGAACCAACATAAACAACTTGTGACACTAGGGTTCCAAATGGGGTAAACAGCTGACAAACATATGGGCCAACGAGTTTACCTTGTGTACAAGCTTCTTCAAAAATAATAACAAAAAATCAGATGGTTGCAGTTTTACAATTTTTACAAAAACAACATGAACATTTCTTGAGTTGATTTTAGTTGTTTTTGTAATTGTATAAAAATGTTACCACCTTTAATATACACTATTAAAATACACCTCTGGTGTGATGAAAATACATAACCTAGGGTTTACACTTGCAAGTGCAAGTTCGAAAAACTCAATACACTCACACTTTTTCACTAACACCATCACATTTTTCGTACTTGCAGCCCAACTTGCAAGAGAATTTGCTTGCAAGTAAATATTTTTCACTTGCAGCAAGTAAAATGACAAATGAAGAAACAGTGTTACCGTGGATGAATTTTGTATCAATTTACTAGTACTTAGTAATATAAAAGTAATGTTAATAGCGGATTTTATGTGTATTTATAAAAAATAACAAATAAAAAAAGCACAACAATACAACAACGCATCTTAATGGCAATATTAATCATAAATTTTAAGCATTTTGAAAAAAAAAAATTGTTAATCAAAATATTTTCTCAGTAATATTATGACATCGCCACTACGGCAATACTGGAGTCACATATTTTTTAAATTAAACATAATTATTTCATCAAGATGGACCGAAAATTAAATAAAAAAGAAATTATTAAATATATTTTGTTATAGCCTGGTAATGTTTTTAATCTGGTTATGTTTTTAAACCGAAAAACAAATCTTTTTAATAAGATGTTTTCGCTTCGAGAACATTTGAAGAATGAACTTACAACTGACTGTGTAAACACTCAAGCTACTTGCAAGACTTTCGGCTTTTTCTTCGACATTTTCGTTGATAATACGTATGCACTACTTGCAAGTAATTACTTGCATGTGTAAAGGCAGGGTAAGTTTCTAAAATGGTTTAGAAAAAAATCATTAACCGACCGCTTGTCAGATTTTGTGTTCGTATTCTCTCTTACTCAATACATTTTGCTTTTACATGGTATGATTTTTCTCATTCTAGATAATGTCGTAATACAATGTATTACCGTGTAAACTAGCATTTAGATGTAAACATTTTTAAGATCTGGTCACACTGTGTATTATAGTCAATTCGCCTTAAGCGACATCAAAAAGTGAATTCGCCTTGAATACGGCGAAAACTACTGTCCAGCTGGCTTAGCGTGCTCACCTCTTTGTTCCATCATGGTGTGTAGCAATGTTTCAATATTAAAAATCGTGTGTCGTTTTTGGTTTCTGTCTTTTTGTTTTCCAGTCTTATTTTGTTCAAAGCAATTGTTGTGTGCCGTGTTTCTGCATTTCGGGGAGAAAAAAAGGGAAAATGGCGACAATTACAAGTAATGAAAATTGGATAAATTTTATAAATAAATTTAAAAGCTTGCCAGAATTATGGGACAAAAAATGTGATAGCTATAAAAATAATACAAAAAAAAAGGCAGCATATGAAAAATTAATAAAAGAATATAAAAACATTGATAAATATGCAACCCTTGAAATAGTAAAAAAAAGAATTAAAAACATGCTATTCACTTATAAACGAGAATTAAAAAAAAAAATTGTAAGTGAAAATAATGGCGCCGAATATAAACCAAATTTATGGTACTTTAGTCATTTTGAATTTTTAAATGAATTCGAAATGCCAGAGAAGGAAATATGCACAGTAAGTTCAGACGTGGAGAACTTTTCAGTGGTGAGTTACATAAATTATGTATGTCGGTTAAATTAAGCTTTAATCAAGAATACTTAAACTGACCACACGATGAACAAATCGGAATAACCTTAAACTTCATTTGCATTTGCACTCTTGATAATTTATTTGTGTACACAACGAAAAAAGTAATAAGACGCTGCCCACACACAAATCACTAGTGTGTGGGCAGCTTAAGTCCCAATTGAAAATGTGGACATTTCTTGCCTGACAGTCGAAGTTTGAATGGTTTGAAGGCGAGATGAAAGAAGTAAACTGTGTCACGCATACAGCGTCGCCCCCATAGCAAAAATCGTCGCATGTCTGGCAAGAAATGTCCACATTGTAAACTGGGTCACACTCTACCTCTACAACCCCTCACCAACAAACTTCGTCTGTCTGCCTTCCACTTGCCACATTGTAAAAGGGGGGAATTTACAACGTTGAAATTGAAAGGCAGACATTTTTCTTATTCTCTTTTGAGCTTGCCTAAACCTTTCACAATCGCGAAATTAATAGACAGAATGTCGACGAAGATAAACATTTAACAGGCAATGATCCTAAACCGACATTGATGTGAGAAAAATGATATGAAGCAACAAGAAGAAAACTGCAAAAAATGTCCAGTACAGATAGTCATGTACATGGCCCAACTAGTAGGTCTGCGCGCAACTACAACAATACAACAATAGAAAAAACAACACGCATTTTGTTTGTGTGAAAAATGATAAAGAAGTCAAGAACAAAAGCAATTGTTTGTGTAAAAAATGGTATAAATGTCAAAAGCAATTGCACGTAAAAAACACAACTCTGCAAAAAATCAGCAGGCATTTCAAGCAGACCTACTAATTGGACCATGGTCATGTACTACAAGTTTTTTATATGGCTCATATCCAATGTTGCCAAGTTAGTTGAACCCAGTGATGTTTTCTTTTAATTTTTCATTACCGTACGGCACTCTAAAAATTACCGTGTTTATACTTTTACATTAGAAATTGGCTTCATAGCACAAAAATCGACGAATGAAGCAAAACAATGCTTAGAGAACTGCAAAATTAGGGCTATAATACATTGGAAGGGCTTGATTACTATTTATATATATTCGATATTAAAAAAAAATTAAGTTAAACACTTTAAATGACGGCACTATTATTATATACATATGTATAATTGATTTATCACTAAAAAAGACGAGGCAACATATGTCGAAACATGGCCAAGTTTCACTAAATGTTGCTATGTGTGTGGTAATGTTTCTGGTTGAAATTCGTGTTTCCTTTTTGGTTTCTCAAATATCAAAACCACAAAAATTGCTTGACAAACGTCAAAATTTAGCATTTGTACAAATACTACGTGTTGTTAATTGGGGTGTTTGCGGCTTGGATATCCATTTCAAGCATGTTTGCAGAAATATTTAAAAATAAAACTTTATAACGGGTCCGCCATCTTACGTTTTTTTCAACTAGTGCTTATTTCGTGAATGGTAACACTTAGCTAATGTCTGATTTTACAGATAATTAGTTGTATCCTTTCGCTGAACGAATATGGTTGTGTATACGCTTGAACAACGCTGGGAAATATGCGTTTTCGCTTCGATAAATGGGCCTTCGATCGACTTACAGAAGATGCCGATTTTGCCAAAAAAAATCATATTTTCAGATGAAGCTCATTTGGATCTTGGCGGGTATGTAAACAAGCAAAATTTACGCATTTGGGGCACAGAAAACCCGCACGCATACATTGAAAAGCCGTTGCACCCATAACGAGTCCCTGTTTGGTGCGGATTTTGGTCCAGAGGCATAATTGGGCAATTTTTCTTGGAAAATGGACAAGGATCGGCCGTTAGAGTCAATGGCGGTCGTTATCGGGCCATTTTGAACGAATTTTTGTTCACAAAAATTGAGGAGGAGGATATTAGCAACATTTGGTTTCAACAGGACGGCGCTACGTGCCATACAGCCGAAGCTGTTTTGCGCCCTGTTTTTTAAGATCGCATTATTATTAGCCGCAGAGCTGATGTCGTTTATCCACCTCGGAGCTGCGATTTGAGACCGTTGGACTATTATTTGTGGGGTGCCGTCAAAGATAAGTGTTACGCCGACAAGCCAGCGATAATTGACGCTTTAAAGGACAATATTCGTGAAGCCATTGGTGAAATACAGCTGCACACAATCGATAATGTGGCCAGCCGAGGCAACCATTTGAATGAAATTATTTTCCATTATTAACCGGAAGGATTGTACTTTCAAATAAAAAAAGAAAATTGAGAAAATATTCAGTAGTTTTTTATAGCATTTTCAAAAAAAAAAAGTTATTTGGCGGACCCTGTAGTTTATGTTTAAAACACGACAAAATACATGCAATGCTCGCTTACGTTGGCTTTAATAAAGTATTATTCAATGCAAATTAAAGAAACTCTCCAAAAAGTCGTATTTGCGATTTTAAACACGACGAAATACAGGGTTTTGTTCTTGTTGTCGTTAACAATGTTAACAAATTCTAAAATCGTTGGCGACATTTATCAAAAACTTAACAAAATTTAAAAAATATATAAAAAAAATAATTTAAAAAATTTAACCAAACAATTTAAAAAGGAATTACCAAAAATACATTGCGTTTCTGTTTATTTGTTAATCATAAGGGCGCTGTTTACGATATTAAACCGGCTCCCGGTGGACATCACGGCCAAACAGATGGCTCTTTGCTCAGCGACATGGCTGCACGCGGCGCTTTACTGGTCAGCCCGTGATTATGGACATGCCGGGATAATCAAATGTACGATTGTACCTGATAGAGTGGACTACTGCACCTCGGTGCCTTTCTTTGGGGGCGGGGTTTGTGACACAAATGACGCACGGCAATGTGATGTCGGGTACTTTCCATGAACCGACCCTAATGGTTTATACTGATGGTTCGAGGAAAGGTGAAAGAGTTGGCGGAGGTTTCTTCATAGAGGAACTGGATGTGAAAGTTTCCTTTCGTCTGCCGGATGGATGTAGTGTCCAGCAGGCGGAGATCTGGGCTATAAGGCGGGCGGCAAACTGGCTGAGGTATCATCGCATATCGGGAGGTATATTTACTGACAGAAAGGCTGCCCTTGCTTCCCTAGCGTAATCTAGGTTACCTGTAGAATGTCGGATGTCTTTGAATGAGATTGCGAAGCATTCAAGGGTAACACTATAATGGATACCGGGGCACTCAGAGTGACCGGGCAATCAGGTAGCAGATGGGCTGGCCAAACCAGGTGGTCGCATGGATGACGTATTCATTGACCAATTCATTGGCCTTCCAATGACTCACTGTAAGTCACTTATCTTATAGAGTTGCGCAGATGCGGTGGACCTGTGAGTCCACTTGCACGGTATCCAGGATCCTATGGCCTAGCCCCGGGTTGCGGGGTATAAGGGAAAAATACCTGGGGGAACCGGTGTTTGCCTGCTTGGAGGATCTATCCACGATAGAATTTAAATCGCTTCTTCTCTTCACTAGGAAGACGAATTCGTTGAACTTTGCAGTGACGCCATCTGAGCAACTGCTCTATAGGATGGGCACTGGCGTTGGGTATCACAAAGGGACCAGTAACGGACCCAAGTGAGCTGTCTCTCGATGGCTGCCCATGAAACCTAATCTAACCTTAATCATAAGGAAGAGTTGATGAAAAATCACCATTCAGAAGCTCGGCATCGAAATTCTGAAATATGATCCTTTTATCCTTGGTGATCTAGCAAATCATTTTTTTCCGGTGTAAAGCACTTTGTGCAAAAACAAAAGAACCCTTATGAAACTCCTTAGGGAGTTTTTAAGAATGCTGAAACTTGGTCACGCATTTAAAGTCCATGAATATATATAATGATGTTATAACCGCTGTACGTCAAATTTTAACTCTTGACCTCACTCATGATCAAACTGACCAGATTCTGAAAATATATAAAGCTTAAAAAATGATATATGTATGTACGTATCTTTTAGTTTTTCTAGGTTTATTCGTTTCAGATTTTAACGGGCAGTTCAAGTTTAATTTGAATTCTGCACTGTACCTTAGTAAAATCGGTTTACAGGTTCAAAGTTTATTACGATGTTTTTTAAATTTTGATATACAGGCCTGTCACAGAAATCAATTCCGATCGAAAGTGATTTCGTTTTGTATGCAGCAAGATACGAAATCACTTCCACTTTCGATCAGAATTGATTTCTGTGACAGACCTGATAATTTCATAGGTATGTTTTTCAGCATGTGGCAAAATAGAGCAACACTCTATGAAATTGGTGGTTTTTATTTGCCGTAACATTTTCTACAAAGTTGCTGAACATACTTAAGATGTAAAGAAGACATCGCACTTATTCAATAATACTGTATTAACTCAAAATTAAAAAATCAGTAGAAGCAAAACAATTTGAATTTACATTAAAGGCTTATGAAAATGAATTTTTAAAACAACCATTTCAATTCCAAAAAGTAAACAAAATAACACGACATTAGCTGCGTTCGTTTACCCAAAAATTTGTACAAATTTGTACTGGATTTTACTGAAATGCGTTCGCATACACATAAATTCTTAAAATGTTCATATAGGTATAACTCACCTACTGGATTTTACTGGAAAAGTAAACGAACGCACATATTTTTACAGCTATGAAGTTAGATATAAATACAACGTGTCAATTTTTTCCAAAAAGTGAAAAATAAAAATTTGAATTAGGTATATTGATGCCATCACTTAAGCTGTGATATATTTATGTTTAAATTAATATGTATTTAAATACCCTGTCGGACTTTGAGTTAACTTAAAACTAACTTATTGTCAATCAGAAATGACTCACAGGTGACTAAAAAGCTAGCTCATTTCCCTTGTTAAACTCTATTTAGTTTTTACACGTAGTGTCATCAGAGCGAGTCAGTACTCACTCACTCTGCATAATTTTCAGCTAACCACAAAAGCTAGCTCATTATGAGTTAGCTTGTAGTGCATAAAGTAAGAGGGCACTATGAGTTAGGTGTAAATTGACTTACTTATAGTTAACTTTTCTATAATTCTATATTTTTATTATATCTTACAATATTTATTACATATAAATTTTTTTGTATTTAACTTAATTATTTTAACAAATAGAATCTGGGAATTTATTTCTCATATTATATAAATTTTCATATTATTTGAATGTGTATTCTAAGTCAAAATACAATCCCCAAAAGCTTTTATACTTTAATAGTCTTATTGAAATATACAAACGAAAATTCTGATAGTGCATAGAAAATATTGAAGGAATAAGACCATTAAAATATTAATTATATTTTATTATTGAGTATTATCTATATACGATAACAATTCACTTTTTGCACTTTGATTTTAATTTTATTTTTTTTATTAAATAACTTTACAAATTTTTCTCTGTTAAATGAAAACAAAAAAATAATTCAACAAAATAAAGTTGCAACTGTATTAATCATGTTTTTTAATTTTTGTTTATTTCTGTATCAGATTTTATTTATTTCTAATGTTAGTTAAAAATGAGTTAGATAAAAGTCAGCCTTATTTTGAGTTAGCTCATAAAAGTCCGACAGAGTATGTATTAAAATTATATTTTATATTTGTATGCTGCTTGGTACATGTAAAACTTTTTAATTTGATTAAATTTCATATTACAATCCCTTGAAAAAGTCGACAAACAATCGACGAAACGTCAGGAACAAAATATTGTAAATAAAAATTTTTTTTATTTAACTTGAAGAAATTTAGGCCCTATTTGCTTGATAAAATAACATTCATAAAAATTTTGAGCTTATACACTATTGTTGAACAAGTGCGACGTAGTTTCATTTACCGATATGCTGCACAAACATGCCAAAATGGTGAAACTTAATTCCCCTATAGTAAAATTCCGATGTGATTTTTTTAAAACTCCGAAACCTGTTAACTGTTTAGGTCTCTATCAGAGTCCACTGTGAGAACACCGTTATTTTGGGAAAAAAGTTCGAAATTGTTGTGCAGTGTTAGTTTTTCGGAGACAATTGATGAATTTGTTGAAATTAAAAATTACAGTTATTTTTATGCCTAAAGCGACATTTTCAACGTTTATCTGTTCTGTTAGTTTTAATGATTTGAAAGATGTTTTTGTATTTGACAAAAATCTTTTAATAAGTGTCTTTATTTTGGAAGTGTCGAACACACAATCTTAAGTTCCATAAAAACAGAATGCGTGCCATTAAACTGCACGATACAAATTTTAATTACTGCAGTTTTATAAAAAAAATTTCACAAAAACGCCTTTTCGATCCAATTTTTTTGTTATTTTCATATAAATCATTTAAGAATAGACGAAAAATAATAAATTTTTATTGTTTTTACTAGGTATAAGTTAAGCCTTTAATGATATACATATTCAATTCTTCTCTGAAATATGTACTATTTAATTTACTTTATTTTTTTTTCAGGACACTTGCAACTCAGACGGCTTTGAAGTATTTGAAGAAGTTGTATGTCATGACTACATTCCGGAAGAAAAATCTATCAAGCGACCAAAAAGAGAAGAACTACATATAAAAGGAACCCCTGAACATGAAGTTAACACAAGCAGCCTAGAAAAGAAAATACGACAAAACAGGGTAAACATTCGTACTTTTGACTACTTTTTGTAAACACGTTTATGTTTTCAAAATTATTTTGCTTAAAACTGAAACCTATCCTTTACGATAAAGGCACAGCAACCAAATAAAGGACATTTATGTGCCAAAACACGGCAAAAATTCCCAAAAAAAAAATCTTACTCGCAGAAAAGTTAACAAAGAATTAACTTTTAAGAGCGAAACATAAAAGCTATATTCGTCTGCGTCAAATCTGTGCTACCTTCCATCGAGAGTTTTTATGGGATATTTAAACTATACGGCGATCTTTTTAAAAACTCACATCACAGTGTTATTAGATACATTATATGCGACCATCAGAAAGTTTTGTGATTTTATTTCTAGTCATATGTATACAACTTAATTTGAATCATTTAAAATGAGTTTGTGCCACATTAAACAACAGGCGGTGCATAAATATTCTTCATCACTTTCCCAAAACAAAAAACAGTCGATTTTTAAAAAATTTTGTAGATAGTTTAAATTTTTACCGATTTTCACAAGGAGTTTCTGTCATAAAATAAGGTTGTATTTTATTTTTAAGCAAAGTGCGTCCCAGTTTTTTTTTTTTTTTTTTTATTAAAAATAAGCTTTAAAAAAGTGTTCCTTAAATTTTTGAATACAACTATGCCCCCTTTCGAACGCACTACATAATACGATTTGTTTTCCGAACCGAATGTCTTTTCGATCCGAATCGAATTACATAATAATCCTCCCTTTGGATAGAGGTCTACTAGGCCTTAACATAATCCATTAATAATTTATTCAATTCTTATCTGAAATAATAATTTATTTACTTTATTTTTTCAGAATTCAAGAGGAGTTGAAGAATTTGAAGATGTTGAAGATGTTGAATATCATGACTACATTTCAAATGAAAAATCACACAAGCGACCAAAACGAGTAGAACCAAGGTTAAAAGAAACTTCTGAACATGAAGTTAGCACAAACGCAAACAGCGTAGAAAATGAGTTTACGGCATTTGGCACAAGTGTTTCATTTCAACTGCAAAAATTGCCCGAAGAGGATGCATACCAGTTAATGGCAGAAATTCAGAATTTAATAACTCAACGAAAATTTCAAAATTTACGTAGCCAAAGATCTCTTTCAGTGTATTCAAATGAAAGTTTGTAAGATCGCAAAACTTAACTGATTGCACTGTGTACAAAAAGCTCTTTTAAAAATTTTAATGATAATCAGGTGTGTTCTAGAATCCGAATCCACTCGAAAGTGAATTACTTCAGTGTTTTTGGTTTTCTGCATTTCATATCCACATGTTTTTATTCGTTTTAATAAGAGTAGTAAGGGGTTGCTGAAAGTAAAAAAAAAATATAAACCAAAAACAAAATTTTGGTTTATATTTTCACACAAATATTAATATGTACAACAATTTTTTAACTTATCCAAAAATTTCAAGTTGTTTTTATTACGTATCACTTGTAGTTTTAAATAATAAAGATAAAACAAAAGCTCCTGGTATTTTTATGCAAAATTTTATTTTTTAGGAATAATTTTTGTTACAATCAAGAAAACAAAACATAATTTTTTTGAACAGATTTTTTTTCTAACAAAAATTCGAATACAAAAAAACATGCGGATCTGAGAACTCCAATTTATGAATTATGCGGGTTCAAAAAATTTTGCGTTTTTAATTCGAGTCGAAAGCTAAAACACACCTGAATATATAAATTGTTCATAGAAACAATTAACAATTGGAATTTATAATTATTTTTTTCCTATTTTTTTATACTTACTTTATAAGTACATACATACATATGTATCTATCTAAGTTTAAATAGTTACTTTTTTACTAAAGCCTATCAGGTATGTTCTGAAAATCGCAAGATTTCAAACCACTTGGGGTTTAAAATTACAATTGTGATTTAAGGGTGTTTTTAAAACTACAAAAGTTTTAACTTGGTTTAAAATGGTGGACAAAAATAAACAATTAATTTTAAAACGACGGCCGCTTAGTTGACCGGTTTAAACTCACAATTAGGAATAAAGTTTTTAGTCCAGGGGCCTATTTCTGGCAGTCGTTATCGAGTACTTTCTCGATTCAAAAGCAATTTTATTTCTAATTCTTTGAGTCGATACTGAACGAATCGAAATTATTTTTTCAGTATTGTGAAACTCAAATTAATGCTTTACAACACTGAAAAAATAATTTCGATTCGTTCAGTATTTACTGAAATAATTAGATATTAAATTTCTTTCGAATCGAGAAGGAACTCGATCACGACTGCCAGAATCACCTTGTGATTTAAAATCACTTTCACAAAAATTTATTTTCAGAACATGCCTGTACGTTCACACCTATTAAATATTGGACGTCCTATACATAACCACTGGTTTATTAAAAAAAAGGATCAAACCTCATTCCACAGTTTCAAAATTACATTATTAAATTATCTTCTTTTTAATAAAGTTAAAAAAAATAATAATAAAGCTAAAGTTTGATCAATTAACTGTACCTCAATTCTGTAACTTTTTTATTTTAACTACCGATATCGTTAACGAGAAACCCGGCTACTTTAACGAATTTGTTAGTTTAAAGAATCCAAAAAAAAATTAAAAAATAAAGCTTAAGTCTGATCAGTTCACAACTGGTCACGCTTTTTGAATTTTTTCGTTAATCATTTGTTAGGTCTGAACATACCTTAAGAATTTTTCTTTAATTTTTTTGATAAGATTTTATTCATTTTAATATTTACTGATTTTCATTACAACTTTTTTAGATTTACATAAAAATTTATTTACTTTGAAACCTTTGTTAGTTACCTAATTTCAATTAGACTTGGCGTTGCCAATTACATTTTGTAATTTTGTAATAAATAACAGGTCCAATTACAAATGACTTGTAATTGGTGATTGCCAATTACAAATTACGTCTATCTGATGTTTGCCAACCACCAATTACATGTAATTGGTAAAGTGGGTTAGGGAGTTAATAATAAAAAAAATGTATGTAGTATTAAAAATGGGCCAAATTGATGAAACATGGCGTTAATATTTTGATATACATAAAGCTATAAAATATGTTTAGTATATATTATCTATAATTGTTTTAAAATAAAAATGTAACTACCATTTATTAAATTAAAATTAGTTTTTTTATTACTTTATCAATTACGTGTAATTGATAATTGACAATTAAATTGAGAGCCATTTTCAAAATCTAGTTGGATTTTTAATTGGCAAAATTCAATTGCATTTAATTAGTTTTTGCCAATTACAATTTAGCGTTTGTGGGTTTTATTAAACAAGAAAGTAATCACTAGTATTCGTAACACAACGTTGTCGCTCTTGCTTAGGTAAGGCATATCAGCGTTAAAGCTAAGCGAAAGAAAACGTTTTCTCTTTCGCTTTTGTTAAGTTACGGCAGTTAAAACTTCCAAGATTAAAAAACGAACTTGTCAGAAAATGTAATGCTTTATTATTCTTGACATGAACAAAATAAGTCTGGAGTTAGAAAATGCAGTTGATTCAATTTAGCATGATGGCCTTGTCTTTTAACTTAATACCTTCAACTATCCAACGTACCTGCAAAATATATTAAAAAAAGCTTTTTATAAGGCACATGTGATTTGAAAACGGGAAGTTAGCATTATTTTAGGTGATTTTTGTGCTTAAAATATCACTTACAGCAGACTCATCAAAATATAAATTTCGTTAAAAAAAAGTTGATATTCATTAGTTTTTAGATTCTACGAATTTGGCGTTTAAAATCAATTTTTAATTTGAAAACGAATAAGGTAAAATCTACAAACATACATATGTATATTAATTTACAAATTATAAAACGATGAAAAAGCTTCTTAATTAGTTACTTAAAGTTTTTGGCGCTTTACTTTAAAAAACAATTTTTTGAACCTTTTTTGCGCTCTTAGTTCTTATATTATTACGGATGCATTCCACTAGGGAATGGTAAATGGATTCCAAAATCAATTTTCGATTTTTCGATCGACTTTTTTTATTTCGGTTTTTGAAATCGATTAATCAAACCTTAAAATCGTTTAAGATTAATTTGCAAACTTATACCTTATATCACAAACGGGGATACACCAAAATTTTTTTGGTAAAGTACTAGAGAAATTTAACTGAGATTTTTACAGTGGGTAGATATGACAACTACATACATATATACATTTTTTATGGCCTTTAGAAGAACAAGTGCATGTACATTTCACATATTAAAATTTTATTTTTGTGTAGTCAATCAGGTCTGTCACATAAATTAATGCCGATCGAAAGTGGAAGTGATATTGTATCTTGCTTCACATAAAACGAAATCACTTTTGATTGGAATTGATTTCTGTGACAAGCCTGAATGTATGGATAGTACATATTTCAATGGATTATGACAATAGTTCTTGATCGGTGGCGACTGTTTATTTGCTAACTTACTATTAAGTTAGTTTTAGAAAACAAACATTTGCATGTCATTGATGTCAGAAAGATTCAGAGATATTCAGAGATATTTCCTTGTAATTTCGTATTTGATAGAATAAATTACATAAATTTTTGTTTGTTCACTCTTCTTATAACTAGATTTAAATTTCGCTCACACACTGGTCTGTTTGATTATTAGCGTATTTCCACAGGAATGACATGGCTTAATTCACCTGTTGTGTGTCTATAATATGTTGATTTTCACGTAGTTGACTTTCAGTGTTTGGTTCGGTACGATAAGTTTTAGACTGTTTTGTTCACTTTCCATTGACGACTTTAATTTCTGCAGAACAAGAGCCCTTTTATTAAAGTTGGAAGTTTACCAATGGTACTAATAGATAAATACGTAAAACTACAACTTAAGACTTAAAAAACTGCATAAGCATACATACCTACAGACGTATGTACGGACAACAAAATAAGTTTTATCTATTTAATTAAGATTAAAATTGAAAATTGCCAACATTTTGATAAAAATAAAAAAATCGATTTTAAAGGCCCAATAATCGATTTCAGTATAAAATGGCATACGTAAATTCGATTTAAAAAAATCGATTTTTTTACCACAAAATCGATTTTCGATTGGAAACGAAATCGATTTACCATTCCCTACATTCCACATAGGAAACAAACAAATACAAATGATCGAGTACTGTTCAACTTTTCAACCATTAAACTTATAAAGAATACATACATAAGTAAATTAATAAATACTCATAGTAAATAGTAAGAATATATACATACACACACACATTGTAAGTACATACATACATAATTAAATTATCTAAAAAATGGAATTACAATTCGGCGCAAATCGATATACATAGTTTAATTTTTAAAAAAATTAAACCCATTCTGTTGCCCTACAATTACAAAATCGTTCGCATTCGCTCTTACCCTGCGTCCACACGATCAAGTTGTTCTTGGCACAAATTATACAAGACAAATACAAGAAACACTGTTGAAAACCGAATAAACTACATCCATTTTGTAAATAATTGAGATGAATATGTCGTTCGATTTCAATTCCACTTCATTTCGATTTGTAGAACATGCCCGTTATTTGTTGTAAAAAATGAATTATCATTAGTATTGTGGTTATTTTGTTGAACTGTTCTATGGTTTTTAATCCAAATTCTGACATTTTAATTAGGCTTAAGCTCATCAAATTAAATTTTCATTAAATTATTTTTATGAAGAAAGGAATTTTATAACATGAAATTAATTAAAATTTTTATTGATAAAGTTTCATTTTTGACTGACTTGAGGCTCGAACCCGGGCGTTTTTTACGGAAAGGTTACACTTACATGTTTCGATTGCAACCACTCAATCTCTTCAGTGGGGTTTGCCGTTTAACACTCGCAGCCATCGACGACTGCTGGCAGTCAATAGTCAAACATCAATCTTTAAACCAAATTGTATTTAACCTTCCTTCTTCCTTACTTCTGTTTTTTCGCACCTTTTGTCAAGAATTCTTCTTGAAGTCCAAAGTATATTTGTTTGTCTTTCTTTTTTCTTGTTGACCTTTTTCAGCACAACTTGAAGGACAAATGTAAACATAGAGCTCGTGCCTTAGCTTTAACGATTATTAGTATTGTGGTTATTTTGTTGAACTGTTCTATGGTTTTTAATCCATTTAAATAAAAATTTTAATTAATTTCACGTTGTAAAATTCCTTTCTTCTTAAAATAATTTAATGAAAATTAAATTTGATGTACTTAAGCCTAATTAAAATATCAAAATTTGGATTAAAAATGAATTATCTTAACATTTGAATGGAAAAAATAATAAATTGATTTGTTTTTATTTTTGCTCAAGATAAATATTTTCATAATATTCAACATTTTTTTTATTTTTTCGAATTTATTCTATGAGCTAAATTTCATGTTTAATTTTTATTTTTTTTTTATTTTTAATAAAATAATGTTAATTTACATCATGAAATATTAAACGTTTGAATTATAATCTCATGAAACATTAGGGTCAGTATTAGTTAGATCATTCACGGGCTATCTTAATTATAGACTTATGTTAGATAGCAAGGTATGGGAGGGTAAAGAATACAAGGGAGGAACCGACACCTAAACCTCTTTGACTATGTTGTTTTTTTATTTGTTTTGTTTTGTTTAATTTTAAATTCTTTTAATTTTGTGGTCGAATTTGCAAATAGCTACCTATTATTAAATAATTGTGTAATAGACCTTAGTCTTTCTTAAAAGGGATAAGATCAACCCCAATTTCCATGAGCACAGCCGGTATCAAAGGTAGCATTGTCCCTTGCGAGATAGAGCCAACAGGGTTCGGTTCGTTACATAAAAAAAATTTTGAATATAATATAAAGTAACCTTCGGAAGGAAATAATTCCCAGTTTCTATTTTCATAATATGTATATTATATTATTTTGTTTGAACAGCTATGATATCGAGCCCTTATAGCAAAAATTATGTAACCAACAAAAATGAAATTTTTCAGAAGGTTTTTTTTTTGAATCTTTGCTTCAAGTACCTATAGGTTTTCGTTTGAAATTGCTTTTGCTCTTATTTCGTAACGATACTTCCCAGAGATGAGATTTTTAGAGATAATGCAAATGATCAAAAATGGTCGATTTTCATCCAAAACAAAAATCTAAAATGTTGTTGGTTACATAATTTTCGCTATTAGTGCTTGATACCTATATAAAGAAGTTAAAAATAAGCTCATTTTATTTACATTACCCAAAGGGAAGTCTGAAAAATCATACATATCGCACCCGTTCAACAATACTGTATTAACTCAAAATTTAAAAATTTTCAGTAGAAGCAAAACAATTTTCAATTTAACATTACAGGCATATGAAAAAGAATTTTTAAAGCAGCCGTTTCATTACAAAAAAGTGGACAAAATTGCACAATATTTTTACAGTGGGTAGATATGAATATTACGTATCCATTTTTTCCAAAAAGTGAAAAAATAAAAATTTTGAGTTAATACAGTATTGTTGAACGAGTACGATATGTAGTTTGACAAAAAGAAAATACATACTTCGTCCCAATTTATAGTTTTTGGGTTTATTTAAAATTTTAATTTTTCAGAACTTTCAAACTATGTATGTGCACTAGCGCAAAAACGCTATTTTTGGAACTTGTGTACCCGTTTTATTCCCTTCGCCAACAAGGCAAAATTGCATTAACAAAAATCGCACAAACGTGCTCTTATTTCATTTGCCTTGGTTTGTTTTGCATTTGATCAAGTGGCATCACTGTCATCAATATTATTATTGAAAATAATTTTGTATTTGTGTTAAATATTTCATAAATACTTCGATAAGATAAAAAGGTGGAAAATGCTAACAATTAACAAATTTTCTTCATTGTTGTGCCGAATCAATGAATAAGGTGTTTCCTACCATAATAATTGATATAGCTACAGCAGAAAAAGAATTCTTTGTTTGTTGGATTTTACCTACAATATAAAACATTCAATAAAGAAATAAAAAAAACAAAAATGGATAAGGAATACCAATTACACATAAGTATAACCAAAGCTTTAAGCCCCTCAGAAGCTCCACTAAAAGTAAAACACGCCCGATCAGTCATCATAGCAACACATCGATCTAAGAGCGCCAAGACTTTTTGGTCAGTAATTACACGGCAGCCCATAATGGAGCATAGGTTTACGGCTTGGAAATTTTGTAATTTACTACATAAGGTGTTGCGCGAAGGCCATGAAAGTGCGGTGAAACAATCACAGACTCATAAGACGTTGATTTTAGAGGTGGGCAAAATGTGGGGTCATCTGCAGGATGGTGTTGGTAAGTGTATTGAGGTGTACACAAGACTTCTGGTAAATAAATTAGAGTTTCATCAGAAAAATGCTAACATTCCCGGTTCTCTGGCACTCGATTTTAATGATTTTGCTCGAACAGTTGGCGATGATTTAAATCTTTATTTTCAGTTGTGTGTGGAAGTTTTTGATTATATAGAACACATTTTGCAAGTTCAGGCCCAAATTTTTTTGGCTATTAACAATTATCGTTTGTCATCAATGACACCGCAGGGACAGTGTCGTTTAGCTCCCTTGATTACCCTTATACAGGATTCTAATCCTCTGTACGATATATGCGTTCGTATAATGTTTCGTTTGCATGATGGGTTACCACATGATGTTCTTATTGGTCATCGTAATCGTTTTACCGATATTTTTAAAAAGTTAAAAGCCTTTTATGAAAGTGTTCGCCCACTGCAGTACTTTTCCGATGTTATACAATTACCACATTTGCCAGAGAAAGCTCCAAACTTCTCTTCGGAACTTGATTTGGGTAACTACACAGCACCAGTAATGGTTTTACAACAGGAACCGGAACCAGAACCCACTTTTGAAAATTTAGTAGCTTTAGAAAATGCTGCTGACAATAATACTCAAACCGAAAATGTTTTAGGAGAAAAAGATGTCATTATCAGACAGTTAACAGATAAGTTGTCAGAAAAACAGATGGCCTTGGAACATTATTCCAATTTGGCTCATCAAATTAATAACTATCAATTGAAAAATGAATCTCTAGAACGCGACATAGCCAAAACAAAAGAAATGCTGCAAAATACTTTACTTGCTAGGGAAAGCTTGGAACAAAAGTTAAATGAATTGTCTGATTCAACCGAACAAAAGTTAAGCAAAATGTGCTCTCTACAAGAAGAAGTAAAACAAAGTGAAGAAAAAGGAAAACAAGTTGAAGAAAAATTCGATAAAATTAAAACCATGTATTCGAAGTTACGCGAAGAGCATATAGGACTTTTACGCATGCGCAATGAAGATTCCAAACAGTTGTCTATCGAGAAAATAGAAATTCAACAGCTGAAAGAAGAAATAGAAAAACTTAAAGAAAAATTAGATATATCAGAAAAAACAGAAGAACTTAATTCAAGTTTGAAAATAAAATCTTTAGAATATGAAGAGGCTTTGGCCAATAAAGATAACTACATTGAAATTTTAAATAGTGAAATGGCCAAGCTTAAAGAACATTTTCAAAAAATTCAAAGAGATTATAACATTTTGTTGCAGCAATTTGAGGAACAAAAAATGCAATTAGATACAGATAACCATCAGTTGTTTATAGAAAAACGGGATAAACAACAATTAGAATTGGAAATCCAAGAACTTAGCAGAAAGCTGGAACATCAAGTTTCCAAAACAGAAGAAGTTGATATTTCCCTAAAAGCGAAAAGTCTGGAATGTCAAGAAGTTATATCCAACAAAGATTTGGAAATAATACAGATAAATACTGAACTAACACAACATAAAAAACAACTTTTGCAAAACCAAGAAGAACATTCCAAATTAATAAAACAATATGAAGAACAATTAAAAATTCAACACGCCGAAAGCGAAATTTATAAAGAAAATACCAAAAAAGAATTCGAAGAAAAACAACTACAAATTGCAGAACTTTTAAGTAATCAAGTAAATAATAAAGCTGCTCTCCATGATTTAGAACAAAAATTAAATAGTATTACCACAGAGAAGCAAAACGTGGCTTTTGAGCTACAAACTGTTAAAGAACTATCTGAACAATTGAACAAATCCAAAACTGAAGCTCATTTAGCCACAGATACCATATTAGCTGCCGTCTTTTCAGCTATCAAACATACCCTTAACACAGACTTTACCTACAAAGTATTCGAAGCCAACGTGGTGCTACAGCAAGCTAAAGCAAATATTGATACAATAAGCGTACATTTGACAAGCATATTAGAAGATTATAAATTGCATGTCAGAAATAATGCCAAGCTGACAGGAGACTTTGTAAAATCTAGCATAGTATTATTATCCAATTTAAGAACCCTACACGAGTACATAACTCTTGTAGTTGAAAATACCACTGATATGGAAAAGGCCCAAGTTTTACGTTCTCTAAACACTGGATTACGTGATTCCTTTATTACTATTTACGAAATGCTAGTTGATAACAGTAAAGATATCAGTAAGTTGGAAAAACAATGTCAAGAAATAATAACCGGTAAATTAACAGAATTAAGGAACTTATTGTTGCTAATGAGTAACTCTTTTACTGAAAATCTAAATATTGGCGACTTGTTACAACAAGAGTTAAAAGAAATGGACAATATGATTGAAGAGGCAGCTCAGAAAATGCTGGAAATTCAGCAGAATTCTAAAACAAAGGACGAAGGCCTTAAACTAGAAGTAAACGAAAAAATTCTCGAATCTTGTACTAATCTAATGCAGTGTATTATAAATCTTATTAAAAAGTCACGGGATTTGCAAAATGAGATTGTGGTACGCGGAAAAGGTACCTTTACCGAAAAGGAATTCTACAAACGCAATAGCCAATGGACTGAGGGCTTGATCTCAGCCTCAAAAAGTGTGGCAAAAGGGGCCAATTATCTAGTAGATGCTGCCAACAAAGCCATTGTCTTGGAATCAAATGAATGTTTTGAAATTATTGTTGCTGCTCAAGAAATTGCCGCAAGTACAGCCCAACTAGTTATAGCTAGCAAGGTTAAAGCCAGTAAAGATAGTCAAAAACTAATGGATTTAACAAAAGCTTCACGGGATGTCTCCCTGGCTACTGGTTCAGTTGTTGCCACCGTAAAAGATGGTTGTAATAAGTTGGAATATAAAAACGAAATTGATATGACAAAACTCACGACTTCCCAAAAAAAAGCCATGGAAATGGAAATGCACATTAAGGTTCTACAATTGGAACAAGCACTCGATAACGAACGACGAAATCTTATGTCATTCCGCAAAAAATTTTACCAAAGCGAAGATGATTAGTTACTGTTTTTTTATAATTTTAATAAATTTAAAAAATGTATTTTTTCTGTTTAGCCAAATAGTTTGTACATATAAAACGATATTTATACGTTTCTAATTAATTAAAACTAACTTATATTAAAAGGTATAAAATTAAAAATTTAATTTTTGCAAATATGTTATATTTAAAAAAAGTACATTCTTTTATACTTCATCGTTAGCTAAAATGCAAAAAGGCTTAACTAACAAAAATATTTTACAGGAAAAGCAAACAAATTTAAAAACGAAAACTTTAAAAATGTTAGAAAAACATGCATCAAAGAAAACAATTTCATTATATTTTGTTAGAAAAAAATGTGTAATAACGTCGTTTTGTATTTATCAAACAAACACAATATTAGTTACGTCCCTTTGTTTTTTGTTAATAAAAGCGTAATTTTTGATCGCAGAAATTTTGTTAAAACATGTAGTTTAATGGCATTTATAATAATCAATTAAAAACTCGATTGTGAATCTTTTGTTAGTTACGCCTTTTTGCATTTTGCTAACGACATATATTTTTTTAAACATTTTTGATGTTGTAATTCGTATATTTGTGTTGTTTTGTTTGTTTTATTATTTCTAATTTACAAAAACGGATTCCAGTTTTTATTTTTTTATATACAATTTTAATTATACATACTAATAAAATGATTGTTAATTATTAAACACAAACATATGTCTTCAATTTAATAATTAGATATATCTGAGGGAGAAAAAAGAGTGCTTAAGTTGATTGAAGCTAAATCTGAGTTAATGGAGCCATTGAAATCTTCACGTTCAAAAGTAAACATGGGCAAAGTTTCAATTATTTTGTAAGATTTTTAGTTAATTTTTCAATGTGGATTAAAACTTCAAGTTTATTTCTTATCTATATTACATATTAGGAATATTTAGGAATTAAAATTAAAAAAACTATAAAATTAAAATATATATGTATTAGAATAGGAGTAAATTTTTTCAACAATTACATTTATTAAATGTCATTTAAAGTTAAAAATCGTTCTACTACAAAACTTATTATTTTTGAAGATTGATAAAATAATAGCTAAACAAGTAATAAAGAATTCAAACCTTATAGCTCATTCTGTGCCACCCTGTAGTACATTTTTCGTTTGAATAACATTTTAATCTGATTTTTGATGAAATAGCTAAGTGTAAATTGCAACTGGCTCTTTATTATTCTCTACATTCAGTGTGATATTGTTACGTGTAAAATAATTTGTTTTATTGTCTGCTATATTTTATCTAAAGGTGAATTAATGGAATGAATATGTTAATATAATTAGAATAAAGAAAGTAAATTGTGCTATGCATTTCTTAGTATTAGTATTAAATTCAATTGGAACTTTCAATTTCTTCTATTTATAAATCACATTCAAGGCGAATTTACACCAGGTGACCTTATCTTGCTACATACGTAAGTAACAGCTGATTACTAACCTTGTGTCAAAATGATATACCGTTCATGTGGTTCTGGGGAATAACTACTAAATTTTATAATTTTCGCTTAAAATTATGAATTTTTTTTTTCCAATATGATAGATCCACAGATCCAAAGTTAGACAAGCCTTACAGACTTATATTTCCAGGGTCAACGTCCAAAAAGCTATAGCAAGATCCATGTCAAAATGTTAAAAGAGAGTTGATTGATGAAAAATAAGAAATGTGTTAAGTGTTGACTGATGAAAAATTTTGATTGATGAAAATGTTGATAGGTGAAAAATCATGTGTATATGTTAATAAATTCCGATTGCAGATAAACAGTGAATAAAACTCAGATAGTCAAAAATGTTCAATGATTCAAAAAAGTTATAAATAAAAAGTCTAGAGTTGAAAACTCGACTTCCTAATGAATAGACCCAAATCCTTATAAAGTTTAAAATTCTCCGTATGCAAGATATCTTTCAAGTTGTCAAATTCTTTAAAAAAGGCGAATTTTACCCGATTGCATTTATAACGAGGGTATTTGAAGATAACATGATCATAAGTCTCAGAGACCCAACACATACATATGTAGTGCAATCAGCAGAAGAACATATATTTATCATATTCAAATATATTTTATTATCGGAATGACCAGCAAAAAGTCTGTTTATGGTTTTCACATCTTCAGCACCAAGTAAACTTTTCTTATAAAAAACCTTTGTAGAAAACCGAGCCTTTATTTCATGAAACCATTTTCCCTTTTCAGCAAAAATTTGCTCAAATTATTCTCTTTGTTCATTGTACAAAACATCTTTTACATTACGTATTGCCTCGACTGGACTTAATTTTGCCACAAAGATAGCACCAATGTCACAGGCAGCTTTTGCCATCTCATCAACAGTTTCATTAAAGCTAACTCCAACATGGCTCGGTGTCCATAACACCTCCACAGACTCCAAAGACGAATTTGCAATTTGATTATGAATTTCAGCAAAGTACAAATATTCTGTACCTTTTGCTTGAAGAAGTTGACAAACACCCAAACTATCCGTAAAAATAGCAACATATCTCCTTCCATCCTCCACAGCAATTTTAACAGCATGATATAGGGCAACAATTTCAGCAAACAGAGATGATGCATTAAAATTGATTTTAATGTAAATTTGTTCATTGTTGGTTACATTATAAACTCCACATCCAGCAGCATTGCTGCAGACAGATGCATCAGTTGCAAATATCGTAAAATTCTTCCTTTGATAATACTTAATTTTTTCTAAGTAATGCTGGATCATAACAATGTTAGAAACATTTTCTTTTTTATCAGGTAATTTATTTTTCCTAATTGACAACTTTGAGTGCTTCACAAAGTTGTTGGAAAAAGACGTACTCTTCAACTGATTCTCAAATTTTTTTGCAATGATTCCATAACTAGATTTATTTCCACAAGCATTTATAATAGGTAAGGTTAAGAAGGGTTATGTGCCCCATGGCATATTTCCACTAGAGAAAAGTTAAGAAAAGAAGTATGAGGTGGATAGAATAAAGAAAGTTAGAAAGTTAGTAGGTACCACATAGAACTATACCCTCTCTACCGTCCCCTCAACAGAAAGAACCGCAATATTTCCCTGACAAACCCCAGTAGATCAGCCGGGCTACATCCAGCGATGCAACCCAGTTCGTCGTAAAATCTATCTCCTAGCCACTTCTGTCTGAGACCCTGTATCCTAAAACAATGGCACAATACATGCTCGATTGTCTCCAGCTCCTCAGAATCATCGCACAACCTGCAGAAGTCCGGTATCGTGTTGTCCCATTTGCCCGTAAAAGCCCTAACAGGACAATGACCCGTCAAGAACCCTATAAGCTTTCTAAGACTTCCCCTGTCCATTCCCAGTAGAACCCTGTTTTCCCCCGCGTCTAATCTGGGCCATAGTGCCCTAAGCACTCTGCAATCCGTTCTGTTCCCCCAGGACCGGTTAACATCCTCACGGGATTTATCCCGTATCACCCCCCCTGTTCCCCTGCCATTACATATACCACATGCACAGGCGTTGAAGGAGATAGACCCAAGCATCGCCTTAACGATGCATTTTGATAAGACTTAAGACGATTACTGATGTATTTTGGACCATTGCCAAATGTTGTTATTGCATATTGAATTTTAGATCTTAAACAAGCTTTATAGATATTTAAGGCAACATGAGGATGAAGACGCGTCTTTATTGGAGTAAGCATCTTAAGTAAGTTGGTATTTTTTACAGATTCTTTTAACATGCAATCACAATGATCCCGTACTGCTGGACTGTTAGATATAGTTCTACCAAGAATCTTAATATTATTAACTTGATCAGCACACATCTCATTAATCTTAAGTGTTACTTGCCTTCTTCCTCCCTGCGCAACATACATACATACTTTTGGCTTTATTTTTTCCTGTAAATTAGAGACTGCACAGTCAAAATATTCATGCCATGATAAAATAATAAAATCATCCGCAAATTGATAAATCCTTGTGTTATGATCCTCTATTTCATGTAGACTGCTGGTATAAAGGTTAAACAAGACAGGTGACGGACAGCTGCCAGGTGGGATGCCATTTTTAATTTCAATTTGTTCGTTTCCAATTTTTAAAATTCGCCTTGAAAAAACGTTAGTTATCCAGTTAACAATATTAATTTCAATACCATTAGCCTTCAAATCCGCATTTAACATACTTTTATCAACACAATTATAAGCATAATTTAAGTCCAAAACAAACCTAATAACCTTGAAACGTTCCTGTTTAAGCCAGGATATTGAGAAAATCAAATCATTAATACACATGGCAGCAGATCTGTTCTTCCTATATGCAAATGATCGCGCAGGAAGAATATTATTACTTTCAATGCAATCACATAATCTTGCTTTAATCATCAGATTTAAACATTTTAAGAACACCGTTAATAATGAAATTGGTCTGTAGTTTTTAAAGTCAGATAAATTCTTACCACTTTTAGGTATAGGAAAAATTTTTATAATACGCCAACACTCTGGTACATTGCAATTTAAAAAACATTCATTCAGGGCTTCTAATAATTTTGACTTTGCATCAGGATGAAGCGCTTTAATCATCTCATATGACACTTTATCATAGCCTCCAGCAGATTTTTTGTTATTTTTAGCAAGTATGTCATTATTTCTGACACTGAAAATTTCATACAAGATGTAGCATCAATAATAAAATTAAACCTCAGCTGCAAACTATTTTCTACAACTTGAGATTTTAGAAATTGAAGATAACATAAATTGTTGTCCGAATCCCATTGATTATCAAAAGCCTGTGAACGATTTTTAACATTTTTAATGAATTTCCAAGCCAAAGTTGTAGTTGGAGCTTTATTTAACTCATCAATTTTACATTTATAACAATTCCTTTTGGCTAAACGAACTTGCTTTCGCCATGTTCTTTTTGCCTCAAGCAATGGCTCATATCTCATAGGACTAGGATGTGTAAATGAACTTTTGGTAGCAGCATTCAGACGTCTATAAACAGCTCCTAAATCTCCATGCCACCAGGATTTTGGTTTAAACCATTTACTTGTATTGAAGGTTGCACCCTCAATTTCCCCATGGAATACAGCATTTATGCTACCAATATTAGGCTCCAATTTTACATTTGATATTGATGATAAAAGCTTACATTGAATTACAATAGGTTAATGATGACTACCACCAAGACTTACGGCAACTGTTTTCCACAAAAAATCAAAAGAGGCATTAGTGAAAGTTAAATCCAAAACTGAACCACAATGATCTGTGTTCCGCCTAAAAGTAATTGACCCGTTATTAAGGCTGCGACAACTCGACATAGCAATCTTCTGCTCCATCACTTTGCATTTCCACCAGGATCACCCCATATGCTACATTTAGCATTAAAATCGCCACAAATTATTACATTATTATATAACTCCAAAATCAATTACATATGTAGATCAGATATCTGATTACAAAAATCACTGTCAGATATGTATATCTGGTTTAAAATAAGTAGAATAAATTACAAAATTTTCCTTTAAATTAGTCGTCTTCGCCAGCACTACTTCAGATGATAAGCTATGATTAATCTTTTTTATTCTAATAGGCAACGTTGAGTAAACGGAAATTATAGTTGCGGGAGCTACAGATAATTCACATCATAATTAAATTAGCCGTAATTGAATATTCAACAAAAGTGGTGACATTTTCTTGAGTTCATCACTCATACATATATACATACATTTTCCTTAACATTTTTGCGATGGTAATAAAAAAATTTATTGTTCTTCGTGGTGTATTTAATGAATCCCATTAGCATAGTGTAACAATATGTACATATGAGGCTTGACCCAATGTGTAAATCGTACAATATAATCGGCCATGTTCTAGAAATCGAAATCACGTGAAATTGAAATCGAACAAATTTTGAAAACTTTTCCGTGTTCAAGGTTCGTAAAAATATTTATTTTTAAATACGTCATAGTTTTAGGACCACTTTCCTCTACCTAAAGAACTTTTGAAATCAGGAAAAGCTATGTTCATTTTTACAAAAATTCAATTAAAAATCTTCATCGATTTCACTTTCACGTGGTTTCGATTTCCAGAACATGGCCGAATGAATTAAAAAGATTTCGAACTCAAAAGCCTATTTTTATACCGAATTAACTTTAAATAATATGTATGTATGTATGTATTTAAAATACAAAGCAATAATAAATAAATGGAATTGTGCTCGTTTGTATCTCATAAAAATATTGGCTATCTGTCCATGTTAACATTGTGCGCAAAACGGTGACGTATAAAGTTCCTAGGACAATATAAAAAAATTTGATAAAAACATTTTAAGTGTCACAAGCCTTTCAAAAATGGGGGAATCGGTTTGTGTGATTTTCAATTGCCGAAAGCATAATCGACTGGATAAAAAACTGGTTTGTCACCATTATTTTCTGTTGTCATTTATTTATTTTATTTATTTATTTCAGTCTATAGATTAAAAAATCCTTACAGACATAAGTGCTTATATTAGAGTACAATAAACAAAGAAATTATTTTAGTAATTAGTTTAAATAAACAATAATTTTTTTTTAAAACATCGTTACTATCAGAAAAGTCAATTAGATGATATAGACTATTAAATTTTAAGCAAATTTGACGAAATGAGTCATTGTTAGCGTAAACAGAACGATAATACCTTAAGTTTAACAGCTAAAAGTTTCGTGTAGGTCTAGCTGGAACATTTAAGTTAATTTTACTCAACAAGTAATCAGAATCAACATCACCGCGTAATAGACCCATTAAAAACGAAATACTTAGCATTGTTCTTCGACTTTTTAACGTCGGTAACTTAATAAGACCAAGTCTGCTTTCATAGGAAGGTAATACAAGTGAATTCCATCCAAGACCTCTTAAACAAAATAAAAGGAACTGTTTCTGTACAGATTCAATGCTGTTAATATAAGTATTAAAGTAAGGATCCCATACAATTGATCCATATTCCAGAATAGGGCGAATCAGAGACGTATATAGATGTTTAGTGATATATGGATCAGAAAATTCTTTTGACCAACGTTTCATAAAGCCAAGTACTCCATTAGCTTTATTAACCATCAATGAAATGTGATCACAGAATTTTAGTTTATGATCTAATAGAATACCGAGATCAATAATATTGCGAACTTTATCCACTAATGTTCCATTTAGGTAATATGTCATGTTATCATTAATTGAAGCAGTACCTACATATTTTCCAGCCTCAATAGACGTTGTATTTACAATTTCACTTCCAGCCTGGATTGTTACACCTGCCCCCGCTGATTTGCATTTACCATCAAACAACTCAACTATCATATCGTTACTATCAGAGATTTCCAGCAAAGGCGCCATATTGTCTGTATCAAGGTTATTAGTATTCGCCATCTTGAGTTTTTTGTTTGCCGTAGCATCATTTTGCATCAAATTGACAATTTTATCTTGACCCATTTCCCCCTTGCCTGTAATTTTACCAAGCAAATCAGGATCGCCAAAGTCTTCCTCATTTTCTCAAGTTTTTCTTTTTCCTTACTTTCAGCTTTCGAGATCTTACCCCTTCCAGCAGAAAAAGACTTTTCAAAATCGTCAAACACCTTCTGAGGCACAATAACAGCCCGTGACGCCATGGTGCCACTTTTATTCCTGCCCACAGCAGGCACCTCTCAACAATCTTTACTCAACACACAAAAACAAAAGGAAAGCCAAATCAAATCCAATCAGTCACTTAAAACGAAAAATGACCCAAAATGCAAAAAAAATGCCTTGTATCGTCGTAAGAACACCTTGTATGAATTCGCTTTGATCACATTCTTTACTCTTTTGACTTACAACATATAGGTATATAAATTTTTCGTGAACACTATTACTGGCTGTTATCACATGCTTTGTTTCATCAATATGTTTTCTTTTTTTTTCTACATATGTATTTTACTTCCCAATTTTTTGCTTGATTTTGAGAATATGTAGCAATTTTTTATGTGTATTTTTTAAAATAATATGTACATATACATATATATTAACTTGCGCTTTTAACACTTTAACTTTAACTTACAAATTACCTGTCTATTATTATATTTCAAGTAAAATCAAAAAACCGGTACATTTGACTTTACTTCTTTTGCAAAAAAAAGGCCGTTAAAAGAAGACCGCTATATCATTTATAAAGATTTGGCAAAGAGTAAGCGAAAATAACGTTTTTAGCTGACTTACTCAAATTTAAATTCGCTACATCATCGTAAAAATTGCTTTAATTTATTTTCACTTTTGTCTTAAATTTTCGAACTTTTATCGAACATTTTTGTTTCGCTAATTCTTCACAGTGGTAAATGTTCGCTTTTTTCGAATAACAGACCAAGCGGGTTCAGCCAATCGGCTGTTTTCTCGATTGTTCGTTTATAATACGTATACACTACTTGTATGTAAAAACGTAGGTTTAGCAGTGTTTGAAAATAAATGGAACATTATTTAGCGTTCGGCTCACACACCAGGAACGATATCTATTTTCTTAGTGTTCGTGTAGACGAACACAACCCTTAATACTGTTGGTAACTATTTTCAAGAAAGAGCCGAACATTATATATTGTTCTGTTCTTCGTTAAAAAACAGAACAATTGTAGTGATACTGTAGACAAACATTATATTTTAATGATCCATAGTTTCTTTTTTTCCATTGATAAAGAAATGAACAAACAAAAAATTTTAGCAACGACAGCAGTTTTTTGTTTTATTTTCGTATTTGTATTTTGTAAAAAAAGGGTTGGCTTTTTTACCAGCCAAAAGGGCGGTAAGTACAAACGAAACGAACGAACTCTAAAAAGCCGGACCGTACACAATGAAGTTTGTGGTAAAAAAAACCGAACGGAATTAAATGTTCTCGTATTTTTGTTGAGTTGGATAAGAACAGTATTATTTTTGTGTTCGACAGATGACGAACAGGGAAACGTTATTTTTTTAATGATTTACTACACAAACACTATTTGCGTTTGTGTTTTCTACAAATATACAGAACCGTACACTTAGGAGCGATATTTAGTATTTCTTTCGAACATTCTTCCCTAGTTTTCGGTGTTCCTGTGTGTATGAGCCGAACGCTAAACTATGTTCAGTTCAGGGACGCTCTTCTTATTTCCAAATCCTTTGTTAATTATAAACTCTTCAAGATTCGCAGTGCAATTATGTTGAACCGACAATTACTACCTTTGAGGCTCTGAATTGAATTTGTATTTGGTTTGTAAGGTCAATAAAATACAGTTTGCTATTGAGTTGAAAAGATACTCTCCGTACTGCCCGTCTATTCCAGAGATAAATACTGTGGCATATATTGCAGTAAATGTCAAAATTATGTTGTCTTTAATCAC
Source organism: Pollenia labialis (assembly GCA_949318255.1). NCBI lineage: Eukaryota > Metazoa > Arthropoda > Insecta > Diptera > Polleniidae > Pollenia > Pollenia labialis. The sequence goes on along the minus strand of OX439143.1, from coordinate 41,026,212 downwards.
AGAATACCACAGAACTGTCAAAAGTGACTTGTGAAAAGGGCCCAAATCAGTTGCGAAGGCAGCTTTCGAAGAAAAAGACAGAAAGCATTTTTTGGTAGTGAAGTGGCAATGTGTGATCAAAACAAAAATAACAAAACACAAACCACGTTAAACAAATGCATTAGTTTGACAAACGTTGTGTTTAGTGAAAAAAATTCATTTAGTTATATTGTCTTGTTTTATAATGTTATTTACTCACTTAAATATTTTTTACTAGTGTTGTGGTAATTTTAAAAGTTAATTTTTACAACAGTTTTTCATGTTAATTTCAACTTAATAAATTTGTGTTCATTGTATTGTGGCAAAAAAGATGGTGCAACGAGAAATCTAAAAAGGGCAGCTTTCTTAAAAGGAGACAAAAAAAAAAACGCAAAATCTTCCGTCTCGTGACAGTTCTGTGGTATTCTGTGGCGCACACCAAGGCGAATTCTCCTTGGCACTTTGGGGGTAATTACCCGAATTTGGTATAATTTTTACTGTCGTGGGTAGAGCGTGGGTATTTTCTCTTAGGTGTAATTCAGGTGTAATTTGAAATTCTTACTTAAGATACCCAAATAAAATCATGATTCGATTTCAGTGATTAAATTTATTTCTTTTTAAATATTGGTGCTTAAAAATGCACAGTCTTCTGAATCATAGCCTCGGTTTCATTTTAAGAAAAGACTTCAATCACTAAATATATATTTTATAAAGTTTGGTAGTGAATGTCGCAAGATGGACCCTTAGATTTCGATAAAGATGACTATCAAAAAGTTACTCAAACTAAAAACTAGCCTGGGGGAAGATGTTGCAATATTGCAACATAATTCATTTTATTTTTATCTTGCAACTTTTTAATGCTTATTTTGAAGAATATTTAACGCCCTTTATAGTTGTAAAACATAATTACGAAAGATCAGTTATAGATAACTCTGCAATCATTTTGTTTACTAAAAGAGTTAAAAAGACCATGCAACTTGAAATGGTAGACAACAAAAAAAAATTAATTTTAATCGCAGATTGATACACGGCTTTACCATTTGAAACTAATTTCAAACAAATAGGCACCTCGCCTGTCCTTGACCAAACGCATTGCAGACGTCCAATTTTGTTTCTTTTTTCGAGCATTGCTGGCTGCATGTCACGAATAAAATGAACACCGTTGACCTCCAATACGCCAATTGTTGCTGGTTTATCAGCATTAACCATGAGGTATCAAATCGCACGGCCTTAAAGTCTAATTGACAGTTTATTTTCTCTTAATCAAGTAAAAGCATTATGATAATTCGGTAGGATAATTTTTTAGGAGAGAGGGGAAAAGAAATGGCATCCTCTTTTCCCTTCTCTCCTAAAAGCTCAAGACTTGACGAGTCAAACTTGACGTGTGTGAACCGATACTAAGCTATAAAAAACCCCATTATAAAGGAATGGCAATGAATATATGCCAAATATGGAAGTTAAACTTATTATTTTTCTTAAGTTTTTAAGTCTTTAATGTTATTTTTGTTCATTTATTTAAAATTGCTATAAGAATCTTAACAGTTTGACTAAAATTGATCTTCTTTTAATGAGTTTTTTGTATTTTTGCATCTTTGTAAATGTCTTTTTATTAAAAAAAGTTCAATTTTATATCAGGTGTAATATTATTTTAATCGGGTAATTTTGTTTCATCTTAAGTGTAATTTTGAATTTTGCTGGTGGTAACACTGCGCACAAGGTATATTTATAACAGGTAGCCGCGAGATTACAACAATTGTACAATAAAATAAACAACAGGGCTTTTTATTGTTGTTATGTGATACGAACTGTCAAATAGCAAAGGGGTTAATAAGAGACAAAAACGACAAAGATAAAGACAAAAAACTTGTTTACTTGTTTACTATACAACATTTGACAATTCGTACCACAAAACAAGCAAATAACAAATAAGCAGCTGGCTTTCCGAGACTACCTGCTATAAATATACCTTGGGTGTTGTAAAGACCTACCTCTACAACAATAAAACAACACAAAAAACAACAGGCATTTTGTTTGTGTAAAATTCTTCGCCGTTGTCAAAATCTTACTACATAATAGAGGAAACAAAAGGAAAAATGTGTTTTGTGTGCATGTATGTGTGGCAAAAAACCAAAAACGTTAACAAAAATATACATGTATAAGGCGAATGTAAACAACTTTTGACACCGTTGAGGAATAAACAAAACAAACATCTGGCTTCTTGCGCAGACCTATTGGATAGACCTTGGTTAAAACACTAACTTTTTTTTGTGCTTAAAATTGTGTTTTTTCTGTTCCCGTACTTTTGGGTAATATTCAGGGGCAAGGCGAATTCAAACAGGTAAACTCATCTCTACAACTACAAAAAGCTCCATGTATTTTGTTTATACAATTTTCTGGTTGGTTGTCAAAATTTTTTTTATTGCAAATTAAAATTATCACTTTTTTATAAAAGAAATTAATAAATTCACTTCAATCATTTGCAGTTTTGAAATTTTTTTATTATAAAAATAATATTTTTAACACTTTTCATTCAACTTCTTCTCAAAACAAAATCATATTTTGACGTTTCACCATAATTTTTAATTCGCCGTGGAAACAGCTGATGAACGGCTGACGAGATGAGTTTACCTGTTTGAATTCGCCTTGTTCAGGGGTGTCATAGAAACCAATTTTATCAGTATTGGATTTGAAACCAACAAAAAAAATACGTTGGTAAAAAACGATGACTATAGTTAATTAATAAAAAAAAAACAATAAAAAGTTTATGTGCGCTTGCGAATAAAAGAAAGCATGAGTAATTTGTATTTTCATGTGTAATTTTGGCATGATACATGCAAGGCGAATTCATGTAAACGGTGGTGTCGATACTACAACAAGTAACAACACCAAAAACACAACAAATTATTTTTTGTTGCTTTCGTTGGCCGATATGTCAAAAATACATGTAACTTTTGACATTCCTCTCCAAGGCGAATTCATAACAGGTAAGTGCAACTCTACAACTACAAAAAGCCCCATGTATTTTGTTTTTGCAATTTAATGGTTAGCTGTCAAAATTTTTTTATTGCAAATTAAAATTATCACTTTTTTATAAAAGAAACTATTAAATTCATTTCAATCATTCGCAATTTTGAAATTTTTTTATTATAAAAGTAATATTTTTAGCACTTTTCAATCAACTTCTTCTCAAAACAAAATCATATTTTGACGTTTCACCATTTTTTAATTCGCCGTGGAAACAACTGATGAACGGCTGACGAGATGAGTTTACCTGTTTGAATTCGCCTTGTTCCTCTCCCTAATTAAGAAAAAAAAGTAGCACAGCTGTGTAATTTACCATTTGAATGTTGGCATCACTGGTTCAACTAAAATTGCACAAAAACCATTACATTCCACCAGAAAAACGCTGATATATCAACTCAGTTTCAGAGGTCCAAGCCGATGAATAATTCTCGGCGGCTTGAACAAAACTAGCCGGCGGCGGCTTTAAGCCGGCTGAAGACGATGTTAAATTAATTTCCTTAAATTTAAAAACAAGCCTTTGTGCTTTCGCTGAAAGGTATAAAAAAAATTATTGATTTGCTCAAAACATCATGCTTTACATATTTATATTTTTCAAGTACATATCTGTCTCTTGCCAATTTAAGAATCTCACAAAAAATATCTGCACGTTGAGACATCTTTTTTTCTACATAAGCCAAAATCCAAAATAACTTAAATGATTATTAAAATTGGAAAGCTCCTCATTTTCTGACCCTGATGATTTTTCTAAAATTTTACTCGCACTTTGTGTAGAAAAATAAGTCAGAAACTGTAGTGTATCGTATTTTTGAATTGAAAATTATAGATTTGCCTTTTTTAATTGACGTATTTTCAAAAAAAAAAAAAAAAAACAAATGATAACAATTAAAGATTAAAGTCATTGACACCAAACACAAGAGGAAAAAAAATCGAGTTAAACCCAATCAGAAAGTTAAAATAAATTTTTCTAACTTTAAACCCTTTTGCCGAACTTTAAAGATATTTCTTTGCATTATTATAGTAAATAACTTTATAATGATACATGTAAAATTGTAACGAAAATAACGAGATACATATACAAATTTTCAAAGCCCAGGGTTGTAATTGTTTAATGTCTAACCAAAAAAATGTTCGGCTAAGCTGATCCCCTTTCAGACTCGGCAAGTTACTTGCGCAAGTAACTTGCGCAACTCTTGGTTTGTTGATGTGAGAGGCAAAGTCGGGTGAAGGGAAAAACATTAAAGTACAGACTTTGTTGTACTCGGCAAGTTACTTGCGCAAGTAACTTGCGAGTCTGAAAGGGGGTCTGGTTAAATCGGCTTAAAATCTAAGCCGAAACTAGCCGGACTATTCGGCGGCGACTTATGTTAAGAAAAAACCATCGGCGGCGGCGCTAAACCGGCTTGGAGCCGATCGACTTAGACCTCTGCTCAGCTTCTGCCAAGAGCAAACAAGAATAGATTTTTCGCGTGCTACTAACAACTGAATAAAGACAATATAAAAGTTTTTTTTTATACTTATTGTAATAAATAAATTTGAGTTGTTTAAATGAATAAAGAGCAAGATTTCGCTTCCGATTCAGATGATAGTGACGAGGATTTCCATCCTGATAATTTAGCCGGCGAATCCGCAGTCAGTGAAGAAGAAGACAGCGAACTAAATGAATTGGAAGAAGGTACTGAAAATTTTAAGGAAACTCCTGTAAAACGAAAAAAACAAACAAAAAAAGTAAAGAAAAATGAAAAGCCCAAACATGATGACGATTCAGAAGATGAACCAACACATACCTTGAGGAGAGCAACAAGGCAGAAAGATGATTCCCAAGTGAATGGCAACGGCAAAGGTCTAGAAAAGAATGAAATAGTCTCAGATGAAGAAGATAAATCGCGCAGTAATGCACTGTGGGCGGATTTTCTTAAAAATGACAATTCAACGGCATCTGTACCTAAAGTCGCATCAAAATTTGAAGAAAACCCAAGTTCCTCCAGTAGTAATAAAAACGATGCTAGTGAAAATAAAACAGATGTTAGTAAGAAGGCTCAGTCAACGAAAAGCTTAGCACCAAAAGTGGAAGACAACAAAATAGTACTTACAGAAGTTGTAGATTTTGCCGGTGAAGAAGTGCACATAGTGCGTGAAGTAGATGCTTCCAGTATTAAAGAAAACAAAGCCGCAGCTTTGCCACAAGCAAAAAAGCAACCGTTTAGTAGAATAATGCCAGGTGTTGGCATTAAAAGGACCATGCCAACGGGCTCAGGATCTGGACTAGGATCAGTGCTAAATCAACTAGGAAAAAAGAAAAAATTGTCTGTTTTGGAAAAATCACAAATGGACTGGAAAAGTTTTAAACAGACTGAAGGCATAGATGAACAACTGCAAACATTCAACAAAGGGAAGGATGGGTAAGCTGTAACTTAAATACTTCTTTTATAAAGTTAATTATTCGAATATTTATTAAAATTTTCAGATATTTAGAACGCCAGGACTTTTTACAACGTACAGATTTGCGGCAATTTGAAATTGAAAAAAATTTACGGCAAACTACTAGGCGTCCTTTTTAAATTGATCTGATCCTACATTCGTTTGTAAATTCATTTATACTATTATATTATAAAATTATATATCTGTGGCATTTTGACAAAACATCTTAAGTCGAGATAAGATAAGCAAAAAAGTTAAAAAAACGATGAAAAAATCATTTCTATCAAATAATAAAATAAACCGAAATTAAAAAAAATTTCGTTTATAATACAAAATTTTAATATCGTAAACAAAAATCTTTTTTCAAGCCAAATTCGTATAATTAACAGCATTTTTTCAACTTTTTAAATTTGACTCAAGATGTTTTGTCAAAAGGCCACAGATATGTATATAAAAATACTAGATTTTAAAATAGCCACTAGAATCATTTATATTATTGATTTTTAAATATCTATTTGTATGTATGTATTATATTTGCTTATATTTCATTTGAAATATTGCATTTTCTTTTTAAGTAACTTTTTTATAATATTAAAATTTTATCTGAATTATTTATCAATTATAGATACAAGTTGTCAAAAAAATAAAAATTACAATGTATGTGTTAGATAATGGCGAAAAATAAATACATTTAAATCCTTTTTTTGTAATTTTGCAATTGGTTACAAAAGTCCAATTACGATCTTGTTGGTACTTTTTGTTTTCCATCTGGTACTTTTTGAATTTTTGTTAATATTCGACCCAACTGCCCGTCTATACCAGAGATAATTATTGCGACATTTATTGCGGCAAATGCCAAAATTATGTTATCTTTAATGTAGAAAGCAATTTCTTGTACATACATATTAATTGCCGGCAATTTATGTTGCAATAATTGTTAGTCCATTTTTATTGACCATTATTGCTAACATTAAACGCCAAATTTGGATGGCAGTAGAAAAAAGAAAAAAAAAAAATACAGCAAATTGTGTGCGAAAGAAATTCACAAACAATGGTTGCTAATTGTAGCGAAAAAACACGAAAAAATAACCATATACGGACAATAAATAACCATAAAGGACAAATTCTACACAATTCTTTAGGCAAGAGCTACAACTTTGTCTCAAAGTGTAAATCAAAATTCCGAACGGTTTGCAAGATATGCGCCTGAGAAAATGATCACTTTTTTGCAAAAATGACACCGAGGCCCCAAATCTTTAAGGGCCCAACATAAACATGGAAAGAATGATTTTTTGTTTACCGCTATTTTTTTTTTGCGTGGGTCTTTGCTTTTGCTTGTGTGTTATTATCTTAAGATCAGTTTGTTACATGATTAATTTTTATATATTTTATTTTTAGCAATTGTTTTTTCTATTTTTTTTTATCGTTTTAGTAAATAAATTGAAAAACCCCGTTAATTCGTATTTATTTTATTTTGTATCCGTTAAATCGAAACCCCGCTTAATCGAAAACCCCTATAATTCGTAACAAATAGCCGGTCCCTTGCGATTACGAATTATCGGGATTCTTCTGTACTATGTGTTCTTCATATGAGTCGTTTATTTTGTAAGTGGTTTAAGTCCATTTTTTTAAAAAAAGTAATTAATGATAACAATAAATATATAATCTTTTTTTTTATAAAAAATTTAAGTCTTGTATCATTAAAATCGGCATAATTTTTGGCACTTGAAAATTAGTTAGCTAACGAAATCCAAAAAAAATATTTTGAAACCGTATTAAGTCCACTGAAATATATACATTTATATTGTATGTCATATTTTATGTAATAAATTTATATTAACTAAAATGAAACGTGAAGATTTCTACAAGACCTCTGGAAGAAGCAATTTTTAAAAGATTAAAAAACACTTGTGGCTAACCTGTTAATTGGCTAAGGATATGTTGGATGCGATTTATAAAAAATTAACCCTATAAAATGTTTTATAAAGAATCTATGGAAGTGGATAAAGAGTTCAAAATACTTGACTCATTACCTTGTCGGGAAAGACCACGGAACTTCAACAAAATAAAATTAACACCATTATACAAAAATGTACGTCCCATTTCAACTCCTAAGTGTAAGGATATGATGGAGTTACTAAGGTATATATACCACCTATGCACCATGAATATTTTAACAACGTCACACATAATCTAAATGAGGAGAAATAATATTGCAAAATCTTTAATATTATCCTTAATAAATGAATTTATATTAAATTTTTTAATAAATGAATTAATATTTATTTTTAAAAGCGTTTTTTTAATTACATAAATAAAAATCTGTATCTAAATTGAAAGCTTCCTTATTTATGTTAAAGCTATTACATTCATCTACATCAAACATAAACAATTTACAATTTCTATTATTTAATTTCTTTAAAATAAGTGACTTATTCCTTTTCACAAACAAAAAAGTAATTTTATTAATTTTGAAAGTGGTTTAAGAGCAATTCCATATGAAAGCGATCACCTTTTGGACGACCCCTCTCCGATTTTAAAATAAATAGTCTCAATCGATTGCCCAGCAAAAAATAATGTACCTACATTTTTTTTTTTTTTTATAGTGACTGGTTTAGTGGTGGTGTACACCACTGTCATGTGACAAAATTGAAGAATTCTTCATAAGGGACCTCATTGAAAGTTGTTTAAAAAAAAAACTACTGCAGCGACCGCAACGTGTGATAGCTCGTTGGAAAGGTATTGAATCAGGCTTTAATTGAAAAATAAAATTTTCCTAATTTTTCTTAGAAATTTACCTTTAAATTTTCCCATGAAAATTAAATTTTCCGATTTTCCACAGAAGCTCCTAAATTTTCCGGCTAAATTTTTTTTTTTTGGATTCCTCATAATTTTTGCTTTAAGAATCAGCAATAAAAAAATGGGCCCCCACTACTTGTTTGGACAGGAGAAGAGCATTTAAGAGACCACCTTGTTAAAAATACATTTTAAAAATTATTTTACAGTTAAAAATACATTTATGAAGAAAAAATCTTTATTTTGCTGCTTATACTTAATTACAATATTTATTAAAAATTTCAATTGTCTTGGCATCATTATAAAATTAAAGTAACTTTAAATTTAGCACGTCGGCAGACGAAGAGTACCGCTTTACATTAATTGACATATCAGAAATATTTGGTATGAAGCAATGAAACTTTTGCGTTCCAGTTATAGTTTTGACATTATTATATCTGTTTTGAATTCGTCGCTCCATGGCATCGTGTTCTTTTTGAGTGCATAAAACTGTGTTAATGGCAATTTCCTTGCTTTGAATCCACGAAAACAAATGTTGTACATTTAAGATCTGGTCAGTATATGGCCTTTGCAAACTTGCCTTAGTCACCATGCGTTTTAGGGTTCCCCCTAACGCATCGCATGGGCCCTTACCGTGGGACGTCGCGAAAAAGTGCCACTCGACCTTGCAGTTTTGTTCTTCTTCAATTATGCAAAGATTGTACAATTTTTTTTTATTCTTGTACTGAGAAGCCGCGACGTCTGAGAAAAACATTACTTTGTAGATTGCATCGAATTTTGATCTTAAGAATTCAAACAGTTTCATTTGAAATAAATAAACGGACACATAATTATGAGCTAAACTCTCCGCGACAACAACAAGGCTTACGGTCTGTAGTTCGTTATCTTAGTTTTTGAAATAAATGCAAAAAGGATGCACCGTGCACTGGTCGTTTGCCCAGTGATAAGCCTGAATTTCATCCTGAACGAGAAAAGTGTAATTCTCGGCAAAGTCGCTTATCACAATGAATTCATTTTGGGCTAATTTCTCCTTACTTTCCTTTAGAAATTTCGATTGCATCTCGGATATGAAATGGTGCGCCTTCAGTTCATTCAACTTGAATCCGAATTCCTCGATGAATTCCGGAATCTGCTTTACCACGGTCTCAAGGGAACATCTGCCGCTGCTAATGTACTAATGTAATAAGTCATAAGTAAGTAAACTGGTATTTCGGAGAATGGTTATAATATATTTCCACCTGATTCAAAAACATGTATCTGGGGCACCTGGTATATTGACAATAAACACCACGAAATCAACAATCAACAGATCATAGTAACACCAAGAAAGGATCGGCAAAAAAGCAGCAAATAAAGGAGGCAAATAAGGTATTTGAACGCCTAGGTATTTGAAAATTCACAAAACTTAAACATGGGAAGTGCGACGCCTAATTGTTCAATCCCACCTACATTTTGTCGGATGTTGAGAATAAATAACCAAGAATATTACAAAAATTCCAAAAGTACCAGATGGAAAATAAAAAGTACCATAAGTTTTCATCTAATAGGTTTTCATTCACTCAGGAACTTGTATCTATAATACAAACATTTAAAACTTAATTTAACAACTTAGAGTGCTATATTCGGCTGTGCCGAATCTTATATACCCTTCACCATTGTGATAGCAGAATACAGAGCAACTAAACAAAAGCTAAATACTTTTACTTATACATACATAAGTATGTATGTATTAACAATACTTAAAACTTCATTATAAATTAAATTTAAAAGGTTAAAACAGGTAAATACTTTTTCTAAATCGTTTTTAGTACATAAAAATAAAAATAAATTTTCTTTTGAAAAACCAAGACTCACAGTTTCTAACCCTTACAAACCCCCTAGACAAATGAACCATAAAGAACGTTACCCAGCGGGAAAAAGAATGGGTACGGATGCCTTCTAGAAGGCCTCTGTACTCCTTCTTTTGGATATACAAGGCCTTCTCGCTCCATTCCATACTCATATCTTTTTTACACACGTTGTCATTGCGGAGAAGGCCTTCCGCTCTCGCTTCTTTAGAAGGTACATAAGAATGGCAACGGGATAAAAAATAACTGTTTTGCTTTTGCTTGTGCAAAAAAAAAACAATACAAAAAATGTTACTCCTTCTCTACTCCCTTCTCATAGAAGCGAGTGTGGAAGGTGTATCTTATCTTTTACACCAAAGAGATGAGGCCTTCTATGAGGCATTCTTTAGCAGTTAGATAAGAATAGGAATTTAATCAAAACAATTTTTAAGCAGGCCTTTTAAAAGGCCTGAAGTAAGAAGGTCTTCTGAGTTTTACCGCTGGGTTATTTGAATATTATTGAAATTAAATATGGCCCGTTTTACGGTTCACAACTCAACTCAGTTGCGTTGTAATTATTTTTGATGTTTTTATTCACCGCATTAAAGCAAAGTTTTAAACCATGATACAAAAATTACAAATCAACTTATTTTAGTTGTGAACCGTAATAGGGGCCTATATTTACCAAAATGGTTTGTACCATGTATGCGTGTTAGTTTGTTTTCTTTAAGTATAGACAGTGATGTCATACCGTAGATTTATCTTTTTTGACGAGTTTTTAAATAGCAAATAGAAACAAAAGTTCCCAGTTTCTATTTGAAAAAATTATTTCGATAAATAGATTAAATAATAAAGAAGAGTGATAACGGAAATCATATTGGGCATATGTAAACAATTGCAAAGGGGTGGGGGAAGGGACATCACATCGTTAAATCAACTTGTCTCCTCATAAGGACCCAGAATATATAACTTTATAGGGTCTAAGATCAATATTGTAAAAATTACAAACGGAATGACAAACTTATATATGGGCATTTCCAGCGAAAAGTCTACTTTTTGTAACGTAACTAGGGTTGCCATACGTACTGTTTTTAACAGTACATGTACTGATTTTTTGCAATTGTACTGTTTTATACATAATGTCCCAAACAGTACGCAAATGTCAAGGTATATTTACACAAGGTAAACTCGTTGCTACAACAAGTACAACAAGACAAAAACAACACGCCAAATTGTTTTTGTAATTGGAACCATGGTGTCAAAAAAACGCAACACTGTGCCTTCAAAAAACACAAATTGAAAAAAAAACAACACGTGGACTAACCATAGGAATGTCAACAAACACATGGAACCAACATAAACAACTTTTGACACTAGGGTTCCAAATTGGGTAAACAGCTGACAAACATATGGACCAACGAGTTTACCTTGTGTAAATATACTTTGGCAAATGTACTGTTTTTTACACTTTGTACTGCTTTTGTACTGTTTTTTTGGTTCAGTCTACAAAAAACCAAGAAATTAAGAAAACCCCTGTTTAAGTCATATTTTTAAAATATACTAATATTTAACAGTACATAGCATAACAACAAAAGCTCTGAAATAATAATAGTACTTTTTACGCTGTGGTTATTGTTTTCTCATAAATACGCAGTAGAAATCTTAATTATAATGGGTGACTCGCAGCAGTTGTATATTGTCATGTTATTATTTTTAAGACATATGATTTTATGGCTACCTCTTCCAATAGTATTTTCCTTTAAACACCTGAGAAAGACAAAAACAAAATCGAAATTTTGTTAAAAATATTATATTTTTTATATATTAAATAAATACTTATTCCAACACAATTATCTTTAATTCCTAGAATTTGTTGTTAATATTCGGGCATTCCATTCAGGACCACTTTTCTCTACCTAAACTACTTTTGAAATAAAGAAAAGCTACGTTAATTTTTATTGAAACTTGTTTTTTACTATTTTAATATTTTCAGATTTTGTTAAATAAAAATACACCAAACTATGTTTTTTGGATTTTATAGATTACAGCTGAACTTGGTAAAATTGTCCGTAAATAGTTTGAAAATTTTTTGAAATTGGAAAATTTACTTAGGACACATACATTTCCTCAAATTCTATATGACTTGTGCAACTATGTGTGTGGTGAAAATTGCTTTAACTACCAGTATGCTTAAAGAAAGTCCTATTTTCACAATCAATAAGTTAGTTGATTTAAGCTAAGTTAAGCTTTTCTCCTATCTTATATGGTTTTGCTCTCTTCAAATTAAAAAAAAAAACATTTGGGCCAAATGCTTTTATTTAGTGTTTTTTTTAAATGCAAATGGAGTAATTTTGTATACGTATAAAATGCCATAAAACCAAAATTATTCCTTTGACGTTTCAAGTGTTTTTCGTTATATAATTGTTGCATATTCAATCAAAAGTTTTAAATATATAATAATTTAAATAAATATTTGTGTTTTTTTGCCAAAAAAAAATGTACTGTTTTTTCTTGATTGTACTGTTTTTTTGTGCTCAATGTACTGTTTTTCCGAATGTAAAATCTGGCTACCCTAAACGAAACGCCAGAAGTATTTTAAATTGTTTCTCAAAAAATTGTATATGTATAGTTTACTTTTTTATATTTTGGTGTAAAGCGCAACTAGCTCTACATTTAGCTACAAAAGTGATAACGATTGAACAAGATGGTCCGAAAATACAACCTTATTTGCAATCTGGCGTTACATTAAAAAAAAGTAGACTTTTCGGTGAAAATCCCCATATTTACCTTAAAACGAGCAAAGATTTATAAATTTTATAGCTTGAAAAATAAATCTGTATTAGTCCAAAGCTTACTAAAAAAGGTTTTATACAAAACATCTTGCTCAGTTCGCAGTCTTATTCAGTTTTGTAATGCAAGTCAAAATCCACTTCCGTTTTTTGAACGTCACGCCAGCGAAGATTTTTGCTTATATCTTCGAATACAAAGCGTCTGAATATAGTGCTACTTCATTACTTTGTATTTATAAGAACCCTTTTTACAAATTGGACTTCTTCATTTAATTTTTTTACATTCTGTGGTACAAATATCACGACACGCCAAAATGGAAATGCCCATATACCCTTTTCCACCTGTGGTGAATGGTATAAAAACATGCAGGGGCAAAATTACGACATTCGATATCGATCGAAATAACAATGGGAATTTCGATCGATATCGAATGCCATAATTAGGCCCCAGCACGGAAAAGTAAAAGAAAGAAATTTGATTTCCCGTCTTTATAAAGTCGAAATATTCGAAACCCGGTTTCTGAAAAATGTCGAATAATCGATCACCCTATTTTCTTTTATTATTTGATAATTGGAAAAAAGATTTTGTATTTATGTGTTAGTAGCAAATTTAAACGCTTAAAACTCTGAAGATATTGAACAGATTAAAAAAAATATATTGATATACAGAGGAGAAATGTGTTCTTAAATATTATGTCTTTGCCTTTGCTATATGGTTTAAATGGGTTATAACTTTTTTATTTATGCGATTATTATAATTTTTCTTTTAAATACAGTATATTATTGAGGAATTTTTGCAATTAGTTTTGAAAAATTATATCCTGTGAGTGATGTCCATTTTCTGCTCTTTTTTAGCATGAAAAATAAAATTCAATAATTTTTTTACGTTGTTCGATCGTGTAATGATTTATAATAAATTCCAAAAGTCTCCTTCACAAAATGCGGAAAAAAACAAGAAAGTATAATAATTATAAAAGTTATAAAAAATTCAAAACATTCTGCTCATTTTGCGCCATCCTGTATATAGATTTGAAAAATTACTTAGCTGTGTTCATATACACAGAAAAAAATAATTTCCTTATTTAAATACTTAAATCGTAAATTCGATAAAGAAATCTATCGAATTATCTGCGGTAACCATTTGCAGAATTTATAATAAAAATTGTTGGCATAGTCATTAAATGTTTAGTCTACAAACTATGTAGTTTTTAATGTTGTTACCTAAAACAATTTTTTTTAACAAAATGTTGTAGTGATTTGTTGAAGAAATTGTTAAAATTCCAAAAATAACCCAACAAAATGTTAATTGGTGCAATTCAATTTTATGTTAATGTTTGTGCAAAAATTGATATCAGAAATTGTTGAAATGGTCAGGTATGTGATGAAAAACGATTGTTTTCAGCAGGTGTAATGACCAATTGACCAATTTTCAAATCCAGTTTTTAAGTAGTCTTAATTTTTGGGTTAAAATACAGTTCAATTGATATATACATACAGAAAAATATTATATAATATTAGAAATCTATTTTTAAAGACAATGAAAAAGATAAATTAAAGTTAATTTTAAGGGCGGATGTTAAAGAACCACACCTAAACGCCAAATTTTTTCTGCATTTCATATGACATCTCAATTTCAGGCTAACTCAATTTGAACCATGGAAAGATACACAATCGAGCAAGGCGTTAAAGTTATTCAGGCTTATTATGAAAATGGGCGTTCAAATCAAGATGCATATCGTGCACTTTGTGATTCAGTGATGAGGCACATTTTCACCTCAGTGGATTCGTAAATAAGCAGAATTGCCGCATTTGGGCTAATGAAAATCCAAGAGTGATTGTCGAAAAACCAATGCACCCACAAAGAGTGACTGTTTGGTGGGGTTTATGGGCTGGCGGCATCACTGGGACGCATTTTTCCCAAAGTGGGGCCGGTCAGGCAGTTACTGTGAATGGTGTTCGCTATCGTGAGATGATAACGAACTTTTAATATTCCGAATTGGAAGATATGGATGTGGACGATATGTGGTTTCAACAGGACGGTGGCACTTGCCACACATCTAACAAAACAATGGCTCTTTACCGCGACAAATTCAATGGCCGTGTTATCTCACGTCGTGGCAATGTCAATTGGCCGCCAAGATCATGTGATTTGACACCGTTGGACTTCTTTCTTTGGGGTTATTTGAAAGAAAAGGTGTACGTTGATAAGCCAGCAACAATTCAAGAGCTACAGGATGAGATAATTCGGCACATAAACGGCATAGAACCTTAATTATGCCTCAGCGTCATCGAAGATTTGGACCGTCGGATGGAGGTGTGCCGCCGAGGTCGCAGCGTCCATTTGGCCGATATTTTGCTCCATACATAATTCATCCATAATAATATTATCATAATTAAAAGAAATGACAATAATTTCCTAAATATTTATCTTTATTTAACAAAATTCCAATTCAAGTTTAATATTTTATAAAAGAATTCACCTGTATAATTCTTGATTTTTTTTTTGAAGGAAATTTTATGACAATTCAGCTTGCAATAATTGCTAAATATTCTCGAGAATCTGAAATAGAAAATTGTTTTTTTTTTTGATTTGGAGTCCAAATAAATGGGACCTATAAATTATGAACCAATCTTTTAAAAATATTACCTCACAGTATTATAATTCGCTGCAGTTAAAGTCTTTTCCAAAAGAAGAATTTATATGGTAAATTATGGACCGATCTTCACAAAATTTGATGGTGTTATTTCAAGTCTTATGAAACTATGACAATAAGGTTGTTCGTTGCGCTTTTTGGCGTACTGAAGCTTTTTTAAGAGTGGGTTTGATATGTGGCCTATAAGAAAGTATGGACCGATCTTTAAAATTTTATTACACTAGCGTTATTTATTAATGTTTTAGGCGTACTAAACTGTTTTCCGAGAGCTGGCTCTATATGGGGCCCATAGTAAATTAAGGACTGATCTTCACGAAATTTTAAAGTATGATTTCAAGTCCAAGAACGAATTTGTGCAAAATTTATGTTAGTTTATGTTATGTTAGTTTTTGTTACAAAATCATACATTTTTTTGAGTGGGGTGGTTCCACCTTTGGATTCATAACTCTTATCCTACTAAACCGATTTTGCTGGATTTCAATTCCAAACTGTGGCCGTATTCTGTAATTCGCTAAAGCTAAATCTCCATCGCTAAAAATCTAAAAAGTTTATTTAGCGATTTTTCACCACGAATGCAATACTGTAACGTGCATTGCTAAATTTGTCATTGCCATAAAAATTTAATTCGCCGCAATTTTAGCTTTTAATTGCATCGCTTAAATTTTTCAATTTTGTATTCTCTAAGGCATTTTAGCGATCGAGATTTAGCTTTAGCTAAGCGAATTACAGAATACGGCTGCTGATTATTCTAACTTGAATCAATTTTACACCTTTCGTGGTAATATGAATTATTAAGCCAATAATATTTAGTAATTTAAAATATATTTTAAAAAGTTATCATAATTAATGGGTTAATAGCAGCATTTCACTTAAGACCGGAACAAAAACAATACAGCACGTGTATTAACCCAAAAGAAACTCGATTTTTTCGCATTTACATGAAATTTATGGCGATATCATTATGCTTCTCTCTATTTAATGCTAATGCCGCTCTATAACAAAATATTTACAGCATAACTTTTTGATATGAGCAGGCATTCACTGAAAAGAAAAAAAAGAGCAAAAGAAAAACATATCAGTATTTAAGTTACTTACTAAAAAAACTACTTTTGCAGTATTAAATCAAGCTTAGAGCTAAACGTAGCAGCACGTACTAACTAACAAAAGCGTCAACGAGGAAACGGTGTTAAAATTAAATAAAAAAACAACTCAATTCAATTTGTGGCCAAAAATAAAAAAAAAATAAATGTTTGGAAAAATATAATAAACAAAACTTTAGTTGCATATAACGGTAGGCAACGTTAAAGTCAGTTGCAAAACGCCTTCAATTAGAGAAACTACAAAACGCGGCAAAACACAAGTTGGAAAACTTTAAAATTTTTTTGTAAATTTGTAAAAAAAAAAATTATTAAAAAGGTGGTCAAAATTAAATTATTTTATGAATATTAAATTCAATATAATTTATTTTATTTAAATAAAAGAAAAATATAATTAAAAGAAATATTAAAAAAGAAATTTTAAATTTTCTATATAAAAAAAACAAAATATATATAAATTTTTTAAATTGTTTTATTGAGTGTTTTCTTGGCAGTGGTGAAAGTTTGATAACTTGGTTTAAAAGAGGGTTTTTAAACGGATTTACTACAAAAAATATCATAATCAAAAAAAAAAAATAATAAAAAAAATTAAAGAAAATTTATACACACCATTTATTTCGACTGTCTGTTCGCCTCACTGTCTGTTTGAATACAAATATAAAAATTAAATTTTAGTTTATTTTTTTTTTGGTTTTAGCCAAAAATAATGAACATTATTAAAAAGTGTAACTGAAAAAAATAGTATTGAAATACATAAATGTAACTGCCGTTATTATTAAAGCGGATGTGTGAGTGTGAGTGGGGATGTGTTAAATTGTGACAAAGTGTGTGCGTGTATTAAAAGGTGGTGTTTGCTGCAATTACAGCAACAATAGCGGTGCATTAGCAATAAAATAAAAACAACAACAACAACTTTGGGACTTGGTCGCAATCGTTGCGCTTATTGCATTTTATGTCTCTACTAATGTTATTTTAGGCATATTCATCCCAAAATAAGAAACAGCAACGAAAAACCACGAAAAATAATGTTATTTTATCGGCACTATTAAAATACATATATTTATACAAACATACAAGTGAAGCACAGTGGCAACGGAAAAAATATTATAGAACTCTTTTAAGTATTGCTTTGTAGTACAGATTATAAACCAAACGATAATAAATATAGAACTACTAAAGTAACATCTCAAATATTTGAAATATTAGTTTCAGAAGGAAACAAACGTATATGAGTTTTTAATACTTCCTTTGTGCAATGTTCTTGAAAAAAGGCTGCCTTTAGAAAAAGCCCCATTTAAATATTTTATTGTTATGGTAAAAATATTTACAAAATTGATAAATTAAAAAAAAACATATTTCTCAAATTACTTTAAAATTTAAACGATGTTTACTTGGCTAAATACACACTCTACTTCAGCATTAGTCCATGGAAGTAAGATCAACTTTATAGTCAATTCTGAAATATCTAAAAAAAAGAAACACCGATGTTTGTGTTGTTCCAATTTATAAATTTAACATTGGAATACTGTTCCTTTATTTTGAAAGATGTTTCATCAACATCGTTTATAGCGATTTTAAACATTTATAAAAGTTCTGATTTAAATTAAATACGTTTAATTGTTAAAAACGCTTATTTTACTTTTATACATTTTTATAATAAAATAAAAATTATTCTTTTAAAAGAAAAACGGCAAAAAAATTTTATGGCTAAACAGGGTGAAAAATGGCTAAATCTAGTCACTAAATGGCTAAATTGGCAACACTGATTTTCAAAAACTAAGTGAGAATAAAAGCCGGATGTTAAGCCTCCAAAAAATTGGACATAAACCTTTTATGTGAAACATATATTCCATCTGTTATAACTTCCGCATTTTTTTTTAATTATATCACCAATTTAATAAATGAATAAACATAAGTAAGCAATATAGATTTTAAGAAAAAAGTAAATTCAAACCAACATAATTTTTTTTCTGAATTTGGAAAAATAAACTTTAAACGTTTTGATAATTTATGGAAAATTAAATTCAATCTATTAAATATAAATTGATCAGAGAAATGTTTATTTAATAAGGGTAATCACGATGGTCGTTGTGCAACTACTCGATATCTTCAGAGGGATTTGCCGTTTAACACTCGACGACAGCTGCCAGTCAGTCAATAGTCAAACATCAATCTTTTAACTTTAAAGATGTTAAAGATTTTTAAAAATATAATAAGTTTCAGATATTTCGTTGGATTAATGCGAAATGTTCAAACATTTACCCTTTAGAATTTTTATAAGATTGGAAGTCACTCTGCCAAATTTCTTTAAGATCGGTACATTATTTACCATAGGACCCATTCTCGGAAAACCCTTTATCAGGTACACATGTTTTTTAATAGTAGAAATCACGCTACCGAAATTTGTGATGAACGATCCATAACTTAGGATAGATCTAATATAAAATTCGCTCCTTCAAATCACGCCTTATAATCTTTCTAAATCTGGCAACGAATTTTAATACTTTGAAGTCAGGTTTTGTAAAGATTGGCTTATAATTTATATCCCATTGGCTTATAATTTATATCCCATTTAAAGCCCACTCCTGAAATATTCAAACTCTCGGTGGAGGGTATTAAAGACTTGGCACAGCCGAATAGAGCAATCTTATTTGTTTTTTTTTTTATTGAAATTGTAGTTCTTATTTAATTTAGCCTGTATGAAAATGCACAATTTTTTTTAGTTTAACTGGGTGGCGAGATAGAACTTAAGATTAATTAAAAAAAATTGAAGATACATTTTTTTTGCACTTAAATGAGCTGAGTAAAATATAAATAAGTTTTTGGTAATTTTAAATACGACAGTATAGTCAACCG
The DNA here is from genome assembly GCA_949318255.1 of Pollenia labialis. Taxonomy (NCBI): domain Eukaryota; kingdom Metazoa; phylum Arthropoda; class Insecta; order Diptera; family Polleniidae; genus Pollenia; species Pollenia labialis. The sequence goes on along the minus strand of OX439143.1, from coordinate 41,006,734 downwards.
CCGATCTATGGTGCGTTGTAAGGGGGGGGGGGGGTTCACTACACCACCCTGCGCTGGTCTAGCACTGGTATTTGAAAGTCATAAATTGTGTTTAAAGGATATGTATTTCTACAATTTCTTAAACTATTTAAACTATTTTAGAACTTAAGATTATTTAAAAAAAATGAAAGATACATTTTTTTTGCACTTAAATGAGCTGAGTAAAATATAAATAAGTTTTTAGTAATTTTAAATACGACAGTATAGTCAACCGCCGATCCAAGGTGGGCGGTAAGCGCGGGGGTTCACTACACCACCCTTAGCTAGTCGAGCACTGGTATTTAAAAGTTAGTAATTGTGTTTTAAGGCTATGCCGATTGAATTTCTACAATTTCTTAAACTATTTTTTATTTGACATAGAAAGTCCAATAATAATTTTCGTTTAATGGTACAAAAATCTTTATTTTAAGCCAAAGACTTTACGATATAATATTGAAACTGATTTCTATAAAAATTTTAATAAAATGTTCATTGTGCATCGACTACATTTTTTAAAACATTTCAACAATCACTCACTCTCTTTTCAAATGCTTGTAAATTTTAGTGTTTTTTCTCTTGTATGGAAAAAGTGTCCATAACAAGTGCCTGCAATCCAGACACCTGAATTGAATTGTTTAATGTGTTTGTGGTCGTTGTTGTTTCTGCTGCCGCTGCAATTGTTGTAATTAAAAATATTAAGTTTATTAAAATTCATCAAATAGTTTCATTCATTCACAAAAAAAACGTTTAAAAACGTACAAAATAGTGCAATCACAAGTGTTCCAAAGCCCTTTCCCAACTTAAGGTAAGCAATTGTAGATAAATAATAATCGTATAATAATTTTTATGTGCTCTTTAAATAAAATAAACAATTTCTTAGTTTTACTTATAAAATTTTCGATTTTGTAACGTAATTGTGTTTATGTTTTTTTATTATTATTTAACTTAATTATGAGTTTTTATGCATTTTTGAGTAAAACCAAAAGTGTTATTTGAAAACCAAAATTATAAAAAAAAAATATCTAAATTGTTTCTTGGGTATAAATTTTGGTTTTTTGTTAGTAAAGTTTTTTGTTTAACAGGTTTTTTCCAAGTTTGCTAAATTGTTTTATTATTTTAGTTATTAGTAGATAGATGTCGATTGTCCAAAGATGAAAATTGCAAATATTTAATCAATATTTTTGCAATTTTTTAAGTAACAAATTCATATAATTATTATTTTAAAGTAATTATACTTACACAACTATATAGAAGGGGCCCCAGCGCGTAAATTGCAAGCGCGTCCACTTTTCAGGCTTAAAAAATGCCTTATTAATGATATTTTACTCGTTCCATTCTGCCTTTTTTGAAAATATCTTTTAGAATGTATTTAAACATTTATTGATTTTCTTACTTTACATTATAAGCATAAACATTTATGTTAAGTTAAGGTTTAGCTGTTACATATTTTTAGAGGGTCTTCTTAGTAGATGCGAGAAGGCAATGCCTTGGTTAGTTAGAATGCGGTTGTCAGACTTAAAAGGAAAGCATTTTAGAAGGCCTCTTTACTACTTCTTTTTCGCTGGGAAATTGTGTATTTATGCTGATGTGTGTGTTATACATACATAAGAATTTTTGTAAAATGTTGAGATTCGGTTCATAATTTCACATAGCTTCCATAAATTATGAATACATATTTCTATATAGATATTATGAATCACTATATATATAGTATAGTTGGGGGTAGTGCACTAAATATTGATTTAAATCAGCAGTACACTATCACTAAATAAAACTGCAAAGAAATTAGTTTGCACTCTTTTTTTACCAGCGTTATGTGCTGTTATCACAATACAAGTGACTGAACGTGTAGTAAAATTTATATGAAAAGCACTCAGTTTTTTGATTTTCATAAAAATTAATTGTAATATTTTTGCAATATGTACTTTGTTTAAAACATTTATCATGCTGTTTTTCAAGACAAGGTTAATTTCAAAAATATACAAAAAAAAAAATAAAAAACAAACGACATCTTTAAATGATTTATAACAATTGTATGATTTAGGATTATAAAACGATTAAATATGCAATATTATACAAAACTATCTTTCAGTTACAATCAAAGTTAAAGAAAAAAAAAACACAAAAAACACATAAGGCCATAAAACATATTTATAAATGATTGGGATAAAAAAAATAATTAATGTTGAAAAAAAACAAAAAAAAAAAAAAAGGAAGGTAGGAGTTTAAATTAAACAACAAGGTATTGTTGTTTTTTATTTGATCTAAAAGATGTTTTTTAACGGTTTTTATAAAATTTCTCAGACTTGTGTTTTTTTTCTTTTTGCAATGTCTTTCACAAAAAATTGTGTTGATGAGCATGATGACATTACGACCATTGCTAATAAAATAAGTACTGATTTGAAGGTCTTTAATGAGAAAAATTATCTAATTTTTTATCCAGTCATTCATTTACTCATCTGTGTTGCTTGTGATAATGATTTCAATATGTAAACTGTCATTTAAAACAAAAAAGCAATTGTTATTTTTATTTTAAATTTTTTGCCTAAATGAATTTTAGTACTAGTAATTTAACTTAGTTGAAGGGTTAAAAGCTTAAACATGTTTACAACAATTGTAATAAATTATTATTAAAATTAGTTTGCTTGTGAAATGAAAATTTCTTAAGGTTTCGTTTGTTTCCTTAAATACTTATTGTCACCTTTTTAAAGCGCTTTAAGAAAAAATTAACTTCCTTATTGATTAAAAAAAAAGTTTTCCATATAAAAATTGTTAAGTGTTATGAAAAAGAAATCTTTCATAACGATCTCATGTTTGCTTCTTAAGTCTTTTGTTTAACATGTACATACAACTCACATTAACAGTCACTGTTAATAAGCATTTTTCTATGTTTCGTTATAAATAACAAGTAAGAAAGTATGGTCGGTCAAGTCCCACCATAAGATACCCTACACCACAGTATTTTAAAACAAATTTTCGAAAGTGTACCCTCTTTGCGACTAATAGGCAATCTTAGACCCTTTAGATACAAATTATGTTATAAGGCTAACATTGCTTATGCCGAATATTATTTAGATCTCTCCGTCTATAGTGTGTGATATTTGTTTGCTTTATAATGATTTTCGGGAGCAGTATTTGTATGGGAAATATAGTAAAAAATGCGACCTGTTCCTGTATATTATGGATATATATGAATTCAGCAATGTCCGTCTGTCCGTGTGGCTGTTGAAATGGGTTTTCCCAAGACCCCAGAAAATGTTGGGGAAAATCATAAAATAAGTTTTGTAAAATATTGGTAGCAATAAATGTTCGTTAATAAGCAAGTTGAAGACAAAAAAACTTTTCTTTTCCTCCCTAAATATAGTAGTTGGCATAATAGAGTCCATCCTATATAAGCTTGGAATAGAACATTTTGCTTAAATATGGTTGTTCAATAGGTTAATTTTTCATCTAGCCCTGATACAAATGCTCTTCCGCAATACTGATGCTTTCCAATTAAACTATTTTTAGGAATTCCAATAGGAATGAAGTATTTTCTATATACAAAGTTTTTTTCCCTAGAAAAAGTAGCAAACAAAATTTCTTTAAGTTTGGACAAAAAAAAAAAAAAATATCTTATGGAAAAACTATGGTAAAGGGTATATACTATTCGAAAACCCCAAATAAAGCAATTTACTTGTTTAAAGTTTAAGCTTAAAGCTTCCTTCACAAAAGGCAGCAAAATTTTCACTGGTGTTCACAATAGAGCAACAATTTTTTTCGTGACCACACACATTTTAAATAAAGAAACCGTTTGCAAATTTCGCCCAGAACAATATTACGTATTAATTATTATTTGTTGGAACATTTTGTCAACATTTTCATTTAAAACTACATAAATAAAATTATTATAAACGTCATAAACAATTTCATACAAATTGTTGCTGAAGTAGAAGTTGACGCAACTTTTAAAAAAATTTTGTTACATTTTTGTTTGATAAATGAAAGGCAAAGATATGAAATACTTTGGGAAGAAATAAGATAGAAGAAAAAACGAAATTGTTGCCCCGATTGTGAACAAAGCTTTAAGTTAATATGATATTTACGTCTCTACGATCATGTTGGGACCATATAGGTCTAGTTATTTATTTTAATACTTATAAAGAGAAATAACGTTAATTTGATTAAATTTTTCCTATACAAAATATCTAGGTTCGGTCTACTATTTCACTTTACCCATACAAATATCACCAAATTAAACGCGGTTACCGGTTTCAGACCATTAGACATAGGCCTGCAAGCAATTTTCGAATTTTATTGTGGTGCCCCTTTAAAAACTTTAAAAATGTTACGTTTTTTGTTGGAAGCCACAAGCTCCAATTTGATATTTTAACTTTTAATGCCTAACCATAATATGCATAGCCTTGCTTAACCTACTGTCAACAATTAACAAAAAGTCTCTCAAATGCATTTAAAAAAAACAAAAACAAAATAAAAAACATTTGATTCCGTACGGAATGAGCGATTAGATTCGCATCTTGCTTAAGCAAATGACAGTTGCTTTAAACATAGTAAAAAGTTTCCTTAAGTTCAATATGGTTTACCTCATATAATTAACATGTATTCGGACATTTGCTTAAGCCAATTTAAGCACATTGTGGTTGGGCCTTTAGTTTTAACAATTATACAAAACTATTAAAAAAAACGCCCAATTGTTGCTTGATTTTACATTTTGTACTTCATTGCTTGCCCCGCAAGCGTGTCTACCCTTTGTTCTAAACCTTCTGTTTCATTAAATATTTTTGTGCGACATGCAGCATAGTGTGAAACAGTTCAATCTTTTTTATCTTCTCCAAATTTATTTCTAATCCATGTACATAAATATGTATGACACATTTCCTATAAAATTTAATTCAATCCCTGTAAACAAATGGAAGATATCCCCTAAGGCAATAGATTAGCAATACCCACAAATTGTCATCTAGAAGAAAATAGTCAAAGCAATTTTTTATTTTCTTTTTTTCAAAGTTTTTTAATAAAATTACAAAATGTATACAGAAAAAATTAAAATTATTTATTAAAATACATCCATATTTACATTTTATGTATAAAAAACATATAAAAAATGGCGTAACTGCAAAATTTATGGATAAATACGGATAACTAAGAAATATTTTACTCAAGGGCCGGACGCACATGGGGTAAATAAAGATAAAGTTTTTTTCGAAATACTTTCTTGTTTTCTATTCTTTCTTAATTTTTGCTATTTATTTTATACTACTTTATTTTAATTATACAGGGGTGTCATGGAAATTGAAAACGTAAAACGAAAGAATTTTAAGAGTCGTTTTTTAATAAGATTTCTGTAATAAAAAAATTGTATGACAATTATTATACAAATAATGGTCTATTAAACAGAATTTTTTAACAAAAATTGTAAAAATTAAATTAAAACTTTAATAAAAAGAACCGCCAAATTCTTTCGTTTTACTTATTCGATTTCCATGACACCCCTGATAAATTCTATAATTTGTAAATATGATTTATAAATTATAAACAACTTAATTTAAAATAAAAATCTGTGGTTAATATTTTTCAAAATGCACAATCTTCTTTTTATCATCCTAATGATATTTGGCTATATCTTCCTATTTTCTTATAAGTGGTTATCTGGCAATATTGCTAGTTTTTCGTCTAGCAGAATTGCTTTCGTATTGCCAAGGAGTATTGCCATCGAGACACGTTTCTTCCCGAAGGAAGTTTCTTCTGCAATACGAAATCGATAATTGCCGCAATAATATTTTTCATTCAGGCAATACGTTTCGCAATACATGGGGTGTATTTCTGTGTTTGCTGGGATATATCTATCTATCTATCTATCTATCTATCTATCTATCTATCTATCTATCTATCTATCTATCTATCTATCTATCTATCTATATGGGCATTTCCATTGTGACGTGCTGTGATATTTGTACGACAAAATGTAAAAAATTAAATGAAGAAGTTAAATTTGTAAGAAGGGTTTTTTACATATATTTGCAAAGTAATGAAGTAGTACTCAGAAAAAAATGTACATACAACAATCGACCATAAGGATTTGAAGATATAGGCAAAAATATGCGATGGCATTACAAAATTGCATAAGCCTGCGAATTGAGCAAGTTTTTTTGTTTTAAACCGTTTTAGTAAGCTTTGGACTTATATATTGATTTTCCAAGTTATAAACTTTTAACATCTTTGCTCGTTTAAAGGTGAATATGGGCATTTCCAGCGAAAAGTCAACTTTTTGTAAAGTAACGTCAGAATGCAAATAAGCTTGGATTTTAGGAACATTTTGTTCAAATGTTATTCCTATTGTTACTAAATATAGAGCTAATTACACCAAAATATAAAAAGTTAATTATTCATATAAATTTTTTTGAGAAAAAATTTAAATTACTTCTGGCGTTACGTTACAAAAAGTTGACTTATCGCTGGAACTGCCCATATACTACATAATTTCCTTATTTGTGTGTTCTTCTCTTTTTGTCTAGCTGAAAATTGGCATGCAGATAGCAAAACACCTAGGCCAAGTCCTAACGTTACCGGATTTTAGTTTTCTGGCCTGTAGGCGGAGAATAAAGTGGAAAAATGGGTGTGGCAAAAATTAATGTTTTAACATTTTAGCTTATATTTAAGTCCCCAAATTACACAGAAAGCTAAAAATTTCCTAGCATATAGTCCTAATATGGAGCATAGCCTGAAGTTGTTGGATTAAAGATTTTTGGACTATGGGCGGAGAATTGAGAGGCAAAAAGGGTGTGACAAAATTCTGTTATTTAACATTTCATCTAATTTTGAAGCCCCCTATAGCCCAATGAAGCTAAGAATTGCCAAGCATATGATACTGATTTTAAGCTTATCTTAAAGTAGTTTTTCTTCTTGCCTGTCAGGGACAGGCTTAACAGCTAGTATTATGTGTATATATATAATATACGTCATAATTTCTCTTGAATACTTATTGTTATTGTTGTCCTATTTTTGAAACATCGTAGAGGCCATGAACGTTATGGGCATGTCTCATTTCTAATACCGACTGTGTTGTCTTAAAACTACTTGCGTAAATGTTGATTTCCCTAAATTGATTCCTACGAGTTTGTTTTTCAATTTCTCCATTAAAAAACATTAACTAAACTGGTAACCTTGAATTGGAAAGGCCAATATGAAGCAGCTAAAAATACAAATTTTCTTTGCAGAAAATAAAACCAGTTATACAAAAATATCATTTCACTCTTAAAATGTATCAATATCAACTCTTTTTGACATATTTTTTTGCTCAACTAAATAAATAAAATTGCTAAAGAAAGTTAAAGCTTAACACAAATCTTTAGCATTTGAGTGGAGATAGATGTAAATTTTGTTGTTGTAAAAAATTTTGAAAATCCAACAGAATAAACAAAACATTTCTTTTCATCTTAAATAAAACAAAACAAAATGAGTAAAACCTAAAAAAAACCAAAAAGTTACAAAAGTGAAATAACAAAATTTAGCAGCTTTTAAATAAACTTAACTAAACGATAACAACAAATAAATAAATAGATTGCCAATTAACTCTGGCAAACACTAACCAATCCACCACCTTCTCGTTCATGGTGCACAATGAAATATGGTGAGAGCAGTAAAGAAACATATTTGAGCATTTTAAGAAAAACACAAGTCATTCAAATTTTATTAATTGGTTAAAAATAATAATAAAAAAAGTATTCAAACAGGTAATAAATGACTTAAAGAAAATTTAATGGCAAAATATCTACTACAAGTAAAATGTTCAGATACAAAATTAAATAAAGAGTTTTTAAGCCTTGTAAAAAAAATAAAAATAAAATTAGTCATGCGTAACTTCTTATACTATTCATAATCACAATAATAATATAATTTCTCTTAAACTTTGTAATCTTAATATGGATTATTAAGGCCTTATTTATAAAAAATATTTCAGGCTTATATACATGACTAGTTTTTACCCGGGACTTTGTTCTCGTGAAAATTGGAGCAAAATTTAAAACTGGATAGATAAGACAAAAAGAGTGTGTTCATAAAGGCATCAGTTGGTTGCTTTATTCGATAGATTACTTTCACCTCCATTACATTTATGGTGACAGTATGCAAATAATTAAAAAATAAGGTGCTAAACTTTTCAAAAACCTAAACATTTTTGGCAAATAACATAGATAGAAAGAAGTGTATCAAATAAATAAATTTTTAACACAAGCGAAAACTTTTTTTAAATTTAACAATATAATTTTAGTTTAAACTTAAATTTATATATAGGTGGTTAATATGCTCTTTCGATATAAACAAAAAAAAAGAATTGATTTAAAAAACATTTGCATAAAGACTGGTTGAAATTATTTACCGATTTCATCCATTTAAAACCACAAACTTTTTAGGAGATTCAACCGGTGTGCTACCAATTCATATATGTCATTATATGCTTATATTTTACAACAACTTTTTTTTTGTTGTGTTTCAAACAAAAAAGGTCCTAAACTATAAATATATGTAGGGATTGCTGTTCGGTTTTAACCGAAATCGAAACCGCGGTCTTAAATGCATAAAAACCAAAACCGAAAAAATCCTCGATTTTAGCTTTAACTTTAACAATATATTTATGCTTATAGAAATTGCAAATTATACAAAATATTTGAATTTCATATAAAGGGTCCGCCAAATAACGGCTTTTCAATGTATGAGTGCGGGTTTTCTGTGCCCCAAATGCGACAATTTTGCTTGTTTACATATCCGCCAAGATCAAAATGAGCTTCATCTGAAAAGATGATTTTTTTTGGCAAAATCGGCATCTTCTGTAAGTCGATCGCAGGCCTACTTAAGGCCGTTACACACTATTTCACAAAGTCTTTAGTATTTTTCAAAAGTGCTTCCCTGATCTAATTATTCTTTGAAAATTTTCAAAAAACAATAACAACTTATCGTGACAGGGTTGCATATTCGTAAATTACTAAAGACTTTGTGGGATAGTGTATAACGGCCTTTAGCAAAGCGAAAACGCATATTTCCCAGCGTTGTTCAAGCGTATACACAACCATATTCGTTCAGCGGAAGGATAAAACTAATTATCTGTCAAATCAGACATGAGCTAAGTGTTACTATTCACGAAAAAGGCACTAGTTGAAAAAAAAACGTTAGATGGCGGACCCGTTAAAAAACTTAATACATAATAGCCTGTAACAATGGCAAGGTATTTAAAAATTCTTAAAATTCAAAATAAGTACAAAGAAGAACAAATGTTACCTTTTTAACTCTTAAGTAGACACCTAATTTGTGTGGCGCGAACTACCACCTGGGCCTGGCTCGGGTCACTAGTATTTTGTATAGAAAAACTCACATTACCGAACCCCTGCGCAAGGCTGGGACTACTTTTATTTGTATGGTGTGTTATGGCTATAACAGGAACATTTTGTTGGGAAATTGTCTGTTTTTTTGTTGGCTTATAGACTGATAAGCTACTGAACCGAGTTTCCTGAAATTTTAACACTTACACCACGTGAGCGCCAAAAACAAAATAAGCTACATTTTTTTTGGATAGAAGCAGGGGAAGTGGTACCCTCCAAAGGATGCCAATATTATTTCGCTTCTTGTACTTATTGCAGTAAGCCCCGAAACTAAAATAAGGAATCAGCAGGGGAATTGTTACCCCATACGATGCCAATGGTAAATATCGCATATCTAAAGAACTGTTGTATTCATAATGTTCTTACTTGGTAGGAGTCAATCTTATAGTAAACTACACCATTGAAAATAAAAATTAAGGGGTGGAACAATACCTTTTATAGGATGCATATATTAAATATCGCGTAACTGAAGAACTATTTTGCTAGAGTCTTCAAACGTGGCTAAAGCCAATATTATGGTAAATTATAAATTTTAAAATAATAATGGGCGGGTAGACGGAGGAAGAGCAGTACCCCCATAGAATGAAAATATTTAATACCGAATATCTGAAGATAAAAGTCTTCCAGCTTGGATCCTACCACTCTTATGGTAAACTACACCATCCAAAATAAAAAGTAAAGGTGCAGGGCAAGCAATAAATAAATTTTTTTTAGCAGAAGGCATTTTTCAACTTTGTAATTGACATTTGTTTGTGTGGCATTTGCTTTAGCAAACTTTTTTATGACAATATAAACAACAGAGAGATTAAACTGTTTTGTTTTTTATTGTTCTTGTTATGACGGCCAAAGTCAACGAAAAAACATAAATTAATTTTACTGGCAATGCCGTTATTTTGAAAATGGAGAAGGTTGCCGAACATTTATTTGCATAACTCAAAACCGGTCTAGTTTATTGAATAAAATAAAAAATTTGCAAAAAAAAAATTATTTTCTGGAAAAATTTCGAAATTTTGCCATTTAAAAATTCACCAAAAATAGATAAATGTAGCTTTGCTTCGAATACAAGCCATAAATAATTAACATCTGTTAATAATATTTGATTTAATTCACAAAAGACGAGAAATTTTAATTAAATTTAAAAATTTCATAAAACGTCATATTTGTATGAGAGTCCCCTTAAGAAGTGGAGATAAAAAAATTTCAACCATACATAAAACTTAAAAAAGTGAGATTTACATAGTCAAGCTTTTTTAAAAGATATAAAAAAGCGTTTTAGGGGTGAATTGTTCATTAAAAAATTCGTATCACTTTAATCCAGCTCTTGAAATGCTCAAACTTTAAATTTCGTTACCTAAATGATTTAGCAGCACTTAAAATTTTTTAAGAAACTTGATTCCAATATTTAAAAATTTATAAATATTTATAAAGATTTCTGCTAACTCTACTTTAAGTAGATACTTAAATAATTTATACATACACATTTATTACAGTCTTTTTTTAAACTGCTTATAAATTGTATTTTTAATATTTTATTAAATAAAAATAAATATTCAAGAAACTATAAACAAAATATTTTTGGGCGAATTTCAGAAAAATGTTAAAAACTATTTTTTTCCATCAAAATTGTCTAAATCTAACACTGAGAATTGGAAATACATAATTGTTTAATTTTTTTTTATAATTATGTATGTATGTACTCTCTGTGCCAAACGTGTCGATTTTGAAACGACTGGCGATTTTATATATAACTGCCAATTTACTTAGCTATTTTTACCATTCATTTCGAATTTTCTTACAGTTTGCCATTTTGTGTTATCATTACTAATTTAAAAAAAATATGGCAAATTTTTCACATGATTTTTGTTTTGTTATCATTTTAAGTGAATTTTATATTCAGTCACTATTTAATTTTAATATTTAGCAAGGCCCATCTATCAGGTCTGCTTACTTGTACAAAAACAAAATACGATTCTTTTTAGTTGTCAAAAATTTACTACCACATATACAAAGCAAAAGGAAAAAACGTGTATGTGTGGCATACCATAAACGTATACATGCACATGTAAACAATTTTGACAACTAAAAAGAACATAAACAATGATCATCAGGCTTCTTGCACAGACCTTTTCAATGGGCCTTGATATTTAGTATGTATGCAAGTCAAAACACTAGTAATGAAATCGATGAGGCTAAAGTGTACGATCTTATAGACTTGTGTACTTAATTTTAGTTTTTTTAACTGAATATATGATTTCCATTTTATGTTATTAAAAAAAAATAACAGAAACAGCAAAATTTACTTTCGGTGATTTTTTTGTATTGCGTTTTTTGCGTTTTTTGACTGAAATATTATTCTAGCTTTTTTGTATGCAATATTTAATTAAAAAATTTTTTTACGAAAACTGAACAAAATTGAAGTTTGGAGATTTCTGACATCCGGTTTGGCGATGGAGCTCAAAAAAAAAAAATCTGACAGCCCTGTACTTAGTTAGCACCCTTTTGGCTGGTAAAAAATAAAAAAAAATTTTACAAAATCAAAAAAAAATATACGAAAAAAACAAAAAGCCAAACACAAACAAAACATGTGCACAATACACATACAAGTTATTCGTGCTGTGGTCGTTGTAAAAAATTTTTGTTTGCTCATTTGTTTATCAATGAAAAAAAGAAACACTAAAGAACATTAAAATATAATGTAAGTATGACTACAGAAGGACTACGATTGTTCTTTTTTTATATCGAAGAACAGAATACTAAATAATTGGGGGATTCACAAGGCGTGCTATCATGTCATATCGTCATAATGTCCTAAATAATATTTTGCGATTGTTTTAAAAATATTTTGTTGTGCTTGAAACAATATGTATAAAAATTTTAATTGTGTTCATTGATTCGTCAAAACTTTACAATAGAAATTTAAATTATAAGCGGTTGCCCACAGCAGTCATATATATCTCTTGTAACAAGTTTAAGACGGCGTAGTGCAATTAAGCCATAGGCAATAAAGCCATAGGCAATAAAGCCATATGACCTTATTTCTGAATGAACTGAGAAAAAAGCCATATGGCTTTATTAATACCAACCAAGTGCAATAACACCATAATCGCTTAGTAACCAAAGTGGAAATAACGCCACAACAGTGTAATTCTTATGGTTCCAAATCGTCAAAAGAATGACTTCCCATTGTTTAGTGTTGAAAAAATATGGCACAGTAGGTGGAAGTGGGGGAGCGCGTCTGGTGGGCGAACGCGACGTGCGCGGTGGGCCTGCCACAACATGTTACCAAACTCCAAAGCATACCTGGCCTTCGGTCGGGCGCAAGGATTTTCTCCTCTATTGTATAACAAATACCGTCTTCGCTAACTAAAGCTTCTCTGCGTAGTCGGGGTGATTTAGCCATGTGCGTCTGTTGAAAACACGCTTACTTTTGAAAAACTCAAAAAAAGAGAAAAGTTATCCTTAGCAGTATGGTAATCCAGAAAATCGATTCAGTAGAATAAGAGAAATTAATCCAAATGTGGAATCCCCACCCTAAAAAATAGAAAATTTTGTTACAAAAACTAACTAGTGGCGGTATGCTTATATTGATATAAGATTTGGCACAAATTCTAAACTAGAAATCATACTGTCAAATTTCGTGAAGATCGGTCCATAAATTACCATATGAGCCATGTAAAGCCCACACCCGGAAAACACTTTAGTACGCGAAAAACCGTAACGAATAAATGCTCTTGTATTAAATTTTGGACTGTCACAGTTTAATATGACTAGAAATCACACTGTCAAACTTCGTTAAGATCGGTTCATAATTTATCACATGTCTCATATAAAGCCCACTCCTGAAGTATTTTAACTGTCGGTGGAGGGTATCAAAGATTTGGCACGTCCGAATTTAGTGCTCTTGCTTGTTTTTTCTCAAACTCTTTAAATTGTTGAACTCAGCCCATTGTAATCCAGTTTGCTATAACTTTTATAAAATTGTTCATTTTCGGTTAAAAAGAACATTCTTACTTACAAACTATATTGAAGTCTAATTTTCTTTGTTTTTCTTAGCGGTTATGAACCATTTTCGATTTCGTGTTAAGCATTTTGCTAACTAAAATCTAAAAAAATACGTTAGCTTTAAATTTAAAACATTGCATGTCAATTTTTTTTGTTTCTTATAAAAAAAAAGAAGAAAATGAACAGAGTTAATGAACTTAATGATAACATTTTTTCTATGGTAATAAGGAAAAAGTGCCTAAGTCCATTTTTTTTGGTTGGTAGGAAAGAACATTTAAACCAGTGTTTAAAAATAACCATACCATTATTAAGCTTTAAGCTCACACACCCAGGAACGATTTCTATTTCTTTAGTGTTGATGTAGACGAACACAACCCTTAATACCGTTCGTAACAATTTTCAAGAAAGAGCCAAACATTATTAAGTGTTTTGTTCTTCGTTAAACAACAGAACAATTGTAGTGGTACTGTAGACAAACATTATCAGCCCAGTTATGAATACAAACTCCCCTGGAGTTTTCTCCTTTCTCACAGTTTTGCAATTGAATTTACATAGGAAAAATGGGAGAAAGGAGAAAACTCCCGGTGCTGTATATTTTAATGTTTAATAGTGTGTGTGTATTGTGTATATGTTTTGTTTGTGTAAAGTTATTTTGCTGGATCTTTGTTTTTTGTATGTATATTTTGTTTTTGTAAACAAATTTTTGTTTTTTTACCAGCCAAAAGGGCGCTAAGCACAACTGAAACTAACGAACAATAATGAGCTGAACAAAACACAATGAAGTTTGTAGTTAAAAAAAACCAATGGAATTAAATGTTCTCACCTTTTTGTTCAGTTGGATATTTTTGTGTTCGAAAAATGACAAACAAGGAAATGTTATTTTTTTAAATGATTAACTACACAAACAAAATTAGCGTTTGTGTTTTCCACAAATCTACCGAACCGAACAATTAGGAGCGATATTTAGTGTTTATTTTCGAACACTGTTTTAAACTTTAAAGGTGATTTTTGAAAATTTAATTCTAATGTAATTATCGCTTCTCTGCGGCTATAGTTTTTATAAGTTCTTATTCCTAAATATTGCTAATGCCACAGATCGGAAGTTAACTTAATTAAGTTTTTATTTCACATTAAAAAAAGATAAGCTTCCTGTCTCTCACGTAAAAAATAGTTGAAACTTTGCCCATGTGTACTTTTGAATGGGAACATCTCAAAGGTTCGATTAACTCAAATTTAGCTTAAGTCAACTTAAGCAATTTTTCCTTTTTGCCACAAGTTTTTTATAAAAGTAATGGAATAAATAAATTTTGTTTATGATTTATATATTTTTCCAAAAACAAATAAAACAATCACCTCAAACATTAATGTCAGTTTAAATGAAAATAATGAGAGTTAATTAACAAAATAAAAGTGAACTTTTATTACCAAAAAAAAAAGTACTTGCAAAGAAATTAAACTCATAATGTTTTTATAAAATATTGTTAAAAGTTGTAAGTAACGTCGTATTAATAGTGTATTTAAATTTTTTTTAACTGATTTTATTATATTTCTTTCTATCTCGTTAATGCAATTGTAACTTTTAATTTTTGTAGGGGATTTTTTATTTTTGGGTTTTTCTTGAGGTGGTTTATGTAAGAGTTTGGTATTAAATGTAATAAAATACTTCTTACCTTTTCAGTGTGTTTGTGAATATTGGCTAAAAAAAACTTGTCTTTAAACCACTGATTATCAAGCAAAGTAGGTTGTTGTTTGATGTTGTATGTTTTCAATTATTTGTTGCTTTTGCTGATGTTTCATTTCACTTAATGTCGTCACTCTTACTTTTTGCACACTGTCTCTGTAAAACGAATATGAATGTGTTTTTTGCTCAAAAGCGCATTTTAGCCTTGTATTATACAATTTCCAGTTTTTCCTTAAAAATCAATACATTTAGTATTATAGTTATAGGAAAGAAAGGGTTTTATATGGTACCTATAATCAATTGTGGACCTATTCAAACGTTTTGTGCAGTTGGCTATGTTTTGATAACCCTTTAACTGTCCCCATACAAAAACATTTTTTTATACCGTACGTCCACAGTAATAATGTGGTTAAAACGACGTGCTACACGGAGCAAAATTTTAATCTTTACTATTCAAACATTCTATGCATCACGTATGATTCATGGCATATTTTGCCGCTGTTTCACAATATTTTTATGAGCTACAATCAATGTTGATTGATTTTAAAGAAGTGGCATATTGCTGACCATAAAACAGCTAATCAGGGAGAAAAGTTGCATCAAATTTTCAATTTTAGAAATATTTTATACAAAAAAATCAGGAAATATAACCCAAGGTGAAGAAATTTCTGTGGATAAAACTACATTAGAAAGCTTTTATCCATTAACTAGCATATTCCTTTTCCTTTGTGGACATATTTTTATGCCAAAGTCCATTAAAAAAATACCAGTTGTAGAACCAAAAAGATAAAGAAAATTATCAAATTTAAGTATCGAAAATGTCAGTATTAAAGTGGCAGCCCATCATTTAGTACGAATATGTCAATGAATGGAAAAAAGAGTTTGTGTAAAAAAAAGTGGCAAAAATAGTTACGATTTTCACCTCTTAAATGTTCGAATTTCAAAAAAGTACCAAATTCGTATTCGTATTTTTTTGATAAGTTTCGAATGAGGTATTAAGTTTGTTTCTATGTTTATTGGTTCAAAAGATAGATGGGGTGTCAAAAAAGTACCAAAATTCAGGTTTTACCCGTTTACTCTTGAATAGGGCCGAATTTCAAAAAAGTATTAGACACCTGTCCGCTTATTTTTCTAAACAACAACGATAAGTATTAAATTTTTTTTATATCTCTTTTAGTTTTGGAGATATAAGGGTACCGAATTTTCACGTTTTTACTCTTTTTTACCTCCTAAACATTCGAATTTCCAAAAATCCCGTCTTATACAATGCAATATGAAAAAATACCTACATTTTGGCGAATGTAAAAAATCCGTCCAATTTTCCTTACGCTCCTATTTAAGTATTAAAAACCCTACATGTAGGGATTCTTTCCTACTTTTGGCAACACTGGATCCAAATATTTTTAATTTAAGTATATTCTAAAAATTTGAATAAAAATATTTTCTATTTCTTAATTATTAGTATTGTGGTTATTTTATTGAACTATTTATGGTTTTTAATCCAAATTTTTAATATTTTTAATTAGGCTTAAGTTCATTAAATTTAATTTTCATTAAATTATTTTTATGAAGAAAGGAATTTTTACAACATGAAAATTAATTAAAATTTTTATTGATAATTTTTCATTCTTGACTCAATCTGGGCTCGAACCCAGGTGTTTACGGACAGGGCTTCAAAGGGCTTGCCGTTTAACACTCGCAGCCATCGACGACTGCTGACGTCATTAGTCAAACATCAATCCTTAAACCAAATTGTATTCAACCTTTTGGTAGATCGAAATTTGCTTTTGAATGATTATCTATTTTAATTTATTTTAACATGTTATTCCTTTACTTCTCTTTTTTCGTACTTTTGTCAAGAATTCTTCTTGAAGTTCAAAGTACATATATTTTTTGTTTTTTCATTTTTTTGTCTTTCTTTTTCTTGTTGACCTTTTCAGCACAACTTGAAGGACAAATGCAAACATAGAGCTCGTGCCTTAGCTTTAACAATTATTAGTATTGTGGTTATTTTATTGAACTATTTATGGTTTTTAATCCAAATTTTTAATATTTTTAATTAGGCTTAAGTTCATTAAATTTAATTTTCATTAAATTATTTTTATGAAGAAAGGAATTTTTACAACATGAAAATTAATTAAAATTTTTATTGATAATTTTTCATTCTTGACTCAATCTGGGCTCGAACCCAGGTGTTTACGGACAGGTTACCCTGACATGTTTCGATTGCAACCACTCAATCTCTTCAGAGGGCTTGCCGTTTAACACTCGCAGCCATCGACGACTGCTGACGTCATTAGTCAAACATCAATCCTTAAACCAAATTGTATTCAACCTTTTGGTAGATCGAAATTTGCTTTTGAATGATTATCTATTTTAATTTATTTTAACATGTTATTCCTTTACTTCTCTTTTTTCGTACTTTTGTCAAGAATTCTTCTTGAAGTTCAAAGTACATATATTTTTTGTTTTTTCATTTTTTTGTCTTTCTTTTTCTTGTTGACCTTTTCAGCACAACTTGAAGGACAAATGCAAACATAGAGCTCGTGCCTTAGCTTTAACAATTATTAGTATTGTGGTTATTTTATTGAACTATTTATGGTTTTTAATCCAAATTTTTAATATTTTTAATTAGGCTTAAGTTCATTAAATTTAATTTTCATTAAATTATTTTTATGAAGAAAGGAATTTTTACAACATGAAAATTAATTAAAATTTTTATTGATAATTTTTCATTCTTGACTCAATCTGGGCTCGAACCCAGGTGTTTACGGACATAAAAATAATTTAATGAAAATTAAATTTAATGAACTTAAGCCTAATTAAAAATATTAAAAATTTTCTATTTCTTTATATATTTGGAAAGGAAACGGTTGCATAGAATTTTATATGAAAAATATTTTTAAAACTGGAGTCTAATCACCGCATACGATATGTATCATGATTCTCGGAATCGAATGAATTTTAGTGAATTTGAAATAATAGCATTCGATATCGAGTAACTTGACATTACATTTCTCGAGTTTTCATTCGATACGTCAGTGTCTATCGTCTGTAAAAACATTCGATAAATTATTCGATACGATAGTATCGAACGCGGTGATTAGACCCCTGAGTGTTTTTTCATACAAACTCCCTATGCAAACGTTAACATTCGAAATCGTTGAAATTTGATATATTTTTCTTCAAAAATTTTAAATAAAACTATTCAACTAAAATTTGTTTAAGTATGTGATACAAATCAGAATGTACTAATAAAGTGACCTCACAAGCGCAGCTGTTTGCAGTGATTTTCTTTGTGTGTGACGCTTGGCGTCATTCTAGCAACAAAATGCCTGTTGTTTTTTCTACTGTTTCATTGTTGTAGTACTGAGGTCACTTTGTTAATACATTTTGATACAAATTTTCTTTTTTTTTATGAACAAACGAGCTACAGTACTTTTCGCTTGTAGTCCAATCCGCTTAAATCCAAAAACGGATTTAAGCCAAAACTGTCATACTCACATGCAGATTTGTTCGAATTTCATACAAATTATATAATTTTTTATGCAAACATTTTCGCTTATGGTCCACTCTGTTTTTTATATTTTTTAATCAACTGGCAAAATTTTTTATTAACATTTCTGGCAACTATTATAAATACCAAATTTCGCAATTTATATTTCATCTGACAATTTTTTGTCATAATAAACGACAAACTTTATATAAAAAAAACCCTGAAAAAAAATTTTTATAGTCTTTGACGTTTGGTATAACAAAAAATTGTCAGGTGAAGACCCGCATATAAAGAACCAATGAAACTGATAATTATGTTGTGTTTGATTTCGTCATCAAAATAATTAAAATTAATCTCATACTTAAGGCTTATGAAGCATTGAAATTATTTACCTTTTTGTTTTTACTGTAAGCTTTTAAAGCATTTGAATTAATTAATAAAAAAGATTTTTGTTTTAACTATTTATTTAAATTAAATCAATATTTGGTTATGTTTTAAATAAACTTTTCTATTTTTAAAAAATAGTGGTTTTGTTGAAGAAAATAATTTTAATATATTCCTAAATGTGGATTATACTAGGTGTCACTTACTAACCGTAAAATGGCTTATGAATAAATCGGACTATAAGCGAAAAGTACTGTAGAACTTCTAAACAAATAAAAAAAGCTACCACAACAGCTGTTTTCGCAGTTGTCAAGTAAGCGCAATTGTGTGAATGTGCTGCGACAATTATTGTATCCATTTCACTTTGTACCCACTTTTTTTTATGGTTTACGGGCACAAAGGCTCTTTTGCAGAAAGAAGCTTGCATGGGGCTATGTGAAATTATGGACCGTTACTAATCATTTTATAGGCTTAGTACTTTTGACAATTCGACCCTATCATTCAATTTCATTCAATTCTCTCAAAAATGAACCCTGTACTTTGTCCACAAGGTTTTCATGGATAGCCAGCCAGCCGTACGGACGGACTTACATCGTTAGATCGATTCAAAAAGTGATTCTAAGTTAATTGGTATACTTAAAGGTGTAGGAGCAATATTTTAAGCTGTCACGAACATCAGCACAAACGCATAAAACGCTCTACCATTGTGGTGTGGGTACAATAAAAGCAAAGTAACATATAATATTGTTATTACATTAATTGAGGCCGTCAGCCCAAAAGTGGTGCAAGCCACATTACATTTATTTAATATTTCTACAACATAGGGCTACTTTTATATTACAAGCAGACCAAAAATAAATAAGTGCAAGACAAACTTTTGCAACGCTCTCTGTTAATAATTAGTGAAACAAGAGATAAACTAGTTTCGGATTAAATTTTAGCAAGTTTTAATTAATTTGGCGTAGAAAAGTCAGGATATGAAAAATTAAAGCTTAAACCACTTTTGAGCGGACCGCTTACAAGAACTTTTTACATAATTGAATTTCTCGGGAAATCTCAAAACGGGCATCTAGTACTACATACAATAATTAATTGGTGTTATAATATGTACTGGATCGTAATGGTCTAAACACTAATATTTAAAAAGTACTTTATACAATAGTTTTCCATGCCCTGGAAGATGTATACAATCATTGTTGTGATTTCAGTTCAAAGATGGGATTTTAATTAAATAAATAAATAAAAAAATTGCAACTAATTTTTAATTATTCAAAAATTTTAATTTTTTTGATTGCCCTTTAACTATAAAACACACTATATACTAACACGTTTAACGTCAGCTTGTTGTAAGTTTTCTTACTCATATTCAAGAGAGTGTTTTTTTTAGTGGCCAGTACTTTAAAATCATTGCACTTTTTAACAAGTTTACTTTTTTTTTGTTTATGATGCTTTAAAAAAAAACTTTGAAAAACAAAATAATTCAACAATAAGTCACGAAAATTTAAAAACAAACTACACATATTTTGGAATATAAGAAAATAGTAAAAACATATGAATAAATTTATTTAAGGATTTTAAACAATTTCTGAAAATATTTTAAAGAACTGTATGAGTTAGAAAAAAGCATTTATTGAAAAACTAACAATTACTAAAATATATTTTTTTAACATTATTCTGTACTGTCTTCTGTTAGTTTATTTACAAATTTGTTTTTGTACAACCAGAAAAAGAAATGAAAAGTGTAAACATGTTTCGCATTATATAATTTTATATTCCCCGTAACAATTTCTTATCTCTTGCATTGGAAAACGTAATATTAACTCATTGATTTTGACCTTAACGTAGCATCATTAGAGTTGAAGACATTACGTTACACTTTTAGAGTTTGTGTTACCAATTTTTATTTCCAGCAATTTTAGTTTCCTTTTCTACTGCTTTATTTTTTTTTAATCATTGAAAAAAAATTTTCTCCGGAAAAATGTGTTTATGTATTTATTTTGACGTCAAACTAAAGGGTGCATTTTTTAAGCCCGATAGAACTTGAAATTGTAAAAACTATAAAATAAAATGAACTATTAATCAAACATATTTTTTTCGAAAAATCCATACATGGATCTGTTCTTGACGAAGCGCATTCTGGACGTCTAATTTTGGGTTACTTTTTCGAACATTAACGTATGTAACGAGTATCATCGGCATAAGACATCTCCATAGAAAATAGTCGAGTCAGATTAAATGTTGATTTAAATAAGTCTATGGTTGTGGTCTGTAAGATCTGTTGTGGATTGGTCTAACTCCATATACTCTGTTTATTAACAAATCCGTTAAGCCAAAACTGAGCCTCATCGATGAACACAATTTGGTTATAAAATATCGATGACTTATTTTCAAAGTAAATTTAGATAATTTGGAAGCGTTGTTGTAGCTTAAATCTATTAATGATGATTTGCGATGTTTTTAAGTTCTATCGGTCTAAAAAAAAACCACACAAAATTACGCGGTCTTCGGAACAAATTGGCGAATCCTCCTTTATTAAAATAATGCTTAACACGTTTTATTACAAAAGCAACGTTGATTTCATAGCTTTTTTTGTGATTTTTTGTCTGCTCATATGTGAATGAGTATTTACTTGTAAAGTACAACACAAGTATGTGTGTAAAATCGAACAACAATTGCAAAATACAATTTGACTATTGAATTAAAATTACCACACATTTGGCTAATTCAAATTGCCAATAAATGTACATGTTGATATAAATAAATGAATGACTTGGTTTTTTTTAGGAAACTATTTGTTTATATTTGGTAAAAATAAAATTGGAAAAGGCATAGCAAATTGTTTGGTAAATGTTTTAATAGGTATTTATAAGAAGATTTGTTTACTTTTAGACTCATCATTTCTTTATCTTTCCATAATATAAAGGAACTTGTTAATTAAATGGTTATTTAATGGGTTTTATGGGCATTCATGTTTTAAGGTTTGCCTCTTAAGTCTTTTGTTTTGATGCTTTTGTGAACAATACTTAAGATTTAATTTTTTTTTTTTGGATCAATGAATTTATTAAATTTTGCTGCTTTACGAAAGCCTATTTTTACATATCGCACACTAAATCATAAACAGGTAGAATTCGATTTTCAAAAATGTTTAGTAAAGTCAGACATCTGGATTTAAAAACGTTGTGCAATTTTTTTTTCAAATTAAGTTCCGCATATATTAAAGAACTTTTGATTTTAT
This sequence comes from Pollenia labialis, assembly GCA_949318255.1. Taxonomy (NCBI): domain Eukaryota; kingdom Metazoa; phylum Arthropoda; class Insecta; order Diptera; family Polleniidae; genus Pollenia; species Pollenia labialis. The sequence continues at coordinate 40,984,544 of OX439143.1, read as the reverse complement.
TCACAATTTACTAAGAAAACTGAATATCGATTTCCATACAAAAAAAAAAAACGTTCATGACACATACATATTTAAAATCTTATTTTTGTATTAAAATCGATATTCAGTTTTCTCAGTAAATTGTGAATAAAATCAAAAGTTGTGCACCGATTACAATAAAACAAACCTCAAACCTCATTATGTTAAGCTAAATGTTTTTAGACCAAAACTGGGATGTTTGTCGCGTTTTATTTTTAATGAATTTTTAAAGAACAAAAAAATAGTTTTTTTTCAAAATTTTCCTTTTTTTCTTCAAAAACTCAACTCAACGAGATCTCTGAAACAACAGGGCATATTTAAAAACAATGTAAGCACCGCTTAAAGAAAATATTGTTGCCGAGTTTCGGATTTTTTTAACTGAATATGGTCAACCGTTTTCAAGTTATTCCAATATGTGCAGCAAAAGTGCCTTAACGGTATATCTCGAAAACTAGAGCTGATAGAGAAAATGGAGATTAGATTTGAAATAGCCGACCTGAAATTAGTAAGAATTTGTAATGAAATTCCCGACCGCAAACTTACTGTTTCGCAGTGTTATTGTTTAATTATTTTTATATTTTAAACGTAATGATAAGAATTAATGATTATAATTAATACAAAATCTTTACGAATATCAGGAAAATTAATGGAAATGGCATCAATCAAACTAGGAGAATATTAAGGAGGATTAAGACCAGGATGATCAACAATCGATCAGCTTTTTCTTCTAAAACAGAACTGCGAAAAATGCTACAGGTGTGACATAGACATAACTACTACTTCTTTCGATTTTTAAAATTTAAAAAAAAGCAAAAACCGGTATCTTAAATACCGGACTGGGATAAACAGTTGTTGGGTGGATAGAAGTTTAAAATAATATATTTTCAAAAAATTCGAAGGATACACTTATTTCCAAAAAAACGATATTAGATTTCAATTTCAAAAATCTTAATCAAAAACACATGTAAAATTTTTTTTTTTGTAATTTTCAAACTAGTTTATGATCGTAAGCTACTTTTATAAACTATACCGTTTACATCAGCATTTTAGACAGTTAAGTTGTTTATCTTTAACAAGTCAAAACATTTTTAGCTCCAATTTAAAAAAAAAAATTTTGATGCATACCTTTTTTTCGTTGTCCTTATTAAACATGTTTATAATTTGTATGGATAAACAAGTTTCTCAAACTAGTTTATCATCATAAACAACTTATAACCTGTTTATGGCGTAGGTGTAAATTCAATATAAAACATCTTAAAGCGAATATTTCAGAAAACTAATTTGTACCATTAGTAAGAAAGTTATGAACAAAAACCAAAAAAAAATTGTATTTTTAACGAGTAATCAAAAAAAAACTGTCAAAATTTACCAGAAAGTCCTTTTTAAAGTATCCTAAAAATATCACAAATTGGGGAAAAAATAAATTTTTTTTTTATTCTGTGGAATTCCCCATGTACATACATGTATATTCAAATATTTAGCAAATTTAGTTTGGACTCATGTTTGAAACGAAAAAATTAGGGAGGTGACAAATACCGATACCGATATATCGGCGATACTTCACATTTTCCGATATATCGGTATCGGCGATATTTGGCTGTCGATACGATGATACTTTTTATATTTTTTTTAGGATAATTTTTAAACAAGCAATTTTTTTTTTGCTATGCTTATTTTTTGTATAGCAAAGAGAAATAACACATTAAATAGCAGAGCATAGAGATTGATGGAAAATGTATCTACGATCACAACGGATTTTCAAATCAGTCAAAAAATGAACGAGTTATCACCCAAATTCTTACATCCTAAAAAGAACTCTTTAATCAAAAAAATGTGGCTGAGATCCAAAACACCATAATACTTGCAGGCAAAGTCGAAAGTGTATCATCGAGCTTAACGATTATATACGTTTGCTTATTATACACGAATTGATATCTTTTTTGATGCACTTTTCGATAAATATATTTTAAATGAACGTGTTTTTAGTTAGTTTGCAACTAACGTTTTAAAAATATCATTTAAATGACTGCTATTATTTTAGTCACCACTGCAAATAGTGGTTTTGTCAAATTACACTCAATATAAAGGAAACCTACTTTAACTTTGAGATAATTTAAAGCCTAAAGCAAAATAACTTAAAGACCGTATTTTTCTTTCCAATTTACTCACCCAACACTTCACGTGTCATTGTCATTAATTTTTTTTTATTCAATGTAAGAAATCCAATGAATTTTATACATTTCATCTCTTACTTGAAGTTACTTACAGTTACAAACATACAAAACTTTTTTTTTAATTTAAACCTTTCAAAAAAAAAAAAAAAAAGAAATAAAAAAATTTATAGACAATGAAGTTTTAATCCACCTTGAACTTGACAGTGAATTTTAGAGTTGATTTAAAAATGAGAAAATTGGTACTCGTTCGTATGTCAAATAATCGATTTTTTTCTCAATTAAAAACATTAATAAAAACGTGATTAACATAATAGATACTTTTGATTCAGTTTCGTTTTGTAATGAATTCGGCTCGATATTAGTATTAAATGTTTTCAAAATTGTTTTGTTTTGTTTTTTTTTCTAATTAAGGATATTATATGATAAAGCTACATATATTTTCAAGCCTTTCACATGGAAAAAGCTGTGATCACGACAATATTTTTCCCAGGGTAATTTGACAAGGTTAAAATAGTATTTCACGTATTTGCATACCCTCCACCACAACTAGTAATGAAGAGGGTATACTAAGTTTGTCATTCGGTGTAAAAATTTTTTAATATTCATATAAGACCCCATAAAGTGTTTATGTATATTCTGGGCCCTGGAGTAATTCATAGTCGATTTAGCCGTGTTGGTCTGTCTGTCCGTCTGTTGAAATCACGCTCACTTGCAAACAACTCAAAAGAAAAGAATAATATTGGTCTCAAATTGTTTCTAGTTCCCCTAAGCAGTTTAGGATTGAAATCTAGCAAAAGCGGTTAAGTAGGATAAAAGAGTTATGAACCAAATAGGGGTACGAATAAAAACACATTTTGGTCTGCCACAGTTTTAGATGACTAGAAATTACACTGTCAAGTTCGTGAAGATCGGTTCAAATTTACTATAGGTTTGACATAAAGACAACTCGTCACAGACGAATATAGCACTCTAACTTGTAAATACCATTGTTGACTCGTCATAGTCATAGTGCTGCTACGGGAATATTTTATGATCTAACGAAAGCGTTTGATCTTGTAGACCATAAAATGTTGTTGCAGAAGCTAAAATTCTACTCATAGGAATGAATTTTCACTTCTGAAAAGCTACTTAACAAATTGAAGACAATTAATTTAAGTTAAGGGATTGAAAAGTTGTTCTGAAAATCTCGTACTTGGAGTTCCTCAAGGAATCGTTCTAGGCCTTTCGTTGTTTTTAATATTTTGTCGTCTAGAAGGAAGTATTGGCTCTATAAAAATATATACTAAGCGGGGTTTGCGATAGCTTACAGCTCCAATGCATTCTCCACTTGTTAATGTTAGTCGAATAAGGCAGGCATGGCCCTATGCTTGGAACGACTGGAATAAATATATATAATAATAAGGCAGGCGAGACCAACATACCCACGCGTAGTAAACTATCCAGTGTCGCAATAATAACATTGCGAAGCAAGCATTGCGCTCAGGGCTGCCAGAACAATTTGTGAACAAAATTGTCAACTTCCTGAGAAAAAATAAAAATATCGTCTTTCTCGTTTAAAAAATCGGACAACTTGAAGATTTTTAAAATTTTTTGTTCGATTTTTATAAAAAAACAATCAAACAAAAACATAATAAAATCAGAACTACTGAAAGTCTTTAATCGTAAAGTATGTTTTTATAGAGTGAGACAAGTTTAAATCATAAAAAAACAACGAAATATATTTTTAATATCAATGAAACGGGCTTTATTGGAAAGACAATTTTATGAAATTAATGTTTTAATATGATTTCTGCCATGTGTCCGCCACGGCTAGCGCGTAGAAGGCGCAATATGGAACACAAATGTTAAACAACTTTTCGCATTCTGAACTTGATCGTTTTTTAAGACATATGGACCAACACGCCGAAAAAAGAAAGCACAAAAGGGCATAACTAAAAACAATCCTATCCCTTTCTAAAAAATTTCTTACAAAGTTCAGCAAAGGCGACATTACGTTTATGTGCTGTGCATAGTTCGATTGCACCTGTTGAGAATCTTACAAACATTTCTTAAAGGCAATTTGACAGATCGTCGTTGAACCTGAAGGAGAATATGCAGCATATTATTAAAAATTTATTGGCCCTTACTTTAATGAAGATCTGTCTATACTTTTCATATAAATTTTTTTTAGCATTTGTTTAACATTTTTTTTTAACAAAATCATGCTAGATTTTCAATAAATTTTGGCAGCACTGATTACATCCCAAATTTAAATCTTATTTAAAACATTGTTTTTCAACATGTTGACGAGCTTCTTTATAACTATAATTATATTAAAATATTTTTATTATAATTGCGTTTTATGCTCAACTATCATTAAGTTGTATCTTTCTAAAGAACGCTAATAATTACAAAGAATTTTTGTTTTAAAATTATTTTTCTATTGTTTGTTTTATGGATGAATTGCGTTAAATATTAATCGTTTTTTATTTTACAAAAATGTTTTTATTTACATTAAAGTTTAGCAAAATTATGCAATGAATGAATTCATTTTTAGTTTTTTTGTTTTAGAATTTTATAGTAAATTCTGATTTAAATTGCTCAATATTCAATTTAAACATGCGATATATGAAAGAGTTCTATGTATATTTATGTGTGATTTGATTTTTCTTTCTAAATTAATGTTAAGGTACGAAGGTTGCTTTGAAAGTGAAGGGCTGATAGGACGGAAGTGGCTAGAATATTATTTATTACCGTTCCCACTACAGAAGGTTCTACCAAACAACTTGTATCTTAAACAAAGTGCAGTTCAACGAATAACGACCAAGCAAATATATTTATGATACAGCCTTTTTCATTATTTTGTTTTGAAATTAGTAGTTTTATAACATGTGAGCTTTTGTGTGATGTTAGTGATTTTTTTTTAAATATTGGCGGTTGAAAATAGTGCCTGATATCTAGAAATACTAATTTATCAAATTACTAACTTCACAACAAAATCATTAAAAATATAAATTTTTTTCCAACAATTTTTAGGAATTAATGGTTTTTGTAACTTTTTTTTTTATATAAGCGATTAAAAAACATAATTTTTGATTATATTAGCGATTTTTAAAATGGCTTAACATGTATATGTGTAATATTTTAAATTATATTAGCGATTTCCGTTATTTCAGCGTAGTATTTTATGTTTGCTATTTCTTCCCAAACCACATTATTGGAGTAGGTTACACCTTAAAATATTGGCCATAGACCTTTGACTATACCAATCGACTCAGAATCAATTTTTTAGTCGATATAACGATGTCCGGCTGGCAGGCTGGTTGTCTTTCCATGTAACCTTGTGCGCAATTTTAGAGATCATTTAATGAACTATGATACACACGTTTTAATTATCATAAGGACGAAGTCTATTGAAAATGGTGAGAATCGGTCCGAAATTACAAATGGCGCCCATACAACCTTTTTTCCGAAATAGTTGTTGGGCCCATAAAATATCTTATTCAGTAATGTGATTTAAATCGATTTTGAAAACGAAACGATCCAAAATATATCTTTCCAGTATCTTTCCTCTTTTTGTCTTTATATAATTTTAAGACTTTAATTCCGAAATTCATTACACCTTTTAAAAACGACCGTTTTCAAATCGACCGATTTTCATCACATACATGATAATGTTCGTGTTTAGATTAAATTTGGCTCAAAAATATATGCAACGTTAATCATTAACAATATGCTAATTGACAGTTATGGTTAATAGTTAATTACAACTTAACTTGGTTAATTGACCGTAAGTATTTTTTGGCAGTAGGCCTTAAAAAACTTAAAAAATTTCTAGTTATGCAAAACTGAATAGGAAAAAATTTATTGATTTTAGACTTATTAATGTGTTTTTTTTTTGCAGCAATAGACTTTTTATGGGATCTTCGGTTAATTATACCGGTATTCGATCTTAACAAAATTTGTTTCTAAAATTAAAAAAATAATATGTTCCAGCATTTTGGAAAAATTTTTCTTTATTTCTCAACATAATCTGCTTTTTGCTCGATATCGATGGCTTAATATATAAAAGGCGTAACTTGATTTTTTGTAAGTTTTCAATGAAAAAAAGTAGGAACTATAAAAAGCCATTTCAAAAAGATTTCATCTTTTCGTTGTTGGAAAATATTTTACCACCATGCAATTTTCCTAAGCTTATAGATTGAAAATAATCCTAGGGAGTAAAATCTACCGAATAAAAAGCGTAATAAAATAACTAGAACTCACATTCATTGATTTTTGTCATTGCAATTCGCAAACGAAGATGTAGGAACTTGTGCATTGTCTTGATGAATGAGCAAACGCGGCACGAACTCAGAGAAAAAACATGTTTAATTGTGGTCACATTTAATATGGTTGTGGCATCTTGATTTCTGGATAATTTAAGCAACAATATGATGGTCGGTGACAATAATATGGTTGAAATAAACCTAATATGCTTAAAACTTGTTTTAAAAATAGTGCTGTTGGAGGTGACCATAGTTATACATGTTTTTCTCTGGGTGTATATACCAATTTTGTTTAAATGCCTTTTGCTGACGATCGTCTAAAGCGGCCCATACACTTGCAATATCACATACACATTGGCGATATAATTGTATAATACGCACAATTGAAAAATTTTATTGCAAGTGTATGAGCCGCCTAATACCATGTTTTAGATTTCCTTTACCGTTTCCGTCAAGACACCACAAATGGTCGACTGTGCAGTGTTCGTCGTACCGCCTTGTTTAAACTATGCCTCCCAATATTTTAAAGTCGTAAAGAAGGACCATACTATCCCAGAATATAATCTAACTCGCCTCTAATATTCGTTAAATTGATTCATTTAATTAAAGTTTTTTTATGAAAAAAAGTGCATTGAAATTTAAAAGATATAGCACTGGTTCCTCTAAAGGGGTTAACTAAAAACTTATAAATTTCCAGTAGAGACAAAAAGCTGTTTTTTGTACATGTCTTTTTTGTCACAAAGGGTGATACAACTGTATTTGTTTGGCGAAATACTAGAGATCCTTCATTTTTACAGTGGGTACACGCAGAAAAAAAATATGGTTGGAGGTAACCATATTCTAAGAGCAACATACTATAGTTGGTTTTTAACAATGTTTATGTTTACAGGTTACCATATTATGTTTAATTTTGACCATAGTATGTTTAAAATAAACAAAATTTTCCCCTAAATCAATCATAATAGACAATATTAACCATATTAATGGTCAAAACTAAACATATTATGTTCAAAATTAACCATAATATGGTCAAAACTTCCCAGAATTTGGAGAAAATTAACCATATTATGGTCAGGACTAACAATTATATGGTGAATGCTAATCATATTATGGTTAATCAATTTTTTCAATTTGTTTGTTAAGTGCCAAATTAAAATTGTATTTAATTTTATATTCTTGATAGGTGTTACGTTCTACTTTTATAAAAAATCCCCATTGGTTCATATTCCAGCCTGTGACGACATTCATATTACCATTTTTTCTGTTCTACTAGTTTTTTCTATGTAAATTTATGTGTTTTAATCAATAATTAAAATAAAATGAATGAGAATTTTAAGCAAACCAAGAAAAATGCAAACGACCAGAATGTTGTTGCTTTTTAAACATGTTATTTTAAATTTAAAATTAATCATACAATGTTTTAAAATATTATAATTTCAAACATATTATTGTTATTAAATATTAACCATAACATGCTTGGAGGCAACCATAATATGGTTATAGCTTTTGGATGGATGAATTTAACCATAATATGGTTACCGCGATAATAATATGGTTAAGGTAACCATAATATGTTTAAGTGTATGGTTGTAGTTTTATTTTATTTAAACATTATATTGTTAAAATCAACCATATTTAAAGTTTCAAGGGATGTAAACACTTTATTGTTTAATAGAAACAAAATATTATCAATCGTGAAAAAAGTTTTTTTAAAAACAACACAAGTTTGTTTGTTGCCATTGCAGGGACCATAATATGTTTTTTTTAACCATACCTCAACCATGTTTTTTCTCTACGTGTAGATAATATCGGACTGACCACTGTTTGTCGTTTTCTTGCAAAAAATTAAAAAGTGTAAAGTTTGAGTTGACTCCCATTAAAAATGTTTGTCATTTTCGACAAAAGTAATTTTTTTTAAATTGCTGTCGGTTCGTCTAGTCGGCTAATTTTGGAACTGCCCTCGGAACGTTCACTTAAGAGGGCGTGCTGAACAATTTTAGACCGTATAAACAATAAACTACCAGGATACTTACAAAATATGTTTAGTTGTAAAAATATAAAGTTTTTAGCAGTTCCCGTGTTTTTCACTGACATACGGAAAATTGGACACATGTATCTAAATCGATTAAGAGTCTCATAAGGACCTAGAATCTACCTTAATGAAGTCTAAAATGTATATTTCTTAGGCCCGTTTTCACAACTTACCGATAGCTAAAGGATGGATTTTATCGACCATATAAAAAGTGTTCCATTATTACAACTTCACTTTAACCTACCAGGTAGGATAAACCTTAATTTACTTTATCGTTCACTTTAGGTTAAAGTTAAGTTTTAATAATGGAAGACTTTTTGTAAGGCCGGTTAAAGTCTACATCTAGCTTTCGGTAAGTTATGAAAAGGGCCTTTAATGTTCCACACGAAATGGAAAATTAAATATTCCCCCTATAAAGCATTCGTGGTCGTGAAGATTATAATAAAATTTTTTCCAAAAAAAAATGTTCAAAATAACATAAAGTTTAAATAGATTTCGAAAAATTGCCATTTGAAGCATTTTTATTTGCTATATTTGCGATTTAGTTCCATTAAATCATGTAGAGAATTTTTTTATCGACCCTGATCAGCCATAAATTTTTAAACAAAACATAGAATTTGTGTCTGAAACTAAATGTGGCTTAAAACCAAAAAATTTAAAAACCGGATTGTTTTTCTTAAGACAAAATTGTTGAGGCAAAATATAATTTAAAAAATAAATGCTACTAGAATTTAACTTAATGACTATTTTAAATTTGCTTTGTTGTAATTGTTGGTTGTAGTAACGAATTTAGTCGCAAATGAAATCTTAAGAAAGAAAATAAAGAACCAAAAAGTTGTTTTACTAGTAGTAAAACATAAAAACGTAGTCATGATCGTCAAAAATTCTATGGTAAGTTTCCATACTTGTTGCAAAAAATGTTGCTGTTTAAAGAATCGAACTGCCTTGAACTGAACAACATGTTGCACAACTAGATAAATTTATTTGTAAGTAAAATTCAATTTTGTTGTTTTGCTTAAAGTTTATTAAATTAAAATACTTGAATAAACCATATTTTTATACTCTCTACCACTGGTGGGGAATGTGAGTATACTAAGTTTTTTATTCCGTGTGTAACTTTTTTAAATATTTATCTAAGATTTTAAAAAGTATATATATATTTTGGATCCTTGAGTGACTCTAAGTCGATTTAGCCATGCCCATCCGTTTGTTTGTCTGTTTATCGAAAAAATAGTATTGCTGTCATTTTTATTCTAGTTCTCCTATGCAGTATGGGATTGAAATCCAGCAAAATCGGTTCAGTAGGATAAGAGTTATGAATCGAAAAATAGCACAGTTAGAAAAACTAACAATAATTTGACGTGGAATGCACCGATTATTATTAAATTTTGCACAAACTCATTTTATGTGACTATAAATCATATTACTATACTCGGCCCATAACTTACAATATGCCCCATATAAATTCCAAAACACTTTTGTGCGCCTAAAACTGTAATGAATAACGTGAAGCAGTTAAATTTGGTCTGTTATAGTTTTATAAGATAAGAAATCACACGGCCATATTTTGAAAAGATGGGTCCATAATTTACCATAAGCAATATTTAAAGTCCAATACCGGAAACACTTTAGTACCGACTCTCTTAAACACTTTAATACGCCTAAAACTGTAACGAATAACGCTGTTGAAGTAAAATTTGGTCAGTCATAAGGCTAGAAATAACAAAATTAAATTTTGTAAATTCTTGTTTTTAATTTATCAAAGGCCTCATTAAAAAGCCCACTCCTGAAATATTCTAACTGTCGGTGGAGGGTATCAAAGATTCGGCACAGCCGAACATATCACTTTAACTTATTACTAAATACAATGCTTGTGCTATATGTTCGTCAGTTAGGCGTCAATATTCGTTGGTTTTTATTCAGTTGTGGTCATGGTCAATTAAATTATTTTAAAATTTTTTGATTTACTTTTAAAAGATAAAAGAAAATTACAAAATTGCCCAATAATCAGTTTATGGGTTTTTATTTTTGTTAGAAAAATATTTTATAGATTTTCATAAATCGTTAATGTGAAAGGTTTATTCGAAAGCTAACCTGTGTGCAGTCACAAATACTTAAGTTTCATTTTAGAAAACAAAAATTTATAAGTAAATATTTCCTTTTAATGATAAAAAGTAAAACTTGAATAAAAAGGTTAATAGATTTTTTTCTTTTTGCTTTCAGCATGAAATATTTTTTATTTGGAACAGTGCTGCTGGTATGTCTGGGGAGCTGTTTAACGGCAGACATTTTGATGGTTACGATGGGTGGTACAAAATCACATAAAATTCCCTTTTGGGAATTAGCGAAAGGTCTAATACACAGGTGAGATTTAAATTAAAAGAAGAGACAAAGAAATACATAGTTGTTGCATAAACATACATATTTAGCTGTTTATAAAAAGAGGTCTTGAAAAGTTCCTTAAGTCGAAAGTAATCATTATTTGTATATCATCGGTCTCATGTAGAAACCCCTTACTAGATTTTTTTTCGAAGTGATTTCAATACATTTCACAAAAATACACCTCGTTACAAAAATTTAAGGCAATAGAAGCAGAAACATGAGGTTTACAAGCAACTTTAAATTTTGAAACATACAGTTTCTATTGCATTTACCTTCTCCTGTTAAGCTGCAATTATGTGAGTTAGGGCCTTTCTACAAAAGACCAACGACATACTTCTGCTCTACCCCTACAAGTGATAAAAGAGTTTGTCATTTCGTATGTAGTACTAACAAATGTTTATATAGGATACCAAAGGATATATATAGTCTGATTTTTAAAGTTATTCTAAGGCTACGACTGTCTGCCTGTCTGCCTGTCTGCCCAATTATCTAAATCATATCTGTGGCATTTGGACAAAACATCTTAAGTCAAATTTAAAAAGTTGAAAAAAATATTGTTAATCGTACGAATTTTTATTAAACAAAAATTTTTGCTTACGTTTTTAAAATTTTGTATTATAAAGGAAATTTTTCTTTAATTTCGGTTTATTTTATTATTTGATAAAAATTAAACTTTTTTGCTATCTTATCTCGACTTAAGATGTTTTGTCAAAATGCCACAGATATGTACTTTCGAAAGAATAGAGTTTTTCTTATCCTAGAATTTTTCACATCCCCAAAAAAAAGGTAGTTTTTGCAATTTCCCCGGAAATCTCGGAAATCCCCGACCGATACCAAACGATGGAAAATATTATGGGTTTTCATGATATCCGTCGCCCTTAATCAACAAGAAAGTACTAACTTAAAATTTTAATATTTTCAGTAGAAGCCAACAAATTTTAATTTTACATTAAAGGCATATAAAAAATTCTTTTTCACTCAACCACTTCATTACCAAAAAGTAAAAAATTAAACACCATATTTTACAGCGGTTAGATATGAATATTACGCGTTGAATTGTACGAAAATGCGAAAATAAAAATTTCAAGCATTATTTATTTATTACGCATTATAATTATTAATTTTTTTTTTCAATTACTACTATGTATGTATTAACAAAATATATATGCTCATAACCATAGCTGTTCAGTGTGAATATTTTTATTCAAAATGTTTAAGAAAATTAAAATAACACTACGTATTATTTTTTTAAAGGAATATTGATTGTTTTTTATTACATCATGTTACTTCGAATTTAAATAAATTAAGTTTTATTTCTTGTTCTTAAATGTTGAATAATTTCTGCTTTCAGATATTTAAATAATACCTTTTATTTCAAATTTAAATTTCAATCAACTAAAGCGATATAAATATTTAGAATTTGAATATAAATATTTTTTTATATGTATTTATATCGCAATTGTTTAACAATATTGTTTTAACTAAAAATTTAAAAATTTTCAGTAGAAGCAAAACAACTTTTGATTTTGCATTAGAGGTATATGAGAAATAATTTTTAAGGCAACCATTTCATTACCAAAAAGGAGACAAAATAGCAGGATATTTTTACAGCGGTTAGATACGAATATTACGCGTCGATTTTTCCCAAAAAGTGAACAAATAAAACTTTCCAGTTAATACACTATTGTTAAACAAGCCTGATATTTTAAAATAGAATTTAACTTTGTGGGAAGTTTTGGAAATTCATAATTCTTTAAAAATTGTCCATCTACAATTTTTTTTAATGAACAAACCATCTTTTCCAATGCACAATTTTTAATTACCGAGAAACTAAAACTTTCAAAGAAATAAAACAAACTACCACATCAGCTGTTTTTACAGTTGACACAAGTAATCAGAAAATTACTGTGAAAATTTCAGTTTCAGTTGCTTAGGAGTCTATAGGGAACAAACAAATATATTTTAAAATTTATAGTATGCCATAATAGTGGCTTTAACCACGTTTGATAGTTCCTCAGTTACGCGATATATAATATATGCATCCTATGGATGGTATTGTTCTACCTGCGTCTTCCCCCGTTAGTTTTATTGTCAATGGTGAAGTTTACTTTAAGAGTGACTTATACCAAGTTTGAATATTCGCGCTATAACAGTTCTAATGATATTCGATATTAAACATAGGCGTCTTATGGGGATACCATTTCCCCTGCTGATATCCTTTTTCAATTTCGGGGCTTAGAAGATCCTACTGCAATAAATATAGGCATACTGATCGACTTGGAATTACACTTTGAATTGATCTAACGATGTCCGCCCTGTCCGGCTGACTGTCCATGTAAACCTTGTGCGCAAAGTACAGGTCGTAGCTTTGAAGATAATTTGATTAAATTTAGTACAAAGGTTTTAATTGTTACAAGGATCAAGCCTATTGAAAATGGTGACTGAATCCATCCATAATATCACATAGACCTTATACAAGCTTCTTTCCTAAATATCACAAGTTCCCATAAGCCATCCTGTTATGTTGGTATTAAGATTTAATTTGGTCCAAACCATTTCTGTTGTAATCAAAACTATCTTACTAAATTTTATTTGAATTTTATTGAACATAGCTCCCTTACAAATACAAAATTGGCAAGAATAACTTCTATGATAACAACTATGTCATGACAAAATGTTGTGCTGGTAGGTCCAATATACACCCTTATCATGAATAAAATTTCACATGTAAATTTCCGAACGTGTGAACAGTTGGTATCATGAATAAAATTTGTTGTGGAAATTTCCGAATGTTTATTTTTTTAAACTCCGAAAAAAAATAATTTGTGAATTTATTGTTTTACACACGATTGTTAACAGCTCACATGTGAAATATTTTTACAACTTATAAAGAAAATAATTCACAAAGATTTGTCTGTCGGAAAAGGAAGAAAATGTAAGTTTTTATTTAAAATTACAAAAAAACGTTTCAAATTCACAAATTAAATTTATTTCATTTAGCGATCCCAAATTAGTTTTAGAGTTTGTTTCAAATTTTGCAATTTTTCGCGAATTTCAGAAATGTTCGCGATAGAAGCGATTTGTTACTGTAATTTTTCTGATTATTTGCAGCTTTAACGATTTACAATAAATAGTAGACATAAAGCCGCTGTTTGAAAATTTTTGCGAATTTCTGCTAATTTTACAATTTTTACCGAATTTTTGCCATTCCTTATAGTTTTTGGAACTTTTAATTCGTTTTATGGCTTGTTTGAAATATTAAAACTTTTCGCGAATTTTTTACAAGTTTTCAATTTTTCGCGAATTTTAGCCATGTTCCCGATTAAAGCAATTTTTTCCTGTGATTCTTTACAGCTTTAACGATTTTTAATAAATAGTAGACCATGCCGCTGTTTTTTTTTTGCGAATTTACACTAATATAAAAATTTTGCCATTTCTTATAGTTTCAAAAACTTTTAATAAATTTTATGGCTTGTTTGAAATATTTAAAGTTTTCGCGAATTTTCGCTATTTTTGCAAATTTTTTTTTTGTTATTTTCCGACACTCTGTTCTTTTAGCCCGTTTAGCGATTTCAAATAAATTTTAGGGTTTGTTAACAAATTTTTTTTGTTGCTATTTTTCGCCATGTTCGCAATTTTAAATAAAAATTAGACTGTGCTTTCATGCCGTTCTTAGCAAATTAGCGATATTTAATTCAAATATGGAAATAATTCCATAAATTTCCAAAAGCACAGTTTTCTTAAATACATTAATTGTTTTTTGTTTACAACTCCGAATACAATGACAAAGGTTTTTAAAATCAAGGGCCTAATTCTGGCAGTCGTGATCGAGTACTTCCTCGATTCGAAAGCAATTTTATTTCAGTCGATACTTAACGAATCGAAATTATTTTTTCGGTATTGTGAAACTAAAATTAATGCTTTATAACACAGAAAAAATTATTCCGATTCGTTCAGTATTGACTGAAATAATTAAATAATATATTGCTTTCGAATCGAGAAATTACTCGATCACGACTGCCAGAATCAGGCCCCAGGTATGTTATTTTATTCACAGGGAATTCATGATACGAAATTAAAATCCATGTGAATTAAGAATTTCATTCGGAAATGTTCACATGTGGAATTCATGATAAGGGTGATAACCCATAGGTCCCATATAAACACCCTTCCTAAATTCATCTAAAGAAAAACAAATCCCATATAGATAAAGATATCTAAATATTATTTGGTACAAAACACTTTTACAAGCACCTTAACCTCATAACATAATTTAGTGCTGGCGGGCCCAAGATTGGCCATGGGTCGCAAACATTTGTTTTAAGATACTGCGATATAGCGTATCAAATGGTCGGGGCTTGACAGACTATACTTTCTTAGTGCGAGTTTAGACAAGTGAACATTTGAAGGAAAACATCTGGAATTCTCTTTTTCATTCGTGTTCACACAGACGAACATGTTGCCGGAAACATTCTGTTACTATTGTTTTTTTTTTCAAAAAGCAAGTAAATTTCAATAAAGAAAATGAGAACAAAGCGTGTATTGAACACAAAAATCATTATCTCTTCCACACCCGTAATTTGCTACCAAACAAAATGTTTCCCTTTCTCAAGCACTTACATACTTGTTTTTTATGTAGTACAGTGTAATTTAGGAACGCATTCAAACGCATTATTAAAATTTGAACAGACTATAATCAAGTTTATGATCAAAAAACATTATAATAATAACATGTTTAGACATTTTTCATTAAAAAAATATATCTTAACAAAAGCCAATAAACCTAAATGTAAACAAACGATAAACAAACAATAAAAAACAATAACAAAATTAAACAAAAAGTTATAAACACAATAATTGCATGTACATATCTGAATAAAATAAAACTGTCAGTGACAATTTGAAACATAAAATAAATCATTATTTATGATGCAAGAAGAAGAAATGTGTATTTTAAAAAAGATTGGCATGCATAAAAAGTTTAAGTATTGTTTCTTGTTATATTCAAATCAAAGAACGATTACAAACAAAAAAGTTTAAAATATTTTTGATGTTAATGGCGTATTTTTTTTTTTTTTTGAAATATAAAAACTCAGCTACTCTTTAATAAAACTGAAGCACACTTTTATAATTTATCTGACTGTTTTTTATATTTTTTTCCAGAGGTCACAATATAACTTTCCTAAATGGTTTTCCCTCCGATTTCCACATTAATGGTTTGCATGAGGTCACACCTGCCGGTCTAGTTGAATACATACAAAATTATACTAATTGGGATCTGTTGGGGGCACGAATGTCAGGCGAAATGCCAATTTCTATTTGGGATGGTGTCCGCTATGCTTTCGAGGTGAGTTATAGTTTGCAAGAAAACAAAAAGTTTAAATACAAATCATCTATTTAGTGTTTTTAAAGATAGTTGAAATGAATGACGAGTTGTTGTTGTATCACTACTTAAATTGTTTTCACTACATGGAAATTATTTTGTCGTCACTTGCTGACATGACCATTTTATACTCATTAATAACTTCAGACAAGTGTTTAAATTTTTTTTTGTAATTTTCAGAAAATTTGTTGTATTCAAAGTTATTAATTGTTAGTTTTTATAAAAAACAAATCTAAATATTTTGAAATGTTTACAAAAAGTTTTTTTTCTGTATCCAGCAATCAAATTGTCGAAATTTATACTGTGGAATTATTCATTAACTACTTAATTGTAGGCAATTTGTTGAGTTTAATAATACAACAATGCCAGAACTACTTTTAAACAAGTATTATACATACATACATGTTTGCGTGTATGTTCAAAGGTATACAAATCTTAATTCAGTTACACATAATTGTTATTTAATATATTCCGAGAAGTGGTATTGTATTGTAAGATTTTGTAAATTTTTTCAGTATCTTGCGCTGAAAATTTATTTCAGGGCTTATTAATTGTAAAAGTTGTAAGTTTTGTTTTATGAAAATTTAATTCAGCTGGGTAATCTTAATCCCTGCAAATAATGCGACTATACACTTATAAAAATATTACAGTAACTGATTGAGGGTTATTAAATTCGTTTTCCGTACTGTTAAAATTAAATAAAAATATAGTTATTTTACGAATAATTTTATTTTTCAACATTTGTGTTTGTTATTCAAAAAACAAACTACCAAAAAATAATGTTTTTCCGTATTTATTTTGTTATGTTTTTTGATTTTTTTCGGTTAAAATATATTTTTTAAAAGTAAAAACTATTCAATTTTACGGAATATGCTGTTTAATAAATAAAAAAATTAAAAATGAATGTAAAAATCATTTGTTTTAAATGAAATGTAAATGATCCGTTTTTTAAATGAATTTTAAGTTGTTTCAAATGAATTTTTGTTTGAATTTAACTACATAATTTTTTGAGTGTACCATACACGCATGTAAGATGTAGCCCTAGTCCAAAGGTAACCCCAATGTATGGAAAACACATGGTCTATTTGACATTACGATGTCCTAGGGCAGGACCATATAACCCAGCTTTGCATTACAAAGGAGTAGTCTTTAAACTACTCCATGGTATACTCCAGAGCAGTGTTAAAAATTCAAATTTGTAATGGTACTGAACTTCCACTTAAATAGTACTTTTCCCACCAAATGGTACTTTTTGTTAAAAAAAAAAATCCACCATTTATGAAAATAAATGGAACAAAAAATATTTTATTGAGAAATTTATAGTTTTTTTTTTGATTTTCCATCAAAGTTGTGAAATATGGAGAAATATGTATATGCTTTTCTAAATTAATAGATCTATCAATAGAATGACGATCCGTTACCTAGTTTTCGAGATATTTTGTTTGAAAGCTGACTAAATTCTTTAAAAATTTTCTGTTTCTTAGCACTAGAAATCAGTCAACATTGAACTAAAAATCTGATTTAAAAAAGAGAAGCATTTTTGAAATCGTTGGACATTTTCGTTTCAAATAGGTTTATTCAATATTTTTGAGGAGCGCCTGAAATTTTTGATTTTTGAAACTGTGCGTCGGCAATTATGTACCGTAAAATTTGGTCGGTAACTAAAGGTTAATAACAATGGTATTGTACTATTAGTTTTCCCGGAAATAATATTTTCTGAAGTGAAGCTGCTTATTATTTTTAAGGTTTTATTTTTAAAACTAAATTAAGTTTTGAATGATTCGCAAAATCTCTAATAAAATGACTTTGCAGTTCCTTTCAATTTATTTGCATATTTCTATAAATATGTCAAATCGAGTTCCACAAAAAATTTCACTTAAAGGTAAATGGTTTTTATTTAAATTTTAAATAAAAACCACTAACATTTTATCAAATGCATCCCTTTTTATAAAATTTCTTGCAACTTGTAAGAACAAATATCGCATTCTGAACAGCATTTCATTTTGTATTTCAATATTAACGTCATTAATTATTCTTTATACACACAACATACATTTTGGAACAAACACATGATTACCAAACTCTGATATCGAAATGATCACTTCAAGTTAAAAGTTAGAAAGCGCTAAGGATAAAAAAGTACTAAAAACATCGCGGGGGTACTGCGGTATTTTTAATTAGAAAAGGTACTGAAAAAAGTACTAAAGTACTGAATTTTTCAACACTGCTCCAGAGGATTAGCTTTAAAATTGTTTAAAAACGAAAACATGTCGTTAAAAAACGAAGACATGTCGTCTCAGTACAAACACTTTTTAACAATGACATGGTCCATGCTTGCATTACATCGGACCAGTCCATGGAGTAGTCCATTTGATCAAAATGGATCAGGCAGTCCCATATTATTTGCAGGGGTATTATGCATTTGAGCTGATGTGTGTAACGCTTTTTGGATATATTGTAGATATAAGTGATTTTTAATTTGATTTTTTTTTTTAATTGTAATAACTATTTTTTTTTAACATAGATAAAACAAAATTTAGCTGGTCGATGCCGAACTGGTTTACGGAAATCATTTGTCTTTTTTAATAATGTAAAGCTTTATTCAGCTCAAACTAAATGTGTGTATTTCAATAATAAATTCTATTATTTACAAATTTACTTCTAAAGTCACAGTCTCGCTGAATTAGTTAAAAAAATGTTTTCTATTTTTGTTTCTGTCTCATTAAAAATGGAAAAAAATATTGAATTCGTTATTCCCTTTTTAAAACGTTCTAATATTCATTGGATTTGATATGAATAAAAATAATGACCGAAAAAAGTGGACCTATGCGTGAATATTATTTATTCCTAAGGTTTTCTTGGTACTGAGAAGAGACAAGAATTTAAAATAGTCTATGCTCTTCTTAATGAAATTTGGCTCTCTGGTTAAATTCAAATTAATGGGTAACGATATATCTTTAAAATTCGGGAATCCCAAATTTAAGGAAACATCCGTTGGAATTAAAGAAAGTTGGTTCAACATTTTTTGAAGTTTTTATACAAAAGTCTTCCCCAAGTTGCTAAAATTGAAAACATTCAGGGTCCGCCAAATAACTTTTTTTTTTTTGAAAATGCTATAAAAAAAACTACTGAATATTTTCTCAAATTTCTTTTTTTATTTGAAAGTACAATCCTTCCGGTTAATAATGGAAAATTATTTCATTAATATGGCTGCCTCGGCTGGCCATGCAGTAGCCTACACGATCGGCCCAATTTTTAAGCACATTATCGATTGTGTGCAGCTGTATTTCACCAATGCATTCACGAATATTGTCCTTTGCAGCGTCAATTGTCTCTGGCTTTACGGCGCAAATAATAGTCCAACGGTGTCAAATCGCAGCTACGAGGTGGCCAAACGACATAAGCTCTGGGGCAGATAATGCGATCTTCAAAAACAGGGCGCAAAACATCGAGTGTAGCTTCGGCTGTGTGGCACGTAGCGCCGTCCTGTTGAAACCAAATGTTGCCAATATCCTCCTTTTCAATTTTTGTGAACAAAAATTCATTCAACATGGCCCGATAAGGATCGCCATTGACTGTAACGGCCACTCCTTGTCAGTGACAGGTTTTTGGTGCAACGGCTTTTTAATGTATGCGCGCGGGTTTTCTGTGCCCCAAAGGCGTCAATTTTGCTTGTTTACATATCCGCCAAGATCAAAATGAGCTTCATCTGAAAAGATGATTTTTTTTTGGCAAGATCTGCATTTTCTGTAAGTCGATCGCAGGCCCACTTAGCAAATCGAAAACGCATATTTCCCAGCGTTGTTCAAATCAGACATGAGATAAGTGTTACCATTCACGAAATAAGCACTAGTTGAAAAAAAAACTTTAGATGGCGGACCCGTTACTAGATCGAAGCACTTTTTCACCTCATATAAAGGAGTCGCACATATTCTTAGAATAAGTAGGTGCAAAGGTGCTAAAAATTCTTAAAGCGACTAGCTTCTTTTCTTACCACAAGTAAAATTATTTAGAATTTACGGCATTTGGTATATCGAAACATTTTCAAGACAAAGTTTCCTATTGGTTATTCTCTTCAATGTACATTATGTTTGTACCACAGAAAATGCCATAAATTAAAAACAAACCAAAAAGTTGAGACAACAAGTTGCATGTACGTAACATGTTTTTCATAAAAAAAAGCATTCACTTGTATGGTTCAAGGTTGTTTAATAATTCATTTCATTTTATTAATTTCAACTTCAATATTAAATTTGTATTTCTTTTTTTTTCCAGTCATGCGATGTCATGTTGGAAGATGCTGAAACACAGGCGTTATTCAATCGTAATTTTGATTTAGCCATTTTGGATGGTGCATTTCCGGAATGTGCTTTGGGCATGGTGTATCAATATAAAATACCCTTTATGTACATGAATACGGTGGGTTTTTATACCGGCAGCTTAGCAAAGTCTGGCAATCCCGGTTCATATGCGGTAACACCAAATTTTTATACAGGTTTTACGGACAACATGAATTTGCTAGAGAGAGCTATGAATACGGGAGTTCAATTGTTTTCGGATATAATGCATAAAGTAAGTTAAAGAATTATACATATAATCGGCGATTTGGTGGAAATCAAATTCGAGTAAAATAAAAATCAAACAAATTTCGAAAAATATTTCCATTCTATACACCTCACACTTTGAGAACCACTTACCTTTACCAGAACTACTTTTAATATCAGAAAAAGCTTCGTTTATTAAAAAAAAATTAATTGAATATCTCCATCGATTTCAATTTCACTCGATTTCGATTTCCGGAACCTCGCTGGTTTATTTTAAAATAATGTTTTTCCTAAGATTGTTATTGCATTTGTGTATAACGTAATGAAACAACGTTTTGGCACCCATATGCCTCACCCATATGAAATATCTAAGAATGTTAGTTTCATTTTACAAAATGGTCATGCTGTTGTTTCCTACCCACGTGCCCTAAACCCCAACGTAGCTGAAGTTGCTTGCATCCACTGTAAATCCGCCAAACCCTTACCCAAAGATTTGGAGGACTTTATTGCCTCCTCGGGTGAATCGGGCTTCATATATGTTTCTATGGGTTCTTCGGTAAAAGCTGCCAACATGCCTTTAACTTTAAGACGTTTGCTAGTGCAAACGTTTGCTCGTTTGCCTTATTATGTGTTGTGGAAGTATGAAGGAAGTGCTGCTGATATTGAAGGACTAACTGAAAATGTTAAAATAAGTCGCTGGTTACCACAACAAGACATTTTAGGTCATACAAAATTGAGAGCTTTTGTTACTCATGGTGGTTTATTGAGCATGTATGAAACTGTATTCCATGGAGTTCCAGTGGTAACTATGCCAGTGTTCTGTGATCATGATGTAAACTCGGCGAAAGCTGAGGTTGATGGCTATGCAATTAAGCTGGATTTGGCAACACTGTCAGCAACCCAGTTATACAAGACCATAATGAAGGTTATACATGATCCTCAATATAGAAATGCCGCAAGGTAAGTACGAATTGGATTGAATTCTTAAAGTAAATAATTGCTTTTTATTCCCTTCACTGAAGGTGTGTTGTAATTGTAATTTCTAAAATATTGCTGTTAGACCCTATAGAGTATATATATTCTGTGTCCTTGTATGTAGCAAAGTTGATTTAACGATGTCAGTCTGTCATTCCGTCCGTATGTCCGTTGAAATGGGGTTTCCGAAGACCCCAGATGTGATAGGGACTTGTTAGTTATACTTTTATGTCACATTTATTGCGTAATTATTTGCTATTGAAATATAGTCTGATTTTACCCAAAAATCCCTTGTTGTATTTTTATTTTATTTTTATGTATATCTGGAGAACGGCGGCAGCCAAAGTTTCTAAATTAGACACAAGCATCTTAGTTGTCAAAACACAATATCGGACAAAATGTGGGCGTATCGGACAAGTGGTCGTGGCACTCCCCATACAAAGTCATTAAAGATTTCTGTATATCTGGAGAACGGCAATAGCCAAAGTTTTTAAATTAGGCAAAAACATCTTGGTTATCAGTTCACAACATCCGACAAAATGTGGGCGGGATTGGACAAGTGGTCGTGTCACTTCCCATACAAAGACATTATAGATTTCAGTATATCTGGAGAACGGCAAGAGCCAAATTTTTCCAAATTAGATATAAGCATCTTGGTTATCAATTCACAACATCCGACAAAATGTGGGCACAAAGTTGAATTATTTATATTTAAAGAGCGGTATTTATATAACTTTCTGTTATTTTCGCACTATGGTGAATGGTTTAAAAGATTCGGCATAGCCGAATATAGTACTCTTACTTGTTATATATTAAATTACTGTAATTAAGTTTCTTACATCAAAATGTTGCTATAAGAAATTTATGTTTATTTTTTATTTTCTGTTGCAAATTTCTCTATACCTTCTAATATAAATTATCGATAGCATTCATTTTTCTCGAAAGCATTTATTTTCTATAAAAAGTTTCTCGATACTATTCTTTTTCTATAGAACATTTTTCGATAGCAATAATTTTTTTTTTGTAATTAATAGCTAGAATATAATTTGTAATTGCGTTTGTTACATTTGATAGATAAATAATCAAACATTATGTTAATATGAATGTCTATTTTCTAGATTCCGTCAACGTTTATTATTGGATCAACGTACAACACCTTTGGAAACGTCAATATACTGGACAGAATATGTCTTGCGTCACAAAGGTGCTTATCACCTACAATCTCCCGCTCGCAATATGAGGTATGTTTAGAATCGTATAGATTCTTGTGTGATAATAAACAAAATTAAATTTGAATTTGAATTAAATTTTGTCCTTATCTGTGCATAAATTTCAGTTGGCTACAGTACTATTTAATTGATGTTGCAGCCTTGTACGCTGCCGCCTTGTATCTGTTTTATTTCCTAATGCGTCGAGTCTTCGGCCGTTTTGATGTGTTACGCAGCCTACACACTCCTACAAAAGCTAAAAGGATGTAAATAAATAATTGTTGGTCAATTATTACTTAGTTTAATTTCTGTAGTTTAATTTAACTTAAGAATATATTTTTATTTTGCTATAAACAAATTTAGGTTTATTTAGAATTTTATTTAGCTTAAATGGGTGATATTGTTATCTAATGTTTGAGAATTATAAAAAAAAAATTATTTATAAAACTGGTTTGAAAAATTGCTGTAATGTAGGGTATTTAAATTTATGTTTAACTTCTTTTTATGTTTATTATAAGCAAATTGTTATTGTTATTTTGTAAATATCTTCTTTATTTTTAATAGTTTCTTAGAAAACAAGAAAGATTTAACAAAATTTAGTTTAATATTTATTGGTAACAAGTGAAAGGAACTTTACGATATAAACTATAAACCAAAGTCAATTTTGTTCACAAAAAGCTACTAATAATTATATGTATGTGTGTATATGAGTGTTAAATAATAATGTATGTTAAAAAAAATGTTCAACCCTCTATTTTCTCGTTAACGATAAAGATTTTCAATTTAACGATAAGTGAAATTTTCTATAATTAATTTAGCGACAACCTTTTTTATAGAAAATATTACGATATTATATTTAAACAATAACTTTTATTTTCTATAGAAAATTTTAAAATAACTTTAATTTTCTATAGAAAATTTAACGATAACTTTAATTTTCTATAGGAAATTTAACGATAACTTTAGCTTTCTATAGAAAATTAAATGACAACTTTAATTTTCCATAGAAAATTAAATGACAACTTTAATTTTATATAGAAAATTTAGCGGTAACTTTAATTTTATATAGAAAATTTAACGATAACTTTAATTTTACATAGAAAATTTATCGATAACCTTAATTTTATATAGAAAATTTAACGATAACTGTAATTTTCTGTAGCAAATTTACCGACAACTTTAATTTTCTGTTTTAATTTTTTTCTATAAACTTCAAGCCCCTATTGCGGTTCACAAATTTAAAAAAAATTTGGTTGTCGTTGATAAATTAACTCTACTAAAAGTTAATTTTTGAGATGTAATGGAAGGATGTGCGGTGTCCCAACAAACACGAAGGCAAAGCTTTGATATGAAATTAATTTATCATTTGACATCAAACACAATTTTCAAACCTTTTTCAATTGTTTGATATAAAATTGATAATAATTTTAATATATACATTTGAAATTTCACCATAGTACTACTCAGCAAGGATTTGGGTCTTGGAATAACTTAGCCAAGGCCCACAATAATTTGGGTGATAAAGGAGCATATAGACGACATGTTTTTTACATCAACTTTGCATGTCACATGTAATTGTGCATGTCTGTCAAAATTGCTGTTTTACATAAGGTTTATAATATTCGGTCACAAACGTACATGTAATTTGCTTATGACATTGTCTCTGTTTTTTTTTTCGCATAGTTATTGCAGAAATCGAAGTAGTTCTCGGTTTCAAAATAGCGTGCGGCCGCCACAAACATTTTTATGTGCGCCGTCAATTGTGCACCGCCGCTCCGGCTTCCTTGCGACATAGATTTGTAACAACATTTGTTTTTCAAAAAGGCAGTGATGGCAAATGGTTTGTCGGAAGAAAATAGAGCACGCTCTAATTGAAATTTTGTCAGATGACTTTGCGTCTGACTTTTACAGAAGCAAAGTTAAAAAGGTAACAAAAAACAAAAACATGTCGTGTACGGCCGCCTTAAGCAAAGACCCTATTAAATTTTAGCAGAGTTGTTGAAATGCAATTACGCTGACTCAAAAATTTGAGAAAATCTAATGGTAATTTCCGTAGACACAGGACATTTTGCAAATTCCGTTTATCTGAATTGAAAACCCATTTTTGGGTTAAGAACAGTGTTGCCAGGCGAGGAATAAAAAAAAATTACGTTTTTCTATCCAAAAAGTTACGTTTTTCGTCAAAAGTGAAATATTCCTTGAATTAATAGTAAATTTATTTGATTTATGTTGAACAAATAATTTATTCCATATTTTAGTGATAATAACCAGACAGCAACACGTTTACGTTTAAGAACTGGAAAACGTAAATAAATTCATTTGATACTCTCCACCAACAGTTATAAAATATTTTTTGAATTAATACCCTCTTAATGATCAGGAGCGATACATATATAAATAAATTTCATCCGATACTTGTTGCAGATCTAAAAGCAAAGTTTGAGCTAAGACTCCTAAATAAATTTTTCAAAAGGCAAAAATGTAATCGAGTTAGAAAACTTAAAACTATTTTCAGACATGGCTAGTTCTTATTTCTATTAATGAATCAAGTACTTTTTTTTAAATATTTCTTTGTTCTATGACATGTACAAAAAGTAACGAAAATTTGGGCAAATATAACAAAATTATACATGTTACGTCGGGCCTTCAAAACTTACGAAAAAAAATGTAACAAATGTAACCAAACGGCATCACTGGCTTAGAAGTGTTATGCATTACCATTTAAGCCATCGCCGAGGGTAAACCTGGTGCTAAAGCTCAATCCCCAAAACGTTTACTTGAGAAAGCTACGACTCCTAGGGGATATTAGTGTGACAGCTTGAATAGCACCTAAATCCAAGGAATTGATGTGGGTTACAAAACAACCATTTGCCCAAAAAGCTCTGGAACTGTGGGCATAATTAAGGTCTCCATTCACGTTTATTTACGTTTTTTCAGTTTTTATTTTTTTTTTCTAATGAAATTTTTTTCAGATTTTTGTAATTTATGTATATATTTTATGTAACAATATTGTTCATGTCTGCTTAAAGATTTTAAATTACCTGTAAACAAAAATAATAAGCAAATTTTGACATCCAACATTTATAAAGCTAAAAGAATTATCAACTGGGCTTATTACAGCCGTACCTAAACGAGAGCGGAAAGCGTTTTCTAGCTGTCAAAAATTCTCATGTCCATAAAATTTGTATGAAGCATACCTAAATAGCGCGGCGTCAACGCTTTGCAATTGGAAAATCCGCGTTTAATAGTAAAGTTGGCAGCCATTGTTAATAAATAATGGCAATTTCGCTGTTTTTTCTCTTCTTTTTATTTCTATTATGTTGGTTTTATTACACAAGAAAGTTATAATTTATGGCTCTGACACAACATTTACGCTCCTGTTAGGTATGACATATCATCGTAAAAGCTAAGCGGAAGAAAATGTTCCGCCTTCCGCTCTTGTTTAGGTACGGCTATAAGACCACGTGTTATGAATTCGCTTCTTCTTCAGGAATAAAAACAATATTTTTTAGGTTACATTTTTTTGCGTAGAAAACAAAAATTATTTTTTGCCCAGGAAATAATAGTTACTTATTAAGTTTTATTTTTTTGGTTACAAAAACAAAACAATTTTCTGCGCTAATATTATTTTACCCAATTGAAGGGCGAATTTATCCCCCAAATCCGTCTGATTTTATTGCAGAAGAAATATTTTTAGAATATATGTGTATGGTGATATTTATATGAATTAAATATTATTTATTGAATAAAATAAATTTTTATAATTAATGCAGCTAAAGAATGTCAATGTCACAAGGATTATCTGGTTGTGTTCCTTATGGACACTTCTCTTTAATTTGATTTTTTTAGTTTAAACTTGAAAAAGAATCGTTATTTAGTACATTTTTATACATTTTTTAAAATTCCCTTTTAAAATAATTATTTTACACTTGCGTTAACATCCGCAACCTTTATAATATCTTTTCTTCGAACATACAACATGATGCCTGCAAATATGGCGCCACATAAGCCGATAACAACAAAATTCCACATTAAGACCACGGCAACTTTTTTGGTACTAAAAAAGAGTTAACAAAATTAAGTACTGCACAAGTTGTTTTAAAATTCAAGACCTACTTAAAAACTTTCTTTTTGATAACTTCTGTAAAACTTTTATCTAGATCCACAGCTTCTTCCACCCAAAATAAAGGCATTACTAAAGGTCTCAATTCAGACATTACCGGCAATTCCTCAATGGGCTCCACGTCGAGATTAAATTGTAAACGTTTAGCTATAGAAAGAGGAGTACCTGAAATCTAAAAAAATAATGGGTAAGCGCAGTAAAATTTTTTGCTCGATAGAATTTACAATTTCAAAATCTATATAAATGCCATGTTTATTCTCATCCGGCTGCAAGCCATCAATATCTTGCAACAATTTCGGATCACCATTTAGGAAATGTGGCATAGAAGCAATCATTGGTGTCTCATTGCACAATGATAAATCCATTGTACCTTTGGCGGGACAGTTATTGGGATAGTCTTTGCAAAGGCATTGATTTTCGGGTTCATTCTTTAAGTTAATAAAATCAAATTTAAAAATGTATTTTAACTTATTTGTGTTTTTAATCGATATATTTCTTTAGACTACCTTAATATCGCCAAAATCCATGGTATATCTGAAGGCCGGTAAACCATTGTACTTAACTTTCTTTTGAAATTGAGGCCCCAACGAACGACATAGATCCGCCGAAAACGTCCACAATCCATCACTGGGTTTCATTAGAGGTGGAAAAATGGTAGAGTCGGTTCCTTTTAGTTTATTACATTCAGTACCTGTCCAAACCTTTAGTTCATCTTCTCCTTCATACTCCAAAATCTGACCCAGCATGCGATTATCTTTGATGCCTCGTGAGACTTTATAACGTCCAGCATTACTGTGATTACCCTAAATAAAAAATATAATTACTTTTTATTTATTACATATAAGAAAATTACTATTTTGATTCAAGATAAAACAAATCAGAAAAAAGAATGAAATGCAGAATTTCACCAAGTTTAGTTACAATTAACCATCAGATATAACTGGCTAAAACATTTTGATAATTGGAAGTTAACTGAACATGGTGAAATTGACCGAGAAGAGAATCAGTTCGAAATATTTTTTAGATAAATACATATATTTATAAAAAACGGATAAGATTTCTGAAGAGAAAGTATGCTCACTTTCGAAACAAGTCAAATTAACCTAGCGGTGAGTTCGATCCCTGGAGCAGTCAAGAATGTTAAATTATCAATGATTTAATTTAAATTAATTCATTTCATGTTGTGAAACTCCTTTCTTTATTAAAATTATTTAATGGAAATTTAATTTGATGAACTTTAGGCTGGTAAAAATATTAATAAATTTGGATTAAAATATCTATACAAAATATAAAATTTTTGTAAGCTGGTGCTTATTTGTATAAGGAATATTTGCAAGTTGTAATTTTTTAATAAAAAAATTAACTATTAACAGTCATAGTTTTTTATAAAAAATTATTAACAGCTATAAGTATTTTATGGGACTAGAGCTTGGTAGAACTTTCATATCACTATGTCGTAGGTTTTATAAATAAAGATGATTTCGCGCAATTATAATGTCTCGAATGTGGCGAAAACAGGGTTTTTTTTAATTTAAAAGATAACTCGAAACCTGATGTGATGAAAAGATCTTGAGTACAGATTCGGAGTCAGCGCAACTCGAAACCTTAAAAAAGCTTACTTTGGTACATGGGTAGGAAATTTGTTGGCCTGTGTTATCATCAGTGATACATTTTTTTATAAAAATTTAAATCAATGATACATTTAATATAAAAAATTATCATCACTCAATCTCTATAACAAATGTTCATCTGTTATACACTTTCTGCAAAAAATGTTCACTAGTCATAAATTTTCTTTTAAAAAAGATCACTTGTTATTGTTTTTCTATCGATAGCTAGTGACAATTTAAATTAAAGATTTTCTTTAGAAAACTGTCACCCGTTAAAGATTTTCTAAAGAAAAATTATCACCAGTAATAGATTTTCTGTAGTTAATTATTACAAGTTTAAAATTTTCTATAGAAATATATCACAAGTTTAAGATTTTTTAAAGAAAATTATCACGCGTTAAAGATTTATTAATGAAAATTATCACCAGTTATAGATTTTCTATAGAAAGTTATCACTATTTGGAAATTTTCTATAGAAAATTATCACAAACTCAAGATTTTATAAAAGAAAATTATTACCAGTTATAGATTTTCAATAAAAAATTATGACCAGATATTATTTTGTAAAGCAAATTATCACCTTTTATAGGTTTTTTATAAAATGTAAATACTAGTTGAAATTTTCTATAGAAAAATAACACAAGTTAAAGACTTTTTAAAAAAAATTATGAATTTATATTATCTTTTTCTATAAAAACTATTCCCAGTTATAGATATCCTAAAGGAAATTATTACCAGTTATAGATTTTCTATAGAAAGTCATCACTAGTTGTAAATTTTCTATTGAAAATTATCACAAAATATGGATTTTTCTAAAGAAAATGATCACCAGTAATAAATTTTCTTTACCAATTATTAATAGTTATAGATTTCCTAAAGGAAACTATCACTAGTTATACATTTTCTATAGAAAACTAGCATTTAACCCGCAACTTCGTTAGCGTCTTCTTTTTCTTCGTGAACATATCTGTATGCCAAAGTTTATTTTCTCATTCTCTCAGGACCTTGCATCTTGAATTTTATATTTCTAGGTCCAATACTAACGGATATTCAAAAAGTACCAGTTAATGAACAAAAAAGTACCAACAACTTCCCCTAATAGATTCTTATCCACTCAGGACACTGCATCTTGAATTTTTTGTTTCTAGGCCCAATACTAACGGAAATTCTAAAAGTACCAGTTAAAGAACAAAAAAGTACCAAAAACTTCCCCTTATAGATTCTTATCCACTCAGGACACTGCATCTTGAATTTTATGTTTCTTGGTCCAATACTAACGGAAATTCAAAAAGTTCCCTCATAGATTCTTATCCACTCAGGACATTACATGTTGACTTTTATGTTTCTAGGTCCAATATTAACGATACTTAAAAAAATACCAGTTGTAGAAACAAAAAGCTAAACAAAAATAATAAATTTCCCGTATTTCCTGTTTTGGTACTATTTTTTCCCACCATTTAAGTATCAAAAATTTCAGTATTGTAGTGGGAGCCCATAATTTAGTACAAATATGTTAAAGAATGGAGGAAAATGTATTGTGAAAAAAGTACCAAAAATAGTTCCGATTATAGCCCCTTAAATGTTCGAATTTCGAAAAAGTACCAAATTACTATTCGTATTTTTTTGATAAGTTTCGAATGTGGTATAAACTTTGGTTCTATGTTTATTGGCTCAAAAGATAGATAGGGTGTCAAAAAAGTACCAAAATTCAGGTTTTACCCGTTTACTCCCTAAAAGGGCCAAATTTCAAAAAAAGTATCAGACACCTGTCCGCTTATTTTTCTAAAGAACAACGATAAGTATTACATTTTTTTGTATCTCTTTTAGTTTTGGAGATATAAGGTTACCGTATTTTCCCGTTTTTTACCCCCTAAACATTTGAATTTCCGAAAATCCCGTCTTAGTGGATCCATTTGGAGAGTGACCAATCTATGGTCCAAATTTCAAGTTATTAGCTTCAGGCGTTTTGGCTGTGCGATGATGAATCAGTCAGTGAGTCAGTCAGTAACGTTACAATTTTATATAAATAGATTAGCACCAGTTAAAGACTTTCTAAAGAAAATTATCACTAGTCATAGATTTTCAATACTTCCTTATTACCAGTTATAGATTTTCTGAAAAAAATTATCTCTAGTTATAGATTTAAAAAAGAAAGTTTTAATTGGCAACAGATTTTCTACAGCAAATGTTCACCAGTTAAATTCTTTCTATAGAAAATTATAACCGGGTATAGATTTTCTATGAAAATGATCACCAATATTTAAAAGTTAATGGGTTATATGCATTGCATAAAAATAAACTATCACTAACGATACTTGTTTAATGGAATTTCAAAATATGTGAAAGATGCTTTTAACAATATTGTTATCCACCATCACTTTTCTCCTCAACTTGCCGCTCCCAGAAGAGAAAATTTAAAATGTGTTTCGTTAATTTTCCTAGCTCCCTTAACTGAATCGGTACAAACATTTAAACAAATAGCAGTTGCAGAAAAATTGTCACTATCAGAGCAGTCCACATCAAAACATCTAAAGAAAATGTCCTTAAAACGAGCTTGAATGAAAGCGTTTTTAGGTTTAAAAAAAACCTGCGGATATTGGGAATAATTTCAAGCATGGCGGCTTTTTCTCGTTTGATAGCAATTGCTATAAACTAAATTATAATAAAATGGTAGTAAAACATAATTTAAATTCATGAATAATTCAAATAATTTCTTTTAACCTGTATTTAAGGGTGATGCATTGTAACAATTTCATCACCATTTAAGCCCAAATCGGGTCTGAACATAAATGTATTACGCCTATTGAACTCGACTGCATCTTCCTTGTCAATATCTGCTATATCGTATTTATCCTTCCATTCTCTACAAACATTTATCGCCACTTTATATTGAACATAAAGATTGAACACATCACGGTTATCGGAAATGTTTCCAACGTTTTTCGGGTTTTCGAATTTAGTTTAAAATTTATTTCCTAAAAATGTTAGTATCTTTTAATTTATTTTCATATTGATGATAAATGATAAATCAAAATATTATTTTAATAATCGTTTTCATTAACTTGGGAAATCCGAGAAGACTTATCGCGGCCATAAAGTATTTTGATTATAACTCAGCCATTTTATCACCGATTTGACAGATTTATATACCGACATGTTTCAGAAGAAATTTACCATTTACTTGGGTTATAAAACATGGACTCGGGAAGATCTACAGCTGCCGAAAATGGGTATTAAACAAAACAATTAATTTTGGTCATAACTTTTTTGTATCTAAACTGAGTTTTTCAGAAAATATTTTCTACTAAAGATTTTCCGATCTTTTGATATATAAGGCGTAATCATAGGTCATATGACTGTCCAAAAATTCAGGTTTTTATACAATTTTTAATATTTTTTGTACGGGAGATATCACAGCCACTTCTCCAATCCCACCCACATTTTGTGGGATACTGTATATTGATAACCTAAATGTTTGTACCTAATTTAGAAATTTTGGCATTTGCCGTTCTCCAGATAAACAGAAAATAGTAATAAAAATACAACAAGGGATTTTTGGAAAAAATTAGAGGTAGTCGTGGTTTTTTCCCCATATATCAGCCATTTTTGGACAGATCTGGCTGAATTTCATTAGTAAAATTATAATCAGAATACCTGACAGAAATACACACCAGCCAAGCCCCCATAATTTCTGGGGGCGTTGGAAAACCCATTTCAACAGTCAAACGGACGGACGGACGGACAGACAGAAAGCCGGATTTGAACTTCCCTTCTCATAAGGATCCATAATATATCAACTTTATAGGGTCTAACACCAATATTGTAGAAATTACAAACGGAATGACAAAGTTATACATCTGTGGTTTTCACGAATAATCGCGTAAGTTATAAAACCAAACTTTTCAGGAGAGCAAAAACAATTATTTTTTTCAATTGCGGCTTCTGTAGATGCTTTTTTACACTTTTTTCTTTACTATCCTCTTAACAGTGACTTTCTACGTATAATACATAGTTTTCATGAAAAAATCCTCACAGGATCACAATCTGTAAAAGGATTATAAATGCATATGTTTGATTGACTCATAAAGTGTGTGCAATATAACATCATATCTCCACATAAGTTCTTTTTTGTGAAAATAAATGTTATCATTTTAATCACACATGACGACTTACGTTGTTATTTTTAGCACATAAGTTGTTATTAATAGAAAAATTTTCAAAAAATACTTTCATATTTTTTGCACGAATAACTACATAACATCACATATGCTTTTAATTTGGAAACATATTCAGCAATTTTACAATTTTTGGCGATGTATGTCGACATAAATCGTTATAATAGCAAAATATTTTATTAAACAGTTAACTTAAGTTGTTTTTAGCAGAAACAAATTAATAAAACTACATTATATTCTAAAAAGCTTAATACTTATAAAAACCTAATGCAAAATGTAGCACTTTGACATCATTATCTCAATTTCGGTAAAAACCGACTTACGCGATTATTCGTGAAAACCACAGATATACTCTTTTACCTTTGGTGAAGGGTATACAAAACTGAACGGGTAGTTCTTGTTCCAAAACAAAAAATTGGTTACTAATGTGTTGAAAAAAGCAACCAAAATGGAAAAAAGTACACAAGTACACATTGAAAAACAGCAACCAATTTTGGTTAAAAGTAACCAAAACGGCAACGCTGCTCACAGACCGTAAGCGTAAGTATGTTTAGGAAGGTAAATGCGTTAAAAGCAACTATTGAAGCTATCATTCAAAAAGTCGAGAATTTTACGTAACTATAAGCAACATGATGAATGAAATGTTAAAAACGCAATCGATGTTATTTAAAACTGTACCTAAAAAGCCATGAACTGTCTAAAAATTTGTTTTTTGAACGCAAACGACATCCACAAACCTAAAAATGAACTATAATACTTTATTTTTTTATCTAGTTAGCACAGTTCGGAGAAGGTACTTAACAAATTGATGTTATGGTGGTCTCTGAAACTCATGTGACCTCAAGAAATACGTTTAAAGTCAATACCAAGGACCCTTGGCCGTTTTTATAAAAGATCGAATCAAACATTTCCTAAGGTGTGACTTTCGTGCAGACAACCTTCAAGCAACAATTATTTATATATATTCAAAAGTTAAATCGAAAACTAATAATTTCATCGTTACACTGTCCACCAAGATCTTCGATATCAGATAGCCAATATTATAATCACTAGGGCCCTGGTTTACGGCTTTTTTTGTATAACTTTTTTTTTTAATTTTTATTGCGTTTTTATGTAACTTTTACCTTTTTTCAATTTGTGTCCACTTTTTCCTTATTTAATGTATAAACCCCTAAAAAGTTATTACAACTTATAATTATTGTTTCTTCATTATTTATTTAAAAAGTTTATAGGTATGTTTATTGTCTCCTTGTAGGTATAATTACTTTATTAGTATAAAATATCAATAAAGTCAAAGACATTTATTAAGCCTTATAAGAAAATAATGTTTGCGTGAAAAACTTGTCAGTTTGATAAAATTTAATATTTTAATCAGTAAAATTATATTAAACAAACTGATGGACACATGTAACTTCCATTTCAACAACAAATTTAAAACAACGTTTCAACCATAACTTAGAAATTTACAATTTTCGAGCTTAAGGACAACATTATTGGTGGGCTTTCAATACTGAATTCGATAATATCGAAATCAACGAAATTCGAACCTTCTTCCTAAATTCGTAAATTTATTTCTATACAAGAAATTAATTTATAAAAAACAACTATTAATTTTAACCCGAGAGAGATAAAATCGTAAAATGTATGTTGACACAGAAGGAAAAAACTGATTCTAAATTTAAGTTTTGTCTACTTACTTTAGTTTGAGTCGTACTCAAAAATTGTAGTGCTTAAAATTTAAGTAGTTACTTAAAGGTACTTAAAACAATCCAAAAATGGGATAATTTTTGAAAACCAGTATGCGTGGATACGCGTGTGATTATAAAAGAAACAACAACTACAACACTACAAGAAAAAAATTATAGATTATTTTTATGTTTAAAAATTAAAATAAGGAGCAATAATTCCCATATTCTATTTTTTAACATTATTTATTTTAATACATAACATTTTCAAAGTAGAATGATTGAGCAACCCATATTGGGCATGCTGCAGGTGGCTTATAATTGGGAATTCTTCTGTAAAAAAGGCCAGAGAATAACAAAAGTGAAATAAACATGTGTAACGGGTAAGTAAATTAATAATATTCTCTCTGGTTCTGTGGGGTAAGTTTTTAGGTTAGAATCAATTTAATCTCACATCACATTATTTCAAGTACGAATCGAGATTAAGCCATCTTAAAAATTCTTGAATCAGAAATAAGAATAATGCTGTTTTCTTTTCTACAAAAAATACCACATTTTAAAAGGTGCATGTACAAAATGTCTTGCCGAACATGTAATACTGCATTTTTTTATTTGAAGAGAACAAAACACAAAATTGGATCGCCCTGTTTTTAACAGCTGACAAAAAGTTTGTTCTTCAATATATAAAAAAAATATGTACATAAATCAAAAAGTGTGTTCTTCAAAATATAAAAAAATATAAACCCAAATTTGTTAATAGATTGATATTAAATAAATAAATAAATAAATGAACAAAATGAATGACGAAATTCCAATTTCTTTAGTTTGTTTCTCATAAAATATGTATGTAAACAAGAAAATACCTTTGCCAGATTATATAACACCGAATCCAATTATATTTTTTATCACTGACAACCTACAATTAACAATGTAATGCTATCTTTTGTTTCACTATAAAATAATAGAAAAAATATCTATTAAAACTTAAAATTTTTACTTCGTTTGGTAACCCCATAAATAAACAGAAGCTATCTTTTTACAGGGCATTATTAACACTCTCGATTTATACGGGGCGTAAAAAGCAATGCCTTATAAAATTTAAGGTTGATTTTTTTTAGAATAAAACACGATGCGGTTTTAGAGACATTTTTTGTAGAAAAGAAAACACCATAAGTCAACTTTATAATACCTTGAATCAAGCGCATTTTGAGATTGATTCAATCTTGGTTTTACTTAAATATGAATAAGTTAAGTATTTCGCACTTGAATATCCGTACTTGAATCAAGCATTTTGTACTTGATTTAAGGAAATCCGTAAAACTGATTTCGCTTCGGCTTGATTTAAGTACGGAAGGATTGATGCGTTTTTTTAGTGTATTTTTATATTATATTTTTTGCAAAACAAATAAAAACTTTGATGGAAATATTAGAAAAGTTTTTTTTCAAGGATATGGTTCAGAGGAACTATAGTACATATTTAAAAAAATCCTACAAAGAGTTTCCATCGATTTGGTACTGAGTTTGCTAATAATATAATTGAGTACTTTATTGCTGTTGTTGTTGTTGATTTGCATCACATTATAAAATATAAAAACAAATATACCCTGGAAATATTATTGGACCACCTGATCCATTTTGATTAAATGGACTACTCCATGGACTGGTCCAATGTAATGCAAGCATGGGCCATGTCATTGTTAAAAAGTGTTTGTAGTGAGACGACATGTCTTCGTTTTTTAACGACATGTTTTCGTTTTTAAACGAAGTTAAAACTAATCCTCTTGTGTACACAATGGAGTAGTTTTAAAACTACTCCTTTGTAGTCCAAAGCTGGGTTATATGGTCCTGTCCTAGGACATCGTAATGTTAAATAGACCATGTTTCTTCCATACGTTTGGGTTACTTTTGGAATAGTCCTAAGCCCTTGTGGGCTACACTTTACACGCGTGTTTGGACTAGTCCTATTATTTGCAGGGTATTGCTCAATTCGTTATCGAGTTAACAAAACCAACACACACATGTGCGTATTCTACAATGTTCTTAACCCATTAAAAAAATACTGTGCGCAATATAAGCCAAAAGACTTTTGATTTTATCCAATATTTGTTCCACATACTATTGTCCACATCTGCCGAGAGATCAACGCAGTTAGGAAATTTATTCTCAAAACGCATACGAATATTCTTCCAAGGAACTCTCACCTTGCAATATTTTTTTTTTTATTTTAATATTATCATTTGTTTGAAAAACTTAACTGTGAATATGCTTAGCATAATTTTCAAACTTACCGCAGCTAATAAAGAAAATTTGAGCAGAGTCTCGTTATACTTAACAAATCCCTTAGCATTTCCCGTTTCGAAATTCAAACAAATTGCAATGGCAGTATAATCCTCACTCGAACAATCGACATTAAATCCTCTAAAAAATATGTCCATAAATGAGGCTTTAATGAAAGCACTAGTCGGTTTGAAAATCTTTTGTAAGCCTTCCACAATCATTTTAAGCATCGCGGTCTTGTCGCGTTTGATAGAAATTGCTATTGTCTAAAAAAAAAAATACAGAAATCTGTTATTATATACAGCAAAAAGTATTTGTATAGTAAAAAAAAAGGTGTAACAAACCTGTATTAAAGGATGAGGGATTATAATAATTTCCTCACCGCTTAAACCCAAATCGGGTCTAAAAAAAAATGTATTACGCATATTAAACTCTACCGCATCCTCATCCTCGAAATCTTTCAAATCGTATTTATCTTTCCATTCTCTAAAATTAAATTTCAATAAAACTGGTTTTCTAAATTCTAAAAAAAAATATATAAGTAGATTTGTACTCGAAAACAAAAGGCCCCACTTCTTGCAATTTCGGCTTGCCACCATCTTCGACTTCTTGATGGTTGGTAACATTGAAAACGTATATAGAAAATTGCATGGAAATGGGAAAACTTTCCCACATTTTGCGTGTTTCCGAATTGGGTTTAAGATTTACTTGCTTAAAGTTTAACAGAAAAATAAATAACATATTTTAATAAATTTTTAATTTATATTATTTTATTATACTTTTTTAATCATTGTCTCCATTAATTTGGGAAATACTACTCCAATTATTATGCCAACTACTATTAAAATAATGCTTAATATGAAGAAATGTTTAAATAGATTTTCTTTCATTTTTCGGATATTTTTTTTGTAATGTTGTAAACACCGAAAGGATTCAAAAATGCACGAGCAACTGATGGGTTCAAAGAAAATTTAGCTTTTTATATTGGAAATAAATGGGCTGTCTTAGAGAAAATTTTATTTACATTTGTATTTTAAAAGTATTTAATTTTATTAGAAGGGTGTTTTAAATTTTAAATGCTGTAGGCGTTTCTGTTGAATTTTTTTTTGGGTAATTTAAAGTGGACATTAGTGGTGTTCAATTCTATTTTTTGTGCAGTAATGAAACTTTTTTTGTAGAAAGCATAAATGCTAACAACAGGTAGAATGGGATCCTTATGAGTAGCAGAGTTTATTTAAAACAAATACCAGTCTGGTAGTTGAACTGGGGTTTCCGAAGACTTCAGAATATTATGAGGATTAGGTTGTTATAAATGTATTTCTATATCATGTAGTCAGGAAAAGATTATGCGTTAATTCAGCGAAACAGTAAAAATTAGGTCGTTCAAATTAAAAATTTACATTTTCCTTTTAAAGGGTGTCCCAAAATTAATGCAATATTTGATTTTTTTTTGGATACCAACACTTTACTACGTCAAGTTCAAATCTTGCGTTAATATTGGGACACCCTTTACCAACAAAATTTTTTTTTATTAAAGATAAGCTATTGAGGTTCATTATTTTACATAGTCCCCGCAAAAATGTCCACCCTAAATAAGGGGTAACAAAAGAAAAGCTGAGGCCTCCTCTCTATATACGGCTTATTTGGTATAACCTCACCCTTATCCAAATGTCCCTCGAAATTATAATTATTGGCGTACTTTGTACCACCGGGATTATGTAGGGAGACATCGTAAGAATATTACACCTTTTCGGTGTTACATCCTCCGAGGAAATCAGGTTAAGTCGATACTTGGAATTCGGCAGAGTTTAAATCTCTTGAGACCACGGGAGTCAGTTGCACCCTGTGACTTAAGTCTAGTGTAACTCACGTGGGAAATGAGATCTTAAAAAGTCGGCTTCACAGGTTAAATTTTTACTGATTAAGAATTTTTACTTGGATCGCCCGGTGGCCGAAATTCGACCACTTGACATTTACTTTCGAGAGTTATACAATAAAAGAATACACATTTTAACTCATTAGCCCCCGTTGATCCATCCCATTTGGGAACATGCACAAATAATTAAAAAATAATACTTAAAAAAAAAATAAATTAATAAATTTGCATTTTTCGAAAATAGGTAACAATTTATGAAATACAAATTGGGCGCTAATGGGTTAAGAGAACGGCAAAATGCACAATTCAGCCATCTTTTTACATGTGTCTGCAAGATCATTTAAAATGCTTTTCAAACATTTTAATTCCAAAATTTAAAAAAAATATGTATTGTGCATATCCCCGTATTTAAATTATGTATAAAATTTTCATTTCATTCATTTCAAAGTACATAAAAACTTTACATACAACAAAATGAAGCAGCTGATTTGCAACGTTACTGCTACTCCCGGCTAACTGAGCCTTAAGCTCGTTATAATTATAGGATTTATTTTATAGCTTAAAAGCGGGTACATATACATATCTTGTAAAAACGGTATTTCAAATAGGTTAAAAAACAACAAATCGTTTCGAATTTTACGTATCTATCAGCGTTACAACGACCAAAAAAATTACTTAACCAAAATGTAAAATTAAAGTAACCAAAAGCGAAAAAAGTAACCAAAATTATTTTGTATCAACAGAACTACTTTATTCGCACGTTAGTTTAAAAATATATCTTAAGGAGAAATTGTTTGATTGTATCTTGTAGGCTCATAAACCGCTGGACCAATTTTTGTAAAGTTTTGACAGTACGTTACTGATGGTCTAGCAAATACAATAGGCTGTATAATTTTTCGAAATTTTTTGTGAAAGTAGCACCTCCTATACAAAGTTAACACTTATTTTCGTCAATTTTAAAAACTTTGTGAGCTAAAGCTTTTAACCTTTTTGTATAAAGAGCTCTTACAAGTAAAATATTTGAAGACTTGCTGTTTGTTATGGTATCAAAGTGCAATATTGAGCTTAATTATGGGGTAGATCTTTTGTATATAACAAGAAGGGATCGGAAGGGCCTTTGACATCGTTCATGTAGAAAAGTGTTTCAGTAAAACCTATGAACCAGATAATGGCCATCTACACTTCAAAGTATATACCTTATATGGTTAAGTTTATAGTCTGTTAATGTTAAAGCTTTAAAAAAATAATTTTTAAGTAGATAAAAAAGTATTGGTTTTAGATGCACAAATATCACATAAAATTTTCAACGGTCACGGTTATTTTTGTGTTAAAAAAAGTAACCAAAATAGAAAAAAAGTGCACAAGTACACATTGGGGAAAAAAGTAGCCAATTTTGGTTAGAAGTAACCAAAACGGCAACGCTGGTATCTATGTGTGTATACCTGAGGTGTTACTACAGAATTTCATGGAAATTAGATAATCCGACTTTTTGCCCTTTTTTAATATATTTTCCCAAAAAACTCTCTTCCTGAACTAATAATAACTATAATATATCGTCAATGGATATCTGGGTGTAGAAATTCTTGTCTTCCGAAATTTTTTATTCCAGGGTGCGCAGATAATTTTTCTCTCAATGTTAGGAATTCCTTGGAAATTATTTGCAAAAGTAAACAAAATGTTCTAAACCTGTTTTTTGCAGATTACCGTTACATACCACTGACATTGCTCAAACATCAAATCACTCAGATTTTTGCACCTTCGGTCAGTTGAAAAACGTTGTAAGTTACTTACAAAATGGTATAAACATATTGTCGGAGGTAACTGATAAGTGTAACAGAAGTAAAAAAAATAAAAGTTCATGTACAAAATCGAAAAGACATGAAAATAAAGTGTTGAAATTGGCAGAAATACACATAAAATAAGAAAAAAATAAGAGCATAATACCAAAATTGTTGATCGTGGAATAACGTTAAAGAACATTTAACTGACATCGCAATTTTGGATATAAAACGTTTTTACACTAAAAAAAATTCATTATTCAAAAAAAAAATTAGAAAATAAATAATCTTGCCTTTTATAAACGTGTTTCTGCTCTCCTGAAAAATAATTATTTTGGCGTTTACAACGTTATACCTATTTATGCAATTAATAAGGAAACAATTTTTTTGTTGTTGATTTTTAACTATCTTATCGTCCACCGATTTTAATGAAACATATATCGTTTTAAGACATTATTTATTAATTATTATTTTTTATTAAATTTATTACAGAAAATTAGGAACTGACCAGTCTCTGGTGACATTACCATTTTTTTAGCAAATGCAAGAACCAAAGACTGCTTAATTTTTTCCATATCGATAATTTTTTATCGAAATAAAGTCTCCACGTGTGGGTCAATTAGAATAAAATATTTATAAGGCTGATTATCACGTAATATGGCTATAACAGCAGCAAAAAAATTTAAAAAAAATAAATAAATGTATTTTGTTGTTGTTCATATAACTGTATAACCTAATAATTAGCCAGAGAATATAAATATGTATG
This sequence comes from Pollenia labialis, assembly GCA_949318255.1. Classification (NCBI taxonomy): domain Eukaryota; kingdom Metazoa; phylum Arthropoda; class Insecta; order Diptera; family Polleniidae; genus Pollenia; species Pollenia labialis. The sequence goes on along the minus strand of OX439143.1, from coordinate 40,943,291 downwards.
TGACTAACTAATTTATTTACAATAAATTAGAAACATTGTCTTATTCTTAGCAAATACAAGAACCGTAATCATGTTATGCCAATATTTATCAGATGGCGCTGTAAATTAATGATGATGCGATGCAGTGCTGCCGATGTAGCCATTTAGAGTGTATAGTTTAAGCCATTTTCATTTTGTTTAGCCATTAAAAATTAATTTACCCATTAAAAATTTTTAATTATCAAAATATCCCTCAAACTTTGAAAAAAATGTTAGCCAAAGAATTTGATTAAGTTGATTTGTAACGTAAAACTATTCCTTACTAGTCAGCGCAAATGACATCTGCGATAAAAAAACCATTTGATTTTTTTGTTATTCAAATTATTTGTAAGTTCTCGTCCATATTATAAAACATTTGCTGCAAAACATTTGAGTTTGATGGTTAAAGGGAAAATACGAATGAAAAGTGTTCTGTGTTTCGCGTACAGGCAAGAAAAAAAAGAGAAGGCATTCACTATACTTGATTGCTGCAAAACAAAGTTTTATTGTATGGACACAATACGGTAGCCAGATTTTGAATTCGGAAAAACACTACATTGATTATGAAAAAACAGAACTTTTTTCTACGAAAGCATAACTATGTAGGTTAGCGGGCTATGAATATTAGCGTTCGCATTTTGTAACTACATATTCTCTTATTTTTCCTATTTGCATTCGCAATCACATTCGCTAAAATGTAAGCGAATATCTAATGAATGAAATTTTTACATTGAAATTAATTTGGAAAACAACAAACACATCAAAAGAAATAAAGCTATACAATTTCAATTTTTTTAAATAATTTTTCCTGAAAATTATTAAGCATTTGTTTGCCTTTTTCTAAATACAATGAATTTTTAACGTAGGGAATAGTGTAGGGACATTTTTTTTGTTGTAGGGAAATAAAGGGATTTTTTGTTAGACACGTAGGGATTTTATAAAATTTCTCCTGGCATCACACCATTTTATCTTATTGATGGTCGACATACTTAAGGACCAACCACAATGTGCTTAAGTAATTTTATGAGGCAAACATATTTGACTTAAGGAAACTTCTTGCTAAGTTTAACGAAACTGTAATTTGCTAAAGCAAGGTGCGAATTTAATCGCACATTCCGTACGGAATCAAATGTTTTTTTATTTTGATCTTGTTTTTTTAAATACATTTGAGAGACTTTTTGTTAATTTTTGGACAGTAGGTTAAGCAAGGCTATGCATATTATGGTTAGGCCTTAAAAGTGCTTTATAAATTTGCGTACAGCATCAATGATTTGATCAATTGAATTGGCACAACAACTTATTTTGGATGAGACAACTGCCACCATGAATAAATTCATTGTAACAGAGTTTTTCATTGCTAAGAATATGCCTTCATCGCCAAAAGTATACATTAATACATACATACGTCAAAAGGTGGGATGATAGGGTTGGTTGTGACCCACCAGATCATTTCGTTTGTCTAATTTTTTGATTGATTTTGGTTCGAATCACGGGGAAGATTATTTGCAGATCGCTAATTTGCTAATCGCAGCATGATATCAAAGTCTAATTTTAATTAAAAATCGTGAAAGCTGCAAAGAATCACAGAAAGAAATCGCTTCTATCGCGAACATGGCTAAAATTAGCGAAAAATTGCAATATTTTAAACACACACTTAAATTTATTTTATATCGCTAATAGTGTTAAAAAAAAAACAAAATGGCGGAAAATAATTAAATGAAAATAAATTGCAAAAATCTCGAAAATTTTTAATATTTCAAACAAGCCATAATATTGATCAAAAGTCCCTAAAACTATAAGGAATTGCAAAAATGCGTTAAAAATTGCTAAATTAGCGGAAATTCGCAAAAATTTGCTTACAGCGGCATGATAGCAAAGTCTAATACATATGGGCATTTCCATTTTGACGTGTCGTGATATTTGTAGCACAAAATGTAAAAAAATTAAATGACGAATTCAAATTTGTAAAAAAGGGTTTTTATATACACAAAGTAATGAAGTAGCTCTACATTCAGAAAAAAAATTACAGTAATCGACGCTAAGGATTTGAAGATATAAGCAAAAATCTGCCCTGGCGTGACGTTAAAAAAACGGAAGTGGGTTTTGATTGCATTACAAAACTGAAAAATACTGCGAATTGAGCAAGAAGTTTTGTACAAAACCTTTTTTAGTAAACTTAGAACTTATATAGATTTATTTTTCAAGCTATCAAATTTAAAAATCTTTGCTCGTTTTAAGGTAAATATGGGAATTTTCAGCTAAAAGTCTACTTTTATTAATGTAACGCCAGATTGCAAATAACGTTGTATTTCGGACCATGTTGTTCAATCGTTATCCCTGTTGTTACTTAATGTAGAGCTTGTTGCGCTTTACACCAAAATATAAAAAAGTAAACGATACATATAAAATTTTTTGAGAAACAATTTAAAATACTTCTGGCGTTACGTGACAAAAAGTAGACTTTTCGCTGGAAATGCCCATATTTATTATAAATCGTTAAAGCTGTAAAGAATCATAAAACTTACAGGAACAAATCGCTTTTATCGCGAACATGGGCAAAATTCGCGAAAAATTGCAAAATTTTAAACAACCCCAAAAATTAATTTCAGATCGCTAAATCGAAAATAAACAAATTGTGCGGAAAAAAACATAAAATGTGTTAAAAAATGAGCAATAATTACATACATCGAAATTAATGAAAAAGTCGATTTTAAATTTTGGGTTAGTAAGGGCCTTTTGCGTTTTAGGTAACGAAATATTTTTGATTAAAATTGTTTCAAGTAAAACTGAGGTTTATAATTCTTATTCGCTTAACAGTTTTGTTTGTATAATATCTTTAGCTTTTTTAAAATCTTCCTGGCGATCTGGCCTAAGCAACCAGTAAAATGCGCATAGGAATAGCGTATCCCTTCAACAATAAATTTCAGTTTCTCAATAGTATGAAATGGGAATTTAGAACATTTAAAAGAAACCTTGTTAAAATTGTTTTTGTTTAAAATGTGTGTGATAACATTTTTTAGAATAAAAGACGATTCGTTTTACTTTCACCAACCCCTTACCCCTCTAATTGAAAACGAATAAAAACATGTGGATGTGAAATGCAGAACACCAAAAATACTGAAATATGTTATCCACTTTCGAGTGGATTTGGATTCTAGAACACACCTGCATATATGTGATTTAATAAAACAAACTTGGAAACATACTTGTTTTTAAAATCCTTGTTATACCCTTCACCACAGGTGGTGAAAAGGGTAATATTGATCTTAGACCCTATAAAGTATATATATTCTGGGGTTTTCACTAATTTTAATAGGTTTTAGAGATAAGAAGCCAATTCCTTTTTTTACACTAATCTACCGTGTAAACAGTGTTGCCATTTTGTTTTATATTTTTTCTTTACAGCAAAATCATTTGTGAGTCCAGCCAGGAAGGCTGTTTGAAATAAAGAACAGATTCTCTTTTTTTTATATAAAAATAGGGTGCAATGGTAAAAGTGTATTAACATTATGAAAGCTTTGTATTGATTTCTCTTTTCAGTTACAATTCAAATTTTAAAACTTTTTGCATGCAGATAAAAAAATATTTCCCTTTACAATTTGAATTAATCTCTTAATCTGACTTTGTCATTCAATCAAATATTTGATTAAAAATAAATTTAATTTTCTTTTGTATAAAAAAAATACACAATTATTGTATATATTTTGGAGCGTTTTAAGTTCCTTTATAATAATTATTTTATTAATTCTATTTGATTTGTACAATTTGGTTAAAAACTTAGAAAAAATTAACTAGAAACTAAACAATTTTTAACGTTTTTTGTTTTTTTTTTTGTTTTTAATAAATTTAAAAAGGGGAAATTTTTCATACGTGAATAATAAACTAAATAATTAATTAAATGATAATTTATATAATAAATAATCAATATCTTTGTTTTACTTTCTTTTCATTAAAAAATCTAAAAATTTTAATTTGAGTTTTTCATATTTGTTAAAAATAATTTCAGTCAATTTGGTTAAATAGTTAAATACATTACATATATTTAAATATTAATCCAGCTCTAGATAATTAAATTCCTTAATTAAAGGTTGTGATTGGGCTTGTAAATTTTCCATGACTGCACTCATGGTGATGACACTGTGATCCGGCACAATGCCCACAGAGCTGGGAGATAAATTAGGAACTATTGTTGGGTCAGTAGTTGAAGCATTTGTATGATGTTGTGTGGCAGTTGGAGGAGAATTGTAGACAACACTAAAATGTTAACAAAGAAGAAAATAATTTATTATTGTTAAATTTAAATAAATAAAATTATGTTTTATTACCTCAGGGAATTGGTGGATCTGTATAGAGGTGGAGGGGTATTAACTCTTAATGCACTGTAGGCTGCTTGCTGTGCCGATGCGGTGGGATGAAACAGTAAACTCATGCCGGCACATTCATTTAATGAGGTCAAGTAGGAGGGTGGTGGTGGGCGATGTTGGAATTCGGGATATAAATAATTACCACTCATTAGACGACTATTACAATAGGGACTGTTACAATTTCTACACATTTCCATATGACGATAACAAGGACACTCATCCACATCATCGGGTAAACTTAAACGCCATATTGCCCCAGATATTACCAGCAAAGAAACACCAATACCAATCATTAAGAGAGCAGCACTTAGATACTGTGTCGAGTGTTCGATTAGGCCTGTCGAACCCAAGACAATACCACCCAACGTACAGGCCACACCACCCAAAGCTAAAATACCAATGACAAAGGGCAGAGAGGGCCGAGAAAACCATTTGCGAAAACTTAAACGGATAGGTGGTGTGATACCACCACCAGCTGCCGCTGTAGTTGCTGCAGTTGTGGTGGTGTGCAAGTTTAAGGGATTTTCAATACCAGCATTAGTTGTGGCACCATCAAACAAGGATCTAAAAGAATGACAAAAAGGAGAAAGTGAACAATTAGTATTTTGCAGAATATTTTAAAAGCTTTATTGATGCAAAACAAAATGCTAATAAGAGAACAATTAAGTAAATTAAATTGGGTTAATTTCCTTTCATGACATTAAAATGTAGACAGATTGCAGTCATGTAAAACTATTTTAGAATGTTTTGAAGTGTGTTTTAGCACAAAATGTATTAATTAAAAAAAAAAATATTTCTTAAGTAAATAATATTAAATCTAAACAAACATTTGTTGTAAAAAAATTATCATTATTAAATTCTAAAAATTTTTTATTTTAAACATCAATAATTTACATATTTGACATAATGTAAACCGTTTATATTCTACGATTTGCTGTCCCTTATTATATTTAAAAGCTCAGTTAGGAAAATTTGAGGTTATATTTTATATTTTACATGCATACATGTATTGGTACTTTACATTTTATATAAAAATTCATAACGTGTAAGGTTTTAAAAAAAAGTATTTTTAAAGGACAAAAAATTTTCATTTTACAAATTTTACCAAATGTAAACAATTAAATTAATTATTTTTTGCCATACTTTTTTGTTTAAACTTTACTTAATGTAAACATTTGATTTAAGTTTTTTTGTAACAAATTTGACATAATGTAAATATTATTAAATAAACACAATTTTGGTTTACATTTATGTTTTTTTTTTCAAAATATATACAAATTTACACGTAATTTTTTTTTTTGTAATAATTTAAGATATGAAAAATATGTAAATAATTCACAAGGTTGCGCGCAAACAGTGATTTTTTTAAGAATTATACCCTCAAATAAATTTTTTTTTACAAATCTGACACAATGTAAATAACTCAAAATTAGCATATTTCTTGCAAATAATGATTTGTTATGACGAAATTATAATTTACACGTTAGTTCATATTTTACTTTTTATTTTTAATTGTAAACATAAAGAAAGTTTTATATAATTTTTATATGTATTAACATAAAGCAAAGTTTGTGTAAAATACATTTGTACATATTTTACAAAATGTAAGTAATTGATGTAAGCTCACAATTACAAAAATACCAAATTTTGGCATACCAAAATTTGGTATGAAAAAATTATGTACATAAATTTTCTCGTAAACTCAATTATTTACATAATTTATAAAATCCAATCAATCAAATTTTCATTAAAAGTTTATGTTTACAAAGGGTAAATTAAATACAGTAATATAATAAGTATTGCTATGTAAAATCAATTATATTTCATAATGTATTATATTTTCCCATAGATGGGGGTAGTGCACTCATTTTGCAGTTTCAACTCACACTTAGTGATAGTGCAAAAATATTGCAATCATTTTATTGATGTTGAGTGATCAAAAACCATGCACATACAAAGTTACATTTTTTAAATTTTAGTGACACAATATTTGTATGCAGCTTTTTTGATTGCAAGTCCAAATTTTGCACTATTTGAATGGAGTGCAGATTTTTGCATTCAATCTGCGTTTAGTGATAGTGAAAAATTTGCAATATCACTAAAAAAATTTTAGTGGTAGTTAAAAAATTGCAATCATCACAAAAAAAAAGAGTGCAAACTAATTTCTTTGCAGTTTTATTTAGTGATAGTGCACTGCTGATTTAAATCAATATTTAGTGCACTATCCCCAACTATGAATTTTACACAATTTATGATTTTTATTTTCTGCAAACTTTGTTAAAAAAAATTATAAGTAAATAAGTTTTATTTTACATAATTTACAAGATATTACATATCCTACATGATATAAAAATTTCATAATTATTAAAATAAGTTTTAACTTCATGTAAAATTTATTTTATTATTTATTAAAGTTTTTAGTATGTACATATGCTTTCATAGAATAATTTACATTGTTGACAAAATGTAAATAAGTAAAATTATATTAATTATAATTTTTTACAAAACATCTTAAGTCAAATTTTGACAAAACATCTTAAGTCAAATTTAAAAAGTTGAAAAATATGCTGTTAATTATACGAATTTTCCTTCAAAAAACATTCGTGTTTACGATTTTAAAATTTTGTATTATAAACAAAATGTTCCTTTAATTTCGGTTAATTTTATTATTTGATAAAAATAATTTTTTCACCGAGTTTTTTTTAAAACTTTTTTTCCTATCTTATCTCGACTTAAGATGTTTTGTTAAAATGTCACAGATTTAAACTTTAAGGAATGATTTATATCACGAAAAAAAAAATATCAAAAACATATAAAATTTTTACATCGTTGACAAAATGTAAGCAATAAAAATAATAACCCATTTTAAAATAATTTAAACTTTTTTGCAGTTTAACAATCGATAAATAAGAACTTTTTGATTTATCATCAGCTCATTATTGGTTTGGCGCATATGCCAAAAAGTCGTAGCTGAGAAAAAGGAAAAATACTCGATAAATTTGTTTGGTATTTTTTTAACTCTGCTTATGTTTTAAAGAAAAATTTAAATTTTTGTGAACGTTCATGAAGAAGTTGATAGTATTTTATTGAAGGTGAAAATTATTGTTTTGGCCGCAAACACCACTTTTCTAAATTTATTTCTTAAAATGAGCTTTATGTGTGGCATACGTTTACTTAAGGTATGTTCAGACCTAATAAATATTTGACGAAAAAATAAAAAAAAAAGTGAACAGTAATTTAATCAAATTTAAGCTTTATTTTTAATCATTTCTATTGGTTTACTTAATTATATTTGTAAATTTGTTATATGATGTTTAATCTACCCAAACACTTTGATAAAGCAAATTTTTTTTTTAACAAAACTAGGGGTTACGTGTAAGACGACAAATATTTGACAGGTGTGAACATAGGTTGACTGCCGTGAATTGAGTTGTTGACATATTATTTTGCTTTCGCTTTAACTACTTGTTTTTCTTACGCCATTGAAGTAAAGCAAAAGTAAAATGTATTATGTTTTTGTATGCGGAATTTGCAGAATTTTACAAAGCAAAACATTACTTAAATAACTTTAATGGAGCAAAATTAATGCTCAATATATCGGAAACCATAAAAAATTCGTGAAACAGGCGTTGGATTCATAAAGGAGCTATTCAAAATATATAAACGTCATACTAAACTCATTTTTTCTAAAAATGGTCGGTAGGTCAAACCAATAATAAGCTGACGTTATTTGTAGGCAAAGTACATTAGATACATACATATGTATATTAGATACATATATATGTATATTAGATACATACATATTTATATTAGATACATAAATATGTATGTATGTATGTATGTAATACATTACAAATTGCATTAGATAAGTGCTTTTATCGATTACTTTTAAACTTTTAAGTAATCAGTGCATTTTTACCGACTATTGCAAATTAATTTTACTGGTACTGCAAATTTCTTATCCATTTTATGCATATTTCATATATACCCTATGTAGAGAATACATTTTTTACATGATGTAAACAGCTCATAGTTTGTACGTTTCTTTATTTAATTAATTATTTATACAAAGTTAATTATCAGGATTTTATGCGTAAGTTTATTTTTGGTTACATTATTGACAAAATGTAAGCAATTCGAAATGGGCTTTTAAATAGATTTTAGATTTTTATGGCTTTATTTGTTATATTTTATGCGTAAGTTCAATTTTATGCTGTAAAGTATGTGTTTAATCTCTGGCTTAAATTGGCCACAATTAAAAAACCGACCACGGAAGGAAATGAACGTTGGTTTAATGACATGAACAGATATACCATTGGGACAAGAAGAGAAGACTTGTTTGACCTTGCACCATTAGGTACACAAAGAACTAGTAGTTAGCTGGCTTTTAAGAGGATGGGCAGGAGGGGATTCCTGAATGGGTTGGAGACTGTGGGCAGGAGGGGGTTCCTGTTCTCTGGGAATTCTTCTTTCTTAACAAAAACCAAGACCATTTAAATTTAATTCAAGTTACTTACATTTATTTAAGTATACTTATGCTTATTTTGTGTTTGTACAATTATGAGGGAAAAAAGAAGTTGTTGTTGATGTTGAGGTTGGAGCCGAAGGATGCCTGGTTGATTCGGTAGTTCAAGAGTAACTGATCAGAATACAAAAAGAAGTACGAAATTAATTTGCTCCAACGCGGCGAATATTAATAAAAAGGAAATAAGTCACAATAGTTTAACCCAGAGCTGGAGACGTTAATACAGCCCTGTTTTGCTTTAAACAGTATGTCTGGATTTAATTTTAATTTCAATGTTGACAAAATATGGCGTTTTATTTGTATCAAAAATGGAATTATTTCTAAAACTTCTATCAAAATAAATTTCTATATTCTACAAATCTTTTACATTTAAGGTTCAAAGAGTTATGAGTTTTTCCAACTACCTGTTTTTTAAAATGAAATGCTGTTTTTAATTTAAAAAAACTAGTCTCAAAATCTCTCTATAGTTGCTGCAAATAATTTCACTTCGGCATATTAAAACTGAGTGAAGAAAAAAATAACACTAAAATGGAAATCCTTAACAGGTAGTCAACCTTTACGCATATAAGTGATAAGTGCTGTTGTAGCCATGGTTCCCAGTTATTCAAGACAATAGATTAAGGATATTTTAATACACACACACACACACACACATACACGCCAAAATGCCTGCATATTATTGTTTTGGTTGTAATTTATATTTTCAAACAAAAAGAAAATAAAAGGAGAAAACACTACAGGATATTTTTCCAACATTCTCAGGACTTTAAGTAGAAAAGAAGAAAAAAAAAAGAAAAGAATGTTAGAATGAACTTTTAAAGGAACGAAGAGTGCTATAGAAATTATGTATGATGTAGCCTGCTGCAGTTGAATATTGACATGCAGCACCTGCTTTTTGTTTTATGAGTAAAATTTATGTTTTTCGGCTTTAAAAGAATCTAATGCGTTTTTCATTCTGTGTGTTTTCGTTTGTATTTCGTTATTTAAATCAATGGCGGGATGGTGCAGGAATGATGCTGATCGTTTGTTTAGTAATTTATCATGAAACAAATCAAGCAGATGTTAGAAATTTTGTTCGCATTTCTAAGATTTTAGAATAAAATTTAGAATCTGAAAAAAGATGCATTTTTTTATGGTTTCTTGAAGATGTTTTGTCCATTTCAAGAAGAATGAACAAAAATAAAAAAGTAAACGTTTTTAAGGGATGTAATAAGAAATGTTTTTAAAAAGATTTACTTAAGAAAAAACAGGTACTGTTGCTGTGCTATAATGCTTGCCTAAAAATGGTCAATTATCAAAAGGATTTGAAAAACTTTTAATTGTTACAAAACAAAGCATCTGCCGAATAAGAAACTTATTTGAAAACCCTGATTACAAAATAACATTTAATCTAATTACCTAGGAGATTGAAAGAGGATTGAAGAATTATAACTTTAACCTTTCCTGCCTTCTTAAAAGTTAAAGCGGTCTTAAAAAATATGTAGTAAGAAAGGTCCAGACAGCTTCTAACTTCGTAGTAAAGGAAAGTACTATCAAGCAGCAATTAATTTTTCTTCTTTCTCGCTTTTAAAACGATGCTAGAAAACTTTCCAAATGTAAACAGAGACTAAAGAAACAATATAGTAAAATCCAGTTAATATATGGATATAACGATTATCTTTTTCCCCAACAAAATCGTCACATTTGCTTCCTTTCTGTCGCTTAGTCTGGGTACACACTATAAAAGTTTTCTTGCAGAAAGTCCGTGGCCGTAATTCAGATACAAACATTAAAGTTTAATTAAATTCTTTATCGAACTGCATTATAATTTTTTCAAATGCAACCCATGTATTAAAACACAAGTCTTCTCAAATTATTTTTTTATAAAACAACGCAATAAATTTTTTAAACGTTTTTCTACTTCTAAACTCTTTATAAATTCTAAGTGATTTTCTTTCTATTTCAACAAATTTATGTTTAAATATTGAGTTTCTGCATTTTCGTCTTCACAAAAAATTATATGTCATTAACACAAAGTGCCCACAGCTAAATTTTTATAAAGATTCATGTTTTTTCAAAACGATTAAAAAATATTTTTCACACTTTGGCTTTCTTTTTTTCTTCTTTAAGTTTGAAATGCCCTGGGAGTGAGTACTTGGAAAAATTTTTACAAAATTTGATTTGTTTATTTTTTTCTCTCTTAATGATTTATAAATAAGAATATAAAGAATACATAGAAATTTTTTATGAGAGTTATTAATTTTATATTTGTGTGTTAATAAAGCGACTAATTTATGATTGAGAAAACACATTTTTTATGCTGACAATAAAATTGTCGAAGGGGGAAATATTAAGAAATTAAAAAGAAAGCAAAGCAGTAAACGAAAATCATAAAAATTTTATGGTTTTTAAATATTAGAAGAAAAATGTTATAAAAGTTGATTTTCTTTATGACTTTTTTACTTAAGGAAAAACGCATGTGTTTAAATGTTTGCAAAGTCATGCCTTTTCACTTTAACGCTATAGTCATAAGGAATGTTTAATAATCACGGTATGAGATGGGTATAGGGGTAGATAAATAAATCTAAGCTCTTCGCCTACAAAATTTAAAGTCATGCCTTTTTACTTAACAAAGAAGTCGTAATTATAATTCAGTCTTATTAAATCTATTACCAATCAGTTCCACCAAGTTCAGTTATAATTAGCTATCAGTTATATCTGTCAAAACGTATTGTTAACTGGAAGTTAAAGTAATAGTTTGTTTTAACTGAACTTGGTGAAAATGGCCGTAAATTTTGAATTTTACATTGTTGTCAGGAGGTAAACCATTCTTAAATTTACATTGTTGACAAAAGGCATTCAATTTCTTAAAATAATTTTTACAAAACCAGCCAAAATTTGTTAGTTTTCAAAAAAAAAAAAAAAAATAGTTCTTTTATTGAACTGTTTTTAATAGTTTTTAATCCAAATTCTTATATTTTAATCAGGCTAAAGTTTATCAAATTTAAATTTAATAAAATGAATTAAAATTTATTGATAAATTTTCATTATTGACTGAACGGGGGACCGAACACACAATCACCGACAGGTCGATTTGACATGTTTCGATAGTAACCAAACTATCTCCTCAGAAATCTTTGCCGTTTAACACTCACCGCCATTGACGTCAGCTGCCAGTCAATAGGCAAACATCAAACTTTAAATCAAATCGTACTTTTATTTAATGGATCGAAATTTGTTCTGGAAATGATTATCTATTTTAATTGATTTACATGTTCTTCCTTACATCTGTTTGTCAAGAATTCTTCTTAAAGTCCAAAGTGCATTTTTATTTTTTTTCTGTCTTTCTTCTTTTCGTTTGTCTTTTTGAAAAATATTAAAAATATTTTGTTGAGCTCGATGCCAGTTATAAAGTTTTATATATATTTTTTTGATATTTGGTTCGATATAATGCTCATATGTATAATTTTTTCTAATTTACCTAAAATAACAATTATTTACATTGTTGACACAATTAAAACAACTAAAAAATTAAAAAATGTTTTTGAATATATAAACTTTTTTATGCATTTAAGCAATTTTTTTAATTCTTGACAAAATGTAAACAATTAAAATTTGTGTAAAATACTTACATAGTTTTAAATCAAATAAATTATATTTCTTACACGTTTGGAATGTAAATTTACCAACAATATAAAATTAAAATGAAATCTTTAAAAAAAATTTACTTTATTCTGTAGACAAAATGTAAAATAAATGAAAAATATGTTTTTGTGTAAAATAGCCAAATAAAGAAGTATTATTTGGTAATAAATCAATAGAAAAAAGTATTTTGAGACTTAAGTGTGACCAAATTAACAAAAAAAAGTATGTTTTTTAATTTTAAATTACATTATTGACATAATGTAAATGTAGTTAATCTGGTAGCATTGGCAAAATAATTAGTTTAACGGTCTTAAATAATAATTTTATACATTTAGTAACATCATTGAAAAAATGTATAGAAATTTTTAATTATGACAATTTATTGAATTCTTAAAAAAGGGAGTTTTGTAAATTTTCTCATTATGTAAACAACAGGGAATTTTTGTTTTGTGGTAAATAAAACCAAAAATAAATTTTTGGATTACGAACAGAAGAATTTTAATTTTTTAAGTACAGAGAAGCAATTTGAGTAAGTTTCAATGAATTTCGGAATCTTTACATTATTAACATGATGTAAACAATTTAAATTATGCTATTTTATGAACCATTCAGTCCATTTTATAGCTGGTATATTGGTAAATGCTTATTTTTGATTCGTAAACTTATTTTTTTTAAATAAATTTACCTAAAATATGAATTTTTTACATAGTTTACATAATGTAAATAGTAAACATTTTTGTATTTTGAGACAAATTAACGATCTTAGACAATATTAAAGGTTTCTAGGTCTGCTTTCACACGTTTCATCTTTTGATGCTCAACTCTTATGTTTTTAGGTGAGAGAAGAAAGAAGAAAGGGGGTTAGTACGGTGATGCCTGTACTCGGTCAGTACGCTTTGTTTTTATTCGTTGGTATATGTGCAACGATGGCTGCATGTAATTTTTTTTCTTTTCTTTTTCTCTTTGATTCGCTGTTAATAAAATTGTTGTTGTTTTGTACCGAAAAAAGTTGAAACTGTTTGCTGCGTGTGAATATATTGGCATCTTTAAAAGGGAATTGAAAAGAAGTTGAGCATCAAAAGATGAAACGTGTAAATTCAGACTAGATAATAAATTAGTAGTTTACATATTTTGCATAATGTAAAAAACTATTAAACAAATTTACATAAGGTAAAAATTGTGAAATGTTATAGTAAGTTTTAGGTTTTTGTTTGAGTAATAATAACTTTTTTTAAATAAAAGGTCTTTCAATATTCCATTGATGATGTTCAAAAAAAAATAATTGAATTTCGACACTAAAAACATAATTCTGTTTTACATGAAAGTCGTGTTTTTTTGTACGAGTACCCTTTATACCTATCCAATCATAATCTACAAAAGCTTCAAACTAAACGAATACATATATAAATTTAAAAAAAAAATCGAGAATTATTTATGTAAAAAGCAGACGAATAATAGCCAGAAGAAAATGAGATTCATTGAAAATATCACGCGTGTCAAAACTTATTTTTATTACTACACAAAAAGAAAAAAATAACAAAGCAATAATTATGCGAACAGTAATAATAATAATGTTTTTTTTTTCTGCGGTAGACAAAAAACACTAACAAATTTAAATCAAATTTATTATGACAATTTTTATTTTAACAACTGACAAATCGAAAATTTACAGTTTCTGTAAGAGAAAAAATTACCAAAATTGAAATAGAAAAACAACACCCAACATCAAACACGAACAACAAACATCAAGAAAATGTGTTAAGGTCATTAATTCATTTTAAATGCAGCTGCATTTCTTTTGGGGATTGAACTGAACTAAACTGATTTGAAACATTCTTAATAAATACTGGATGATCACGATGATGAACAACAAATCTTTAGAATTAAAATGTTGATGTGTTCATGTTGTTTTCTTTCTTTTATTTCGTCTATTTTTCAATTTTATGACTTTACGACTGACACTATTTTTTTGTTAGTCCAACTAATTGATTTACAAATGCATCCTACACAAATCTTTAATAGAATTTTGTTTAGAAATTTATTATTTAAAGTTATTGACTAATCTAGACTCTTTAGAGATAGAAGATGAGCATTACGATCGACCTACAGCATTACAGCAAGCATTTGCATTTAACATTTAAGAGCTTTTAACTTTTATGTCAAAACTTTTCCTGGACAGAAAAAAAACTTAAGATTAAAAAGCTATAAAATCGTAAATTTGGTTTTAATCTTAAACATTTTATAGTTGAATTTGTTTCAACAGTTGGGTTAATTAGGCAATAAAATAATAAAAAAAAATTTTGTCAAAAAAAAAAAAAATAAAGAACTAATTTAGTAAGAGATTTGTTGAAATTTTTTAGGCGATTTTTTACTAAAAAAAGGAACTTTTTAAATTTGTGTGTTTTACGTAGATCAAGCTTTAAGGCTTGCAAAAGCCTTACACACTTTCTTACTAGCAAAAGAATACTTTGATATTTGTCTTAGAGATGTAAAAACGTTACCATAACAAGTGAAACAGACTTTTGTTTCAAGACATTAAGGAGTAGAAGCTTTTAACTTTTGAAAAATAATTTATATAAATCTATACAAGCAGAATTAAATTGTTTATTTCAGAAACTCGTCAACTGACATTTTAAAAAGGCACACTTGACGGGTTTCCAAAATTAACGATTCAATTAATTTATGAAATGTTTATTAAACGTTTAATAGGCTTTTAAACATTTATAAATACTCTTTTTTGGGACTTTTGCTTATTAATGACTTATAAGTCTGCAATTATGGGTTTATGAATTAGACTGTTAATATTACAAATTTGTTTGTTTATAAAAAAAGCTTAAAAATCGTTTTTTTTTTAATATATTTTCTAAAAGCTTTATTTATTTATTCAATCTATAGATTAAAAAATTCTTACAGACATAAGTGCTAAAATAAGAGTACAATAAATTAAGAATTAATTTATTAGTTAATTTAAATAAACAATAATTTTTCTTTTTAAAATGTCGCTTCTATCAGAAAAGTCAATTAAATGATATAAACTATTGAATTTCACGCAAATTTGACGAAAGGAGTCGTTGTTAGCATAAACAGAACGATGATTCCTTAAATTTAGCGGCTGAAAGTTTCGTGTAGGTCTAGCTGGAACATTTAAGCTAATTTTACTCAACAAGAAATCGGAATCGACATCACCGCGTATTAGACCCATTAAAAACGAAATACTAAGCATTGTTTTTCGACTTGTTATCGTTGGTAACTTAATGAGACCAAGTCTGCTTTCAAATGAAGGTAATACAAACGAATTCCATCCAAGACCTCTTAAACAAAATAAAAGGAACTGTTTCTGTACAGATTCAATGCTGTTGATATACGCATTAAAGTAATGATCCCATACAATTGATCCATATTCCAGAATAGGGCGAACACGAGACGTATACAGATGTTTAGTGTTATATGGATCAGAAAATTCTTTCGACCAACGTTTCATAAAGCCAAGCAAGTACTCCATTTGCTTTATTAACCATCAATGAAATGTGATCATCGAATTTTAGTTTATGATCTAATAGAATACCGAGATAATATTGTGAACTTTATTTAGAAATGTTCCATTTAGAGCCACTTTTTGGGTTTGAGATTAAAGTTAATTTAATTTTACAATTAGATAATCGGAGAATTAAGTTAATCTAGCATAAATTTAATTTGATATTTTTGGGTTGTGGCTTAAACCATGTAGTGTTACCATACTGAGCACAAATAAATGGCAATATTTTTTTTGCAAATGTAAGCTTTTTATCAAAGCAAAATATGCGAATTTAATATTGTTTACAAGGTAGAAATTTTTTACGTTTAAAGAAAAAATATAGAAAGGAAAAATTATATAAAAGTGCTTAGCAATATATTTTATTTTAAAAATGATTTTTTGTTTATATTTTTGCATTAATTGTTTATGTTAAACATGTGTATGATGACAGTTTAAGTTAAGGTTTAAATTACCACCGCTTAAACTAGCAAAAAAAGTTTAAACAAATACAACTCAAAAAGTAAATACGGAAATTAAAGTTAATTTAATCGCTAATCTCTAACCCAAAAAGTGGCTCTTAGATAATAACAAGTATCAAGTTTTAATAAGCGGAAAAATGACGTGTTTACATTTTTTTAAGTTTAAATCCTATAAGTTGTAATAAAACCATATAGAGAAAAGTTCAGTGTCAGCCCTCAAAGAGGATTGATCAATAATATTGTTAAACGAATAAAAATTTTTACATTATCATCATACATGGGTATGTTGGAGTGCTGAACAACGGATGGCAGATCATTTATAAATAATGTGAATAAAACGGGACCAAGATGACTTCCTTGAGGCACGCCAGAGAGAACTCTGATAAGTTTTGAGGTAGCATTCTTAAATTTTACTTGTTGGGTTCTATCTAAAAGATAAGATTTAAGCCAGCGTATTGCATTGTTACTAAATCCCATACGTTATTACTTGTAAAGTAAAATATCGTGGTTGACTATATCAAAAGCTTTACTAAAATCCGTGTAAATAACGTCGGTTTGTTTATTATTAATAAAACCTTCATTTGCAATATTTGTTAATTGTAAAATGTTAGTAACAGTGGAACGTGATTTCCTGAAACCATGTTGACAAGGTGATAAAAGGGAAGAGATTGGATGATATAAACTATCAGTCAATATCTTTTCTAAAAGTTTGGGAATCGCATTCAGCTTTGCAACTCCTCTAAAATTCGATATTTCCAGTTTACTTTCGCGTTTAAACAACGGAGTAATACATGATTTTTTCCATTCAGGCGGTAATTGGCCGAGTTCAATAGATTTATTGAAGATAGTTGTAAGGGGAATACATAAGTACTCTGCACAATTTTTTAAAATACAGTTAGGTACACCATCCGGGATTAAGAGAGCACTGCAGAGATTTTAAATGGGATAGTACCGTTTCAGTGTCAATAAATGAAAAGTTGATACATGTAGAATGAGATATATTATAGGGATAAGAAGTTTGATAATCAAATGACTTCTTTGAATACGTGGTTGCAAAAAAATCTGCAAATCGTTTGCTAAAAGAAACATCATCACCAGCACTCCGAGATCCGAATTTCAAATAATTATGATAAGCACTTGCTCGACGCTAATAAATTTGTAGTACGATCTGGGGTTGGTTTTTTATTTTAATTCTCATATGAAAACCGTGATCGCACAACAAGCTAATAATTTCCTTACCATCAAGTTTATTGCATTCTTTCTCAATGTAAATAATTTATATTTTTCTACAATTCTTCAGAAATAAAGGCTTTCTAAAGGCGAATTCACTTTCCTTAATACATACTTATGTAATTTTTCTTAAATTGTAAAACAGAGTTAACTTAAATCGCCATTTTTTAATGTTTACATTATTTGTTCGGTTTAGTGTTACCAAGTTTATTCTTGATTTGAGAATAATATTTGATAGCAATTTAATAACAATTTGATATCAAATTGATAAAACATTGTATGTACAATGTTTATATTCAAATAATTATCAATTTGAATTCAAATGTTAATATCAAACAATTGAAAAATATTTGAGAATTATATTTGATGTCAATGATAAAGAAATTTCATGCCAAAGTGTTTGTTGGGTAGTTATTTAGTACCGCACTCTCCTTTATGGGAATAGTTTTAGCAAGTTCCAGTAAATTTTCTAACGGGCCAATTCAACTTAAGCATTAAAAATAATATTCTAAAAATATGACTAGAATTCCACAATGTCTAAAATTTCCAAAACAAATTTAATTTTAGTTTAAAAATTTCCTGAGAATATTTTTTTTAAAGAATTCTTAGCACTTGTATTCAAATTGGGATTTTTTTTTATTTATTATCAATATTTTAAAATGTATATGTTTTAATTACCTTTTAAAAAAGCTTTTAAATAAATACCGCCATTTCCTGTCCATGGGTGTCTTTACGCACACATTTTTTTTCTTTTTTTGCCTTTTTTTTACAAAAAAAAAAAAAAAAACTTAATTGAAAATTTCAAAATTAATATATTTCAATCTAGTTGTTTATTTATACTAAAAAAAAAATTAAACAGAAAAGTAACAACAAAAAGTAGCAATTAATACGTGCTTTTGTGTTTTTTCTTTTTATTGTTTAAACTTAAAGTACTTTTGTGTATATTTTCCTTTATCATTTATCGATTTGGGCTTAATTTATTGCTAATGATTTTGTTTGATTGGGCTTAACACATTTTAAGTTACAATAATAATATCCAGCTGTTTGATTTATTGTATTTTTAAAGAAAATATTGGAAAAAAATGCTAATTTGAATAGTTATTTTACGCAATTGTCAGTTAAGAGTTTAAGAGGGAATATTAGAAACTTTTTATGTGTCATGATCGAAGTATATTCTAACTTGTAATAACGGTTATTTAAATTTTAATTAACTCTTGATTAGTATGAAGCGAGAGGTTTTGAAAACTAAATATGCAGGTGTTGTATTTAAAGCTAATAATGTCACTTGTTGCATAAGGCACAAAAAAAATCACACAGTGTTAAAAGAATTTTTAATTTGTAATGAAAGCTTTAACCAAGAACTTTGAATATTTTAAAAATTTAATGGCGCCAAGAAGTTTTAAATAAACGCTGAACTTAAACTGATAACCAAAAATATGCAATTGCATGTTTTTCCGTGTGCGACCAATGAATGCAGAAACATTTAATTTATCCGTTTCAGAGCTTTTTATGAATTTTGGCATCGATTTTTTAGTGCATATTTTTGCATATTTTACCGTTCAGAGCATTTTTTTTTGCATATATTGGTAAAAAGAGCCTTTTTGCAGAAATTTTCGTTTTTAATTTTGTCATCCAGCTTTTACTTTAACATTAACCTATTGGGAAGCTTAGGTTTTGAACCATTTCGGTTTTAAAATATAAGCATTTGCTCAGAACTTTTGTTTATTTAAAAGTTTTATTATTAAAAGTTTATTATGCCCGTAATTTCAACAAAAAAAAATGTAGGCGCAGTGTTTGTACCTAACAGTTACCATTACCTATTTCTATACTCAGTTAGTTTTCTTTTTGTAGAAATTACGGGCATTTGTGTTTGAGAATAAAAGCTTTCCTTAAATACTTAAGTTTAAACAAATACCTTTTTTATTTAAGTAAAAAGTCTAAGATGAAAAGCTTTTGAGCTTAAATTTATATTACAAAAATTATTGCTTAAACGCCACAATAATTTTAGTTTAAATGTGAAAGACTTAGCTAAAACTTTAAATGTTTCAACTGGTCAGCTTTTAAAGCCATGTAAATATTAAAAACAAAATCAAACATTTTTATTTACAATATTAAATCTTGAGTTTTTTTTTAAACTTGATAACATCTTATTTTCTTATTTTATTCGAAGTTATAAAAAATTTCTTTAAATAAATAAAAAAGATTTTTAAACAACTTTGTTACAATTTTCTAACACTTCTAATTTAAAGTTCAAATGTCACTTAAAATTTATATTCCTTTTATAAGTTACTCTATCGGTCTTTTGAAATACCAGCATTGATTTTCAATTAGTTAAAATTTCGAACACAAAACAATCCCTCTATACAATTATTTTTCCCAAGAATTTATTTGGAAATCCAAAAAGACACCAAGCAACACATACGAAAAATGTTTTTATTGTTTTCGAATGCAACTTGCATTAGACGCTGCATATGCATACAAATGGTGCACACACACACAACTGAGTCGTAAAAATTTTAAAACGGTTTTCAAAACTCGCATACTGCTTCACTTACTCAGTCACTTATTCTTTTTGTTATTTATGTAAGTAGGTATATTGGCATTATTTATAGAAGATGAAATCTTTTATTTTTCAAGTTTTATTCTTGAAATCTAAAACTTTACCACGTTTCTTAATTCATTCATTTTTGAAGTGTATTTTGCTTCACGTTGATATGTTGCTGCAACTCATAAATTAGCTGGAAGCGTTAATGTGCACAGCCAGTGAGTTTATGGTAAAATGTTGAACAATTTGGAATATCTAATACAAAATATCGAAGGAAGATAAGGTTTCATTTAAAAATAAACTTAAGATGCGTATAATTTCCATTTAGAAGGAAAAAAGTTTTGCATTTTTGATAGAGTGTTTATTAATAAACATTAGGGAGGATGTAACAATTTGGTAGAATATGGATTGAAATAGATTTAGGATTTAATTAAAATAGGTGAAATTTAAAAATAATAATACTTCCTCCTGTTTATGTCCATTTATTATGATTGTAGCAAAGAAATGGTTTACAAATTGCATATCAGTAGAAAGGTTAGCTTATCTTTTTTTAAAAAATGTTTTAAACAGTCATAATGTTTAATATGATGTACATTTTTCTTTTAAAGTTAAAGTTAAAAATTGATTTATTTTTTTTTCTTCAATTTTGACATCTGATATTGAACACTGTAAATTAAAAAAATCAGTTCTACAAGTGCAATTTTTGAAAAGCTTAATCTATAAGTTTGATACATGTTTCGCAAATAAATAAGAAACCTTTTAAATTAATAAGTCTTTCGCTCTAGAGATGACTTATTTTGATACCCTATAGAAACACTCTTATCTAAAAAGCTTAGCTAAAACTTAAACCTTTTGCCTCTCCTTTTGAATAGCAGGACTAAAATCTAGTTTTTGATGTAAACAGGCTATCGGTGAGAGTACATCGGAGACACAAAAATATGTTGTAGGGTACAAATAAGTTGCAACCCTACAGTTAAATAAACGATAGCAATTAGAAAAATATAGTTTATCCAGGATTATAAGCAAATCCAGAAATATTGTTAAAAAAAAAGGAAATCCCAAATATAATAACTCATCAGACTACTGGCACCGCACGAATTGTGAATGTGATTTTAAGCTTTTTTTCCGCTGTCGATCGAAATGGATTTCTGTGAAAGGCCTGATAGTTATCATATAAGTACCTCAATGTCGTGCAAATCTTTTAAAAATCCAACTAAGCACTTGATTTTGACATTTAGAATGCATTTAGACAAGCCCTTACATATTCTTAACCGACAGTTATACCAAATAGTTATTTACAACCAAACTTAAATTAATAGGCCACATTTGAGGTATCATCGGTCAATGGAAATCACTACAGGGAGCTGATTTGAAAATTTTTGTGGCGGAAAATTGATGATGATCCCACTTGCGAAATAGCAAGAAAAACAATGGATCTTTTGAAAAAAAGTTCGAAAGTCGCATTATTGGCCACCAAGATCGCACGATTTGACACAATTAGACTATTTTTTGTTGGATTTTTTGAAATCGAAAGTTTACTGCAATATTCCGACCACAGTTTAAGAGCTTAAAAACTACATTATCAAGAAGATACCAACCATTGACAATGGTTTATTGATTGAGAATTTTGATAAAAGATTGAAAGCCTGCCATGCGTCCAAGGGGGTGGAGGGGGAAGGGGCGCAACTCGACCGACATTTTTTTTTTTTCATTTTTGACCGGAACCTTTTGTAATAAAATTAAATAAAAATATTTACCTCAATTTTTGCATACCCTTTACTTATAAATTTTGTTTGCTTCTTTTTCACGCTACGAGCAATAATTTGATGAAAATTTTTGACAAAGTTAGATAAACTTTATTAAAAAATTATTATTATTCTTAAAGTCAAAAACACTCGTTAAGTGATGCACATTAGGGGGGGTCACTGATGTATGAGAAAACATAAAAGTTCTCGAATCATATTCTAATAGCAAACATTTTTTTTGTCTTACGGTAAAACAAATAAAAATTACTAAAAATAAAATTACATTTTGAGCCTGCGCCGGAGCCTCTAAGAATTAAGTATTTTTGAAAAAAGCCATTTTTTAAATTTTATTAGTTTATTTACTATCAATTATTATTAATTAAAACTGAAAATATTTTTAATTAAACTTAAAAAATAATAAAACAACAATATCACGAAAATAAACAAGTTATTATTTGGTCACAAGATCTTGTTTACTGTCAACTCTGGACTTCTCTAGCCTTAATTCAAGTTTCGTCTGTTTTAAAACTTCTCTTGTCTTTAAAATACAATAATATGCTTTTCTGCAATACCATGCTATTGTTTTCATACTTAAAATTTAACAAAATTGAAGATCAAAGCGCGGGCTCTTACAATAAAAATAATTAAAAAATATTTTACAGGGACAGACAAACATACAACATTTTTACGCTATTAGAAGTCGATACGAGAAAAAAACTTTTTTGCCCCACCCTAATGCACATATAAAGTACCACTGGGGTAGAAAGGGTTTAAGCTTTTGAATTCTTAAGCCCATTTGCTATAATATTTTAATATGTATACTTTTATATTCTTACATTCTTACCAATCAATTTAGATCTTTTTACCTTAAAACAAAATCATGCATTCCTCAATTTATGAATTATTAAAATTCTTAAGGAAATTTAAATAAATTTCTTAAAGACAAAATTTTATTAAATTCTAATTGATATGCATTAAATTTTCATTTAAGCTTTTTCTAGTGTGTGCATAAGAAATCTTAAAGAAAAAAAATAATAATAAAGTAAATTTATATTTTAAGCTTCTTAAAGTCTTTAAAGTTTTTAAGCTGCTGTTAATAGCATTTCTATTGTAAGTTCTAAACATTTTAAATGCTGCCATATATGAGCGCATATAAACATATCGTTGGTCTCATGTAGAAAGGCCCTAACTCACATCATTGCAACTTTACAGGGGAAGGTGAAAACATAATAGAAACTGTAATACAATGTAAAGTTGCTTGGTGTTAATGTTTGATACTTTTTCATTAACTTTTTGTCACTAAAAAAAACTCAAGTTCGAAAAAAATCTAGGTGGAGCCTTTCTACGTAGGACAAACGATATGAAGAATTTATTACTAAAATTTCTTCTTATGAAAACACTACTGGTGTTTGTTAAGAATATCAAAAGAGATTTAAATGTAATAATATTTTTTTTATTTTTTCTTTCAATCTTTTTTTTTATTATTTCCTTCAAATTGTTATTAATACATTCATTTATCATTTAGGAAAACGAAAAAACTTTGTGATATATGATCTTTTTTGTTTTTCATCTATTCTTTTCGAGAAAACATTTAGATTTCCTTCTTGAAATGAAGATGAGCACGTCCGAGAAATTGATGATGATGGGTGTCAATGAATTGATATTTGAATCATTTTTTAAGAGTTGAAATAAAAGGCATCAAATGTTGTGATATATTGGAATCATTATTTTTATTATAACAATAAGGTCAAGTATATGTTAAATAAATAACAAAACATATGGTTCTGTTTAAGGAAAACAGCAGGAGGAATTAAAATAAGTAAGAGAATTTTAGGTGATTAGTTTTTAATGAAGAATTCGTTTAAAAATTAATTTTTTAAGGTTATACTTAATGTAATGCCGAGCTATAAGCATAATACATAGTGATAAAGCTTTTTGTAAAAGACTTTTAACACTTTTTAGCTTTATAATTGTAAAACGTTAAGCTACCCAATAAAAAATTTTATAATTTGGCGAAGCACTAATGGTACATTTAAAAAAATAAGCGCACAATTATGCGGTACGCAATAAGACATACAAAAAATACAGTAAAATAAGTGAAAGAACTCTCAGCTACTTTTATACAAAAAATAACATTTCAAGTGCTACGGCATTCCCTTACCACGAAGTAGGTTTGTAAGGGAGAGTACTAAAAAAAAAACTGTATCAAAACATTCAGAGTTTAAGATCGATCGTTACATACAACAATTTTTATATGCGCTGAATAATGCGCTTTATGTGTCAAAAATCTATTGCTTCAAAGAGGGAACTCGCCATATAAAATTCATGTCTTCCGTCAGCGCAATGGTAAGCGAAACGTTTATGTTTCTCCCTTACAAGCCTGCTTCGTTGGAAGCTTCATTTTTTACTGCGTAAAGCTTACATTTTATTAAGCTTAAAAGCAGTGATATGCATATTCTAAGTTGCTTGGCTCGTATGCTTAGGCAACAAAATTTTGCTAATGCCACATAGACACAAGCTTGTGAGTTACCCACCACTATCTTCGATATTGATATGTCGTAGTCGAACTTGTTTCCCCTCATGCTAAAAGCTATCGAAAATAGATGGCACAATATCGACACAATTTTGTCCTCACAAATTTTATATTTAAATTAATAAAGCGAACAAATTTTGAAAACGAGCCTGTAAAAAAGTTCATTAAAAAAATATCTCTTTTATATACTTCATACTTTGAGTACGAATTATCTTTACAAGAACAGCTCTTCAAAATAGGAATAACTGTAGTCATTTTGTAAATAATTGCAATCGAAATCTCGATGGTTTTCAAATCCACTTCATTTTGATTTCTAGAACATGCCCGATTATCTAAAAATCTTTGTATTATAATTTACTATAACAGAAAAAATTAAATATTGTCTCTAATCACCAAATTCATAGAATCAAACAACCCATTTGTTGATTTTGCTCCTATTACCAAAATGATTATATTGATTACTAAAAATTGTTAAAATTAAATATTTTGAATATTATTTTTTTCAATAAATGATATTTTTAGTTTAATTTAAAAAAATTATCAAAAAACTTTGCCGTTTCAAACAATGTGTTGATTGATTTTGACAATTTCCTACAACAATTTCACAAGTTTGAATTATTTTGTTTTAAACGGAAAAACATTTTTAAAGTTTTTCTTGGGATTCAAAAATTAACCCTCTAATGCCACATTTTATGTTTGCCTTGAACAAATCAAATCAATCTAATTTTAGGGTGTGAAACATGAATCTGACTTCAGTTTTTTCTTTTGAGTACTCGTTGACCTGTAAGGGGTCAAACTGTAAAGTCCGCCTTGAGGCGGAGTTGGAAAAAAAATTAATTACCAAGGTTTCGTTTAAATGTGCTAAGTTCCAATTTCATTCTATTGCTAAACTGCAATTTATTGTTGATGGGAAAAGCTATTCCTATGCGCATTTCACTTGTTGCTTAGGACAGATCGTCAGGAAACTTCATCCATAAGGATTTTAGAAAAACTAAAGATATTATAGAAATAAAACTGTTAAGCGAATAAGAATTATAAATCCCAGTTATATATGTAACAATATCAAAGCTTAAACAAAAACAACAACAATAAACAGTGAGTTTATCTTTTCTTACAGTCCCGACTATAATTTGTCAACTCTAAATGTAGTTGTAAGTGGGTAAAGAAAAAACAAAAATTATTTAATTTATATTTTAATTCAAAATTTATTTCAAAACAACTAAAATGTGTATTAATTATATTTTTAATTTTCTTTCAACAAAATTATCACATTAATTAAATTTAAATACTTTTAAAATAATTTTTTAATTGATAAAGAACTACTAATAATTTTTCTGTGAAACTAAAAATAAAATAATTTTAAAAAATCTTTTTAAATATTATTAAGAATTTTTTTTTTAGCAAATGTGTAGCCAATAAAATATTCAATATATATGTATTTATAAAATAAATTTGTTTGCTTTAAAGTTTTCAGTAAGCTGTAAATAAGAATTTCAAATAATCTTCTCTACCTTTGATATTTTTCCTTCTTATCTACTTTAAAGTAAATTCAAAGAAAACGTCAGCTTAAAGTTCTTTTTCGGTTTTTCATTTTATGAGATTTTTAAATCTTTTTCTACTTGGTAAAATATTTAAATGTGTGCTCAAAATCTAAGTATTCATACGGATATTTTTAGCTATTGTTTCGTGCTATCATTGTCTACTAAAATCTGCTTTAATATATCAAATTACAATACATTACATTAACCACAAATTCACACTCATCCTTAAGTTTTCTGAAGAGTACCGCATCGAACTGGCTTTTAAGAAAACATCCCTTTTTGGTCATTTTTATTTTTCCCTTTGACATCTGTTAAACTTTTTTTCTTTCTTTCGGTTGGCTCCCCATTCCCTTGTGAGCTTAGAAAATTTATTTGGGCAATAGACATAAAATAGAATTTATTTTTTCTGTTGTTTTTTATTTGCATTTTCTATTCCAAGGGAAACATTTTTCAATTTAACCCCATTTACAGAAGATTTAAACGAATTTCACATAAAATAATTTGTTATATTGGGAACGCAATGTTGTGCGCTTAAGGGATGTGATTTTGTTGACACCCTTATGCGTCTTATATATTAAAGCGTTTGTAACACCATTTAAATTAAATTAAATTTAAAAAATAAAAACTACAAATAAATATTCTTAGAATAAACAAATAAGGGCCAAACAAATATGCAGATGAGTTTTTTATTTTTTTATAGTTCAGGAAATAAATTAAATTTAAATGGGTTAAAGAGCATTCTAATAAAAAATCAAGGGCTTTCGTTTTGACGTTCGAGTACAAAAGATAGTTTAAAGCGATTCGAAAACAGCTCAACAAGAGCAAAAATGTTTTTTTAATCTAAAGTTTAAATTGATTTCATTAAAAGCTTAACAAACATTTGAGGTACCTTACGCAACCACTATTTCTATTAAACATTTTTTTAATTTTGCATAATGTTTGTTTTTTTAAGCTTTATTTACTTTAGTTTACTTACAAATACTATTAAAACTTAAGTTTAAAATAGATCAATTAAGTTAGTGGGCACACTTTTTTCACGACTTTTAAGCTTTTGTTTTAATTTTGTTTCTACATTCTACATCTTCTAACAGCTGACGATGTTACCTTTTTATTAAGAAAAAAATTTAATTAAAAGCTTTTATTAAAGTATTTTTATAAGCTTTAAGTTGTGTTTAGGAAAAAAATGTTTTTTTGTTAAATTTTCTTCTTTCTCTTAACTTATAGTTTTTTAAAAGTTTTTATTTAATTTCTTTCTCAATTAAGTGAATTAATTACTTCAGTTACTTTCATTTAATTATTAATTTTTTTTGAAAGCTTCTTTTTAATCACTTTTTAATAGAACATAAATAGCTTTAATAAAGAATAAAGAAAAAATTGCATATAATATTGGTCTTAAAATCTTTGTAAGAATTTTAATCCTAAAGCACAAATTTAATTAATTTGTTGATTATGACAATAGCAAATCTCTTTGCATTTGCGATTCTGACTTAAAATCGCGTAATAGGTCAGCTGTAAATCGCAATTGCAAGAAGTTTTGCTCAAGGGATTTAGAAGAAAATTTTTAAATTTATCATCTTCATCCGCAACGCAACGTCATATTTACGTAAGAGTACCTATTTCTACAAAAGCTAGCTAAAGAAAACGACAACTTATACGTTTACGTATGAGTAAAGAGGACTTTAAAGAAAATATTTTTTTCAAAGTAAAATATTTTTAATTTTTTTTTTAAATTCAGAATTCCGCTTTCTCTTTTTGGAGCTTTAAAACGTTATAATGTTTTAAAAGTAGCAGTGTAATCCACGTATTTATAAATAATTTTTAAATCTAACAAACGTTTATTAGGGAAAATATTAATACAAAATTTGTTTTAAAATTAAAAATTTAATTTAAACATTTTTATAAATACGGGCGTAATTCTTTAAGCTTTCTTTAATAACTGTTAGAAGCTTTTAATTTTTGTAAAGCTTTAAATTTTGTTATTAAGCTTTTCTAAAGCACCAAAGTATATTTTGGTTTCAATTTCTTTCTTCAAATATTTTTTAATCTTTAAGCTTTGCAAAGTTCAAAGCATATTTATTAAAAATTTTAGGTTAATTAAAGGTTTACTGCCTATTTCATGATGTCACTTGAACGTTTACGTTCGCACAAATAACATATAAAACAAAAACAAATTTTTAAATTTTGGTTTTTGTTTTATATTTATATTTTAAAAATTTGTTTTTGTTTTATATGTATGTTATTTGTGCGAACGTAAACGTTCGAGTGCCATCGTGAAATAGGCAGTTATTTATTGTGACAATTTTTGTGTTAAGCGTTCTATAAAACTGAAATAGTTTTTATAGTAAGGCATAGCTGCCAGATTTGGGGATTTATGCCCAAAGTTGGGGATTTGATGCGAGCAAAAAGGACAAAGAAAGTCATTTGGGCATTGGGTATTTTACACATTTTTAATATACGTATGTATGTATTTGCCCTTCTTTTATAATATACGCTTATTTTTCTTTGTTTCGTATACAAAAAATGAAAAAAGTACCAAAACATTTATCTTACTCTTAGCAACAACTTATACGGTGTAAAGAGTTCTGATTAAGATTACAATTTTTGTAAAGTGTGTAATGCTATGTTGTATTAATTTTTGAATTAAGAAGATGCCGTGTGAACAGAATAATTCGTAAGCTGTGCGAACATAGCATAACAGGTACTTAATAAACTTTTGTTATTATTCTTGAGTGAGTGTTTAAAAAAAAAGAATCTAAAATCGTTGAAATACATAAAACTTTTGATTTTTTAAAGACCATTTTCAAGCAATTATGCCTAAAAAGTAAAAATGACAGACAACATAATTTTGATTTTAAGGATGGCTAAAACCGATTGAACAAGCTCCAAATTCTTATAAATTAGCTAATACATCTTCAAAAACAGCATATTATTCTGCTTGCAATTCCTCACTGGAATCGCATAAAAATGATTTAAAAAACATGCCGAAACCAGTCGCTTCAAACAAAACAAAAACTTTTTTGAAAATACTTAAATTTTGTCTCACGGATAACAATTATTTCGTCTACGAAAATAAAATCTATAGCCAGATTTTTGGAATGCCAATGGGGAACCCCCTTTCTCCTACTATAGCTGATGTAGTACTGGACAGTTTACTCGACGAGGCAATAGCCGAATTAAAAAAGAAAAATATAAATTTAAAATACATAGTGAAATATGTAGATGACATCTTAGCTATAGTAAAACGGGACGACAAAGAAGAGATCCTGAATGCTTTCAACGCATACCATCCAAAAATCCAGTTTACTACGGAAATTGAAGAGAATTTTAAAATTGCATATTTGGATACATACATATATCGACATAATAGTTCTATTAAATTTGACTGGTATTCAAAAGAAACATCATCTGGTAGACTTATGAATTTTAATGCAACTCAACCAAAATACCAAATAATAAATACGGCAAAAAATTTCATTTATATATATCTATATATTAGCGATGAAGAATTCCATGTTAAAAACATAAAGAAAATTACAGCAATATTAATAAATAATAGCTTTCCAATTAAACTTATACACCGGCTAATTGAAGAAACACAAAGAAAATTAAAAAACAACACAACTTCAAACAGCACTGAAATTGATGACAAAGTTTTTTACAGTGTAAAGTTTATTCCTGGTTTAACGGACAACAGAAATATTAAAACAACGATAGACACACAAAACATATGTTACGCCTACAAACCACATACTACACTCAACTCTATTTTTTCCAAAATTAAAATGCCTGTAGAAAAACAACAACAAAACAACGTTGTGTACGAAATAGCATGTAAGGGAAATGACGAACAAAAATGTGATTTAATTTATATTGGCACAACGAAGAGAAATTTACAAACAAGAATGTGTGAACACAAAAAGGACATAGAAAAACATAAGGAATCAACAGCTTTGTCGAAACATATGATTTGCGAAGGACATAAACCTGACTTCGACAGAATAAGAATACTAGACATAGAAGCTAAACAGAAAAAACGTTTCACAATAGAAAGCTTACGTATACAACAAAATATTAACAGAACAATGAATTTAAAGGAAGACACGGATAATATAAGTTTAAGCTACAGAGTTGCAATAAAATAGAAAAGATAAGCTGTGATATTAATTTAAGTTGTGTGTTTAATTTAATCATATGTTAAATGTTTTATGTAAGCTGTGTAACATTTAATGTGATAAACTTCTACCTAGTAATTGTAAGTTTATTTATTTATTTTGTTGTTTTCTAATTTTGCAATAATATATTGTTTTTTATTATATAAAAAAATTTTTAAAAAAATATTAAATAGACAACCCCTGAAGATGTCAACAAATAATTGACGAAACGTTGGGAGAAACATGTAAAAAAAAGGTTTTTTATTTACATTAATACATTAGGCCCAATTAGCTTAACAAAAACAACTTATATAAACAACTTGGCCAAAAATATAACAAACATACTTTAAAAAATTTTTTTATTAAAATTTTTCTCACTATTTTTTAAAAAAAATAAAAATTTGGTCAGAAAAAAAAAATAATTTCTGAAAAATTGAAGGAATAGGACTATTACAAAAAAGCTTTATAAAATACATAACTGAAATTTAGCTCAAAGAATAAATTTAAAAAATAAAAAATGTTGATTATAATATAAAGTAACCTTCGAAAGGAAATAATTCCCAGTTTCTATTTGTTAAAAAATATTAACTTTTTAAGGTTTTGTTTTTTAATTTGGGGATTTTTTCTTTAATTTTCCGGGGACAAGGAAAAGGAATCTGGCAGCGCTTTAATTAAGGGGTTTTTTCTTTTAAAATTTTCACTTCAAAGATTTCAACAAAATTGTATGCGCTTAGGATTTTCTATTAAATGGAAAACGTTTGCCTTTTGTGGTTAAATGCATTTTTAAAGAATTTTTAACCATTTTAAACAAATTCATGTCGCATGTTAATACATTTAGAATACATTTACTAACTTTATGTCTGTCTTTCTAACTAAATGAAAAAAACCCTTTTCAATTCACACATGTTAAAAATCTCTCAATAGAACATCAAAAAAATACTGCCGAAAGTACTTAAAAATTTAGGAAAAAAAACTCATATTCGACAAAGAAAAAAAAAGAAACAATAAGAAATTTTAGAATAATGAAACCAAGAAAAAAATCTATAAATGCCCTTTTCAAAAAACATTTAAAAAAAATCCACCCGAAAAAAAACTGAAACAACATGTTGGCTGTGAAAGCTGATATTGATGGTCTTTCAATCGTCACAGATAGAGACTGAGTTTGATTTTCATTTTTCATATTTCTTTTTTTGGTTTTTTTTTTTTTTTTTTTTTGGGGAAAAATATGTTTATGTATGTACTTTTTTCTAAAAGGTTTTCAAGATGGTGTCAGATAACTTTGAATAAAGAAAAAAAAGGTAATAACATTATGTAGTATGAATATGAAAGATATTAAAATTTATTGAAAAAATATCTTTTTAAGGCTTCATTTCTTTAGTTAATTTTATAAAACAAAATTGATGTGTTGGCTTTTGTTCTCTTATCTGGTTTATTATAATTAACACATTTTTTTCTCTATTTATTATTACAAGGTCTAGTTAAAAATCAAAATATCAAATGTTTTGTTTAGCAGGGTCTAAGTGGTGCCCTAAATCAAGTACTTGTTACTTTTATTATTCATGTTTGCTCCCCCTCCTGTAGTTTTTGTTTATTAGTACCCTCTTAATTTTTTGTTCAGTGTTGTTAAAATAATATTTACTTTAGTTTTTGAAATAAACATTAACTGAAGCTTCTTGTATTTATTTGCTCGTAACATCAGTTGTATATTAAATAGTTGTAGTTGTAGTTTAATAAGAAAGTTCGAATATTTCAAGAGTTGGCTTTATATGGCATCTATAAATTATAAGCCAATATTTTGAAAACCTGGCTTCGCAGTCATAAATTTCGTTGCCTAATTTAAATAAAATGTTTTTTAGCTTTGATATTGTTACAAGTAAAGCTGGGGTGTATAATTCTTATTTGCTTAACAGTTTTATTAGTATAAAATCTTTAGTTTTTCAGAAATATTTGAATGAAGTTTCCTTACGATCTGGCCCAAGTAACCAGTGAAATACGCATAGGAATAGCTTATCTCATCAACAATAAATTTCAGTTTATCAATAGAATGAAATGAGAATTTAGCACAATAAGACGAAAACTTGTTAATTAATTTTTGGAATCCCAAGAAAAACTTTGGTCACGATTTCTTTCAGAAATATTATTAGGGGTATTAAAGTGATTTACAGGAGAGGATTTTCTATTGGTCCCATCGTATATTATAAGATCGTTAATCACAAAATTCTGTTGAGTAATTTCGAGTTTTAAAAAAAGATAAATTAGATCAAATTTTAATACAGTAATAGATATAATAAATTATGGACCGATTATTACAATATTATATGGTGTTATTTTAAGCCATGTTAAGCTAAATTGGACCTTATTTACCATAATATATATTTAAATTTAGAGACGATTCGAAGAACGAAATTTTTTTAAAGGTCGTCATGGCGAAGTCTGAATGGACTTCATGTGGGAGGGAACGGAGTTGGCATAACATCCGCCAATCCAACTCAGAACAACAGGAAAGGACAAGAGGATAATGGGTAAGTATACTGGACTACTAGTTGGAACGTTTAAGTGTAACAATAGTACCTACAAGTTCATTTCGTTCATCGCCAAAATCATTCAGACACTAAATAAAGTTTTTAACTTTGACCATTTGGAAAACAGTAGTTGGTTTGTTTATCCAAACTCTTCTTAAAGCCTTGCCTCTTTTGTTTACCATTTCTCATAGTCGATACAAAAATGTGATAGAATATGCTTCACTATCGTCAGTGTTATAAAAAATTGGCTTGATACCTTTTAACCTCAAATGAAAGATTTTTTAAGCCGGACTCCATCTTTAGCAAAAAAAAAACGGTTAAGAGTTATACGATTGTATAAGCCATACATTAAGTTTAAAATCGTCTAATCTCTGACTTATCTAGTATGGAGATAGTGAGTGGTCAAACCCGATTCGAAATGTCATGAGCTTAACCCAGAGCAAAGGTTGCGTCTTGAAGACGTAATTTTAAATTTTCAATCATATGAAAAATTAGGTCTTGGCTGTTCGGCCTTACTTGAACGCAACATTGACACAGGGGATGTCCCACCGGTTAAGCAAAAACATTACTCGCTCTCGCCCCCTAGACAAGAAGAAATTTATAAAGAACTTGATAGATTTTTATTGCTTGGTGTTATAGAAAAATTAAATTCTCCTTGATGTAGCTCAGTAGTATCTGATCGTAAGCAGCAATCGTTAATTTTTGCTTCAAGGCTAAAATGTTGTCATTTGCTGCATCATTGCTACAACTCAAAAATATAAGTTTTACAGAAAACGACTTTAAAGTCTTAAATTAACACACAACATAACGCGAGAAGAACATTTTATTATTCACTCAAGTGTAAAGTTTACAAAATCTTTAAATAAAATAAATACCACTTTATAAAACACTTGATATTAAGTCAGAATATGCAATTTTTGACTTATGACGTTGTTGCAGCATATTGAGCGATATAAGATTATTAATATTTCATTCCCTTTAAACTTTTTAACATTTTCTACAGCGTTTTGACAAGCCTTTAAAGGCTGTCCTTTTTTCTTACCACACAAATTAAACTCGATAATTCTTATATCTGGACACAAAATCACTTAACTATTCTTCTTTCCTTTCAAATCGTCAACCGGAAATAGTGTTTTTTGGTAAAACATGTTCATGGTGTGAAGCCAAAAAATAAAATTCAAATTACAAATACAAAAAAGTCAAACGTTTAAATTATCTAAACTCTATCAATCACGTCTTATAAGGCATTCAATAATAAATTACAAATAATTAATTTTATTTGTGTAAAATAAAAAACTAAAAATGTTTGAAATTAGACGCAAGTATTGGAAAAATTTTATAGAACAACTTGACAATTTTTTATTATTAGAGCACAACCGAAGAACTGACCTGATTTTGAAAACTAAAATTAGTTCCTCATAAAAGGGAAATTATAAATAAAAAAAAATGTATATGCATGAAGTAATTCAAACATATGTATTTGGAATTTATCTTACATAAAAAATCTTGAAAGAATTTTTATGTTTTAAATAAAAATTCCTTAAATTTTCGCTTTTGATTTGTTTGGCAGTGAAGTGGGGGTTTTGTTTTGCTTTAAAAAAGGGTTTAAAGAAAAACGTAAAAGAATCCTGAAGAAACGAATAAGTTTCTTATAAAGTATTTAAAATGTTAAACAGCTTCCTTCTAAACTGGCATTAAAATAATTTTTTTTAAAGTATTTTATTTTTTTCTTGCGTTAAGCTACTGTTTTTAAAGATATTGATATAAGAAGCAAAAGATATTGGGTTGGGGGGACATGTGTTTCTTATAGTACAGGGATTGAATTTATTAAGACGCAAAAACCTTTAGCTGAATATCGCTTTCAAAATTTATACAAACAATTGGGAATTAAGCACGACAAACAAAATCTTGTAAATTAAAATTTTGTATTCCCAAAAGTTACTTTGATTAGTTATACAAAATAATTCAATTTCTAAAAACAATGTGATTGGCGATGATTTTTCTTATTTGCTACGCAAAAGATGGATTTGGTTTTTAAAGCACCGTTTAAGAATTTACGAAACCATTTAGCGCAATCTCTAAAACTCTCGGTTGGGGTTAAGTGTACTTAAGCCAAATTTTTCTAAAATTATGCACTAAGATAAATTTATGACAAGATATGGATCTGGAAGCTGAGATAAAACTTTTTATTCGACGTTTTTAAAAAAATTTACTGGCACGATGATATGATAGACGCAATTGTTTGCGTGGAATCACTGGATATCGTCTTGAGTTATAACTTTCTATTCGGCTTTCTATTTTTAAAAAAGTTTATTGGCACGATGCCATAAAATCGTAAATTTACTAGGGGACTGCTGATATCATTTTGAGGAATACCTTCCTCTTGTCTTTGCATTCTCGTCAAATATAGGTGTAGCCAATATCTCAAGCTTATGTAGGGATAATTTATTGGTAAGAACCCTTTGGGAATCTTAAGGAGGGTGTAGTTTACAATCAAACCGCCTGAGGGGAGGGTATTAGTTGATCTGAAAATGCCAGGTAAGCGGTTTTTTTGCCTGTAAACTTGGGTGAAGTTTGAGCCGCTGGTGGATGTCCCTGTGTGCTGTTACTATACAATAAAAGCTGCTTTCCCGTGGATGTTAGCGTCTAGGCTAGTCCATAAATCTACTTGGTAAAATTGGCACCTCTGTGTTGATTGCTTTAAAAAATCTAAAATTAAACTTCCGAATGGAAAGCATTTTCTTAGCGCTTTGAATATATTTGTGGTTTTCATGGGCAACCACGTATGTCTTAAAACAAAAATTTCAGGAGAGCCGAAACCCCATTCTAGATCTAACTATGGGCTAGGTATTGCACTTTTTCAACTTTGTCATTACGTTCAAAAGTCGGAATTGTTCCATCAAAATTTAGAAATATGGAATTAACATCTCAAAATCGGAAAAATAGACATACGTGATTGCCCATGAAAACCACATATATACGATTTGATGTTTATTCGGTGGCATGTCATAACGTCCAGTGACACAGTGTCCATAAACGATATAACGATTAAAAAAGTGGCATAGTGTCCATGGACAATATTACGCTTTTGAAAGTGTCATAATGTCTATCAGAGCAATGTCGTAATGTCCGAGGACGTTATGACACTTTGCAGAGTGTCATAATGTACACAACATGTTTACAAACTCGAAAGCATAGCCGGCATTCCGGCGGGCTCAATGGTTTTCTCCTCCATGTTATAACAAATACAAGCTTCGCTAAATAAAGAGTTCCCTTCACAACCGGCCTTCGACCGGGCGCAAGGATTTTCTTTTCTATGTTATAATGGGCAAATGCAAATGCAAAAAGAGCGAACGATGTGTATCCATACACAATAAACAAAGAGCAAAGAGTAATATTCTGCATTTATTCTTCCTTTTACATTTCTTTATGTTCTTTTCTAAAAAATGTGTTGTGTTTTCAAAGTGCAACGTGTTCTTTTCTGAAGATGTTTCCCGTAAAAAGAAAAAAATGCTTCATATTCAACACTCATTTTAATTAAAGGGGCATGAGCGTAGCACTAGATTAACAGCTGGTTTTGTTATATCAGCAAAAATAAATTATTTTTTAGTTCGTCTCTCGTATTTTTTTTTACTTAGAAATTAGCGGTATAAAAGGCTCCAAATATTTAACGATAATTGTACTTTATTGTTTTATGCCGAAACTTGTGTTCTTTTGTTAACGTAAAATATACAACCCTTCTTAAAAATCAAGTTAACATTTAAAAATGTTGCTAGATCCCATGTACCTTTTATACCATAAAATAAAAAATACTTGCTCCCTAAAGTGTTTTCGTTATATCTTTAATATAAACAGCCAGAGAAAAAACAAGAAAATTTTAACCGTTTTATGTAAAATTTAACCAAATCGTTCGAAATTTCGACTTAAGTTGTATGTATTGTAATTTCGATCGATACAGAAACCTGGGCACAATATTTTAAATATTCCAATAAAAAGAAGTGTGCTTTTATTATGTGGAAAAACACCGAAAACTCATGATTATCACAAATAAAGTTAAAAAATGTTCCCAAATAGTTAATAAAACTAAAATTTTTGGTGAACGGAAGATGGTTTATTAGCGATTTTGAGAGTTGTAATTTGACGTTGTCTCTAATTTGTAAGTTGAAACCTGAAGTTGTGAGCAATAAAATTTATATGGAGCTTCAAAAAATGTAATAGTGTAAACGCAATATACAATTACAAAGAAGAACATGAAAACTTTCGCCATTGAAATGGCGACTTACACCTTCATTTTCATAAAATGCAGCTTTGAACTTATAACGTTAAATTAAGAAAATGTTAACCTACCCATATGTGCAATGTTATTTCTGGCAGAAACTATTGCCCCCAACCAATATATAATAACCCCTATATTCATGTCTGATGTCTGACAAACAAAAGCTGCTCCATTTCCATGTTGTTATTTTTGTGTGGTGCTTTTTTGTATTTTTAAGATTTCTTAAGTGTTTTAAATACAAAAGCTACGCATTTGTAATGTACTTCTACGTTTTCTCATGTCCCATCTCATCCCATCCATTCAGCCATTTGTATTGTTGTTGTATGTGTTTTTTAAATGGCTGCTACCAAAACTACCAATTGTTTTGTTAGTTGGCTGCATGCGTGACATGTTTTTCTTTCTTCTACATCATCCTCCTCATCATCATCATCAGCAGCAGCAGCCAAATTCAACTACGTTTTTTTTAAGTTTTCTTTTTTTTCTCTTATTTGAAATCTAGATGGATTTTGTGATATTGTTGGCTAGAGGGGGATACTCAAATAATAAAGACAAAAACAAAAGTTGGAAACATTTTTGGAACATATCACTGGCATTGTTGTTTGACGCTTTGAATATTTTTGTGTATACATTTTTTTTTGTTTTTTGTTTTCATTACGGGTATCTTTTATACGTATAATTCGTTTGTAAAGTTGTGTGGCAATAAGTGCTTTTGATGTTGCATGAGTAGAGTCTTGGCAGGAAACATTATTGCCTTAGCTTGTTACTCGTATTGAAGAGATCTCCACTTAAAAGTTTATTATTTCATTTTGTATGTTTCAAATATTATAATAGACATTTTGAAGCTGTCCCCCACCAAAAAAAAATTTTATGAATTCTTTTTTCAGTATGAATGTTTGGTATGGAAATTAAATAACTCTACACTCTTATAGTAAAATATAGGGTCTGTCAAGAGCTATAAAAAATACAGAGGGTTTTCTCTTTTTTTTTTTAATAATATTTTTTTATGGTTTTGGTCGGTCTGTCCATCTTTTTAAGATGGAACATGGCAATTACAATTCTAGATATGACAATGTCAAGCTTTTTTGTAATAAACTTTTTAAGTCTTCTTTTTGTGTAAGTAGATTTCCAGCTAAACAAAAAGCCATATAATTATAATGAATAAAATTATTAAAAGTTGACATTTAAAATCACAGTAAATTTAAAAAAAAAACAAGTTATAGTGCTATATTCGGCTGTGCCGAA
Source organism: Pollenia labialis (assembly GCA_949318255.1). Classification (NCBI taxonomy): domain Eukaryota; kingdom Metazoa; phylum Arthropoda; class Insecta; order Diptera; family Polleniidae; genus Pollenia; species Pollenia labialis. Next base: position 40,904,982 of record OX439143.1, on the reverse strand, counting down.
TCTTTGATACCCTCCACCTACAGTTCGAATATTTCAGGAGTGATATCTATTTATTATTAGTTATATTCTTTATAAAAAGAGACGTCAGCATTAAAATTGGTTGCGGTTTAGACCTATATTGAATTATTGACCGACCATCAGAAAGTTTTATGCTATTTATAGCAATTTTAACTAGCTTGAGCCGAACTTAAATGATTTTCAGGAGAGAAATTTTATATTGGAGCCATGGTAAAACCCAAATTCTGCAGAGTGATATCTGGTATTAAAAAAACATAAATTTCAATACAGCGGTGAAATAAGTTTTAGCGTTCTGAAGGCTGCTTTGGAATCAAAGGTAAATTATGGACCGTATATCACAAAATGGCATGACATTTTTTTTTGGTCATATGAAACTAAGTTGGAAGAAATGTAACCACAATAAATATGTATATCTGCTACGGTTTAAGGCGTATTAAATTAATTTACCAGAGTGGGCTTTATATGGAGCCTATACTAAATTATGGACCGAGCATCATGAAATTTATTAGTGAGATTTCTAGTCCTATGAAACTGTGAAGTATTAGATTTTATTCTGATAGCATTACTAATTACGGTTTTAGGCGTACTTAATTTTTGCCTGGGAGTAGGGTTTATATGGGGGGGGGGGGGGGCTAGGGTAAATCATGGACCGATCTTCACGTAATTTCACAGTGCTATTTCTAGTCCTTTAAATCTGTGACATTGTAATGATAGCATTGTTTTATTCCTTCTAAACAGTTTTCCGGGAGTAGGGTTTATATTATATATATATAAATTCCTGGGATTCCTAGTTGGAACAAAGGGCCAGTAGAAAAGCTTTCCATTGAATTCTATCTTCGGCTAGTCTTTTTGCTTCTCTCCATGAAGTTCTGGCTGAAAGCAGTTCATTCTCTAATTGGCGCCTCCATGTATTTGCGGGTCTTCCTCTACGTCGGCTGCCCTGGGGATGGTAATCAAGAGCTTTTCTTGTGACGTCATCATGGCTTTTTCTAAAGGTATGACCCAGCCAGTTAAACTTTTTCAAACGGATATCTAACATGATTTGATTTTGTTGGGTTTTACGCCATAGATCATTATTTGAAATTGTTGTAGGCCAAAAAACACGTAAAATTCTTCGCAAACAACGGTTAACGAAAACCTGGAGTGCATTTGAGTCTTCACTTGTTATGTTCCATGTTTCACATCCATATAGTAAGACTGATTTTACATTTGAATTGAAAAGTTTTATTTTCGTGCGAAGAGTTATACGATTAGACTTCCACACTTTAATTAGTGAGCCAAATGATTGATTTGCTTTGACAATGCGGTAAGCTATATCTTCTTTGCTACCACCGGATGTAGTTATTATACTGCCGAGATAGCAAAACTTGTCTACATCTAGTAGTGGGTGATCTAAAATTTTTAAAGGCTCGGTGTTGTTGGTGTTAATACGCAATGTTTTTGTCTTAGATATGTTTACCCTAAGACCAGCTCTGGATGCATTTTCAACAAGTATATTTAGTTTGGTTTGCATGTTATTGAAGTTATGTGACAGAAGACATATGTCGTCGGCATAATCTAAATCATCCAGTCTACCCTGCAGCCCAAAAGCTATGCCACGATCACCTTTCATCGATTGTTCCATTACAACATCTAGAACGATGTTAAAAAGAAGTGGGGAGAGCACGCAACCTTGCCGTACTCCTCTTTCAACTGGAAATTTATTGCTTATAAGTCCATCATGTAATACACGACAGGATGCGTTATCGTATAAACATTTGGTTAGTTGGATCAGGTGTTCTGGAATCCCTTTACATCTTAAAGCATGCCATATGGCCGGTTGGTGTAACGTGTCAAATGCCCTTTCAAAATCTATAAAAAGCAAATATAATGCAGACCTCCACTCGACTGATTCTTCTACTATTATACGAAGACTGCTGATATGGTCTATACAAGATTTACCTCTCCTGAAACCAGATTGTACGTTGCGAAGTTCTGGCTCAATAGTAGCAGAAATGCGTTTGTTTATTATATGAGCAATGATCTTGTTTGTCATGTTTAAAAGTGTGAGACCTCTCCAATTTTTTAGCTTAGTCAGATTACCTTTCTTTGGAATCTTAATTATTAGACCTTCTTTAAGTACATCCGGTAGATGTTTATTTACCCAGAAATGCTCTATTAGCGGTTTAAGTAACTGGGCTGTGGTTGTGCAATCTACCTTTAGCAGTTCTGGTGGTAAATAGTCGGGGCCTGGAGCTTTATGACACTTTAGTGAAGTAATTGCAGATTGGATCTCTACAAGGTCAGGTGGCTCTATGTCGATATTTTTGATACGCGCCTGATGTTCTGTTTCAGTACAGTTGCATATCATCGAGTTTGTTGTGCTATTGTCGTTAGATAGCATATTTCTGTAATGGTCTTCCCACAGTTTTACTTGCTCTTCTTTGGAGTACACCAGCTCATTCCTAGAGTTCTTAAAAGGTTTGGTGTTGACATGTTTGCTGTCTGTTAGTGTTTTTGTTATTTTATATAAGTCTCTTGTTCTCATCGTCGCACTGGCCTTTTCAGCTTCGATGGCTAGATCGTCTGCCCACTTTCTTTTGTCACGCCTTGCACTTCGTTTGACCTGCCGGTTGGCATCGTTATATTTGTTTTGCAACTCCGATTTTAATTGGCGAGTTTTTGCGTTATCGCGGGCGATTTTTAGTTGTTTCCGGCTTTCAATAAGTTCCCAGGTGCAGTCCGATATCCAAGGCTTTCTGATTTTCTTCACATAACCCAGATGTTTTTGGCCAGTGTCTAGCAACATGGATCTAGCTTGCGACCAATAATGAACCGGATCATGACATCCTATTTTTATGAGTGCGGAACTTCTTGCACGAAGTTCGCTTATAAATGCAGTTGCAGTGGGTTGTATAGACAATGTGTCTGTGTTTAATTTTCTATTTTTGTTTTGCTTCTTGTTCTGTTCAACGGCTACGATCTTTAGACGTATTTGGCCTACCACTAAGTGATGATCACTTCCTACATCAGCACCTCTCCTACTACGAACGTCAAGAAGAGACCCACGCCATATACGGCTAATCGCAATGTGATCTATTTGATTTTCGGTGCTGTGATCGGGGGATACCCACGTAACTTTATGTATGTTCCTATGCGGAAACAATGTGCCCCCTATGACAAGGTTATGGTTGCTGCTGGGTTTATATTAGGCCTAGGGTTAATCATGGACCGATCATCACAGTGTCATTTCAGTCGAATAAAACGAAATCGTATATCATTCCGTGCATTTTTCCTCCATTTATGTGAGTTTTTGTAACAAAATTATCAATTTTTTAAGGTGGTTGGTCCACATTTTGATTCATAGCTCTAATCCTACTGAACCGATTTTGCTGGATTTTAATCCCAATCTGCTTAGGATAACTACAAGCAATTTGACACCAAGTTGGTTTATTTCTTTTGAGTTTTTCGAAAGTGAGCGTGTTTTCAACAGACGGACAGACAGACATGGCTAAATCGACTTAGAGTTACTCAAGACGCCATAATATGTATACTTTAAAGGGTCTGAGATGAATAATAAATGACAAACTTAGTATACCCTCTTCAGAACTAATTGTGATGGAGGGTATAAAAACATACACTTAAAGGCCCGTTTTCACAACATACCGCTAGCTTTAAGTAGGAATTTATCGGCTGTATAAAAATTAGTTCATTATTACAAGTTTACTTTAGCCTTAAGTGAGCGATAAGTTAATGGAAGGTTCATCCTACCTGGTAGGTTAAAGTACAGTTGTAATAATGGAACACTTTATATACCGCCAATAAAAATCTACCTTTAGCCATCGGCAAGTTGTGAAAAAAGGGTTGAATGTTTTAAAACAAATTTACCTTTTCTAATGCATAGTCTAATTAAAAAATCTTTAAATCTGTTAAAATTTAACAGGGCAATGGATTGTTTATTCTTGTGTTTTTTGTAACAAATATAATTAATGTAGTTATAAATTTTTTTCTTTACTTGAGGTTATAAAATGAATTTGTTGTAGTTTGTTACCAGCATTCAATAACAGCTTGTAATACTATTATTATAATTATTTTCATTATTTTTGCTTAATCAAATTTTTTTTAAATCATATAGTTAACCTAGTTTGTTTGTAAGTAGTTATAATATAAAAGGTCATGAAAGTAATTTAATAATTTTGTTCAATTTTATTCTTAAAAAAAAATTAATAAAAAAAATAAAAATTTCAGATGACAATGTTAAAATGAAAAAAATTTTCCAACAAATTAATTTTAAATATTAAATTAATCTAAAAAAATGTCAACATTATTTTCAGTTCTAATTGTGATTAAAAATGAAGAAATATACAAAAAATTTCAAGTTCAATATATAAAAATGTATTTTAAATTTAAAATATCGAAAATAAGTTTAAATATAGTTTGTTGTGTTAGTAGCATTGAATAAATAACTACTTTGTGCACAAAACCCAGCGGTGAACTTTTGGAGGCCTTCTGTAAGACCTTCCTACACCTTTTTTTAATATTCAGTACTCACGCTCGCTTGCTTTCTCAGGAAGGCCTTATGGCCTACTCCCTTATACATACATAGGCCTCTTATCAGGCCTGCTGAAAAAGGGAACGCAGAAGGCCTTGGCTGGCTAGGATAACGTGTGCAAAAAATTTATGAGTATGGAATGGGCTAGTAAGGCCTGTGTCTAAGAAATAAGAGAAGTCTTGCTTACTACTTCTTTTTACCGCTGGGAATATATAAAAACAATTAAGTTTTACCCAGCAAGCATCTTGTATCACAATCGCAACTTTTAGGAATCAGCTCCAAGAGCAAAATAATCGCATATAAGCTCATCATAAATGATACTCTCGTTGTACCCTTGACCGCTTTATATTCAGAATATTTCAGAAATGGGCTTTATATGGGGCCTATGGTAACTAACTAGTCTTATAAAATCTATATAGGACGATTTTTATTACAACAGCATTATTCGTTACGATTTAACGGTTTTCCGAGAGCAAAGTTTATATGGGGCCTATGGTAAATTATTATGACCGAACTTTGCGAAATTTATCAATGTGATTTCTAGTCATATGAAACTATTACGGACCAAATTTTATTTGGTTTTCCGAGAGTCGGCTTCATATGTGGTCCATGGTAAATTATGAACCGATCTTCACGAAATTTGTTGGTATGATTTCTTGTCATAAAGAAAGAATTTGTACAAAATCGTATATTAAAATAGGCATTCCGCCACTTTTTATGAACATTTTTGTAACAATTGATAAAATTTGTAACAAAATGTAGTGGTTCCACATTTTGATTCATCCTACTGAACCGATTTTGCTGGATTATAACGCCACTAATAGTTGTCTTTTAAGTTTTTCGAAAGTAAGCTTGTTTTCAAAAAAACGGACAGTCGGACAGACATGGCTAAGTCGACTTAAATTACTTAAGGGCCCAGAATATATATACAGGCATGTTCCAGAAATTTAAATGAAGTGGATTTGAAATCGAGCATTCATTTTTAAGTACCAATTAAATTTACAAGAACAACTCTTAATACCAGGAAAAACCACGGTCATTTTGTAAATAATTTAACTTAAAATATCGTTCGTTTTCGTTTTCAATTTCACTTCATTTCGATTTCTAGAACATGCCAAATATTCATATATATACTTTATTGACACTTAGATAAATATTAAAAGAGTTTCACACGGAATGATAAAATATAGTCTCATTCACTACTAGTGGTGTAGGGCATAAAAAAGAAAATATCCCAAAAATCCAGCAAAAACTTAAAATATTTTAAAATTTTTTTAACAAAATTTGTTAAATACATTTTGTGCGAAATATGTTGTGTTAACTATGTAAGCAATAAAGTTCTTAAAATTGTATGTTAAAAGAAAATTTTTCCAAAAATTTAAATAATATTGAAAATTTTGAAGAAAACTTTTCAATTTACTCATTAGTAAGATCTTGTCTGTTGTGCTTAAGTCCCAATTGACATTTCACTGGTTGCTTACCCCGGGTCTTCACGTAGCAATAGTTATTGCGGCAAACATCAAATTTGATTGCTGCATTAAATTTGTGACGTATAGACCTCATATTGACATGAGTGGCAATCCATTGCGCAATGATTGCTCTTCTGATAGCTTGAGCAATTATTGCTTCGCAATCTGTTGTAAAATCAGTTGTCATTTATCTGACATTTCATTTCTCTGTACGTTTGTTTCACGTATTCTCCAGCAAAATAATCAGCAATTATTGCGAAATTGTTCTGCCGACGTTTTGCTCGTGCTTAGCAAAAAAAAAAAATTGCTACGTGGAAACCCAGCGTTAGGCCAGATCATTGTATAAAATATTTAAAAATTCTAATTTTTTTTCAAATAGTTTTTAAATTTTTGCACAATGTTAAAAATTGAAAAAAATATTTGTTAAATTTTATAATTTTTTATTTTTTGTTAAATATTTAAATTTTTTGACGAAACCCCGAATTATTTACATTGTGTAAAATATTTAGGAACATTTTTTACAAATATTTATCAAAATTTTTAATTTTATATAAAGTTTAGAACAAAAATATTAAATAATTTAAAAAAAAACTGAATTATTTACAATCAAATGTTTACATAATGTAAATGATATGTAAAAATGGTCAGAAATTTAAGCTTTGCTTAAAAAACTAAGAAATTAAGCTTAAGGGCAATGAAAAGTTGTGATTTTTTAATTATTTACATGAGGTAACTTAATAAATTTACATTTTTTAAAGCATTGAAAAATGTGATTTTTTTTTTAAATTTTTTTTAATGTTTTCGCTGTGTAAAAATAAATTAAAAAAAAATGAAACGTTTAAAATACTCAGACTTTAATTTTTTACATAAAAATTAAAAACCTTTTAGTTTAATGATAAATCCTTTAATACAACTCTCAAACAAAACTTTAACTACAGCATACAATTATTTTTTATTTACATTATGTAAACACAATGTAAACAATGTAAAAAAACTTAAAATTGTATGTTAAATTTGATAATTTAAAAATAAGCAGATGATAAATTTGACAATTTTTAAAAGGCTGCAATAATTTACGTGGTGTAAAAAAAATAAATTTTGTTAAAATAACCGTAGTTTAATTTAAAAAAAATTGTAAAACCTTCTTATAAAAACTATACAAATTGTTCAACTATAACTGCTGACATTATGTAAAAAATTTAACATAATACATACTATATTCAAATACTGTACAAGAAATAATGATAATGTTAAGTTTGAAAGCGCAACCATGTAAAGTTCGTTTTAAAAGTTTCGAATTTTTACATTATGTAAGTAATTAAAACCCATTAAAAACTGTGATTTTTTCAACAAACAAAATGTAAATTATTTGTAAAAGGTAAAATTCTAAATAAATTTATATAATTGCTAAATTTGTAAAATTGTGCATTAAACAAAAATAAGAACATTTTAAAATTTTTAAAATTGTAAAATTAGTGAAAAACAAATTTTAACAAATCATTTTAAATTTACTTCATCGTAATCAAACGACTTAAAACTTTGTTTAGTAAAAAAATAATCCGTATTACTTCAGGTTAATTTCAAAGGACTATAAGCCGAAATTCTTCTTTTAATCAAATTTTTAATTCCTCAACTTACCTATGATGTCTATGATGACTAGCCATGGGCGCAATGGTCGTGACCATGGGTCTCTGTTGGAAATATTGAAATTGCTGCATGAATGCAGCAGTATCCGTAGCAACAGGTGCATTCAAAAAGGGTGATGACGCTGCCGCACTTGCAATTTGTCCTAATGCATTGGCAGCGCCTCCACCACTGTGATGTTGACTTGTAGTCATCATATTGCCATATTGATTAGCATGATGATGATGGGGATCCACAAAAATTGCCGTATAACGTGGAGGATAATGTGTGGGTGAGGCACGTTGGCTAGCAGCCGCCAGTGTTGCGGCTGTAGCCGTACATTTTGATTTTGTTTTGTGTTTGCGTTTTGTACGTTTTATTTGTCTTGCATGGGGGGGTGTTTGTGGACCGGCCATTTGTGATGCGGCAACAGTGGTCCCGCCACTGCCACTTACATATCCACCACCACCAATAACTCCGGCATTGCTATTGTTCATATTAATAGCGACTACACTACCACCATGAAGAGAGGGTGGAAATTGTAGTTCACTGTAAATACTCGATTCTAAAATGTTGCTTTCGGATGTTGTGCGATTTAAGATAAATTGATCAAATTCATCTTGCAAAACTGCTGGCTCATCATCGTTACACTCACTGCTGCTAGCAGCTGAAGGAGTTGCTATTGCAGTCTTGTCCTCTAGCAATGCAGTACTTTCTATGGCACTTTCTTCGCTATTGGCCTGAGCAGAAATTTCACAGTGACTTTGATTTAGACTATTTGAACTGCCGCTTGCACTAATCACTATTTCCGGTATTGTTAGATATGTGTCTGTCGATGTTCCGCTTAATTTGGCAATATTTGCTGTAGTCGCAGTGGTGGAATCATTTGAGATGTTACCAAACATGGTGCCTTTTTCAAATACTATGGTGCCATGGGATGTAGTGGGTATAGGGGTGTTTGCATTTATATTTATTAGACTTTTATGCCGAGGGGAGTTATTGTATTCCATATTAGAATTTTTTTGTTTTTGTTTTCTTGGTGTAGTAAACATTTTGATGTAAATAAATTTTTTTTTTTTTTTTTGTAAGAATGAATTTTTTGCTTAATAATAATATTTTTTTCTTAAACAGGAAACTAAGAAAAATGGTCCCTACTTTATAAGTATTAATCAATTTTAAATTTGTTTAAAAATTCACTGCATTTTTATAATTTTTTGTAAATCTGTTTAATTTTAAAAAATTTTTTATATTCAAGAATTTTTGTTTTGTATTTCTAAACACTCCAAATACATAAAATTTCGTAATTTGCTTGATATTTTAAAATTTTTTTAAACGTCCGTTACCGTTTTTTTTTTGATGTGTAACGTTGGGAGTTCCGCCAAAAACTGATTTGTATTCTTTACGTAAAATTTTGTTTACTACAAGTTTGGCCAGTCATTCAGTCGTTTTTTCTGGCAGGCAAGATATCACACTCGTTTTCTTTCTGTGTTAATTGACAGCATGTATTAAATTTTTAAACAACCACCATTTGAATTAAAGTAAATATGACTCTCTTTAATATTGCATTTTCTCTCTATTAGATTTTTACTTAAGTTTTTATTGGAAAATGAGAGCAAGAAGACTAAATTTACTTTTATTTATTTTCTCTCTATGCACTCATTTAGTAACAGGTTTTACAACAAATCATCGAAACAATGTAAAGTTAATGTGAGGGTTTTTAGAAAATTTAAATTGGCCCTCATAAGGAGTAGAGGCTTTCCTATAGCCGTGATATTTAAATAACTTAAAGGATCTTGTTTGTATATTTTGCTGCAAATTTGAAATATATTTAAAATAGTAATATAAATTGACTTTTATTCGACCTTTACAAAACTTATTATTATTATTTTATTAAGCTTGAGGTCTCTTTTTTAAAAAATAATTTAATATTTTTTGAACCAATATTTCAATAAATTTAATATTTTTTAAAAAAAGAGACCTCAAACTTAATAAAATAATAATAATAAAATAGTAATATTTAACTGTTAGGATAGATGATGAAAAATAAAGAAAATAAAAAAATAATAATTTAGTATATACTTTGCAATTACCACAAATAAAATTTTACTGAATATGTACATCAAAGAAATAATTCAGCTTTAGCTATTATGACATTAGGAAATGGGGTAGAATCAAGGGTTTAACGATTGTAAAGTATTTTATATGCTACAGTTATTTTTATTTTAATATTTTTTATCTTCATAGAACAAAGATAAATCCAATTGCAAGTTTTAAATGTGACAGGATTTCAAGAAGTTACAGCAAAAGTTTTTAGCAGGATTTAAAAAAAATTACTTTTTAAGATGTTTGTTTTAAAAATAGTTTTTAACAGTTTATGAAAACATTTAATTGTTAAATTCAACCATAATTGAAGTTTCAAGGGAGATAAACATTTTATTGCTTAAATAGAAACGAAATTCTATTAATCGTGAAAAAAGAAGTTTTAAAATCAAAAAATAGTTTGTTTGTTGAAATTCCGGTGACCATAATATGTTTTTATAAGCATACTTTAACCATGTTTTTCTGCGAATAGATCTTTACAAACACTTTTTGTATGTCCCTTTTTACCTGTCTAAGCATTTGCCAATCATGAGCCCTAATTAGACCTAATAAAATAAATAAAATTTTACTAATTCTTAACATCCTACTCTAAGAGTAATTAGCTCTTATTTCTATGGCAAAAGGATGAGTGCTTTGGAGTGTAATCTCCAAAGTATCCAAAGACAAAATTTCAATTATTTTGTACGATTTGTTAGGAGGTTATAGCAAAATAATTTTTTGCTTATTTTTTTTCAATGTGCAATAACATTTGGAATTATTGACGCAACATTCCTATCGGTCACATTAGTAGTATTTAGGAATAAAAACTTAAAAAAACTATAGCCGAAGATAAGTGATGCCTTAATTGAAATAAAAATATATTTTTTAAAATAACCTTCAAAGTTTAAAATGGATTTCCTAAAAAGCTAAAAAAATTGACTTGTGCACTTTTTCTCGATTGTCACAGACAGAGTTACCGTTAAAAATTTATGAAAAGGGTCACTAAAAGTGATTTTTTTTTTAAAAGGGTCAAAACGGGTATTTCAATAAAAAAAGTCAAGTTTTTATAAGCCGAAGATAAGTGATGTCTTAATTGAAATAAAAATATATTTTTTAAAATAACCTTCAAAGTTTAAAATTGAGTTCCTAAAAAGCTAAAAAAAATTGACTTGTGCACATTTTCTCGATTGCCACAGACAGAGTTGCCGTTAAAAATTTTCGAAAAGGGTCACTAAAAGTGATTTTTTTTTTTTTTTTTGAAAAAAAGGGTCAAAACGGGTATTTCAATAAAAAAGGTCAAGTTTTTATAAGTTGTTCAGAAGCAAACAAAAAAATATTTATTTCAGGTAGGAAATTCTCAAAAAACTTGAATTTTTTTGGAATGCACTGTCCGTCCTGTTTTTAACACTCTAATTTTTTAATGCTTTTTATGTTATTTTTCGAAATTTTTTTTTAATATTTCAAATTAATTTAGGATTTGATTCCAATTTTGAAATCGCAAGTTTTCTGATTCTTTAAGGCTCTCACGATTTCTAATAAATATTAGACTTGCTATCATGCACTAAAAATATTATGTAGTTGCATTCAAAAGAAAATTCATTATAAACAACAAAAAATTCATTTAAAAAACGGATTATTTATTTTATTTTATTTTTTAATGCTTTTTATGTTATTTTTCGAAATTTTTTTTTAATATTTCAAATTATTTTAGGATTTGATTCCAATTTTGAAATCGCAAGTTTTCTGATTCTTTAAGGCTCTCACGATTTCTAATAAATATTAGACTTGCTATCATGCACTAAAAATATTATGTAGTTGCATTCAAAAGAAAATTCATTATAAACAACAAAAAATTCATTTAAAAAACGGATTATTTACATTTCATTTAAAATAAATGAAGTCTACATTCATTTTAAAATTGTTTATATATTATTCCGTAAAATTTACTAGTTTTAACTTTTAAAAAATATATTTTAACCGACAAAAAAATCAAACTACATAACAAAATAATTACGGGAAAACATTATTTTTTGTTAGTTTGTTTTTTGAATAACAAATATCCCAGTAAAAACTTCGCCTACAAAATACTGTGTTAAGTAACAAAAAAAAAATAAATAAATAAAAAAAAAGTATAAATATTACTTCCAATTCTACTGAAAGAACCAAAGAATTTTACAAGGGATGCACCAAAATGAACGCATTTTTATAGAAGTAATTATAGTACATAGTTATATAGAAGAAAGCTGCTAAATAATGAGTTAATAAGTTAAAAAAGTAGGCGAAGTTTTTACTGGGATAGATGTTAAAAAATAAAATAATTCGTTAAATAACTACATAAATTTTTATTAAATTTTAACAGAACGGAAAACGAATTTAATAACCCACAATCAGTCACTGTAATAATTTTATGAGGGTACCGCTGTTACCAAATATTTGGGAATTCCCGCTAATTTAGCCATCTTTACCGAATTTATTAATTCCTGTTAGTTTTAGAGACTTTTAATCAATTTTGTGCCGCCTTTTGAGCAGACTTGTCCGAGTTTTTTAAATTTTTGCGTAGCTTTGTTGCTTTTTAAGGTAATCGTCGCCGTTTTAAAAATAGCCCCATAAATAAACCCAAGTCACCTATTTTAAAAGGCACTCTCAGCACTGCCGATTTAAATGGGGACCAAATGTGCCATTATTAAGAGTGAACTTAGAATAAAGCATGAGAGCAAAACATTTTTATGAAACGAAATTCAAAATGCATTTGCCTCTTGTGACCTTGCAAATTTAAAAACGGTACATAATATATTTATGATTTTGTTTTTGCGTTGCGTTGTGTTTTATATAATAAGGGCCTAAATCTTCACTTGTTTTTATTTCTCCATCTCTGCTTCGAAGAAATTTAAAGAAGAAAGCATGGAATTGTAAGTTTCTTCTTTGAGTCTGTTTCAAAGTTTATTTTAAGCAATGTGAGTGCTTTTTCCAAAAAGGTTAAAAAAGTGGCTCAAAATAATTAAAAATTAAACAAAAGGATACTTTAAAAAAAGGGTATTAAATAGTATCAAGACTGTCGAAAAAAGGGTCAAATTGATACTTTATTATCACAACTAGAGGTTCGCGGTCGGTTTAATTCGAAACCGAAACCGCGGTTTTTTAAGTCCTAAAACCGAAACCGACAAAAATAAGTCGGTTTTACCTTTAAAATCTACCCGGTTTTTTGTAGATATTTTTTATATTAGAAACCCTGGATAAAATGGCTTGCCAAAATAACATGGTGTTTCATAAAAAAATTTAAATTCATAATAACGGAAAACCAACAGAATTTTGGGAATTTTTATGTTTTTTCCTTCAAAGTGTTAGTAACACTGGTAACAGTTTGAAAGAAAAACAAACAAGTAAAACGGTTAAAACAAGCAAAAATTCTGAATATAAACTATATATGTAGTTCTGAAATCTAGACGACCTAGACTTTTAACCCTATTAGCCCATATTACAAATCCATTTCGATTTTGTCCCATTTTCGGGTTTTGAAAGTAGGACTTTTTTATTAGAAATCTCATAAATTCACTTTTAGCTATGCTCTGTTTAAAAAAACCTATAGAAATTCTGAATATAAATTATATAGTTCTGAAATCTAGAATACCTAACCTTTCAACCCTATTAGCCCATATTAGAGCACCATTTCGATTTTATCCCATTTTTGGGTTCTGAAAGTAGGTTTTTTTTAATGTATTCATTCATTCATTTCCGGGCCAAATTGTTGAAATAAAAAATATATGCAAATTATCATATTATACGAATGTGTATTCTAAGTCAAATTACAATCCTCAAAAGCTTTTATACTTTAAGTCTTATTCCTTCAATATTTTCCAGGAATATTTTGTGTGCACTATCAGAATTTTTGTTTGTATATTTCTGTTACGAGGCGTACTTTAGCTATTCTTTGGCTAGCAATGAAGTAAATTGTAAAGAAAATTTTATACAAAATTTTACAATATTTATTGTAGTGTTGTCAAATGTAATTTTTTTAACTACACATAATATATATGCGACACTGATGTACAGCTGTTTAGTTTAAACTACATATAAATTTAAGTTTACTTGAACTAAATCAGCGTTTAAACATTCACTGATTTATAAGTTATAAGTCTGTATATTATCATTTTAGTAAGAATTTCAATAGAGGCTAAAATTGAATAAAAAAACTTGGTATATATAAAAGATTTCACACCTTTTCTGCTTTTAATAACTCAATTAGGTCTTATTTGAAATTAAGCTTATCTTCCACATGACCACAGCTATATTTATATCAAAAATAAAGGCCCCTTGAAAAGTCTAAAAATTTATTAACTCAACATTAATATTTTTTCTATCTCATCGCTCTCCAATATTGTTAATCCAGAATTGAGAATTTCTTATCTAAACCATACACTCTTTTATCTCTTTTCGTCTCTTTTTTTATGAAAATAATATAAATAAATAGATACCAACAAAAACTAAACAAGACACAACACAACAAAAAGAAAAAACCAACAATGAAATGATGTTTACTTCATTGTGATAAAGTAAATATTACATTTTAGATACAAGAACAGCAACAGCAACATCGAATGCTCAGGAATACATTTTTGCTTACATGTCGTACTGAATTTAACGTATTGACACTAACTAACACACATACACACTCTTATTATGGAATACTTACAGTAAATAAGGAAGCCAAACAAAAACCAAATCGTCATCATCGCCATCAATAAGAACGTGTATGCTAACAAACAACAACAATAACAACAATAATAATAATACACAAACAAAACGGAAAATAAAAACATTTTGTATAAATATGTATGGGTGTGTGTGTTTAAATATACAAAGTAAATTGTTGAAAGGATGTGTACAGAAAAATAATGCGTATTCCTGTTTAGTTTAAAAAAAGTGATGTTAAAGAATTAATTCAAAAAGGAGCTAATTGCAGACTCTGGTTTCTTTCCTGCAGACAAGCATAAAGCTTCGCGGGATAAGCTAGGAAATTATAAAAAAAAAAAAAAAAAAATAGAGTTCAAATTGCTGGTAAATGCCACACAGTATGAAAACAAAATTCTGTTTATTTGTTTTCAATTCCCTAATATTATATCATGTTAAACAGATGCATATGATCCGATTTATTATGCCTTCGCTTAGCCGGATATAACACACATGAATGAATAGTGACACAAGTTGTCATTAACAGTTTTTTAATAATTGAATCTGGGAATTTTTTTCTCATGGTGAGTAATTATATACATTTTTATATAATTCGAATGTGTATTCTAAGTCAAATTACAATTTTTAAAAGCTTTTATATTTAAATAGTCTTATTAGGCCCGTTTTCATAACTTACCGATAGCTAAATGTAGGATTTTATCAGCCGTATAAAAAATGTTCCATTATTAAAACTTTACTTTAACCTACCAGGTAGGATGAACCTTAATTTATTTTATAGCTCACTTAAGGTAAAAGTAAAATTTTAATAATGGAACACTTTTTATAAGGCCGATTAAAGTCTACTTTTAGATATCGGTATGTTGTGAAAACGGGCCTTATTCCTTCAATATTTTCCAGGAATAATAACAACGAAAATTCTGATAGTGTAAGAAAATATTCCTGGAAAATATTGAAGGAATAAGACTATTAAAGTATAAGAGCTTTTAAAATTTTTATTTGATTAAGAATATACATACATTCGAATAATATAAAAATTGATTTAGTTTTTTAATAATAATTTGTAATTGGGTTTTTATCAAATAATGGGGCATGTTCTACAAATCGAAATGAAGTGGAATTGAAATCGAACGAAATTTCAATCTCAATTGTTTACAAATTACTGTAGTTTATCCGGTTTTCAACAGTGGTTCTTGTAAAGATAATTAGCACTCAAAGTATTAAGTATATAAAACGGAATATTTTCATGAACCTTCTTTACACGGTCGTTTTCAAAATTCGTGCGATTTTAAATCCACTCCATTTCGATTTACAGAACATGCCCGAGTATTTTTTTTTAATGTATACACGGAGAAAACTGTTGTGCATTATTTATGCACAAGCTGTTCATAACTATAAAATGTTTGGGTACATTTTTGAATATGCAACTTTGCGCATAAATTATGCCTAATAATCATAAATTCTGCACAATCTATTAAATTTGTGCATAAGTTATACACAAGAAATGTGCACAGTTTGTGAACATTGTTCATAGCTTAATTGATCATAATGTATAAACACTGTGCATAAGTTATGCCTACTTGTGCATAGATTTTGCCCAATATTTTGATATGTGTGTATCTTGTTCATAAGTTGTGCCCATTTATGCATAGATTATGAACAATGCGTACACATATGAATAATGAGTATGCATTAATTGCAAGTTAGTTTCACTTATGTTCTTTTTTTAAGTGCCGGTTGTGTTAACAAGTGACAGAAGTTAAAGTTAAAGAAGTGAAAATACCGTTCGATGTCCAGAGCCTTCAGAAAATCCGGGTTTTTTCAAAAATATCTCCGCGTAAGAATAAATAACAAACTGGAATTGGAAAGTCGAGAAGTAAGTGCTATTTCGGTATTAGGAATCGATTCAGAAGATAAAATTTGGCTAAAAACAAGAAATTCGCCTTGGAAAACGGTGGAATTGAAATGGAACTCCAGCTTTGCTCTTCGGCGCCAGGACATTAATATCCATCCGCTACAACTTGTTCTTTCTGACTGGCCACGGATATCGTTTGGTAGAAAAATAAATTTATATAATATATAAGTAAAAAATTTATATTTTTATGTTTAGATCGATATTGACTTCCATAATTTGTACCCGGAAAAGTCAAACTTATTTCTTAACAACTGGAATTCACTGAAGGATGACATCATAGCAGTATGCAAAAAGATTGTTAAATTTCCAGCTGCTAAAAAAATTTAAATAATCTTCCAACAAACAAAGGTAAAAAAACAATTCAAACTTATGAAATAAAGAACTAATTTAATTTTTATTTTTGAATTTTCTTCCAGATTTAGAATTAATTGAAGTCTCTAAGGTGCTGGCAGCAATTTTTAAGCCTGTGGCAAGAAAAACAATTGAGAAACAGACGTGGAAGGTTAGCACAGGCGACGCTTGGAATTTTTATTTAAATATGTGTATATATAATATTAGTTGTACTTTGAAATAAAGACATTTGAAAATTAAATGAAATTTTGTTTCTTTAATATTAGCAGGAGGTGTAAAATTGTTTCCTATTTGTTCACAATCTATGAAAATTTTGCTCATAACCTATGCACAGTTGTTCATAGTATTTTCCCAGTTGTTCACAATCTATGAAAATGATGTTCATAATCTATGCACAGTTGTTCATAGTCTTTTGCCAGTTGTTGACAATCTATGAAAATGATGTTCATAATCTATGCACAGTTGTTCATAGTTTTTTCTCAGTTGTTCCCAATCTATGAAAATGATGTTCATAACCTATGCACAGTTGTTCATATGACATGCTCATAGTGCTGAACTTAAGTTATGAACAAGTGTGCATAGTTTATGAACAACTGTTCTTGGTCGTTTTTCGTGAACAATTTTTGCATAAGTTGTGCCCATACCGCATAACTTCTGCACACAATTCTCTCCGTGTAGAAACCATTTGTTAACTCTTTGACAACTTTTCTCATCTGAGAAAATTGCGCCATAATACACCGGTGTCATCAGCAAAATATCAAACTTTGTTTGACATTGCTCCTACAAAGCATACAATCACATTACCAGCACATACACGGTCAATCGGCTGGCACAATCACTTGAACTCTATTTTACATCGCTCCTACAAAGCATACAATTACATTACAAGCACATACGCGGTCAATCGGCTGGCACAATCACTTGATTGCACATGCATACTGTAGTCGTGTATAGGGCCCTTAAGATGATTTAGATTGCAATAAAAAAGTTTGGACCATATTTAATCTAAATACCAACATAAAAAGATGGTTTATGGGAACAAAGACTGTATTCCGGAAACAAGCTTGTATGGGGCTTGGTCCATGTCGCAATCAAAACCTATGTACCAAACTTCATCAAATTATCTTCAAAATTACGTTTTGTACTCTGCGCAAAAGGTTTACTGATGCCAGCCGGACATCGTTAGATCGCTTCAAAAAGAGGTCCAATGTCGATCGGTATACTAAAAGGTGAGTATAGGACCCATGAAACAAAAAAAAACCAAGATTGCCCACTCAGCCACACAAAAAGTTCGTGTCCTACATCATCATAGAACGCAATTGAGTGTTGGTTGGAATTCTTTTGCACTTTCCATACCCCAATGTACATACTTTGTTTACAAGACAAATTCTATGTATTCGTCACACAACAAAATACCGGACCTGCGCAGTGCGTAATCTTATTTTTTGATTCATGTATGGGACCAATATTTTAAGTTGTTATAAACACCAGCACGAATGCATAATCCCTTATTATTTGTAGTTATATTTTTAGAAATATTAAACAAGATTGCATTCCTTTAATAACAGCAAAACAAACATCTTTTTCTTATACATACTCGTATTAGTTTATGTATAGCAGAATAAAGTTAGTTATAGGATTATTTTGTGAATGTATCAGAGAAAGGTCTTCCTTAACTGTTCTTCAGTCAGTTTTTTTTGTTTTTTGTAGTTAATTCGGTTTTATTTTAAGGGTGGTTTTGATTGTGGTAAAAGTTGATAGATGATATTTTTTTTGTTTGGTTTACATTTCTGTTATTATTTACTACTAAAGGATGCTTCATTTTTTTTTGATCTCAAAAGGTAGATAAAAACAAAAAGTGTTTATTCTTTAAAAAAAAAACAGATGAAAAAGTAAAATAAGTAGTACATATTACGATTAAATTTCATTTTGCATTTTCGTTCAAACATGATTAGCCTGATTTAATATCTTGAGGCGTTTAAATACTCTTAAGTATGTGTTTACGTGTATTGAAGTTTTTATACTACCTGCGGGTCCTTAAAGTGTTAAAAATTAAAAGCCTTTTTCGTAACCAATATTGTTTGTCTTGGTTTTATCTCAGTGCGGCTGATAATTTTTGTCACCACATTTTAATTTAAAATTCAGCACTGGGCCCTTATAATTGTATAACCTTTGGTTGCTTTCAATCTGTTTTGGATGCTTCGTTGGATTTTTGTTGTTGTTGTTGCATATTTAAAAAAAATATGTACATATTTGTTATTTTTTCTTTCTTTTTTTTTGTAAAAATAGTGTAATTTAACATACAATCTTGTCATAATTACACCAAAAGGGTAACATATAATTTTTTTTTTAACTTTTTCAAATTTCCAATTTTCCCAATTTTTTTGGTCGTTTGTTCAATTTTATGATAATTTTCAATGTGTTTTTATGCCCATTAAAATAATCATGTCGGTTATAATAAGTTGGTTATCGCGTTGGTAACACATTGATGAGTATTCATTAAAGATTTCTTTTATAAACGCGAATATCTTTAATAGCCGCATATGCTATTTTTAAAATTATTTAACAGGGTGGCACGTAATGAACGTCATGATTTTGTAAGTGAATAGTTTTTTGTTTAGGTTTTTTTCAGAATTAACTTTGAAAATATTGGGAAATTTCAGAAGGAAAGACTCAGCCCAGAACAAAGGACCAAAGTTGTTCAATTTAATTTTTTTATATCATTCAGACACAAAGATTGTATCGAATAATCAGTGATGAGACCCATTTTCACTTCAATAAAAATATGGGGCACCCAAAATCCAAGAGTAATATTTGAACATGTAATGCACGCACATCGATGCTTATATTTTTTTTATCATATTTTATTAAAAACGACGAACAAGTTAAGGTTAATGTGAATGGCATTCAATACCGGACAATGATTGAACATTTTTTGAGTAGAAACAAATCCAGAATTGTGGTTTCAACAAGATGGAGCCCCTGATCGTCCAAGTGTGGCTCTTTTTTGGCCGAGATAATGTAACTTAGCGCCACTCTTTATTAAGCTTAAACCTATTCCAATTTCTATATTTTCGCCAGGAAGCAACTTAAGCGGAGAAACTTGACATACGTTTGCTTGTAGACGAATTATTTAACAAATGCGCATACGTTGCCTTTTCTGAGCATTTTCAAACAAGATTTTATTAATATTTTCCCAGTCTTAAAGGCCTATAATTACTTGTGTACTTTATTGAAGCCTTAAAAACTACTTATTGGCATTAGGAAATTAACACTTGGTAACATACATTGTGTTGTTTCCATATACTTTCAAAAAACTTTTATAAAACTTTAGGCTAACATTTTGGGTCTTATTAAATAAGTCCACAAAAACAAAATGAAATAAGTCCCTAATTGGAGGGAAATTAAACAAAACCCCAAACAGAAATGAAATATTACCCTAAGTTTTGTTGAGTTATTTGATACGAAATAAAGACCTGATTTCTAAAATAAAATAAGACCCAAATATAATACACTTAATTCTAAAGTTGTTGTTTTAAAAATCGCGTGGCAGATAGCATGGTTGGGCCTTCGGCCGGGAGCAAGGATTTTTTGCTCTATGGTAAAACAAATACGCGCTTCGCTAACTGAAGCTTTTCTCCTCTATTGTATAACAAATACCAGCTTTGCTAATATTATTTTGACTTACATGCTTCCTTGATCTAAGTGCCGGTTCACACAAGTCAAGTTTGACTTGTCAAGTCTTGAGTTTTTAGGAGAGAGGGGAAAAGAAATGGCATTCTCTTTTCCCTTCTCTCCTAAAAACTCAAGACTTGACTTGACTTGACTTGTGTGAACCGGCACTAATTAAATTAAAGTTTGAATTTTTTTTTTTAAGCAATAACAACTTATTTTGACAGGGTTGTATCTTCCTCAAACAACGTAAGAAATGTGTGATAGTGTAAATCACCCTTAAGCCTCTCTGAATAGAAGACCTTCGACCAGATGCAAGGATTTTCTGCTCTATGGTAAAAAAAAATTGGCTTCGCTAACTTAAGCTTCTAAATTCGGTATTTGATATCGGGATTTTTAAATTTAGGAATTAAAAATTCGTGATTATAAAGTGCTGAATAAGAAAAAAACCTTATTTTGATATTTCGAAATAAGGAATTTTGATGTTATCTAATTTTTTTATTAATATTTAACGTATGCCCTAAATATGTTTTTGGGGGTTTTTTTTATTTTTGGGGTGTTATTTTATACGAAATAAGCCCCCAATATATAAATCAAATGAGTCAAAAAAAAATAATTTCCAAATAAACCTCGTTGTTGATTTCTGTACATTTTTCTGGGGACTTTTTTAATATTTTTCAAGGACTTATTTCGTGAGGGTTAATTTTATGGAGCCCAAATCATTACTAACTTAACTACATACGATGTTATTCGAAAAAAAATAAAATGATGTCACTCAGAGTTCAATTGCTTTTATTCTAATGCGAAGGTGGATTTAAAGACAATGTCAATTAGTAAAGATGCCCTTGATGTCAAATATCGACCTTTTGTGACGATGTAGAAACATCTGCTTAAGTCCTCTAGAGTATACCATTGCGTAAACCAGAAGTCCCCAAACAGTTATTTAGTTAAATTTTACATAAATATACTCCGATGCAGGTCTGTTTTAAATCACTTATACGAAACTAACGCTATAAGGAGATATAAAACTTTATTCTCTCCACTAATCTGGACCATTTCCAAGTAGGGATGCAACATCGTTTTGAAAAACATCGATGTTTAAAAACATCGATTTTCCAACAATAAGCATCGATCTTAAGAAACATCGATAAAAACACGATATTTTGATGTTTTATAGTATGCATAAGCTTCTGTAAAAAATTAACAAAATGCCTGTCAAATGAATTTAAAAAAACAAAAATAAAACCGAAAAACATTTGATTCCGAACGGAAAGACCGATCAGTTTTGCACTTTGCTTAAGCAAGTGACGGATTCACAAAACTTAACAAAAGGTTGCCTTATGGCAAATATGATTTACATGTATTCCCACAGTTGCTTAATCCAACTTAAGCACACTTGTGCCCACAGTCTCCAAAATTTGTTTAACATTTCTTATTACATACTTATACTAAGTTATGCAATGCATAGTATGCATGTAGAGACACACATATGTAGCTGCTTTGAAATACACTTTTTAATAGTTTTAAATAAAGGCTTTAATTAAAAAAAACTTAAAATTTTAAAAATGTTATAAAAAAACAATTTATTTAATGAAAATAATAAATGGACGATGTCGATGTTTTTTTAATTTTGACGCCGATATATCGTCCATCATTACATCGATGTATCGCTTGCATCCCTTTTTCCAAGACTTTAATAAAATGCACTGCAGCAAAGCTTGATAAATTTATCAGTATCAAATAGTTTCACAAGTAAAAAATATGGATGGATTTTTTCCAAAAATAGGAGAAGTGTTCTCTTGTAAGCAAAAAACGTTCTATCATAGGTTCAAAGGTAAAATGATCTGCAGTATAATGTCATATTGCAACATTTTACATCTTGAAATACAATAACTTAAAAATAGAGATTCAAGTTTTTTTGTTGAAAGAAATGGTTGATTTTGGGACGACTGCATTATTTTTCAAAGGTTTGCCATTAAGACCAATGCTTCAGTGTAGACCTAAAACGTTTTTAGCTATTGCTCCTTAATAAGGGCCTTTAACGTACATTTCCCTCAGTTTCCTTAAATTATACAAAATTATAAATAATCGAAATTAGTCGAATTTTAAAGCAGTAACATACATATATCACATATTTAAGTCCAAATGAATTCGTTATAGCCTAACCATTCGCTTACATTCGTTAAAAAAAAAAAAACACCCAAAACCTTTTGACCATTCAATATTCTCCTAAATTAGCTTCACTTTAAAATATCCTCCTTGACCAAATTATTGTTGTTACTAAAGCTGTTTGTTGTTTCGCTTTGTTTTCTTTCTATCCCATTAAAACAACAATAGTAACAACAAAAAACAAAGAAAACGAAGTCCATTCATTCAAATATACCAAGTTAACTGATATACAGACAGACAGGCGTGCAATGTACCAGCCAGGCAAACCTTTTGGTTTAATAACGATAACGTGATGATGTACATTTCATTTAAAGTTAAAAGAGGTATTCGATGGTTTCAAAAGCAGACTACATACATACAAACTTGTATGTATTTCCTAACCAACAAAATAAAAAGCACGAGCTACACAATTGAAATATTATTTTGTTCCTTTTGTTTTTCGAAATATTTATCTTTAGGATATGGGTTGGTACATGAAAAAAGAATAATTTTGAAATTAAATTTTATTTGCTGATTAATTTCAAAACTAACAATGTTGTTTTTTTTATAAAATTTAAAAAAAATACTGTAAATCAAATATTATAATTTGTGGGTTATTCGATTAATCGGGGTTATGCTGGGTACACACAATGCAATGCATTTACGCAATCTAGCAAATTAAATTCATTTTGCATTCATTTTGCATTCATTCCAGATTGCATCAACATCAAAGATTCAAAAAACGATGAAGTCGAATGGGATGTTGATTTTTTTTTTCGTAATACTTGTAATTTTCATAACTCATTCATACTATCACACTATTTCTTATTACTGGAATTGTATTTATACAATGTACAATAGTGAAAACTTGCATTTACTTCTGACGGCCTTAGACAAAATTGTTTTCGTTAAAAAATCGACGTACAACGAAATTTTCGATAGTACTGTAAACTCCTAGCACACATTTTAACATCGATAGTCATAATTTCAAGTTTTTAAATTGAATAAAAAACAAAATTTGTCTTCAAATATATAAAAAAGATCCTGAAGATGAACTGTTAGTTAGCAATATACACAGTGCAACACGAAAAAAATAATCATATACGGACAAAACTACGTGATAAAAGACCAAAAAAAAGAGCCGTGTCTCCTAGCTTTGCCCAAAGTCATGCACTATTTTTATGGCCCCCAAAGATTTGGGTCCTCGGTGTCATTTTTGCAAAAAAGTGATAATTTTGATCTACCCTCTGAGACAAAGTTGTAGCTCTTGCCATAGAGAACAAAAATTGTGAACATATAAAATCCAAAGAAACTTCATCTTCAAGATCAAAATCACAAAAAACTTAAAAAAAAAATCGATTTTTTTTTTAACTTTTTCCCCCTGCTCAGGTCCATAGGTAGCAAACCGTTAAAAATTCAAGGAAACAACCAACTACAAAAATGTACCCAACATCTCAATAAACAACAGCATATAAACTTCCTAGGAATGATTCTTAACACCATTTAGCGAGCGCTTAGGTAGCCGCAAAAGTGAAAAATGTCCCGAAAATTTTTTTAATTTTATTTGTTTTTTCTTTACTTCAACATTGAGATACTCTGCTATCTATAACCATATACGGACACCAATACATATATAAAAATCAAAAAAATACAATAACGTCTTTTTATTTATAAGGATTAAGAAGAGGCCAAACAAAAGCACGAAGTAATTTTATAATTGATCCAACAAGCAAAAATTCCTTGAAACCCCCCTTAATTTGTGATCAATTATAGTAACCTAACTGCAAAAATCATCATTATTTCAATTTCTTTGGTTTTTAATTTTTTTCTAAAACTTGAAATTTTTTAAGAGACTCTATATACATCTTGTCGAAACTTTGGAACGACGTACTTGTTTGTCTTATGGAGTTACGCCATATTTAAGTCTTTATAATAGCATTTTTATACCTTTCACCGAAAGTTTAAGGGTATGTAACTATATTTGGGTGGATCGAAAAAAAAGTTGTGCCAGTCACCCCCTAGAATGAAAATATGTCAATGAAGTTTTTAAAACAGGAAAGCCATTTTTTGCCACGCCCCAAAAAACAGCACTTTTGGTTTTTTATATGTAGCGCTGCCATTTAAAGTCCGATCTTATCATATCACATATCGTTGTTCATGGCTTGACAGTAGCTTCATTTTTGCGTTTGGTGATTTTTCATTCATTCCATCTCGGATCCCTCCCCAAATGTCTACCCACGTTTATGCCACGCCTCAAAATTGAGCCCCTTTTTTCTTTTTCACATACATATTTCATTTAACCAGGAAGAACCCAATACAAAAACCAAAAAAAAATCCCCAAGCAACTTTATAGAATAAAAGTCATATTTATTAAGTTTTAAGAGCTTACAAAATTTTTTACCACGCCCTTAAATGCTGCCATTTCTTTTTTATACACATATATAGAATCGCCAATCGAAGTCCAATCTCATCGTATCGTATATCATTGCTAATTTGGCTTCATTTTTGTATTAAGTGATTTTTTGTGATAATTATGATATCTGAGATCATTCCGTTCTTATGTTCAATTTTTTATAAATAGAAAATAAAACATTCAGATTTTTTGTAAGTCAAGTTTTTTAAATATGTACTCACTTTGTACCCTCGCCCTTTAATTATCATCAAGAATTTGAAGTTTGACTAAAAAAGCACTAAATACAAAAATTAAGCCATATTCTAGCCATTAACAATGATATGCGATACGAGAGATTGGACTTCAATTACATATGCATTTTAGGGCGTGGTAAGAAATTTTGTAAGCTCTTAAAACTTAATAAATAAGACTTTTATTCCATGAAGTCGCTTGTGGATTTTTTTTTGGGTTTTGTATTGGGTTCTACCTGGTTTAATGTAATATGTACGTGAAAAAGAAAAAAGGGGCTCAATATTGAGGCGTGGCATAAAAGTGAGTATAATAAGAGCTAGACATACTTAGTTTTACAAGGACTCTCTTGGTTTAAAAAATTTTGCATTTGGGGGAAGGATCCGAGATGGCATAAGTGGCGCCCAGAATTTAAGATCAAATTGAAAAGTCACCAAAGGAAAAAATGAAGCCTCTGTCAAGCCATGAACAACGATGTGCGATATGATAAGAACGGGGTTTAAATGGCAGCGCTACATATAAAAACCTAAAAGAGCTGTATTTTGGGGCGTGGCAAAACAAAATTTTTCCTGTTGTAGAAACTTCATAGACAAATCTTTCATTCTAGGGGGTGACTGGAACAATTTTTTGTATATGTACATATATAATTTCGACATTTCTACAATATTGATCTCAGTCCCTATAAAGTATATATATATTCTTTGTCCTTATGAAGAGCAAAGTTAATTTAACGAATTCCGTCTGTCCATGTGTCCGTTGATATTGCCTTTCCGAAGACTCCAGATATGATGGGAATGATGTTCGTTACATATTTCTGTCACATATAGTCCGTAATTGTTTGCTATTGAAATTCAGCCAGATCGGTCCACAACTGGATAAGATATGAGCAAAATACCACGACTGCCTTTTATTTTGCTCAAAAATCCCACGTTGTTGTTGTTTTTTAATTTTATTTTTATGTATATTTGGAAAACGGCAAGAGCCAAAGTTTCCCGATTAGATACAAGCGAGAGGCGAGATGGACTTAATTGGACAAGCGGACGTGGCACTTCCCATACAAAGACAACAAAGATTTATGTATATCAGGAGAACGGCAAGAGCCAAAGTTTCCAAATAAGTTACAAGCATCTTGGTTATCAATTCACAACATCCGACAACATGCGGGCGGGATTGGGCAAGTGGGCGTGGCACAAAGTTGATTTATTTACATATATCTAAAGAACGGTTTTTATATAACTTTCTGTTATTTTCGCACCATGGTGATGGGCATATAAGACTCGGCGTAGCCGAATTTAGCACTCTTACTTGTTTAATTTAGCCATTAGTTTTGGAGATATTGAGTGAAAAAACAATTTTGTTTTTTTAATTTTAAAATTTTTTAATTCAAGAAAATTCCAAAAAAATGTAAATCAACAAAAACTTGCCAGTTTTAGTACTTATGGTATAAACACAACTGGGACGAACGACGAACTTCGCATAGTACGAAGAATTCGTTGCGTAAATTCGTCAAACGAGTCACAATAAGTGCGTGAAATAAAAATCCATGAAAGTACCGAATTCAAACATTTTTATCGCAAATTTGTGTAGAGCTAAAAATTTTTCGATTTTTAAACGATTTTACTGTTTGAATTATACACAATTTTTTTTAATCCTTTTTAATGTGTTGTCTCTATAAAATTTATTTATGTGCGTCCCATTTGCGCCTATCGGCGTTTCTTTTTCCAGTTCTGACTACCTGCGCGAATGCCTATTTTATTTTCCTTTTCATTGAAATTTGTGTAGAGCCAAAAATTTAATGATTTAAAAATGGTACATAAAGGCACCACTTTGCACAATCAGTTTTACTCAACAAGTGATTGTGGACAAGATAAGTGTTTATTAAAAATGTCGTGTATAAATGAGCCGGATATATTTTGTTATGTGTGCGGTAAATTTATGACGAAAAATAAACGGCGCAATTTCTCAATTTATTACCAAATTAAATACGAAAATTATTTTAAAATAAAAGTAGAAAACATTGACCAATACTGGACACCCAGTTCAATATGTGAAATTTGCCGATTTATTTTCAGAAATCCATTTTCATCAAACTCTCAGTAAGTACATTTACATAAGTTCAAATATATATGAATACTGTTTTTCACTGCAACTTTTCTTCTACTTACAGAGCACTCCAGAAAACTCTAAGACCTATGCTGTGGAGAGAAACATCGAGCCATGGATCTGATTGCTATTTTTGCTTAAGTACTAAAAGCGGGTTTGGAAAAAATATGCAATGGTCCTACCCCACCATTTCAGCTGGTGGATTTACACTTTCCATTTTACATAAAGATAAAAAGAAACTTCTTGATAATCCTTGTGATATACCATGTAGTAAAATCGTATTAACCCCCCAATCGTCGTCATCGTGCATGTCTAGTCCATCAGACGATCTAATACCGAAGCTTTACAATCAGCTTGAGCTTAATGATCTTATAAGAGAACTTGAGCTAACAAAAGAAAAATCGGAGCTTTTAGCATCTCGCTTCAGGGAGCGAAATTTACTAAAAAAAAAATGGCGTCAAGTCAACTGAGTACCGGAACTAATACAAACCATATGACAAAGCCTTTGATATATCACACTTTAAGATCCGAATGTAAATGCTAAAGATATAAAGACAAATGTAAAATTAAGACCCCTACGTTGGGCAAAAGATGGTACGCTCTAATGCACAAATATAATTTTTAAACAGTTGTTTTGGTATAAAAATGTTCTTTTAATAAAAATCATCAAAAAACTGTGTAATCTGACAGTCAGTTTTTTTTAATTATTCAGAAAACAAATTTTGCGTTTTTATTCAATAAATAAATGGGATCTAAACATTTCTCATGCATTGCTTACGAAGATGTTTGTACTAAGTTTGAATACCCATAATTCTTTCAGCTATCAGTTCAAAAACAATAACAATCTCTGCTAGTTCATCAAAATTTTCCATGCCTTTTTCATTAGATTTCTGTCAGATATTTATCAGAAATGTCGGCAAAAAACCAGAATTTTCCACGACATGTCTGTCAGAATTCGCGTCTACCACTTCATACGTTTTTGGGTCAGAAATCTGTCAGAATTCTTATACGATTCCGACTTTTTTTATCGACATTCATCTCAGATATCTGGAAGACGTCGGACCATTTTACTGGCTGGGTTGTTATTAATTTTATATTTTAACATGAGCAGCGTTGCCTGATTTCGCTGCTAGCAACTTCAGTTCAGTGACCATCCCTAATCGACCTATTAGACTATATTTTAGAAATAGTTTTAAAAATCGCTTGAAATTTATCACACATTTTAAGAACGATAATTTTAACATCAAACAAGATTAATTAAAAAAACTCTTGAATATTAATCCAAAAAGGTGACAACAAAATTGAAAATAAGAGAGACACATACTTAAACATTTTTTATATTTAACAAGATTTTGTTTGGTGTGCTTAATTTCCAACTTTTATTCTTGATAAAAACATCGAAATTTATTGTTGATGGAATAAGCTATCCCTATACTCATTTCACCGTTTCGCCCCATTTTGAATCCTTGTGCCCTTCAATTCTTGTGTCCTTGTACCAAATTTTATCAAATTATCTCAAAATTACAACCTTCAGTATGCGCACAGGGTTTACATGGTCAGACAGCCTGACGGAAAGTGATTCTTATGGCTAATAAATCACTGATGGTTTAAACTCTGATTTGGTGTCACTTAACTTGAATTTATATGTAGTTTAAACTCAACAACTATAAATCCGTGTCCCAAGTATTATATGTTGTAAAAAATAACATGTGGCATCCCTACGAAAAATCTTATAAAATTCATATGGTCTGTATTTGTAGTTTAAACGCCAAATTTTATGCTTTTAAAGATGATTGACATGTTTGTGATTTATAGATTTGTTGGTTTAAACACATTTTAAACCAAAAAGAGAGTTTTACTTGCTCTGATTTTTTAGCCTTAAAGGTCTAGGAATCCACTATTGTAGTGTGAGTATAATAAAAATAACACGGGAAGGTGAAGAAATTAGAAGTTTTTTGTACGATCGTGGTGCTACCAGAGCCATAGTCATCGTTTTATTTAAGTTAATAATGAATTTAAATAAAAAACCCCTTTTTATAAATTCAGATTTGAATAAAATTTGAGAATTACGTTTGAAAGCAAGTAAACAAATAATTGCATTTTTCAATTTAAAAATAGCTTCTATGATTTTTAAACAACTTGAAAACGTTTGTCGTTTGAGAAAAGGTTTGATTTCAAATCACTATTAATTTTAAATCAAACCTCCTTGTTTTTTAAGTATAAATTTAGAAAAATTTTACATTTTCCATCAACATCATTGATTATTTTTTGGTAAAAGATTTTCAAAGACCGAAGGAAATTTTTTTTTAAGCTCAACAAGAAAATAGCAAACATTAACCACTTAAAAGCTAAATTAACAACAATTACAATTTTTTTTTTTTTGAAAATCTAAATATAAAAATACCTCAGGATCAATATCTGCTTCTTAACATTTGTCAGTTATAAAAAACATCAAATCAGACATCAGGAATTCATTTTTGATATTAAAACAAATATTCTTTCTACATATGATCACATTTTAAATGATCTGTTTTATGTTGTAATGTCAGTAAAAAAAAAACAAATAAAAACACCAATAAAGTTCAATAACTTGAAATTCATTAATTAATTTACTCCACCACACATTTTTCAGCCAAACATTTCGAGATTTAAATAATGTGTTAGATGTTATTGGCGATAACCACGCAAAATGCGGCTCTGGTTGTCTTTATGTTTAAAATGTTTTTCTCAATTGACCTTAAAGCATTCTCGTTCCAAAAAAAAAAAAAAAACACTCATCGACAAATAGATAGAAAACTTAAAATTAATCGATAATGAACGAACCCTCTCAATTAACATATTCGTAAAACTTTTTGAACTTATTTCATTTACAACGAAATCAATTCAAATATTCAAAAGTAAACAGTTTCAAAAAAAAAAAGCAACGACAGCTTCAGCGATAATTTGAACTTAAATGACAGTGGTAATCATAGATACTGGTATTGACAGATATGTACATTAGGGTGGGTCAAAAAATTGTGTTTTCTCTTATCGGCTCCTAGTAGTGTAAAAATGTTGTATTTTTGTCTGCATTAGACAAAAGTATGAGAGCTCGCGCTTCGACCTTTAATTTTGTAAAATTTTGAATATACATAACAACAAAAGCCATTGTATTGCGGAAAAGCATATTGCTGTATTTTAACGACTTTTAAGTTCTTGAATATAGTATCAGAGCATCCATGTCTTTATGCGATAAAAATAATCAAGAGAAGGTTTAATATAGACGAAGCTTCAGTCAAGACGAGAGATGCCCCGATTTTACAGTAAACAAGATTTTGTTACCACAAACTAAGAAAGAAATACAACCAAAGTTGTATTTCTTTCAAGTTTAATTCAAAATGTTTCCAGTTTTAATAAATAATAATTGATAGTAAATAAAATATTAAAATTTAAAAAATGGACTTTTTCAAAAATACACTGATAGAACAGGCGTCATAATGCTGATGTATTTTGACATCAGTACTTTGACATGTGTCTTCGTTTTTGACCCCATGACACTTTTCATCATTGTGATGTCAACCTTAACATCAATTGGCCAAAGTGTCATCAGGGTCAAAATGAAATTATGGCATTAATGGGATGACACATCGGCATCACAGAAATGACGAACATGACCTCAGTGCGATGACGCAGTAACATCGGAGAAAAGACACATACGCATCTATTTAACCGGTGGCGAACGTCATGATGATTCATCATGAAACATACTGACAATGTTAAATCATCAATGACATATCGTCAGCTTAGAGTGCAAAGGTGCTAAGTCCACATTTTAAGACTTTACAAGAGAGACATAAAACTTTCCTAAATGAATCTATGGAAATATTCTATAAAACTTTAAACGTAATTTTATCGGTGTTGGTTCATTTTTTAATTATCAAAAAGGAGCAATTGAAAAATAGCACACGCTGCTGATTTTCAAGCATTTTCGGGACTTAGCTCATTTTCTGTAACTTGTTTAATGTTTGTGCATTGGACTTAGCACATTTTCTTAAAATCATTTGTTAAATATTTATGAAAAAAAAAAACAATTTTATAATTTTTTTTTTCTTTTATTGTAACAAAAAACATTAAAGACAGTCTTATTTCATTGCTGTTAAATAAAAAAATATCACATTAATTATTAATTAATTAATTAATTATTAATTAATCATTCGTGAGGTAAATCGTCGTAGAATTTGTGGTGATCTTTCGGCAAAGTAGTTTTTAAATATTGCAGGTCTTCATATTTTTTAGCTGTTATTTTTCTTCTTTCCTGGTAAAGCTGTTGAAAATTTGACCAGTCCAACGCCACTACATTACCATCTATTCTTTGGGGTAGTACTTCCCATGGATCAGGAAATCTGAGCTTAAAATATATTTCACCATTCGGTGTATATTTAATACCACGAATATCCGTTACTTTTGCATCGCCTTTTCCACGACCAGGTCGAATATTTTTGATAAATTTAACGTTTTTAAATGTTTTAAAAAAGGAATGATCCAAATAGGTAACATCATATGGTTCGGGGTTTTTTCGGGCTCCTTTACATATTCCAATATATTCCGCAGGAACATCAATATTTCTATTTTTCATAGCACGCTCAATTGTAGAATGAACGCTATCTGCCTCCATTTGGGTATGCCCGGTTTCAAGAATTTTTTGTTCTATAGTAACATTATGTTTGATTGCTGTATTTAACAGGGCGTTACTCATTAAGCAATTACGATTTTGATAATTACACCCATCGCTGTAAAAAATAATTTTTTTAGGGTCATTTTCACGGATAATTTTTTCTTCAATAAAAAAAACCCATATGCTTGCAAATTCCTCAGCAGTTACTCCGCCTTCAGCTTCATTCCATAAGAAACAGTATGCCTTTTGGTTTATAAGATTATGAAAAACCAAATTGTGCACCTGCAACTTTGTCCGGTAGTAGAGACTGCTGACTTGAGATTTTGGAGCCATTAAGACAGCTTGAAGATCAACGGTGAACACATTTGCTTCTTCATTTCTGTCTTGGTTTTTTTCATTTCTAGCTTCTTCTTTTTTTTCTTGGTGAAGAGTGTAGTCTTCATATGAAAGGTTGTCGACTGAATAACGTGAACAGGTTTCACATTGATCCTTCTTTGGTGAGAATAAGCTAAGATTTTTGATATCAAATATTTCGTAGAATACCGAAATCGAGAGCGGGTGCACTTTTTGGCTTTTACACCAATCATTAACATAAAAGTCGTAAATCATTTTTTTCGAACGCCATTCAGGCAAAAGATATCTTTTATTCGTTGAAGCACGACAATAATGGGATTCCATAGATGGTAGCGAGTCAAAAAATGAGTTAAGGGATTGTCTGTCTTGACTACATTTTTTCGGAACACTTTCATTTAAATTAGATTTTGAAACCTGAGGTTTCTTTAGCCAATTAAGCACAGCACGTCGACCTACGTTCAATGTATTTAAAAAAAATTTTCTGCATACACGTATATATTTATTTTGCACTTTGAGGTGATATTGTAAAGTAACGCTCCTTCTGGATTCGTTGCTTACCTTTCTATTTCGGGATCTTGAAGGTGCAGATGTTTGTATCAATGTGTTTACATAAACTTTTTTTGCATTCCAATCCATTTGCCAGAATTGTTTAAATATTTTTTGTCTTTCTTCATCATTGATTTGGGCACATTTTATGGTAGAAGCATCACTTTTACACTTACATCTTTGTTTAATGGCTCGTGGTTCTTTAATTTTTTCATAATTCCAAATGTCGCTCTCTTTTTGTTTCCCATAATAACGTTTTCCTCTTTCTCTGGATTTCTTATTTTTGGCCGCAAACCAAGCTGACTTCTGCACCTGAACTCTCTTTTTGCGATTTTGGGTCTTAGTCGGTAAGTCAAAAGAGTCGTCAGAATCGCTATTAAAACCATAAGGAACTAGCCCAACAACTCCATCATCTGGTTCAATGCCATAGTTGTCGTAATTGTTGCATTGAAGCGGTTGTGGACCAGTGCTATTGCTGTTATGAAGAGACATTTTAACATTCTATGAAAAAAAAAATATTTGAAAGACATATTCGTAAAAAAACAACAAAAAAAGCAAATTGTTACTTACCTTTTGGTGATAAAATGAAATTGGCAAACTGATAATACTAGAAGTTTTCTTTCACGTGAATGTTTATTAAGCAATAAAAATTAGTTTCATTACTGCGATTGAAAAATTTGATTAAAAAGAACAAGTAGGTTTTTTTTTAACGGGACTTAGCACGTGCGATATGGCAGGTGTGGACTTAGCACTTTTGCACATCAGTGTTTACAAACAATCATAAGCGAAATAACTGTACTTTTTTTTGTTTAGTATGATGTATTTTTCATTTATCTTTCGTTCTGCATCAAAATGCAAATTTGTATAAAAAGTGGACTTAGCACCTTTGCACTCTAAGCTGACGATATGCTGAATTTTCTTTGGCGTCATACATGAATTTTTTAAGCAATTGTCCAAAATACCAAGATGACCAGAACTGATTTTGTTCGTTAGGCTTCCGCGTATTAGTGTGTCCTTACAGACAATATCATCGATATTCAGACAATGTTGTCAAGTTTCAATATACTTCAATGCAGCGATAAGCAAGAAAATAACATACATTCATATATTTAATAATCCGTTATTCAACCATTGAAGAATAGCAGACAAATTTCAGCAGAGTTCCGTTTTATATCGAGTGATAACAGACAATATCGATTGCTTTCAACTTTCTTTTATACAGTGAATCTTTCATAAAAATGTCTGCAAAACTGTATTTAGCAGTGTCGTTGTCGCGTACTTTATTGTTGTTTATTTAATTGTTTTCCAATACAACAAGATTTATAATCTTATAATTAAAGTAAAGGATTTTTATATATTTTAATAAGTTTACTAGAACATAATAAAGATATATAAAAAATTATAAAAATTTTAAAATTTTAAAATCAAGTATACATAAATTAATAAAAATAACAAAAACATGAAGAATCAAAAATCAAAGTAGAAAAGTGTTATTATGCGTAATA
The DNA here is from genome assembly GCA_949318255.1 of Pollenia labialis. Lineage (NCBI taxonomy): Eukaryota > Metazoa > Arthropoda > Insecta > Diptera > Polleniidae > Pollenia > Pollenia labialis. Next base: position 40,870,687 of record OX439143.1, on the reverse strand, counting down.
CTTGAAGAGTTCTTTTTTAAAGTGCAGAGCGTTGCTTATAAATTGAATGGACGACGGTAGCGTGTTCCAAAGACGGACAGAATGTACATAAAATTGCCACTCAGATATTAAACTTTGATGCCTGATGTGTATAATGTGATTTAATCTTCTAGAACGTGTAAATTGAATTTTCTCAAAAAGGTATGGTGGTTGACGGGTATATACGATACTTTCATCGACATTTCGATATTTTCATAGAAATTGCGCCTTGAGACCCAGTTTGTCAGGAGGAATCATAGATGAAAATATCAAATTGACAAAGTCGCTCAAAAAACGCCACCGGGTAATGTCAGTTTGTCATTAAGTCAAAATCATTGTAATTGACTTAAGTCAAAGTGAGAGAATATTATTATTTACTTACCCGTTACATATGTTTGTTTCACGTTTGTTGAATTACGACCTTTGTTTACAGCAGAACTCTCAATAATAAGACACTAGCACCATGTCCCATATGGTTTTTGTAATCATTCTACTTTAAAACTTTGATCTATTTAACCAAATAATTTGAAAAAAAGGGTATAGGAATTTTTGCTTCATATAATACATTGTAATCATGAAAATAATGTTAATAATATACAAAATGTGACATTGAATTGATGCCCCTATAGTCATAAAATAGATGACACGTTAAAAATGACAAAATTGTACGAAGATGTTAATCATTAGATTGATGTTACTTTTTGCATCATTGATGCAATTTGTAGCAACAATGATGTCACAATTCTGATTTAAGGGCATAATCAATATGCAGATGCATTTTTTTCTATCAGCGTACTTACTTCTTAGGAGCTCCTGCACGGGCTCAAGATGTGACTTTTTTTAATTCTTTTTTGCAATTTTTATTTGTTTTAACGTAAGACAAAAAAAATATTGCTATAAGAAAATGATTTAAGAACTTTTTTTCCCCATACATCAGTGACCCATCCTAATGTACATATGTACAAATTAACATGAGGCTATGTTATACATTCTTACATTCATGAATGTATTTCTGACAAAAAGTATCTCTGCAAGTTAAAAACAAACATGTCGTCATTTAACGTGTGATGATGTGATCTTGACACATGATCAGCCAATTGATGATAAATAAACACAAACATACTATTCTGGTACAGAGTAGACGTAGAAAAGATGATGTAACACAAAGTTATAAATACTTTTATTTTTACACGGTATTATTTACATAAGCATCGACAACAAACATAACATTGCTTATCAGACAACAACAATTAAAACGTACAGCATGAGTTGTATGATAATAAACGACATCAACATTTTAATATTAAATGTTAGTTGGACTTTTTAGGGCGTTTATTAGAGTATTAAATTGTAATCAATACTCTACTTAACATATTTACATATGCCAACAGTCGAGGAAATTTATTTAGAGGTAACTGAAAATATAACTGCACCACAATTGAGGGAGGCCGTCAGCTCAAAAGTGCTGTAAGCCACATTACATTTATTTAATATTTGTGTGGCTTATGGCTACTTTTGTATTATAAGTAGACCAAAAATAAATAAATGCACTTTTGCAACGCTTTGTGTTAGTGATTGGTAAAACAAGAAATAAAATAGTTTCTAATTTTATTTCCGGAGTTTTAATCAATTTGGCGTAGATAAGTCAGGGTAAAAAAAATTGAGGCTTACATAACTTTTGCGCTGACGACCTCAATTATTATCTACCCTTTATAAACCCTTAAAAGTGACGTCGATGTAGCCAGCTTATGTTGTTTATGCTGTTATTTGTAGTCTCCAACCGCATTTAACATAATACGATTATTCTCCGAATCCCCTAACCAAGAAGCTTGCAGAAATCATTTCCCTGATCCACTTTGAAATGTTGTTTTTAGATTTTTATCAAAATAATTTTCTTTTATTGATTTTGATTTTTGACAGCAAAACAAACAGATAGATCCATGCTACATATCGCACACTGAATCATAAACAGGAACAACTCAAAATTTATCCAAATCGATTTTTTTCATAAGCCAGTTCACAAATCAAATCTAAAGCGCCCACGAAAATATCGTTTGCGCCACCGTCTTCATAAACTTTTCTTTTTTAACATTCGGGAAACTAAATTTGGTTAAAAAAATGTCAACCATGTTTTTGAAGCAAGTCTTCTGCCTTTCTATTTAATGAATCTATCTGCCTATTTGCCTGTCCCGATATTTAATGATTAATTTTCAGACATGCCTGTTTAATTCATTTACTAAAAATGAAAACTCATTTTGAATCGGTTAGAAAAACCATATTTTTTATCCAACCCGGATTGCCTACAAACAAAACAAACGTGTTTGTTAGACATGTCTAAAAAGACATCGTCGTGTAAATGCCCTTTTAGTAATAAAAAATACAATTAATATTCCTAATTACAAAAAGGTAAGCACACTAACTGCGATGACTTTCGGCCCAAATTTAAAAGTTAATTCTAATGAAACATGACTTTTTGTGATCAATTTTTTAAATGATGCTAATGCCACTTACTGAAAGCTACAGATGAAGATTTAAATTGGATGTAAAAGTATCTCATACTCAATATTATTTTTTAATAAATTGTATTGTTTAAAATTTTTGTTGTTTTATATTTAAGCCCTTTTTGCCCTTTTTTTGGAAAAAATATAGCTCGATAATATCTACAACCGTTATTCTAATTAAGCCCTCTTTAGTACGTTTTTGATACCAAGAGTTGACATCACTGTCAATGCATACATAGCCTGATTTCATAAGCGCAGTATTGCAAAGTATCACAAAAAACAAATGCGTTAAAAAGCCATTACAAATAAAAACGATGCACAAGTTTCGCAACCGTCGTGCAGTGAATACTGTTACCATGCTATAATGAACTCAAAGCATTGTCTACAGTAAAGTTGTGCAGTTTATGAAGCTATTCCATTTAGTGTTGAATTGCAATACTGCGTTTATGAAGTCAGCCATAATATCAATAAAAATACTTTTTTCACATTAAAATTTTAAATAATTTTACTTATCTTTACTTTAACAAAATACATTTTAAACGCTTCTTAAGGTTCTTTATCTCTATAATATAAATTTTTATTTAAGTCAGTCCTAAGTTTGCGAACTGTTACTAAATCTACAAAAACATATCGAATGCCTGGTCCGAAATTTTAATATCGGCTAATGTGTTTTCAGACGAGTGTCGCCCATGAAGAACTCGAAAATTACTCATGAGTCATGACTTTGTCCAAAATTCCATATTTGAGGCATAATTACACATAGAGAACGAAAAGTTAGCTTTGACAGAAAGAATTCGCCTTGCATAACCTTATCGATATTCCTTGTTTGAATCTGTATTCCTTGAAATGGTTGTTTACAAAAAAAAAATTAAATCAGGGTGTTTTACTCGATATAGAATATTTTACAGTTTGCTTGCCAATTTTCTCACTGCGAAATGCATACATGTCACTACAATTGTACTGTTTTGAGCAGGAAAGAAATTCACATTTAACTTACATTTTCGATTTGAAATTTATGGCTTACAAAATTTAATACATACATCCAAGGCGAATTAATTTTTCAGGAGGCGTTGAAAGCACAGCTGTGTTACTTTTTTTCTAAATTAGAGAGAGGAATGCCAAAAGTTACTTGTGTTTTTGACATATCGACCAACGAAAGCAACAAATAAAATACAATGTTGAGTTTTTGGTGTTGTTAATTGTTTGAGTATCGACACCACCGTCTACATGAATTCGCCTTAAATTCATCATATAAAATTAAAAGAAACGTTTGAATTTTGAAATGTTTTTGTTCGTGCCCTAGAAGTTTTCCTCATAAACCCTTCAAATGCTTTTAAATAATATTTTTCTAGTGTAAAAACAACATAAAATAATGTTAAAGTATATCTAACATACTATAAAGAATACAAATATCTTTCCAACAGATAACATAGCAATTAAGTTTATTATGTCTCTAGAAGGTCAATAAAATCGATGATTCGAAAACATGTTACTCACCCTTTTCATTCCAAAGTTATCCATCTCATACATCTCATTTCATTCCAATTCAGTTAAGTTGAGCTTGGGTTCAATAATATTTTAACTCCATTACGTTAAACAAACAAACAAGCACAACGAGATGACTGTCTGGCTGGAGGTAAATATTTGAATACACAAATAAAGTTCTCTTTTTTTGCTTTGTATTATTCTTAGGTTTTGTTTGATAATGTTTGGTAAAAAAAAATGCATTTTTTCTAATTGATAAACAAACAAAATTTGTGTTTTTTCTTCTTACTTTAGTGATAGTGCTTTATTGATGTCGATGGCGGCGGCGATGACGATGATAAAGATGGTCCTCTGATACCAGCAACGTCGATGTTCTTGTTTCTTATTCTAGAGAAAAAGAAAAGCAATGAAAATATTCTTTAGTTGAAGGTATTTTTTTAGCATCTGTATGTTCTCCTTTTATGTCTGTTTGATCACCAGACAAAAAGAACGAAGAATAATAATAACGACATTCAAATTTAAATCAACACCTTTTTATGACGGATATAAATGTTTATTCTCTTGATGTGTTTTTATATTTGATATGATGTTTTTGTTTTTTTTACGTTTATATGAACACATTTTCAAATCCAAACAAAACGTTAATTATACTCACTCACTCACTCACACATGCATGTTTGTCTACACAATTCAAAACTTTTAATGTTTTTCTTTCCGGAATCCATTTTCACTACACAGAGAAGGGGCCACTTAAGTTATTTAAATATCCATAGAAAAACATAAGCAGAGATTTGAAAGAGAAGGGCTTTGTAAGTAATTTAAATAAATACCCAAAATAGTATTGACTCTTAATTTAATTTAATTAAAGCTTATCTATTCTACAGCTTCCGAATTTTTTTATGTAATTAATTAAAAATGGTTGTTAATGGGTTTTAATGAAAAATTTTATTTGAATGACTAAGCGTGTGTTTAAGATTGCCGTTCTATTTCGTTTAAGACTTTGCTGGAATCAACGATGTTCAACTGGCCATATGGCTGCTTACTAAAATAATAATCAGCCCAATTATGAATACAAATTCGCCGGGAGTTTTTTCCCTTTTCCCATTTTTTCAATTAAATTAGCATAGGAAAAATGGGAGAAGGGAGAAAACTCCCCGGGAGTTTTTTTCGTAATTGGGCTGAATGTTAATCAGAGGCCCACATTTTCGTTTACCAATAGAATCAAAATGATTTTTCGAGTAAAACATAGGATTTAGATAAAAATTATGGCGGTTATCATAAACAAGAGGCAGCAGACCATTGAAAGTTCTCTGCAAAATACACTTCGAGTCATGATCAGACAATCAGTCGAATGGCGATCACCATACCTTTAAAAAGCCTGAAACATAGTACATTATGGTCTGCCTTGAGAGATAAATGAGTCTACATTAAAACATTAAACCTTATAACGGTCATGTTTGATAATGCAGCCTCTTGAAACGTTATGACTAAAATCTGTAAAAATAGAAGGGAAATAGTCTGCGGACAATCTAGAAGACCTGGATTTTGCGAATGATATCTACCTCATTTCCTACAAACACAGTGGCATGCAGAGCAAGATCAAGGGCCTGTTTGCAAACTTTGAAGCATGGAATTCAATATTCCAAAAAAAAAACAAAGGCTTTGCATAGCAACAATATAATATGTCGAAAGCTTTTTTTTGAGGTTGTTTACTGGCAGCCAAAGACGGACTTTTAAATCGGGATAATCTAAAGCGGCTTTCGGGCGCTTGAACAAAGTATGGAGGTCACCGCAAATCTCTATGCCCTCCTAGCAACGGATATTAAATGCGTAAACAGTGTTACCATACGGTAGCGAAAAATGGCTTATATCTAGTGAAATTCGCATAGAAGCTAGCTTTCCCAAAACAATAAATTTCAGTGTATTTAACAAATTTAAAATTGGAAATTCATCACGTCATACAGAAATCTTATTGATAACCAAAATATGTCATTTAATGAAATTAAGGCAATATGTCATGACAGAGTAAAATAAATAAAAGATACAAATAAGATTAATATAAGGATCAGTGTTGCCAGATGTGTTGTTAATTATGCACCCAAATTTCAGTATACCAAATTATCTTTAATTAGCAGCGATCCAGAAATTTCACAAAAAATTACTAAAATAGAAATTAAATAGCAATAAAGCTTCGTTCACAATGGCAGCAGCATTTACACTTGGTTATCACAATAAATCAACAATTATATTCGCGATCACACCCATTTTCAATTAAGAAATCGTTTGCAAAAGCCTCTTTCGGGAAAAGATTATATGGTAAATGCTAATACGCCTAACTAATAGTTTGCATAACAAGCAAAATTGTCAAAACATCTGGTAGGTTTTACAAGAAAAAATTAAGAAAAATAAATTGTAAGCAGTTTAAGGCAATTTATCATTTTAAATAAATTTTGCTTCTCCTGTAAAATTTTCAAAATGTTCAATAGAGCCTTTTGCGTTTAGGGTGACGATATATGAAACACTTCGGGAAGAAATAACATAGAAGAAATTGCTGTTACCATTGTGAACGAAGCTTAATATTCCGAAAATTATTCGAAATAAAATTTCAAAGAATTTCTCAAAAATAAAATTCGAAATTGGAAAAAAATCTTTGGTTTACGGCTCAAAAAAAAACCTCTATGCCCAACAATGTTTCCATTTCTCAGCAATTGGTTGAAAAAAAATTATAAATTAAAAAAGCCCACAGATACAAAAGCTCAACAATTACACTAATTTCGAAAAAAATACAAAATTGTCGCCCCTAAAATTATAATTTGAATGCCTCAAAGAACAAGCGAATCCAGACAAACTAAAGACAGATGTGTTTACAAAATAAGAACCAAACAGACAGTCAGTCATAAATGAAATGAAGACATTTTTAAATTACGACTTTGTACTCAGTACAACAAAGAAAACAATAATAATGTCACCGTTTCAAAACGATACAAAAGAACAAGACAAATTATGAATAAGAAAGCAAGAATTTATCTATGCAATGATACAAAGGAAATGAAAAGAAAATCTTAATAATTTGCAACAGCAACCAACGAACACACCCTGCTGGCTACAAATACAACGAAATTACAAAGGACACACCGAACGAACAATTGCAAATGCGAATACAAACAGACGTTTGAAGATGATTTTTCTTTAAAGCGAGTTGAATCCAAATAAAGAAAATACTAGTTACGACAATTTATGGTGCAAATTGAAGGATGAGAGAAAAAAATTTGGAAAAACATCTTTATGGCAAATGTTTATAAAGACTACCACCATGAATAATAGAGAACATAAGCAGAACAGTTGGACGACAGACAAATGAAAATTCTACTTAAAGGATAAAGAAGTGCAAAAAAAAGTATGAAGAGTGTAAGTACAGGGTGGCCCAAAAGAAGCGAAAGGTCGATAGCTTTATTAAATACATATTTTATTCTAAATTTTAAATAAAACTTTCTTTAAAAATTTTAAGGTTGTTGAAAAAATTTTGGGAAATTCTTTTTTCATAACAAATCAAAGTTGTTGAATTGAAGATAATTGTGTTTTGGTTTTAACTAAACACAAAATCTGATTTTCAATTCAATGGCTTCGTCAATAAACAAGATCCTATCTACTCTTTTGCAGATGAAAGCAACTTTAGCCATTCGATTCGAAGCGTATCCCATGAGGCAGAACATGAATAATACGCTTGGTTGTGACATCGAAATAATCTCGGAATGGGTTCGTGCGACAAGGGTCGATTTTAATGCCCGAAAAAAACCCAATCTTGGGTGCTGACGCATAAACGCGCAACGGATGAAGGTGCCTTGTCTGTTATATGGGTAGAATAAATTTTTAGGAATCAAAATCTCTTGTTGTTCTGGGCATGAGCATAAAATGTGATGTCTGATGGACAGAATATACATATCTTCAAGCTTCAAGCCTCGCATTAGTAGTGGTCCTGGTGCTGGTGCTAAAAAAAAATAATAAAAAAAAGATTGCAAAGTTTAGCCAACAGATAATCGTAGGGTAATTTAATAGTGACAATAACACTTTCTTGAGTGTATAGTTTGATGTCAAATATCATTCTAAAGGTTTACACAGACCAACAGAATAGACCTTTTTGATATTTTCTGAAACTCATCCTTTAGTATTTTTATTTGCTAAAGACAATGGTCATGAGTCATAGTTAGCTGTAGTTTTAAAGTCACATTTTATTATTTGAATAATTTGCATAATTTGCACCATTTTTGTATTATTCCATCAGTATTTCGCCAACTGGCCTCCAAACATAAACCTATGGTATGTTTCCTTTTGGTATTGATACATTTTCGATGATACAGATACAAGTGATGCAGCTTTTTTAAAATTTTTTGAAGTGAACTCTGAAAAACCACCCACAAATGTAGTGTCAACAAGATAAGATCTCAGCGCTGGAAATTTGTGAAACTGTTGAAGCTCATTAGCAGTTAGCGCATTCGGCGGATCTAAAAACTTCCGATTTTATACTATGTGACATTAAAAAAATTTATGCACGTTACGCTGGAGATCCAACCCACGCGTTTGATACTTTCTCGACCTTTTTACGCATTGCAAAATAGAATTTAATCCTACTTCATGCGTTCGAAGCGTATATGCATTATTTCCGTATACCGTGTAACTTGCCAGATTCACAAACGCATTGAGCGCGTCGTATGGTCCTCCAGCATATATAAGTACACCCTGAGGATACTCCAACTACTCTTAAGAGGCAGCGATTTTTTTGTCGGACCAAAACACTTCAGCTTTTTTCCGTCGGGTTATCGGGAATATCGTAGGTACGTAAATAAGTTAAAGAGCTTACCATAGCAAAAATATGTGAGGAAAAATTAAAAAGATAGTTCCGAAAATCTTTAAAAAGTTATGGCAAACGTCTTCGAAAGTGATGTACCAAGCGAAGCTACGCGAATATATTTTTGAGTCCCTTCTTTTCTTTTGGAATACCCTGTATATAAATAAAATTTAATATACAAATATTGCAATAGTAAGAATTGTGCACTATGGGCTGTTGATGTTTTATATTATTTTTTTTTTTTATTGAAACATTTTTTCTTTTTCAAAATATGCGTTATTAGGAGTGGATCTAAACTGGCTTTCCCTGAATTAAAAAAAAATTGTTAACTTAAAAAAACCATTGTCTATTCCTTCTCTTAACTTTTTTAAAACTTTTCGATTTAAAAAATTTCTTAAGCGCTTATTTCTTTTGATTTAAGCAATTTATACCTGTCACCAAATAGTGGAAAATGCATCAACATTGTGATTGCGTTATAAAAGACAACTTCACGATGCTTGGCCATAAATCTGTCTATAGGTTGAAAGTACAATAGAGTTCAAAATAAGCTGGGTTTATTATTTAGCTTACATTGTTTCTATATGCGAGGGTTGTAACCAATTAGTCTATTTTTCACCTAGACCCGATAGCACTGTTCCCCTTAAGGGATTTACACGATTGTGCTACAAAACTTTACTAGAAACAATCAAATTTGACACACAAGTTGTTGAGCATACAAAGTTTTATTGATATGGAAATTATTATTCTAGCTAACCCCTATACAAATTTAAGGAGTTGGCCAAGTGAGCAAACTTTGTTTGGTATTAAATAACAAGATTTAATTCTTTAATACACATTTTCTATTTAGCAGCCCATAGTGCACAACACGCAGAATACAAAGTCATAAAGCAATGACGTTTACAAATAAACATAAATTATATCACAAAATAAATGAAAACAGATTTTTAAGTTTAGATTTTTAGTTTCTTTGTAATCCAAACAATAGTTTGTTTCTAACCCTCGTAGAACTTACCAGACAAAAAAAACCAAGTGTTTTTTCGTGCTTTTTCCTTTTTATTTATTTATTAGTAGGGTGTTCAGTCGATTAAACGAACAATTTTAGGCGATTAATTATTAGAATAATTTAAAATTTCATATTTCGATTAAAGGAATAATCGAAGAATTTGTACCGATTTATCGAATAATAATAATAATAATAATAATAATAATAATAATAATAATAATAATAATAATAATAATAATAATAATAATAATAATAATAATATTCATATATTTCACAAAAGAAAAAACGACAAAGGTATGTAAACGCAAAGATTTTGATTAATTAATCGAATATGTTCTGAAAATCGAAATGAAGTGAAATCGAACGATAATTTAAATTCAATTATTTACGGCACTATGCGCCCACGATATGGCGTAAAAGCAACACATAAAATAATAATAAATTTACAAAATAACCGTAGTTTTTCGTGGTTTTATGTGTTGATTTTGCTAAATAAAAGATACTTAAAGAATGAAGTACATAAAATGAAATATTTTTATGAACTTTAATTACGGGGTGGTTTTTAAAATTTACTTAATTTCAATTTCGATTTCTAGAACACGCCCGTATTTTTTAACAAAATAGTTCATGCGCTTCTCTCTTTAGAATAACTTTTGTTTGAAAATATTGTACGAAGGATAAATCTAATAATTCTAAATGTAACAGGTATCCAAAAATTAATGAACGTAAATGTTCTTCAACAACTTCACTTATTTACCACTTACACCATTGATTTCCAAACTGTGGGTCGCAACCCAGAGGGGTCTATAAATAACATAGTACATACTTGAAGAAGATGCTTAACCAACAACAAAAAAAGGGGCTGCAAGTGGTCCAATGAATAAATAGTTTAAACAAGATACTCCGATCGATTCTCTAGAGGAAATTATTTGCATAAGCATAGCAGAGGATGAAATGTCCATGACAAGTTTTATTTAAAAAAGAATTGGGCTATTCACAAGGTGTGCTATCAAGTCATATCGTCATAATGTCATAAATAAAATTTTACAACTGTTTAAAAAAAAATGTTGTTGTGTTTGAAACAAAATAAAAAATATTTTGTCGTAACTGTACATTAGAAATCTAAATTATAAGCGCTTGCCCACAGCAGTCATATATATTTCCTTTAAATATTTTAAGACATATGACTTTACAACTTTATGACTACCTTGTGAATAGCCCAAATGTATTTACTCAAGTTCTAATTTTTTTCTAAGATTATCGAAAAAAATATCGTAATTTTTAAAAATTCTGGATTTAGAATAGTTCGACTAATCGACTAATTTTAAAATTTTATTCGTTAAATCGAATAAGTTAAAAATGCCCAATATCGATTAAACGTTTAATCGAATAAAAAAAACCCAATCAATTGAACACCCTACTAATTATACATGTTTTTATATTTTTATAACTAAAAACTGATGTCTACAAAACAATTAACCAAACGGAGACAACGAATCACAGCACAGCATGAATTGCAGCATCACGGTTCGTAATGTATCAAAAGGACCTTTGAATTGGGTTGCTGCAGCTCGCACTTTGTTTTTCAAATGTTAAATGGAAGATAATTTGTAACAGACATTTAACAAGCAAATGAGACAGGTGAAAAACTTTTAATGAACAAAACAGAAAAAAACTACAGCTCATTATAAAAATAAACCAAAAATTCAAAAATGATTTACTCTTTACTCTCGTTAGAGTGTTAAACAGATCAAATTACCAACATTTTTATTTTTCTTAAGAAGTTTAAAATAGAAAAAGGTGCAAATTTTCTTTATCGAAAAAAACTTTGTTTTTCTAATTTCTATAATAAAATTTGTGTGTGTTTGCCATATGTTTGCATATGCAACTGTGAGTTTCTTAAAGATCATGTGTGTTATTTGTGTTTGTGGTACTCGTATTTTTGTGTCAAAATCGAAGGCGTAAATCTTGGCCTGAAAACAGCTGTATTATTTCAAAGGAGTTTCTTCTGGTAATATGTTAAGAAAATATCTCCTGGATATTGCTCTTTGTGAATTTCCTTTAAATCAATTTTGATGAAAAATATAATAAACAAACATCTTTGACGTATAGATTTACATTTTCCTCAAAATCCATTTGAAATCTAACAAATATGCTCACGTGTCTGACACACGTTGTCTGTTTTCCGTTTAACAAATCAAGACAGAGTAATGAAGAAAATAAGCAATATGTTTTATTTTTGTTTTTATTGACAGGATAGAATTATTTCATATTTTCTATGGAAACACATTTTAATGGAGTTTCCATAGAGAAATCGTTATACATATAAATAAATCGAAGGAATTATCTTTTTCTTAGATCAAAAAATGAGTGTGAATTTTTTAAATTAAACTTACGGCCAATTTCACCAAGTTAAGTTAAAACTAACTATTACTTTAAGTTTCAGTTAACATTGGCGCGTATTCAGAAATCATAACTTAAGTCGCAACTAATAAAACAGAAACTAAAAAATAGTTCATAGATAGTTATAGATCTTATTCATAATTCATAACTAGCTTGGCAACAGCTTTCAGCTGATTGAAGAAATGCAACCATGCATATTGGCAGGTAGTGAAAACAAAATGTCGATAATATTTTGAAAGATAAATACTCTAGTTAATTTAAAAGCTTATTAGCTAATAAAAAACAATTATTGTTCTTGAAACATGCATACAAATTCTAAAAAAGTAATTTTTTGGTTATAGTTTTGATATAAATCAATTAATATGGGTGCCTGTAAAAATATAATTTTTTAATAAAATTTGGTTACTAAAAACACATCTCTAGTTTAGTTTATTTTTTTATGAATGTTTTTGGACGCAGTATAAATGGATGCAAGTGGCAAATGTAATAAAGCAAGTTTATTATTTACAAAATTGTAAGAGTATTTAGAGTTTTCTTTATTTTAGAGTGACAAAAATTGGCCGCCAAAATTGTTTTGCTATCCAATTAAATTATATGATAATATCAATAAGCTGTTCTTTGTATGTATTAGTTAGTTAACATTTAGTTACAGATCTACCCATGATTAAGTGTTAACTTTTTCTGCTGAAAGTAACCAACTGTGAATAACTTAAATAGGTACTTAAAATAGTTAACACTAAAAGCCGTTTTACACTATCCCACAAAGTCTTTAGTAATTAACGAAATGCAACCCTGTCATGATAAGTTGTTATTGCTTTTTGAAAATGTTCAAAGAATAATTAGATCAGGGAAGCATTTTTGAAAAATACGTAAGACTTTGTGGGATAGTGTGTAACGGCCTTTAGTGATAATTTATGAATATGCGCCAATGTTTTTGATAGTTATAACTTATAGTTAATTATAACTATAATTGGTGAAATTGTCCGTTAAATACTTTTGTAAATATATGAAAGCTATTGCCTTAACACTTACATTTTTAAGAACGTTAATAACAAGTGATGTCTATTCCAATATTTAGCAAGAAAGTTTGATATAAATATATAAAAGTTATTAAAGAGAAAATACCGCATGACTTATCCGGTTAGAAAATGATTAAATATCTTTGTTAACAGAAACTGAGACTAAGAGAATTTGCAAGACGTTAACTTAAGCGACACGAATTAAGGCCCAATAAAGAATATTAAAAAACCCCAATAAAAGTGCCTAATTTTAAAATTCCTTGGAATTTATTTTTTTGGTTTGTGCTTCTTTTTTAAAATAGGCCTTGGGCCTACGGTATAACAACACCGGATTCGCTAACTAATGCTTGTCTGTAGAGTCTACCTTCGGCCGGGGCCACACTTCGCAACACTATATTTTTAAAATTTTCAAACAAAATTTTATTGAATTAATATTTTTTTTTTTACTATTTCATCCCAGCGGTAAATATAAACAGACTAACTCAATTTGAACCATGGAAAGATACACAATCGAGCAACGCGTTTAAGTTATTCAGACTTATTATGAAAATGTGCGTTCAAATCAAAATTCATATCGTGCACTTCGTGATTTTTTTCGGTCAATTTAATCGCCTAAAGTGCGAACAGTTGGAAAAATCGTGCAAAAAACTGCGCAAACCGGGTCTGTAGGAGATGTGAAAACACCAGTGTATGCTCGTTCAGCTCGTACTGCAGAAACTATTGCTGCTGTTCGCGGCGATAGTGTGGCTGAAGAGCCGTCCACCTCAACTCGTCGTCGTGCCCAACAATTGCACCTCACACGCTCGTCGTTGATGAACATTATGCATTAAGAATTGCATTTACACGCCTATTGACCATTCCAAAGGTCGTCAATGGTCAGAATGGTGGCAAGAAATGCCAACAGTGGATGATAAATTTTCGAAGAAAATCATCTTGAGTGATGAGGCACATTTTCACCTCAGTGAATTCGTCAATAAGCAGAATTGCTGCATTTGGGAGAATAATAATCCAAGAGTGATTGTAGGAAAACAAATGCAACCACAAGAAGTGACAGTTTGCTGCGGTTTATGGGCTGGCAATGTCGATGGGAAAGCAATTGTCGCCAGGCATCATCAGGCCGTATTTTTTTCAAAATTAAGCCGGCCAGGCAGTTACTGTGAATGGTGTTCGCCATCGTGAGATGATAACGAACTTTTTATGGACCGAATTTGAAGATGTAGATGTGGATGTGGTTTCAACAGGACGGTGCCACTTGCCACACAGCTAACGACCAATTCAATGGCCGCGTTATCTCACTTGTTGGCGATTAAAATGGGCCGCTAAGATCATGTGATTTGACACCGTTGGACTTCTTTCTTTAGGGTTATTTGAAAGAAAAGGTGTACGTCAAGAGCTAAATAATGACATAATTCGGCACATAAACGGCATAGAACCTGAATTATGCCTTACCGTCATCGAAAATTTGGACCATCAGATGGAGGTGTGCCCCGAGGTCGCGACGGCCTTTTGGTTGATATTTTGTTGCATACATAATTGAACCATACCAATATTATCATAATAAAAAGAAGTGACAATAATTTCCTAAACAATTTGTGTTTTATTTAAAATCAACATCGACCCTTAAAATTTAACCGCCGTTAAATTCCGTTATAAATTGTGTATTTTTTACTGGGGCTTATTTTTGGGATTTTTTTCTTTTATCGGGGGATTTTTGGAGAAATTTTTTTTAAGTTTGGGGAGATCGAAAAAAATTACCTGGCAGCCCTGTAAACATCGTTAACAAAAGCCACTCGGGTGGTACTGCAAATATGTTTATAGGCACAACATACATGTTTTTGTCATCCTGGATAAAATTTAAGGAAGTAATTCAAGAAATCAAACCGAAGTGGTCACCCTGGTGGGTGTTGGTAAGGGCAAGGTTAAACAAATGTTACGAATTTTATTTCAATGGGAATAATAAAGAGCACCGTGTTAAGCTTGTATAATGTAAAAACAATTTATAGAGATATGGAGAGGAAAATGTATTAGAAATCAGTTTTATATATTTTGGTTTTAAATCGTCTTGTTTTTAAACACGATTTCCGTCACATACTCGATTATTTAAATGATGTATTTTCTACAATTAAAAAAATAATAGCAAAAACTTTGTATGAAGTAAGAAAATAATTTAATTACAATTCTTATATTTGCTTTAAGACTCTAAAAGAATGAATTACATATAAAATATGTACTTTGATCCGCCGAATATTTCATAACAGCATCTACAAAATTCTCCTTAAAAACTCATAAATAATTAACAGCAAATATGTCAAAAAATAATAAAACTATAAAATTAAATCCTAAACAAAGATTAAGATCTTAACATAAACATGTGTATCTGGAAGAGTTAGAGAATTAGGTCCTGTGCGGTCCAGCCCATAAAAATATGTACAACACTGACTCAAGAGTTTCTACCTTAAAACAATGATTGATGTTATTCTTTTAACGAAATCTATTAAAGATGGCTGTTAGTCAAACAAGCCAAAAATTGCTGGTTAGTTTTAAATGTTGTACATGCATCTGTTTAACAGGTATCTAAAATAAATCCCCAGTCGCATAATAAAAATGTAAAACCCTGCACCATGGTGTGAGGTTAACCAGATTAGAAGTCAATGTTTGTTTGTTTAATTATGTGAAAATATTCTTAAAAAGGGTTTCAAAAAGGAAACAAAATAGTCAAAAGGGGGTTAAAGGCAAGAAAGCAATTGTCGCCAGTTAGATTTTTTAAATTTCTATTTTTATTTTTATTGTTTTTACTCAAGCGACGATTTTTGTAACTATTAGGTATCTAATTAAAAATCAATAAATGCGTTTGTCGCTATTAATTTGGTCGGTGTTCGATTGATCGTTCTTAATTTATGTTTCTTCTGAACAGGTACGAGCAACTGAAGCTATGGCCACACTTGTTAAATGTTTGACCAAATAAGCGAAACCACTACTTTTGTTAATAGTAAGAAAAATTTAATATCGTTTTAACAATATCACAAAATTAATTTATACTATTAAAGTATATGGGCTACTTCAAATTTTTTGAGCACCTGCTGAAACCGACATACTATGGCTCTTATTTCGTTAAGTTTTATGAATTGAAAAAAACGTTGTACAGGGTTTGGATGACTATACTTGAAGGATATGACGTGCAAAGTTTTACGTTGAAAAGTCCTCACCTTAAGAATTGGTGGTCATCTAAAATTCGAAAAATTAAAAAAACGACTTGAAACTTGCAAGAGTTTTTTCATTCATTCCGTTTGCTTTGTAATAGTTTTAAGCTTTCAGATCCAAACCCATACAAAATATAGTCACTAGACTTGGAGGATATATCCACTAAAAAAAAAATTTTGATATCGCTGCTGGGTAAAAAGTTGCATGGTGCTTTAAAGTGAAACCAAAATTTTCCGAATTTTGAAATTTTTGAAGATTTTACATAGAGTTTTTGTGCCGTTTAATAAATATGAGTTTTAAGCGCAGAATTAAAAAAACTGCGTAATTTCACAAAGTTTGAGGTGTATCAAGTTGGTGTCAGCGCACCAATAACGTATCACGGACATAACAAACTTAAAAGAAATTAGCGTAAATTTTTTAAAAATCTACCTTTTTTGCGTCTGACAATCTGAATTGTCTTTTAAGGTGGCTAGTGTATTGCGTGATGTGAGTAACTTCGTAAAGGGCACCACCGAGGCGAAAACGCACTTTAAAATTTTTAAACGCAAAAATGTTATGAACTTTTGAAAACAATTTATTTTTAAGCTTTTTTTATATCAAAACATGTCATGGGAACATGTTTAGGTATCTAAATAGATTATTCGCGACGGACTAAACTGATAAAGTGCAAAAAAAAATAATTTTTTTCAACCCTGGCGCGTGCAGCGGCAGTTTTTTCCAACACACATTTCGCTTTGTGACAACTGAAGCGCTGTATCAATTCCGCTCAAACGTACATCAAATAGAAGACTTTACTGAGCTTGATACTAAAATTGAAAACGCACCAAAAAATTTTAAGAATTTAAAATTTTATGGAGGAAACAAAATGTTTCTAACCTCAAAAGGCATCCTTGTATGAAATATTTGATTTGGTTTTTTTTCCAAAATATTGCAAATTATGTCTTATACTAGCCGTAATTTTGTAAACTGTTTAACAAAAAAAATTTTTTTATATTTTTTTTCCAGTGTATTTTAAAAAGTATTCAAGCTTTTACAAATATTTTAGTGTGCTATGAAAGCCCTTAAGGGGTATTATCCACACGCGTTATCCTTTTTCAGTTTTAACAAAAACTGTAATTTTTATACTTTTTTTTTAATTTTTAACTTTAAACCGCTGTAAAATTTGCGCCGTGTAATAAAAATGATTAACGCGAACGGATTTCACATGCTCAAATATCGGTTTATACACACGCAAATAAACATTGAGTCAGACAAAAAAAAAATTAAAAAAAAAAATGTCTAGGTGTCGTAAATTTTTGAAGTTGCTCATATACATATACGGCAAAAAAAAATTTTTTATTTTTTTTTTGGAAGATGTGTTATCATAATCAGGGTTTTTAGATGTGACGATTTGTCGTCATTTGGACGATTTGTCGTCATTTTGACGATTTGTCGTCATTTTGACGATTTTTTTAAGAAATACAGTAAAATCACGATTGACAATTTTTTTACTAAAAATAATATTTTCTGACATCAATAAAACAGTTACGGAAATATTTACAATTAATTATATGGGGAACAGTTCAAAACGTAAAAATTCTTCCCCCATCAAAAGCCAGGTGGCTTTCATTAGAAGCATTATAGTGGAAGGCCAATGTACGCGGCATGCGGCTGCGGGCGGTAATAGCATTGCCATTGTGAAAATGTTTACAAAAAAGTTCATACAAAAAAAAATACAAAACTCAAAAACTAAGATTTGGTATTCCTTGGAAAAGATGCCGAGTGGTAAAGTTTAATTTTTTCAACTTATGTTTTAAGCCGACTGAAGTAGACGTTGCCATACACAAACATAGTCATTAAACAAAAGAAATTTAAAAAACATTACAAGGAAAAAAACCTAATTGATAAATAAATTCTTATAATGTTCAAATAAATCGTTTTTTTATAGGTGGTAAGTTAAGTTTAAGTTTTATTTTGTTTTAAATTATGTAATTCACAAATGAATTCAAATTTATATAAAAGGAGTTTGTAGGAAAATATTAATTTAAAAATATTAAGGTAAGAATTGATTAAATCTAGTTTTAAAGTGAAACCAAAATTTTCCGAATATTGAAATTTTTGAAGATTTTACATAGAGTTTTTGCGCCGTTCAATAAAAATGAGTTTTAAGCGCAGGATTAAAAAAACTGCGTAATTTTATAAAGTTTGAGGTGTATCAAGTTGGTGTCAGCGCACCAATAACGTATCACGGACATAACAAACTTAAAAGAAATTAGCGTAAATTTTTTAAAAATCTACCTTTTTTGCGTCTGACAATCTGAGTTGGCTAGTGTATTGCGTGATGTGAGTAACTTCGTAAAGGGCACCTCCGAGGCGAAAACGCACTTTAAAATTTTTAAACGCAAAAATGTTATGAACTTTTGAAAATTTTTGCAAAAAAACAATTTATTTTTAAGCTTTTTTATATCAAAACATGTCATGGGAACATGTTTAGGTATCTAAATAGATTATTCGCGACGGACTAAACTGATAAAGTGCAAAAAAAAATAATTTTTTTCAACCCTGGCGCGTGCAGCGGCAGTTTTTTCCAACACACATTTCGCTTTGTGACAACTGAAGCGCTGTATCAATTCCGCTCAAACGTACATCAAATAGAAGACTTTACTGAGCTTGATACTAAAATTGAAAACGCACCAAAAAATTTTAAGAATTTAAAATTTTATGGAGGAAACAAAATGTTTCTAACCTCAAAAGGCATCCTTGTATGAAATATTTGATTTGGTTTTTTTTCCAAAATATTGCAAATTATGTCTTATACTAGCCGTAATTTTGTAAAATGTTTAACAAAAAAAATTTGTTTATATTTTTTTTCCAGTGTATTTTAAAAAGTATTCAAGCTTTTACAAATATTTTAGTGTGCTATGAAAGCCCTTAAGGGGTATTATCCACACGCGTTATCCTTTTTCAGTTTTAACAAAAACTGTAATTTTTATACTTTTTTTTTAATTTTTAACTTTAAACCGCTGTAAAATTTGCGCCGTGTAATAAAAATGATTAACGCGAACGGATTTCACATGCTCAAATATCGGTTTATACACACGCAAATAAACATTGAGTCAGACAAAAAAAAAATTAAAAAAAAAATGTCTAGGTGTCGTAAATTTTTGAAGTTGCTCATATACATATACGGCAAAAAAAAATTTTTTATTTTTTTTTTGGAAGATGTGTTATCATAATCAGGGTTTTTAGATGTGACGATTTGTCGTCATTTGGACGATTTGTCGTCATTTTGACGATTTGTCGTCATTTTGACGATTTTTTTAAGAAATACAGTAAAATCACGATTGACAATTTTTTTACTAAAAATAATAGTTTCTGACATCAATAAAACAGTTACGGAAATATTTACAATTAATTATATGGGGAACAGTTCAAAACGTAAAAATTCTTCCCCCATCAAAAGCCAGGTGGCTTTCATTAGAAGCATTATAGTGGAAGGCCAATGTACGCGGCATGCGGCTGCGGGCGGTAATAGCATTGCCATTGTGAAAATGTTTACAAAAAAGTTCATACAAAAAAAAATACAAAACTCAAAAACTAAGATTTGGTATTCCTTGGAAAAGATGCCGAGTGGTAAAGTTTAATTTTTTCAACTTATGTTTTAAGCCGACTGAAGTAGACGTTGCCATACACAAACATAGTCATTAAACAAAAGAAATTTAAAAAACATTACAAATTAAGAGGAAAAAAACCTAATTGATAAATAAATTCTTATAATGTTCAAATAAATCGTTTTTTTATAGGTGGTAAGTTAAGTTTAAGTTTTATTTTGTTTTAAATTATGTAATTCACAAATGAATTCAAATTTATATAAAAGGAGTTTGTAGGAAAATATTAATTTAAAAATATTAAGGTAAGAATTGATTAAATCTAGCACAACTTCTACGACCTTTCGACTGAAACTTATCAACTTTAACCAACGACTGACTGTCTCTTGAGGACGATCACGTAGAAAAATGACTCCATCTGACAACTGGAAATTACGACTTTAACTGGAACAAATTCAACTGACAACTGGAAACTCTCTTTACTACTGACTGGATAACAACTTAGGGCAATGGGAATGACACCACTTTACATAGATTGCAAATTTTTTAACAGCATATTCAACATTTGCCGCTTTAATTTGCCTATCAAAAAAATTTCAAGCGAAAAACTAAACAGCTGATCGCCGCCCGCAAGCGCATGCCGCGTACATTGGCCTTCCACTACTAGAAATTCAAATTCTACAATTGTATGAATGCTATCGATACTGCAAAAAATAAACACTAGAACCCCGATTTGCGTCGGTCCTATTTGGTCCGCTTTTTAAAAATTGGTTAAATCCGTTTTGCGTTTTCGAGATTTCAATTTACATCGCTACATACGATTGCATTTTTTCGCTGAAGTCATAATCACGTGTGAGGAATTTTTCTATTTGCGTGTAAAATGGCGAATTCCTTTTAAATTCTGTTAGATAAGTTATTCTAAATACAGTTGCGTGGTAGGAAGTAAGAAGTTAATTCTTAATGAGAAGTTGTGTAGAAAAATGAGTGCATAAAGAAGAAAATGCATTAGTTTGGAACTAAAATTGGACGTTATAAAAAGTTTCAAGTCGGGTAAAAAAGACTGTTGATATAGACAGAACCCTTGGTTTAGCACCTTCAACAGTAAAAACAATTTGCAATAGTGATAGCGCTAAAAATTATTCACACTTGAGTTTTTAAACGCGGTTAAGGAAAATGTTGATTAAATTAATTAAAGCCGTTCACATTACATTAGAGATGATTTAGATGACAGATGATTTAGAAAAAAAAACAACACAAAAATTTATATTTCTTTAAATTATTAAAATGGATAAAAATACTTGTATATGGGTCAATTTCAAAAAAAACGCAATTTTAAGTAAACAAAAAAAACCCAAAAAAAAAAAAATGTCAGAGTGATCAGCGAGGAATATGTAACAAAAAAACGTAATTATCAAATTTGTATGTTTGTTTTTTTGTTTATTCAGAATGGTGTTTTGTTTCTCCCTCTGACTCCTTCCATACAAAAGCATGTGTTCCCCGTTAGAATTTTTAGTAAACAAAATAAAATAAAACCAAGAAAAAAGTAAATATGCAACATTTAATAACAGTTTTCGAATTATTGCATTTCTTTCTTGTGTTTTAATTTGTTATAGTCGTCAAAACTAAATTAGTGCGAATTTGGCGTTGCAAACAAAGGTTGTCCCCACAATTTGCATTGAGCGTCACTTTTTTATAATTCAAGTAATATTACTAGTTTTTAATGTTCATTTAAATAAAGTAAGGAAAGTACAAACTTAAATTATTACAAAAGTGAAAAAGCGAAAAAAAAAATTAATTAAAAAAAGTGTCCATTTGCGTAGTTTTTGTGAACACCATGGTAAGGGCGCGATAAAATTTCCTGAGCGTCACGCTAATTTTTTTAAAAGTGAATATATTAAATGTAAAAAATTAAAGTTGACAATCATTGTGAATTTGAGAAAAAAATTGCCTACGAAAAAAAACCAAAATAGGCAAACATTTCATGAGCGTCACTTTTGATATATATTGCTTCATAGCTTAAAATGCTTAATTTTGATTTTATTTTTGTATTTACAAGAGTAAAACAACAAAATTAATGGCGGTTGAAAGAGCACGAAGATATCGAGAGAAAATAAAGCTCGATAAAGCGCGTAATGGCGAATGTAAAAGAAAGAAGAAAGAAAGGTATAATCGATATTCACCATGTAATTACAAAATCCAGAGGTGAATTGATTTACAGATCTCGCTCGTGCTTTTGCAATTTAAACCTCTGGGGGACAGGAAACTTATGCAACTGCCACAAACTTAATTCGAAAGTGCTAAAACTGAATGACAATAAGAAAAACAAAGCCGCTTGTCATTTCATAAAGAATTCGAATGAAAATTTACAAATTAAATTAAGTTAAGTTATTGTTTTGCGTCAAATATTAACATATGTGTATAAGTTTCTTCAAGAATTACTTACTTTTTTCCATTTTTGTTAAAGATATCAAAGAATTTGTACATGTTTAGTTTTTTATGAAAATTTTTGTTTTTTGAAGAATTTTTGTTTTTTTTTTATTTAATTTTTGTAAAAGAATAAACTTTTTTTCGTTAAACTTTAAATTAGGCATTATTTCTTGCTTACGTGCAACAAAATCTCTTGATCGTCACAAAATATCTTAAGCGTCACACTTAGATTGTTTTCCCTTAAAACGCTTAAAATTGCAGTTTTTTTAAATACATTGTTACAAGGCTATTACTTTGCAAGTAACCTCTAAGTTCAAGTCTTTTTTCAACAAAAATTTACATATTTTCATCTTAAAATTTTAAAATAACTAGTCACTTTTAAAAAAAATTAAAAATCAAAGTGAGTCGTGATTTTGTGTTTATAATCGAAAAGGTGATTTTCACAAAAGTCAATCCTGAGAAACAAAAGAACATCGTAGTAAGCTTGAATTCAAATATTTTTGCATTTTTAGCGATTTCTTATACATATTTGATGCGTGACGCTCAAGATCGATATCATATAAAACCTAAAAAAAATCAAAAAATATTGATTTTTTTGAGAGCCTAAAAGTACCACCGGATTCTTCATCAATTTCAACATAAATTTGCCACTCTTACAGGCGAATTGAAAAAACTTTAAAAATAAGCAAAAAAAAACTCGATGTGTAGGTTTTTTTGAAATTGACCCATATAGTTATCAAAAGATTATTTTAAACATATTAATAGTGAATTTGAGAAAAAATATGAATTATTTAAGAAAACAATTAAAACCTTAAGCAGAAATCGTGGTCGGTTGTACACGTTTATGTTGGCCGATTCTACATTATACTTAGTTTGAGGAATGATCAGTGGATTCTATGTGATTAATGAAGTGATTTAGTTGTTATCATGTAAATTTGAAGAGATTAACAAATCAGTTTAATGTATGGGTAATCATCTCGATTTTGATGTGATTAGAGCTTAATCACGTTCGAGTTGCTTAAACGCGTTTAAGGACCCAAGTGTGAACATAGTAATAATAGCAAATGAGATTTTATTAAATGTTTTTCTGAATATTGATAAATAAAATTTTTGTTATGTTTTTATGAAAATATATTTTTTCTTAAGTAATTCTTTACAAATTTTGTTAAAACTTTTGACGATATTTTAAGAAAAAAGTCTAACAACCCTGATTATAATCAAAATAATGTCCTGCTCACCAATTTCGAAATTAGACGTCGTTCGTTTAACTTACCCAGCAAAAACTTTACATACCTGGCAAGTTAGCAAGTAATGTTGGAGAAAAATAAACACTACTTATTTTTCGCCTGAATAACTACTTATTTTTGTTCGAGGTGTCCACTTAATTCAGTACTTACAATACAATACATACATACATACAATAATTTATGATTTGTTTTTAATGTAAGTTAAGCGAACGAAGTTTTAGTTCGGAAATAGATGAACAGGCAGTTGTTATTGGAATTGAAGAAAATTATATTTTAGTTTGTCTGTTGGTCATGTTTTTTTCGTCAAATATGCCGAGTGTAAACGTAGCTTTAGTGTTAATGCGTGTTTAGTTTAGTTAAACAAATCAGAAGGTATTTACTTTTTGTTTTATAGAAATTCTTTACTTTTTTTTGTTTCATTTTTCATACCAAGTACACTTGAAATTAACATTTTTAGATATAAAGTGCATTGTGCACGAGACCTAAATGGAGAAAATCGTGACGAATTATAAATCTACAGAACATTTCAATTAAGTGAATTTTGGAAATTCAGTGGCGGTGTTGCCTTTAACAAGTGAGTGGATATACATATTGGACAATTTTTCATTTTATTTATCAATGAAAAAGTATTACCAAAAAAATACAATGAATAAATACAAAAACATTACAACGGTTATATCGGTTTTTCATAAAGGAATAATAATGCCATATTGAGACCTTACTGCAAAAAAGCTTAAGCGACAAAAAACTAAATTTTACAAGAGGTTTTTTTTATTATATTTTATAAAAGTTTTTGTTAGAAGGTTGGCGCTTAAGCTGAAAATGTTTTGCAAGAATTAGTATTGTAGTTAATTTTAGTGAACAATGTACAGATGTACGATATTTAATATAAATTTTTGATATTTTAATGAGGCTAAAGTTCATTGAATATAATTTTTATTAAATTATTTTTATGAAGAAATGAATTTGACAACATGAAATGAATTAAAATTGTATTAATAACTATTCATTCTGGACTGCGCTAGAAACCGAAATCAGGTTTTCACGGACAGGTTGCCCTAACGTTCCGATTGTAATCACCAGGGAAACCAGAAATATGCTCTAAAAAAACGCATGCGCATAAAAAATGCAGTTACAACTTGAAAACATGCCCTGAAGGTTGTTAAAAATATGGTGCTGGTTTCTTATTATTGAGAGTTCTGCTGTAAACAAAGGTCGTTACTCAACAAACGTGAAGCAAACATATGTAACGAGGAAGTAAATAATAATAATCTCTTACGTTGACTTAAGACAATTCCAATGACTTTGCCTTAATGACAAACTGTCATTAAATTGATGCTAATGTGTCCTTTTTCCGATGTTACTTCGTCATCGCACTGAGGGCATGTTCATCATTTCTATGATGCACATGTGTCATCCCATTAATGACATAATTTCATTTTGACCCTGATGACACTTTGGCCAAGTGATGTTTAGGTTGACATCACAATGATGGAAAGTGTCATGGGGTCAAAAACGAAGACACGTTTCATAGTACTGTTGTCAAAATACATCAGCGTTATGACGCCTTTTCTATCAGTGTATTTGGAAACAATGGGCAGTAATCGGCTCACATAAAAAAAGTTATATAAAGAGGTTAAAATTAATATCCGAGTTATTTGTGCCGAATATTATCTAGGTATTAACGTCCACATGCAATTTTTTGTCTTAAAGGGATTTAAGGGATGTTTGCTAAATTGTTTATTAATGTTAACTTTTTAAAGAAAGTAAAAGCTATTAAAGCTTTATAGAGGGAATTTTTGGGAAAATGTGAACTGATTCAAAAAGAATTTAGTTTGCAGTAAAATATTTTTGGGGCGATTTTAATCTTAACAACAACATATTGAGATGGTTTACGGACACAAAGAGTCTAATTTGGAAAAAAGTTTTAATGGGTAATACGCGAAATTATAGATCGATGCTCACTTCGTCCTTAGTACAATTAAAATGTATTTACCAAATTTGATCAAATTACAAGAAAACTTCGATAGAAAGTTAACGTAAAATGAAAAAAAGAATGACGTTTGTCATATTATTAATGTAAATTGTACGTTACTAAAAACTCGTAAATTAAACAATAAAATCAATAAAAACTATATAAATTCTATTCTTTTAATTAAAAGTTTTACTTTTAATTTATAATCTGTACTTATTATAATATTTTTTTTTTCTTAAAAAACGGAGAAAACTTTTGTCATTCAGAAATGTAAAGCTTCATTAATGCTACGTAAATATTTCATTAAAATTTGACAGATGATGTAATTTCTACAATTCAATACTTATTTAAATACCCAATTTTCAGGATTGTATTTAAATCTATATTAAGTTAATTTTCATAAAAACTTAAATCGTATTTAAATGCAGATTGGTTTTTTGAGTTTTATTTGAAAAGTGTTATTTAATTAAGATAAAAGTATGGTAGCTCTACTAAATACAAAAAAAAATATAAACAAGTGTATTTATTTACAAGGTGGTCTGAAAAAACAGCTGACTGTTAATGCTTTGCCTGTTGTTGTTGTATTGTTGTGATATTTAGGTCACCTTGCTAAAATATTACAATGGAAACTTAAGTTGAAATAAAGTGTACCACATCGGTGACTTAAGTTCCACTTAAGTTTTTAGTGAAGAAGAGAATTTCGTATTTAACCCATTTTGAGCCGGAGTGCAAAAATGTTCGAATCGTAAACTAAAAAGTACTTTTTTGGTCTAATTAGGCCCCAATTACCATACAAAACCATTATCAGAAATTTTGTATCTCCAACCGTTTCCCCAGAAACGACTGTTCGACTAGTCGAACAACGGCCGTAGGCGACAAAAAAAATATATACTACCATACAAAAATAATTTTCAGGTATCGGCAAAAAAAATCATATGTTGAACAAAAACACGATTGCAATGTTTTTTTTTTAAATATTTATTATATACATATGTATATTGTCATTAAATTTTCAGGAATTTTAATTACTCTTGCTCCCATTTATGGTAAGCAGCAAAACATTTATTTTCGTGCAAATGGACTTGACACTTAGAGCACATTCTCTGTGTAGGCTTATGACAAAAATTGCAACGCCTGGCATGTTTTTCAGGTTGTGTTATCATTTGGTGATGACCTGACACACGAGGGTGCGGGCGAATCTTAAATGATTTATCTTTAGTAATGTCATCCTTCCCAATATCTTCGTCGTTGTTCTCGTCAGGCGTTAGTAACAAGTTTGTGGCCAGGTCGACCCGAAATGTCAGCTGTGAATTATATTTACGAACAAGCTTCTTATTTACTAAACAATTTAATTTCCAAGCGTTCACAACAGATGACTCTAGAACGGACAACCAAAGTGGCCACCACCACTTCTTTGACCGAATCGAAACACGGTAATTGGAAACTGCATTATCATGAAGATCGACACCGCCCATGAAACTGTTATAGTTTCGGATTATATTGGGCTGCTGCACAATGATTTCACCAGGCTGGCCTTCTCGTTGTCGTTGTCTCCGTGTGGTTGATGTAAGTGGGTAAACTCCGGTGAAGTTTGATAGTAATGTTACCTCACGCTTATCTTGCCAACGACAACATACAATCTTATTAACTTTATCAAACTTTGAATCGATTTCACCTAAAAATATATATAAAAATAATAACATAACCAATATGTATACATATAATTACCTTTAGGCAATGCTTTGCCCGTCTTCAAATCTGGCGCAGGCTGTCCTAAGCGATTACTTCGCACAGTCCCTGTAGCGCATATACGTTTATCAGCCAATAAACACATCAAATAATGAGAAGTAAAGAAGTTATCGAAATAAAGTTGATAACGGGAAGGATGTTCCAATTTACAAGCCATATCCATGACCACAGAAGCGCCCAGGCCTATATTTTTATCATATTTGTCACTAGATCCACCGTACGGCATCATGTTGAAGATATATCCAGTAGAAGCAGCCATGCACCAAGTCTTGTAGCCAAATTTAATTGGCTTGTTTTTTAAGTACATCTTACAGCTGTGACGTCCAAAATATGGTAACATTTGCTCGTCGATTGACAAATGCTCTTCAAAGACACCGAACTGCATAAATTTTTTGTTTATAACATCAAAAAGTGCACGAACTTTAGTATATTTGTCATTTCGATCCAGGTTATAATTGTCGTGAAAGTGCAGATACTGTTTAATTTTTCTAAACATCGAGCGTGGCATTGTCTGCTTCACAATTGAAGAACCAAGTGTTGGATTAGTAGACCAATAGCATCCAATTTGTGGCAGCTTATTGTAGCCCGACAATATTAAAATTCCAATGAATCTTTTTAAAAGAACTGTATTAAAAGTTTGAGCAAATTGTTCGTCATTCTTTTGCATAGCGTATCGTTTAGATTCGGTAACAATTAAATCGCAAACCTCATCATCAAACAAACTGAAAAATATATCGGACGCCGTTTTATCTTTGAGCTTATGTTGTATTGCGAGTTGCATATCTTTCAATGGCTCCGGAACATTAACAATATCAAAAGGTAATTCCGACCCCTCAGTCACTTTTTTCCATTGCGCTGCTGAAAACGCCGAAGGCAGTTTGTACTTTGGCAACGGTCCAACAACGTTTAATTCACAGTATCTATCTCGATCACTGTTTTTCCCAAATAAAGTACGTCTTTTTGCACCAAGTGTTTTCGATGGTATGTTTTTTTTCCTTTTTTGTATATGACCACTTTTAGACGATGTTGAAGGTTCCTCATCATTGTAAACAGCAAAAGCTTTTCGAATTGACTTTCGAACATTATCTTTGATTGCAGGCGCTTCATCTGCAAATGCAGACAAACCTTTGCGGTCTTTAATAGTTTCAATCTCGAATGTTCCGGCTATATCCTTTGCCAGCGGTTCCTCGCCCGTTAACAAGTGGTCGTCAATATCTTCCTCATCAGTAATTCCATCAAACATCTCAGGTGGAATTGCTGCAATAGTTTCTAACTCATCATCAGTGTCACTCATCGCCAACTCATCAAGAATTTCCTGCACACAAAGTGCTTTACGCCGGCGAATTGTCGAAGCACCCATACGATTTGATTCCAAACACTTATCCATTATAAACTGATAAATTGTTAAAAGACAATAACAAATAGATTTTTGCCAACAAAATTATCACAACACAACAAATATTTTCCAACAAAATTGTCACAACACTTTCACTAGATTTATTATTGTAATAAACTCTGCTTAGTAAAACAAACGAGCTTATTATATATCAGTTTTTTCTTTATTTAGTAATAATTTGTTTAAACGTCGTTCTTATTGAGATTCTATTTTATGAGTAATTACTTTACCAACTAACTATACAGAAGTAAGATGAAATATAACGGTTTATGAATTCAGTGTGTACTCAAAATACAAAAAAAACAGCACGCAACAAAAAAATTTCATGGCAAGCTTTGATGCGCGTAACAAACAAATTTCATGCATTTTCAAAAATTCGAAATTCAAAGAATTTTTTTTTTTTTGCATAAAATACTCAACGACAAAATACAATAATAAAGTTGTGGCCTACGGCCACTGTTCGACTAGTCGAACATCGAACTTGACGGGTCTCTAAATTTACCTGGAGATTCTAAAACTCGGGAAAAGCTTAATGATCGACTATTTTGGACCTTTGCGAACAATAATAAAGTACTTTTAAAAAATTAAAATTTATATATATTTTCCATTTTATCCAAACAAAAAGTGTCTATATGCAAGGTATTTTTCAACCACCCCCTGGAGCGGAGCAGAGGGGTGGGGGATAATTGCTATATATTTTTTCTGAATGACAACTAAATTTCATTTAATATGGTATTACTTTTATGTGTGTCGGAAACACTTAAACACATAAAAAATGGAGGTGAAAAAGAACAATTTTGCTGTTCGACTAGTCGAACAGCGGCTCAAAATGGGTTAAAACGATTTTAAAAATAAATGTGTTTTAATATCAAACCTCAAAATTGGCCATTAAATTAATAGATTTAAATAATTGTAGCCCAAAAAGGTAACCATAATTACTTTTTTCTATAACTATATGCCTTAAATCTTGCTTAAAAGTTTTTTACTGCCCGAATGCAGTACATTTCGTAGCCCCAATGAAACTACGAATTGTCCTAAAACAACTGTCTTCCACGATTCATTGCATTAAGGTGACTTTCAATACTATTATGTACATTTTCATTAAATGAATGAAACTTTTCATTACATTGTATGGGGGTTAACGTAACGGTTTCATTCCTGTTACGAAGCGTTTTTCTTTCAGTGTACCAGACTGCAACATGTACTTTGCGCACAAGGTTAACATGAACAAAGAACCAGCCAATACGGACGGAGGGACATGGTTAGACCACTTAAAAAAGTGATTCTTATTTGATCAAAAATTTAAAATAAATTTGTCTTTCATGACAACCTGCTTTTTCTTACAATTTTCAAGTCAGCATTAAATGCAGATGGCGAAATCAAAGCAGCATGTTGGGTAAACAGATAAATATTTAAAACAAAAAAGCCAAAAATCCGAAAAAAAAATTTGGTGTCTTTTTCTTAAAAACTTTGCTCCCGAAAAGGGTGGCTTGTTTTATTCTAAAAAACTCATGCTTTTCGGGAACAAAATTTTTAAGAAACAGGCACCAAATTGCATTTTTTAAAAAAAAAGGCACATTTTTTTGTAGAAAAGAAAACACCATAAATCATGCAAAAAAAATGCTGCAAAAGGTAAAACATGCAAAAGCATGCACTAACAAATCGATGCCAAAATTCATAAAATGCTCTAAATCGGATAAATATATTGTCTTGCCTTCATCGTTCGCACAAGAAAAAACATGCAATTGCATATTTATGGTTTCCCTGGTTATCACTCACTCTCTTCAGAGGGGTTTGCCAAATGGTATTTTTACCTTGTTAGATCGAAATTTCTTTTGAATGATTATCTATTTTAATTGATTTTACATGTTCTTCCTTACTTCTGTTTTTTCGAACTTTTTGTCAAGAATTCTTCTCGAAGTCCAAAAGAACATTTTTCAACTTTTTCATGTTTTTGTGTTTCTTTTTCTTGTTGACCTTTTTCAGCACAACTTGAAGGACAAATGTTAACATGGAGCTTGTGTCTTAGTTGTTCTTTATAATAAGTATTGTGGTTACAATCGTAACGGTACCTTGTATGACCATGAAATTTTAGGAGATGGATCAAGTGTTGCCAAAATAATTCATTTATCAAAAAAAACGAACATTTTAAATGATGTCGCTTAAGCTATTTTTGCGGTAGAGACTCAATATACACACATATGTACATATGTATGTAGTTACATTTTGGTGAATTCTAGTAATTTGACAATACCAAAAGAAAGCGTTTATCGAGCTTAAATCGATGATCAAATATTACAGATTGAAACAAAGATAGCAATCTCCATTGGAGCTTGCAACTTTTGTTATGCTCTCATATTAAAATGCTGAAAATAAAAATAAAACTCAATGAAAAAAGTAGCATTTGATCATATACATACATGTATAACATCCACAGTATTTCTTTTTAATGTTCGCTTAAAATTACATTATTAGTCTAAATTTTTGTTAATTTGTAAGTAAAGTGTTTGTAAAGAATTCAGCTTCTTCAGTAAATAAAAAACTCCAACAAAAAAGAATCAAAATAAGTAAATTTTTATTTATTTCTGATTATGTAAAATGAAGGAAATCCCATTTGATTGAAACAAACATAACAATCGCCAATTTTCGTATTGGATTTATTTGGATCTAATAAATTTTGTTTTTTTTTTTCAATTTATCAAATAATAGCTGCGTTCGTTTACCTCAAAATTTGAAAAAATTGTACAAATTTGTACTGGATTTTACTGAAATGCGTTCGCGTACACATAAATTTGCAAAAGAGAGCATCTACTGAGAGAGAGAAGTGGCAGTTGTCTGCAAAGAGCCTGCAAATTTAAACTGAACAAATTGTTGCCTGTAAAATCCAGTAGAAAACATACAATTTGCAAACAAAAAGTCTACAATTTGTAAAAAAAAAACATTTAAAAGAACAAAAAGTGAATTAAAAGTTCAGAATAAACTTAAAACTAGTTTTCTAATATGTAGGTATTTTTGAAAAGCAAATTAAATTTAAAATTAATAATATTGCATACCATTTTAGGGATACAAACCTAACAAATATATGAATACTTCTTACCTTCTTATCACCGAATATCAAAAATTACACAGAAAAAAATTTTGCGCCAGTAAAAGAATTAATCAAAAATTAAATCAGTTTTAATTAAATATTTAAGTAACCTGATTAAATATTTAATTAAAACTGATTTTATATTTGATTAATTATTTCACTGGCGCAAAAAATTTTTCCTGTGTAGGTATTCATGTATTTTCGTATGGTTTTTAACTGGAAACAAAATTAAAAGTCATGTACAACCTAAACAAGTCTAAAAGCTTTCACAAAAGTTCATTTAATAAATACTAACACTCCCAATAATAAAAAATATAATGGTCGGTTATTCGAAATTTTTCAGAAACCAGTTTTCGAATATTTCGACTATATAAATGTTATATGTATATAAATCGGCAGAGGCAAACCAGGTAGTTCTTTATTTGTCAACCAAACCCCAATAAGGAGAAAAAAGTATGAAAAATGGGAAATATGGGAAATTAAATTTCTTTCTTTTACTTTTCCGTGCTGCATGCGATAATTTTCGAATATTCTATAATATTGAAATTAGAAACATAATAGTTATTATATTGAAAAATGTTGATACTTTTTTGTTTTTCATCTGGTACTTTTTGAATTTTTCTTAATATTCGACCTGTAAAAATTAAGCATGCATGGTCCTGAGTGAATAAGAATATGTAAGAGGGAGCTTTTTGGTACTTTTTCGTTCTACATCTGGTACTTTGATTAAATTTCATTAATTTTAGGCATAGAGACATTAAATTTAACATGCAATGTCCTGAGTGGATGACAATCCATAAGAGGAGACTTTTTGATATTTCTTTGTGTTTTTCAATTGATATTTTCTGGCATTTTTTATATTGAACTTGCAACATTAAATAACCTCACGTGGAAGATAACATACCTATGAACCGGAGGTTGGTCACTCGCCAAATCGATCCACTATGACGGAAAAAATTAATGCTCGAAATAGGTTAATTCATATATACTAAGATGAACGATGTTTCCTTTATATTTAAATAAAAATGAATGGTCGAGTTTCGACCATTGGGCGGGCAAACACTAGTTTAAATAAATTGTTGAAATCGGCCATTAATATTTTACAAAATATTTACAAAAACATTCCGGCTTTTCTTTTACATAAATACGTGTAGCATTAGTTAGTTTAAAAAAAACTTAATACAAGAATTGAATGGCTTAATATGTCGATTCAAATAAAAATTAATTGAATTAAACCAAGTTTTCTTGAACATTTTCTGAAAAACATGTCAAGAAATTTTTAGCATTTGTTTCTTGATGCAAGGAATTCGATTCTAGTTAATAATCAAGAAAATCAGACTAATTTTAAATAAATGCAGCTTGAACTCAGAAATTATTTTTGGATATTAGATTTTCTAGGTTTAAGAAACGAAATTGATTACTTTAGAAAATAAACTTCTTTCCGTGCACATACTTCTGATGTCTTTTTCTTTTTAATCCTTGAAGATTATCTACATTATTTATAGAACAACAGTTAATCTCTCTCGTTTCAATTTATCTCGTACTCATTTTCATTGTTTTATCCAGTTTATTAAATCATTTATTTTCTCGTTTTTGTTTATTTTGTACCACATGTTTCAAAATATTGTTTTTTTTTTGTTGCTTCCTTTAAGTCCCTCAGATCCTTTATAATCCTTCTGAGCATAACAAAAATATTTATGTTTGCATATGCTAAAATTTATTACTGAATTACGTACTGAAACGTGTGTGTGTGTGGCTAAGCAAAATGAACCCATCTACATGTTGCATGGAATTGTGCATACGGTGTCACTCACTTACTGCTATTTTACATACAGATGTTGCATGTATGATTTTTTTTCATAAATATCTTGACACATTATTTTATGCAATTCTGTTCTTTTTTTTATTTTTTCTTTCTTTAGGGCGTTGCAGGATGTTGTAGACGGTAAAAAAAGTGCATCTGACAATGCACAACAGGGAAAGGATCTAAATCCCTTGGTAGCATTTTGTGTTACATTTTAGTGTTAAGCGTGCCAGAACATATGTATGTTAACAGCAGGTCATCATTTTGGTGTTCTTTGTAGGTCCCTTTCGTATTGAAAAAAAATGGATAATTTTTAAATATGAAAGATTAATAAATTAGGTTGCAGAAAGTACTTATGTAGAACATGTTGTAGCATGTTCATATTTGACCTTGGCAGAAAAAAAGCCAAAGGTAAGATGTTTTACGGTTACTTACCGTTAGCAAATTATTGCCTACAAAAGGATTTTCATAAGGACGACAGACAATCTTCGTATTGTAATAATTTTTAAGAATTTTACTGAGTAATTGAAATTTCACTTTTTCTTGAGTACAAAAAAGGGGTATTGTGCGTTTGTGCTGATGTTTGTAACATCTAAAAATATGTATACCTTTTATTAAATCGATTTACATAGTATATTTTGTTATACATAGAAATACAATTACTTTACCAAAATTCTTCTCTTTAAATATGTTAATGGAACTTTTCTTTCTACCAATTCTTTCTAAACGTAAATGATGCCCGGCAACGCGGGTCGGTTACTACTATTCTGTAAAATTAAAAGTGTATTGTTTTCTAAAAGGTTTTAAAACTTAAATCGAATGATCAATAGATTAAATTTATACATAATAATATTATTTTCCCAAAATAAAAAAATCACATGCACTTAATGACAACAAAGACAAAACTATTGATTGATGGACATTTGCAAAAACAGGTAAAAATCTATTATTTTCGCCAAACAAAGACTGTGTATTTAAAAGCATTTCAGGAACAGAAAGTATTATTAAATATAATAATGAAATTTGTGTGCAGAAAAAAAAAGTGACACTAGATGATAAATGTCAATTTTAGTTAGAGAGGTTTATGAAAATAAAATGACTTATGTACAACATATACAATGGCGTTGAAAACGAATAAGGATGTCCCTACATAAAATACTGGCTGTTAGGGCAATTCGATATGATTCTTTCTGGGAATTGAAAGATTCTAACAAAACAAATAAGGGGCGCTTTTTTCAGCTGTGCCTAATCTTTATTACCCTCCACCTAGAGTTCGATTATTTCGGGAGTTCAGTAGAAAAGGAGCTATTAACCCTCCTTAAAAAATTTATAATGCACCGATTCTCATTTTGCACAAATTCGTTTTTTCACTGAAAATTACTACTTCATGGTTTTATGAAGATCAGCCCATAATTTACCATTAGCCCCATTAAAATCTCACTCTCGGAAAATACTTTAGAACGCCTTAAACCATAAAAAAATAACGCAATTTAACCAAATTTGGTCTGCCAATACATAAATTATTAGCCAATCTAACAATCAACTGACAGACAGACGAACATGGCTTTATCGATTTTGAATTACTAAAGAACAGAAAAACTCGCTTAATTTTTTATCAAAATCATGATCAAAACCTGTTTTACTTGCATCACAAGGTGTGTTGTCACGTTGTATTGTCATAATGTTCTAACATTTTACATTGGTTTAAAAATATTGTTGTTGCTTTGTAAACAAAAAGTGTCTTAAATAAATAAAACTTTGCTTGCTATGTTTATTGTGCTGTCGTAATTAAACAGAAGAGAACTGCGCTCAGCGGCTGAGGCAAGCCGCTATGTTTGTGTAGCCGTCGCCGTTGATTGCATAGTTTTATCCGGCAAACATCCGAATTTAACCTCCGAATTTAACCTCCGAATTTGCAACAAAACACTTGCGGCGTCAAATTAAATAGACTTAGGACTAAATAAAATAAAACTTATTTCTGATTTGCGTCTGAAAAATGGAAAATAGTCAGGAAATATCTAATTTATTTATTATTTCATGGATTAGAATTAAAAAAAAAATTTTGATTGTAGGAAAATATTTACTGACGTATTCATAAAAAATTAAAATAGATTTAAAAAGTCTTTTAGGAAAAATTTTTATGAAAATTTTGCCTTAAAACACATTTCAAACTTGTTTAATTTTTTATGAATACGGCAGTTATTGTTTTAAATTAGCTGATTTAAATTTAAAATAGCAAACTGAATTATGAGAGGTTGTGCACAATTGTCTTATTTTTTCGTGTTATTATTTTAAGACATATGACTTTATGACACCTTGTGAATCTCCCAATAGATTAAAATGTCTAAAAAGTATAAGCAATTTAATTTGCCTTCTACTGCCATTTTTTCAATTTGTAGGGCACAAAATCATCCCTAAATTTGCAATATTGCCAACTACAAAATCAAAGAAAATAGAACTGATGCACAGTAGGTGTGACATTTTCTAATAATAAGCAATAATAAAAGAGAAAAAAAATACACAACAAATACATTTATTACACAGATACATACCCCATATTCCAACTTTTACATACATATTTCTATGTATTGCAACCCAAGATATAAAACAAAACAAACAACACATTGGAACCACACAAACAAATTTTTAAAGATACGGCGATACAAAAGGAAACCCCTAAATACAAAGAATACTATTAACCCGCATTTGAAATACATGTGTCAAATTTTTCTCTCCATTTTGGACAGTATTTATTGTAAAAATGTATTGACAAAAAAAGGAAAAAAAAGAATTAAAAGAAAATGTGATTTTCCTTTAAGACAATGACCACAACCAAATATTTAATAGTGTCAAAATTGTACAGTTGCTGTAGTCGTACCCAGAAGAATTCATTTTAATACAACGAGTAAAGTGCAAACTAAAGGTCCATTAGTTGTGTTATGCTCGTAATAATGATGTTGTAAATAACCGAGTGTGATAAAAGATTTTCATGTTTTCCTTTCGCCTTTATGATTCCCAGGACACTTGTTTTGTACTTTATTATTTGTTTTTCTCTTTTTTGTTATTTGTTTTCAGTTTTTTTGTTGTTATATATTCAGCAAAAATCTTTTATGGAATATGATTTCTTTATTCGCACCAAAAAAATAAGAAAAGTAATTGATTAGCTTGTTAGTTTTATTTTATGTATTTTGTTTCCCACATCTACATACGTGTGATGTGGGTGATAATAGGGGTGTTCAGATAACAAGTACAGTTCGCGCTAGAAAAAATAGGAAAAATTAAGCAGTAGGTTTTTGCTGTATAAAGCATATGTAATAATCAGGGAAATCAAAAATATGCAATTGTACATGTATGTATATAAAAAAGGCCGTTATCATTTGTAATTTTATTCTTTTTAACTTTTAGGTTCAAATATGACACCTAAATTTCACTTTTTATTCAGTCATTTGGATAATTCCCCACGAACTTGGGCTCCGAAAGTGATTAACAAGGTGAAAGATTTCACCAGGAAATGGAAGAAACCGAGAGACGTTACAAAGGCTGGTGGGATGAACAAATGATGGCGGACTATTGGTGGTTGCTCATTCGCGAAGATCCATCTGAAAATAAACGCAAAAGTTCAAGTCGCTCGTCATTTTAATTTAAATTATTTTTTGGAATTTACGCCGAATATAGTGTGTGACCAATGAATATGAAAATATTGTCGTTCCACAAATCCTTAATAAAAACTTTATTTTTCATCCGATTTTTTCAAATTACGCTTAAAATGTTGGTAATGAAATATACTATTTGGTTAAAAAATAAAACATTCCAGATATTTACTATAACGTAGAAAAAAAACGAAATAAAAAATTTAAAAAAAAACGTAAAAAATAGGCAAATTTTGAAATTTGAGGTGCCATAACTCAGCCATTTCATATTAGATAGAAATTTGTAGCATATCGACGGAAAAGGCATTCAATTACCTTTCCAACGAGGTTGGGCTCCACAAGGGTTTGAGTGGGACCATACACTGAAAACACACAAAAGTACCGTTATCTAAAAAACTGTACATGTGGCGTTCTTGGTATTTTTCCAAATTAAAAATTTATAAAGCAGTGTAATGAAAAAAAAAAATTAAAATTTATTTTCAGGAGTGGTATTTTTATGTGAGGAGCATTAATCAAATACTCACCGATTTGGTAAGATGATTAGGGTTGGACCAAATTTAATCCAATTACGAACATAATAAGACCCTATAAAGTTTGTATGGCGGTTATGTACGTCATTTTATTAAATTATCTTGCGACCTGTGCTTTACCCTTAAGGTTTACATGGACAGCCAAAAGCCAGCCGGACGTACGGACATCGTTAGATCGGCTTTGTCTAGAACCAACAATATCTCTATGGTTACACAAATCAGCATGCACGAATTATACCCTCTACACTCCCACTTGACAACGGTTGACGAAATTAATATCGCTATTGAGCAATGAACAAAAATGATTCTCTGCTAAAACATTCGAGAACGGCTTTTGCTACCCAGTAAAAAGTTTAAAGGTTTCCGGAAGCAAGAAAAGTACATGAGTGTTGATATATGCTCTGGATATAACATACTTAAAAATGTTTTAAGGCCATTATTACAACTTGAAGTTAGCTAAAGTTAAGATTAAGTTGACGGATAGTAATGTGCTATCTGTCAAAATGCTTCTTTTATGTGCAGGATAGCAGCTAACGCCAAGTTATAATAATAACTTCGCATTATGCCAGGTTTTAAGTAAATAATTAAAATCATTATTTAAAAAAAAAAATTTACGAACAAAGTTCTAAGCGCTTCTGTTAATCCCTAACATGGAAGCAGGTTTAATTGCAAATGTGTTTACGATTATTCCCGAAGTATTGCCGAACATAGAAATGGTTTTTATTACGCAATCAGTCATAAAATTGTGTTTTAGCAGAGAGGAAGAAAGTATTGCTGTCAAGTGGAATTCCTCATATCAAAATCATTCCTCTTGTAACCAGGTTTGTAAGGGGGTATGGTGTTTTTCTCCCTTACAAAACTGCTTACCAGAAAGCTCTTACTGGGTAGTGAGACGAAAACAATTTTTTCGATATCGTAGGTTTGCTTTGATATTAGAAGCGAAAATTAAATGATATCACTAAAAATATTCATTTAAAATTGTTCTGATTAGTCGATTGGCAATAGTTTGAAAGCAAAGCTTTCTCTGAATTTTGTGTTTTTCCTATTTTCCCAAAATGAAAAAGAAGAGTACGTTAGGTCTTTTTTTGAAACCAGTTAAACTCAAGTAAGGACAAATCTGACTCATTACCTACTCTTTACTTCTTCTAGTCTAATTGTTTTTTTCATAAAAATTAATCTTAATTTCTCGATTGTTATGGAATGCTCTGCCAAACGATTGCCGAAATCGAGTTAAGTTGTTTTTCCTTGTGGGCACAGACATTTGGTTTTGCTTTTTTGCGAGAGGCGTTATTGCTTTTAAAGATTTTAGTTTGCTTAAATAAGACCGCAATAACATTTACAGGTATAAAAGTTGGTTTAGAAGTCAATGAAAATATCGTTTTTTTTTAACTTACTCAAAACTTACTACGCCATGTGTTCGCTTAAACTTCGTTATAACGAACGTTTAATTGTGTTTTAAATTTTTGAACATTTAGCGAACATTTTTGTTTAGCTAATTCCTCGCAGTGGTGAATGTTCGCTTTTCGGATCTTAGATCAAGCCCAACAAACACGAAGTCAAACTTTTGATATGAAATGACTTAATCATTTGACATCAAACACAATTCTCAAACGTGTTTTAATTGTTCGATTTTTACATTTAAATTCAAATTGATGATGATTTGAAATATTAGACATCAAATGTTTTGGCAATACTAAAGCGAAAAATAAATCTCAGCATTAAAAATTTTTATTTCGTGGTTTAATGTGTTGCAAATTTTTTGTGAGTAAAATGATTAAGAATACGAATTAAAAAAAAAATAAAACGGAAAAGTAAAGAAATTGCAAGTTTGTAATACGATCGCGGTTTTCGTCTTTGCAAGAACTAGAGGACAGAAAGAACCTTATTTTATCTTTTGGCCATGGTTCCGAATGCTTATCTCACAGTTTATTTAAATAAATAATAAATTTAATTTAAAAATGTAAAATATTTTTATTTGTGTTCCACTTTGTATTTTACAGGCCTTTTCTGAAAATCACTTTAACTCAAATCACATGTGCCTACTAAAATCACACGTGTGACATTTTAGTGTCCCGTTTTTGTGTGTTTTGGTGTGATCTTCATTTGCGAAAGCACACCTAGAAACACAAAAACGGTATAACTTTCAGAACACCACAAAATCACACTTGTGATTTCAAAAACACGTGATTTTTAGAACAGGCCCGATAGTTCACATTTGAGAATTACGTTTGAAAGCAAGTTTTCAATTTGAAATGATTTTAAAATCATTATCAAACGTTTGCTGTTTAAGAAAACGTTTGATTTCAAATCATTTTCAATTTGAAATCAAATCTCCGTGTTTGTTGGGAGCGAGCTATTGTGGCGTTTGTGTGTGTGTGCTCCCTATAGACTTTTTAACTACTTAATCGATTTTCGTAAAATTGTCACAGTATTTTTGAGAATTCTAAGTAGACGGTGCTGCGCCCATACGAAGACGGCAATAGCTAAAGGTACAAATTGTTGGGTTTTCAATACAAAATATCTGTAAAAAAGTGAGCTTAGCTGGAGATGTGGGCGTGGCATTTTTCGTACACAGAGACAATATATCCTACTTATAGTATAAATGTCAAAGTTTGTATGTTTGTGGCGCAATCACGCGAAATACGCTTAATGCATTAAGATGAAATTTGGTAGACGAAAAGTATATGGCCCAGATTTACAAAAGAAGTAAAAACGGGAAAAAATTGGTACTTTTGGTACTATTTCTCCTTGTTATAAATTTGGTATACAGATTGCATACGCTTCAGTTTAACATACAGGGTACTTTCCAAAAGGTAAAAACGGGATAAAATGGCTACTTTTTCTCTTTTTAAAATTTGGTCTATAGATAGCATATGGCCCAGATTAAAATATAGCAGTATACAGGGGTAATATATATATATATATATTCTCCTCGATCATATACGGAGCACAGGGCCTCTAGCGGTAAACATTCTACTATTTTAAGAACATTTGGTTTTAAAACTATAAAAAAAATTAAAACAAATACGTTCGTATTACTAATGCCCAATTTTCAGGATAGTATTTAAATCTATATTAAGTTCATTTTCATATAAACTTAAGTCGTACTTAAATACAGAATGATTTTTTGAGTTTTATTTGAAAAATAATATTTAATTAATATGGTAGCACTACTAAATACAAAAAAAATATCTTAAAAAAAGTGTATTTATATATAAGGTGGTCTCAAAAAACAGCTGTCTGTTATGGCTTTGCCTGTTGTTGCTGTATTGTTGTGAAATTGAGGCCACCTTGCTAAGTTATAACAATGGAAACTTAAGTTCAATTTAAATGTACCCGCTTGGTGAATTAAGTTACATTTAAGTGCTTAGTGAAGAATGGAATTTTGTATTTAAAACGATTTTAAAAATGAATGCGATTAATATCAAACCTAAAAATTGGCCGTAAAAATGGTTTACTTAAACCTGTTTATAGAGAGCAACCTGTACTTTTATATTTCCTGAAACATTACATTTGTTCCTTTTATGTTAATAAAATTTAATATATTTCCAGTTTATTTGTCTTTTAAACAAATCCATTTTAGCAGAAACTAACCCTCTAAAACATGACTCATCTAAAAATCTTTTTTTTTTTTGTTCTTTGCAACACAAAATGGAAAAAAATAATTTTAACTTTTGTTCTTTAGTGCTGTCCTTCTACATCAAAATGTACTCCTTGATAAAGTACATCTATCCGTCTATACTTTTAAGTGTTTGAATGGTTTTGGTCTGTGCACTTGAGAGTAATAGATGGGCACTTATTCTTTGACTACAAATAATTACCGAAAATATATACAATTTTTTTTTACAAAATATAAAAAATAAATATAAAAAAAAACAAAATAAAAATAAGGGTCCAGACAATAGTACTTGAAAAGAAAAAACTTGAAAGAGAGAGTTTTGCATATTTACCGAAATTGTAGGAACGAAATAAATCGCTTTAAAAATTTAGTTTTTTTTTTTAGAAATTTTTCCAAAATTTTAATTAAAAAAAAACTATTAATTAAACCCATTTTCTATTAAATCTTAAGGTCTTTTTTAATCTAACACAATTTAAATGTGTTAAAGTGGCGCCCTTAATAGAAATTTACTAAATTAAGAAAAAAAATCTTCTCTGAAAAAGTAAAATAAACATTGAAGATGGAATAAATTTCCCCCAACAATTGAAACAACGTGACAAATATCAAATGAAAAAGATTATCTAGTTTTAGAAGTGAAAGAAAAAAATAAAATACAATGAATAAATTGCTTTATGTCCTTATGGCAAGACACAATAATGCATGAATTAAGTAAATGAAAAGAGATTGTTGGAAAGAGAAACCCACAATATGCAGATCTCAATGTCAATATTGACTTTAAGTGGGGATTCCTATTAATATCGAAATTAAAATTGCTTTTGACATTAAATTTTAATTGTTTTGAAATTAAATTTCAATGAAATAAAAAAATGCTTCAATTTAAGGGAATTTTTCATAATAACAAATTTTGTGTTGTTTTTTTTTTAAATCAATAACTCATAAAAAACCACTCAAGAGTAATGACTCCCTCTAACTTTTGTTCATTAAGCAAAATTATACACTGAAAGAAAAATGTCTTTGTAAACTTCACATGTTTTGTGCTGTTTCATGAGTAAACGAGAAATTTTCTTAGAAGAATAATGTATATTTATCTGTTATATGAACAGATGAGAAACTTTCTATAGAAAATTTCCTTGATATGTTTTAAGAATAGGTAAGAATTTTTTTATTCTGAAAAAATTCTGAATATGTTTGATGAATAGATCTCAAATTTTCTATTCAAAATTTTGCCAATGTATGTATTTTTAAACTGATAAGAAATTTTTCTTTGAAAATATTGCCGATTTTTTTACAAACAAATAAGATATTTTCAATAGAAAATCTTCTGGTCTGTTTTACAAAAAGATGAGAAATATCAATATTAAATTTCGCTGCTCAGTTTTACAACAGAGAAAACATTTTCTATAAAAAAATTTCGCCGATCTGTTTGTCAAACAGATGAGAAATTCTTAAAGAAATTTCTTTATAAACTTCTCGTTTTCTAGAGAAAATTTCCTCGATCTGTTTAACAAACACATGAGACATCTTCTTAAGACAATTTCGGTGATCGTTTTAACAAACAAATGAGAAATTTTTCATTTTCATTTTTCAGAGCAGATACAAAATATTCCAAAACAAATTCATCGCTCACGTTTTATTAACAGATAAGAAATTTTCTATGAACAATTTTGCAGTTGTAGAAAAGAATATTTGCCATATGGCCTTATCTAATGGTGGACCTTAATGCGTTTACCAGCCGCAACCGAGTGTAAGAAGCACCATCACACCCAGGTAGCAACTTGAGTGCATAGTCCGGCAATATTATGCACT
The DNA here is from genome assembly GCA_949318255.1 of Pollenia labialis. Lineage (NCBI taxonomy): Eukaryota > Metazoa > Arthropoda > Insecta > Diptera > Polleniidae > Pollenia > Pollenia labialis. Next base: position 40,827,333 of record OX439143.1, on the reverse strand, counting down.
TGTCCCTTGTGTTGGAGCTGGTGCTATCTTACCTCTGCTGCTTATAGGAAACTGCCAGCAGCTTCTGTTAAGTAGCAACAGCACCTAGGGATAATTCTCCCTCAGGCCGAACTTTCCTACAAGTGGTGAAAAATTAGCCCTTTAGTGCCATTTTCAAGATGCCCCTTCTCGCGACTTTGGGTAGTAAAACACAACTACCACGTGATCTCTGAAAGTATCCTGTCAGCGGAAAGGCGACAGGAAGCATTTCCCGCAAGAAGCATACTAACGTAGGCCTCCAACACAAGTCTGTCCGGTGCCGTGTCACCGAGGACTACTTTCTCACGTAGTACCAGATAGGATCTTTGGTCAGCTGCGATCGCAAGATATCGTAAAGTTGAAGGATTTTTTCAAAAATTAAAAAAAAGCAGAAAAAGTACATGAAATATTTTTTTTATGGCGATAAATTAATGCCTGCCATTTACTTTTTAACGATTATTTAATGTAAATGTTACCCGAGGCTACGCCGTATATTCGCAATATTCGCCTATGGATTGGTAGATTGATGTCCAACTAAGGTGCAACTTTGGCCACAACAGCTTGAATAGCCTGTTCGGTGGGCCGGTTATGACTGACGGCCATAAAGTGGACGTAAATTACGAAACACATTTCTCACACAGCACGAAAGATAATAACATTATAATAATAATAATAATTTGCAAGCGTTGTTCATTTGTTAAACTTTTTTTGGTAAAATAGCAAACCTTACTGAGCATTTTTGGCACTGTCACATGTCTCGAATCTTTTTTTACACTGAAAAAATTACACTAAAAAAACCAAATAGCAAAAAAAAATCACCCTTTATAATTGTTATTAAGTGCTTTATTGAAATTTTATGATATCCCTTCGGTTAAAAAAAAACCCCCAGCAATTGAAAAGAATAGAGAGAGCGAGACCATTAAAAAATATTAACCATAAAACTCTTTAAAAAATTCAATATAAAATATTAATAAAAGCACCCAAAGTAGAAAGACATTTTTTTATTTTCAATTTATTTTGCTATGGTTTTTAAAAATATAATATTTTTTGTAAGGAAAATTACTGCACATTAAAAAAAAAAGAAAACCCAACCAAGAGTAGCTACGAATTTTTATTAATTGTTTTTCGATGCACTTGAATGGTATTCCAGGGCAGAGAAATGTATATTGTGCACAAGTAGTTTGACTTTGACATGGAATTCGAATACAAAACATGGCCGTTATTATGAAGGACTTATTGAAATTTGTTTGAGCGCACAAAAACAATAGCAAGAAATTGTAGAACTTCTTTTAAAGCAGGAAATGTAAAATGATAGTAAGAAATTTTATAAATGATCGGCTCTATTGAACCATTTAAAGACCACCACCAATGGCAACCACTAAATGTAGCTACTTCGTGGCTGACTAATTGAATGGAAAATTAAAACAAGAAATTTAAATGGTTTGTTTTATTAGATGCGTTAGAGTTAAATAATTACTTTAAATTTATAAAGATTTGTTATAACAAACCCTTAAATATGGGAAAATAAATTAAATTTAAAAGTAGATAAGATTTTAACTTTTTTTTTCTAATTTAAATTTTATTTATTCAATTGAAAAGACACTTAATTTCTCTAAAGAAATTTACTTTTTTTAAATAAATCCTTTCAACTAATATTAGTTTTGGATTAATATTTTGTATTGCTGGATCAAATTATATTAATTGAGCTTTTATGTTGTATTGCCTCTTTAAATCCAATGAAATAAAAAACTTTATTGTATTTTTTTATAAATTGGACCAATATATTTCGAACATCTTCTGTTCATCTTCAGGATCTATACAATTTTAAACACAATAAAAGTTTTTATTTATAATAAATACAATTTTTATAAAATTTAACAATAATTGGAAAATTACCTGAATTGATTGGAAAATACAAGGCCCATCTATCAGGTCTGCTTACTTGTACAAAAACAAGATACAATTCTTTTTAGTTGTCAAAAATTTACTACAGCATATACAAAGCAAAAGGAAAAAACGTGTATGTGTGGCATACAATAAACGTATACATGCACATGTAAGCAAAATGTAAGCAACTTTTGACAACTAAAAAGGACATAAACAATGATCATCAGGCTTCTTGCACAGACCTTTTCAATGGGCCTTGGGAAAATATAATACAAATGAAAAATGTTTTTCAAAAACATGGTTTAAAAATTTAACTATTACCAGAATCTAAAGCTAAAACTATTATTTTAGAAACAGAGCCGACGAACAAAATGAACGGTAAAGACAATCAAGCGTATTTTTTATTATAAGCTGCCTACAGAAGAAAATTACTGTCAACCAAATAAAAGAAAGTATCCACGAAGTAATTCAAAAATATCAAAAAACTAGCTGGCCCGGCAAACAATGGTTTGCCATATAATTTATTTCTTGCAGATGTTACAGTGTCTGCATGCCAAATGTAAAGAAACCCGGTTGATAAGTAGAGAAGATATAATGAGGTGTAGCTTTTCCCCTTAATAATAAAAATTGTAGGTTATAGTTCCTTCCAGATGTTACACTAATTGCCTGCAACATTTCAAGAAAATAGGTTGATTAGTTAAGAAGATATAGAGAGGGGAAGCCTTTACCCCTCTTGCCCTATTTTACACCCCATTCCCTATTTTCTCTCACACATTAAAATGTCAGCGTGCCAAATTTTAAGAAACCGGGTTGATTAGTTAAGAAGATATAGGGAGGGGGAGCTTTTACCCCTCTTGTCCTCTTCCCTACAAGGTAAATAAATAAATGAAGTGTTCGAACTAAGTCCCCTTAGCAAAAATTAAATTAGTCCCAAAAAATGAAAACACAAATTTTTAATGGACGTAGGCCCGAAACTTAAAATCTCGAATTCCAAAATCCCGAAACGCTTCTCAACACACGGATTCGATATTTTTTCATTTTGAAAATTGACGTTTTAAATCATAATGAACTTATTCCCCTAATTTTAAGGGCTTAGCTCTTTTTTGTTGTAGGAGCTAAGTTCACCTCGGACGTCAAACAAAATATAACTGTTTTAGACCATGTGACATGCCCTTGCAGCAGTATTCGTATTTTCTTTTGCTGTCTCTTCGAAAACTCGTTAAGATGTTACGTTTTTGTTGCAATCTACAACTTGAAGTCTTAAATTTAAATTTAACTATTCAATTTTTAAAACCGTTTACGAATCATATTTAAAAGAAACATCAAAATGCTCCTTGACTTTTCTTTTCGTGCGACATTGTTTGCCAAGCAAATGTCCCTACACCCTTCGTCATCTATCTTTTGTTTCATGAAATATTCCTGTGCGACATGTCACATAGTGCAAAACCGGTATAAGAAAAAAAATCTCCAATATATTGCAAGTTTTAAATTCTCTTAAAAGAATGAATGTTGTTAATAATGCATTCAGCATTAAATTGGGTAAAACTTAATTTTATTATTTTAGCTGAATATTTATTGGAGATTTGGTAAGAAAAGACTCACATCATTATTTATTGATTGTATGTTTGAAATGCACAGTGGCGTAAATTACAAATAAAAGATGTAAAAATTTGTATGAAGTAAGAGCAGTACCTAAACAAGAGCGGAAGGCGGAACGTTTTCTTCCGCTAATCTTTTACGCTGATATGCAATACCAAAACAAGAGCGTCAACGTTGTGCCACAAACAGTAGTGTTAACTTTCTTGTTTAATAAAACCCATACAATAGAAATAAAAAGAAGAGAAAAACCCGCAAGATTGACAAAAAATAGCTAAATTGTCATTATTTATTATTAGTAGCGGCCAACTTCACTATTAAACGCGCTGTCAAAATCGGATTTTCCAATTGTAAAGCGTTGACGCCGCGCTATTTAGGGATGCTTCATACAAATTGTATGGGCATGAGAATTTGTGACAGCTAGAAAACGCTTTCCGCTCTTGTTTAGGTATGGCTGTAAGTCATAACTTTTTAATGAATGAACCGCAGAATTACAAATACCGCACATCATTTTTTTTCATTCGTAGAACTGTACTTTCCGAAGAAATAATTTTAGTTAAACTCCTTTGAATGATCCAAACTTTATAGGAATTCAATCATTCATAAACTTAATTTATTTGATTTGACGCTTGTTTTAATTTTTTCCCATATTTTCTTTTGTTTGACGTTATATGGGTTTTGAAATTGAGAACAAAAGACAGTTCGAGCTTATTTGTTTTGATTTGTGTTTTGCTAAGAATGGTTGACATTTCGAGCCGTAAACGAGGGGAAAAGAAACGAGTACCCAAATGCATGTACTGTCAGTACGCTTTGCTCTTTCATTCGTTGCTTAATTTTTTTTTATGTATCATAAAGCACACATGCATACGAATGCCTATACAAAATAAAAAAAACGTGTCGTCAACATGACATGAATCATTTGAACGCCAATTCATGTTCAAAGAAGAAAAAGGAAGAATCATGTCAATAAAACATGAGCGGTATAAACGCAGACTTATAAAAAAATAACATTAGGATTAATATTTTGATTTTTAAAAATGGACTTTATTAAAAATTTGGAATTTTCAAACATAAATTTTCTAAAAATAAAAAATCATCACATGAGAAAAAAAAAACTTTAAATTTTATTTTTGTCAAAAAATAATCAAAAATATGATATAATCATTTTTTATATAACATATTCAAACAAAAGAAAACAAAACTTTGTGTGTCTAAAAGAGGACGACTGTATTTTCAGAAAAAAAATTAAAATTGAACAGAAAATACAAATAAACAACAATTGGAATAAAAATAGAATTTTCTAAGATTACACAAGGGAACAAATTTAAGCTTATTTTGCCTGAAACTACATGGCGGATTTAAAAACAATGAAAGCACGGCTTAAAGATAATAATGTTGTCGAGTTTCGGATTGTTTTGTAACCTGAATATGGTCAACAGTTTGGAAGTTATTCAAATATATGTGGCGAAAGTGCCTTAATACTGGACATAACGGTATATCTCGAAAAGTAGAGCTGATGGAGATCAGATTTAAAATCAGCAACCTCAAATTAGTAAAAATTTCCAATCAAATTCCAGACCGCAAAATTTCTGTTCCGCAGTTTTATTTTTAACAGAAAATCAAATACGTCTACGACGGAATTGTGGGTAATTGAAGCGTGTATGTAGAAAATTACGGTGATACGTCCTACGTTCCTACAACGTATGACTCAATTGTGTTCCTAGCATAAGGCCGTAAGAAACACGTAATAGAATTCGAAATAATAGGATAATAATTCTATATGAAACTATACTGTTAAAAATCCTTAATAATGCAGACCCTTCACACGGATTTTCTTACTGGCAAAAAAAGGAACTAGTTTTCTTTTACGACAAGGGACTACATTATCGTTAATATATTAATTTTTGGAGTCTAGAATACATTTTTGGTTAAAATTATAACTGTGGCGAATTTTGAACGATAACCCGGTTTTACGATCGTACTCATCTTCTTTGGATTAAATGTAACCGATCGCAATACGCTATATGGAATTTAATTTGTCCATAAGCAGGCACAACTTAAAATTCAAAAACGTTTAGGAGAGGCAGAAACTTGGTTTCAAAACAAGGCTGCAATTTTTCATCAAACTGCTTTTAAATTTATTATTTTATAATACATATAAACAAATATTTTTTAATGCAGATCGCACTTTTTTAACTAACAAAACAACTTGTGTGGTAGTTAGCACAACAGTTAATTATTAAAAAAAAAACGTTTTGTAAATAATTGTTTTTTTCTTTAATTAAAATGACAAACAACAAGTTGCTGTAAAAAAACTAATTTTCGATTAAATTGCGGATAGCACTATTTGCATAAAAGCTCTCGAGAATTTAAAGTCATTCAAGAAATTAATTAATTAATTTTATTAGAAAAACCAAGCATTTAAATTGTAATGAAAATTGATTTTGAAAATTTTGTATCCATATGACTTCTTCTGGGAATATGTTCAATAAAATATTAAGCAGAAATAATAAAGCTTAGGTATTATTTTATCATGAATAGCCTAAAATTATTTGTAGCAAAGGACTTAGTTCGTTCGAATAATATAACCTAAAACATCCTATTACAAAACAATTAAATGGAATATCAAAATTTGTAGGAAAATCTTAGACTTTCCTTAGAAATATTTTAAAATTTTGAAAAAAATACATCTGAATGTCTGAAACCCAAATCATTAAAATCACATTTAAAATCAAGGTGGTCGATCAACTTAAACGCCCTCTTCTACAGGGTATATTAAGCTACAGTCTGTTTCGGACATAGTTTTATTTTTAAGATCACTCTTTTTTAATTTTACGCCACTATGATACATTTGTATCATGTCGTTCTTTGAAAACAAAACCAAAAAAACAATTCAGATGCCACCCTTGTCTTTGGGATATTTTTGTTGTTTCTATTTTGTTGTTATTGTTTTGTTTTGAATTGTGTTGTTTTTTATAAATTTATTTTTATTTCATGGCAAATTTCAAGTGAAATTATTTCTAATATAGACCAATTTTCATGATAAAACACTCAGCAGGACTGCTAAAACCTCCGTACCTCCATGGATAATTTTTTTTTTTTGGCCTTCATTGTTCCAGTGACAAGACACACTTACAACAGTAATACATGCATATGTATAAATAGATGATGATGAAAGGACACGCACAGAACGGCATGAAAAATGGCACAACATAATATAAAAATAGAAAACTTTGTTTTGGTACCCATTAGGAAATTTTCTCGTCAGAAAGTACTATTTCAAAAACATATTTAAAGTCCAATAAATTTTAAATAGTTGCTAGCAAAGAGGCAAAAAAATTTTGGTATCAAAATAACTTTTTCTCATAACCATGAAAGCTAATTACACTCGGAGTTTTAATAATGTGACCATAGGATAACCATCGGTAAATTCCTTCTGATATTTTAGAAAAAACAGTTCGATCAGGGGAAATATTCTATCTGTTCTGCAAACTAATTTTTTTTTAGGAACAGCTGAAAAAAGTAGGATTTAAATGAAATCCAGAACCTGCAAAATTATCGGATCAAACTGTGCGTTTTAAGAAATACAACTCGTTTAATTGTTTAAAATAACATAACCCTTCGGACAAACAGTGAGATATGGGAAACCACGGTAACCGTGCATTCAATTAAACTTACACCAATTCACTATTTATTTTACACAAACACTAGTTTTCCAAAGACATTTGTAAAAAATATTACAATATACTGGAATCTTTTGTGTAGTCGTTAGTTGTTTGCCAAGTTTTAAGACGCATTTTCGTATAAATACAAAATCACATTATAACACCCCATAAATTCTTTAAATGAAGATTTCTCAAAATGTACTCGATAGAATTTTCTTATATTTTCACCACTGCTTCCGGCATATGTTCTGAAGAAAAATGTACATATTTTATTTAAAGTGAAAAATATTGTTTTGTGCCGCATACGCCCTTTTTCTAAATGTTTTATTAAACTTGCTTTTTGTGCTGCAAACGTATACTTATTGCTGTGTATTGAGTAAGTCTCTATATTAACAATCTAATAAAAAATCAACATTGATGAATTTTTTGTTTTATGGTTTTATTTATAAAAACAAAGAAAAAAGTTCCGTTTTTATATTTTTATAAATGTTTCCTTTTTATTATTAAGACGTATTTATCATTTTAGAAACTTTTTTCAACAAGTTTATTTTCTTTATTTATTTATTTTATTGCATGAAAAACTACAGCTCTGTTTTGCGTAGACCTACTTATATGTATTCAAAATATATATACATACCTCACACCTTACTCAATTTTTTGAAAATGGTCGGTAGGTCAAACCAATAATGGGCTGACGAAATGCGAGTATACCCCTGCCCTTATAAGCTGTCATTGTTATATGTATGACAATGAAATTAAGAAATTAATAACTGACTGATAACTTTCAGTCGTTCTAAAGGAGTTGTTGCTCAGATATTCGACGAAAGCTAAGAAAAACTTCCACGCCTTCCACATACATCAGGATGAATGAATCAGCTCGGGTAGATTCTTAATATGCAATGTAAAAAGAAGTGGCCTCCCTAAGGTATACCAGATAGAACTTAAATGGTTCTATAAAATGTGTTTTTAAAGCATTTGGGTTGTGTTCTATTGCTAAGGTATGAATACGTCAAAAAAATAGGTTTTTTAATTTTAAGACAGCATACCCAACTATTTTCATTTTCTTGTAGACATATTGAGCTACTCCAAGAGCTTCTTCTTTGAACCCCTTGCTAGTAACGGCAAATCAAATTTGATATTTGCTGATCTGTGATGTGAATTTAACGTCATTCTGTTTACTAAATCGCAGTTGCCCTATGACCATTTTGAATATTAAATAAAGTTTAAACAATTAGTATTGTGGTTATTTTATTGAACTGTTTATGGTTTTTAATCCTTATTTTAATATTTTAATTAGGCTTAAGTTCCTTAAATTTAATTTTCGTTAAATTATTTTTATGAAGAATGGAATTTTACAACATTAAATGAATTTAAATTTCTTGATTTCTGACCGACCGGGGAATTGAACCAACATTCACGGACAGTTTAATTTGACTTGTTTCGATAGTAACCACACTATCTTTTCAGAAATCTTTGCCGTTTAACACTCACCGCCATTGACGTCGGCTGGCAGTCAAGAGTCTAACAGCAATCTTTAAACCAAATGTTATTTTAACTTTGCTTGATCGAACTTTTATTTGAATAATTATCTATTTTACTTGATTTACATATGTTCTTCTTCTGTTCTTCGTAGTTTTTGTCAAGAATTCTTCTTGAAGTCCAAAGAACATTTATCTGTTTTTCATGTGTTTATTGCCTTCACCGAAGGTAAAAGGGTATATATAACTTTGTCATTCCATTTGTAATTTGGATCCTTATGAGAAGGTAAGTCCAAATCCGGCTGTCCGCCTGTCTGTTGAAATGGGTTTCCCGAAGTCCCCAGATATGATGGGGGCTTGGTTGGTATATATTTATGTCAGGTATGCTCATAATAATTTCGCTATTAATGAATCCAGCCAGATCGGTGCCAAATGGCTGAGAAATGATCAAAAAACAAAACATCCCTTGGTGTTGTTTTTGTATTACTTTTTTTTCGTATATCTGGATAACGTCTAGCGCCAAAGTTTCCAAATAAGGTATAAACGTTTAGGTTATCAGTAAACAGCATCCCACAAAATGTGGGCAGTATTGGAGAAGTGGGCGTAGTACCTCCCGTAGAGAAAATTTAAAAAAATTGTATAAAAACCTGAATTGTAGGGCTGTCATATGACCTATGCATTATATAACAAAAGATCAGAAATCTTTAGTAGAAAATATGGGCAAGTGATTAGTAACGCACAATTGTTTAAAAAATACATAATTTTGCATTTTTCTAATCAAAGTTCATAACTAATTTTGTTTTCTTTTTGCATATTGTATCACATGTGGATAAATATAATATATGGTATTTTGACAAAACATCTTGGGTTGTGATGAGATGGCTGAGAGGGTTTGAAATGAACTCGGTGAAAAAATCATTTTTACTAAAAAATAAAATAAACCAAAATTAAAGAAAAATTTCGTTTTTAATACAAAGTTTTAAAAACCCAAACAAATATGTTGTTTGAATGAAAATTCGTATGATTAACAACATTTTTTTCAACTTTTTTTAATTTGACTTAAGATGTTTTGTCAAAATGCCACAGCTATGAATGTTTTTTAATATATATTTTCTTTATTCTTTTTTCATTATTTTCTTTATTTTTTTTTATTATTTTCCTTATTCTTTTTTATTTATATTTTTTCTTTTTATTACTATTGTGATTTATGTTTAAGAAAATTTTTTAAATTATTTCTCATTATATTGTATAACATATACTCAGTCCTGTACTGTAATATAAGACTTCAAGTCTTGTGTATGGGACAACAAATAAATAAATAAATATTCATAAAATGGGCTAAAAAAAAAATCTACATTTTTATAAAAACCTTAATTTTAGGGTTATGACCCTATGGATACGCCTTATATATCAAAAGATCGGAAATCTTTAGTAGAACATATTTTCTGAAAAATTCGAAAAAATCAGTTCGGATACAAAAAAGTGGTACCCAAAATAAACAAACATTTTCGGGAATTATGGATCTTCCCGAGACCAAGTTTTATAACCCAAGTAAATTGTAAATTTCTTCTTAAACACGTCAATAAATACATATATCTGTCAAATCGGTAATAAAAGTTATAACTAAAATACTGAAATCCCAAAAATTACTCTTTTTTTTATAAATAAACTTGTCTTTTAATATATTTAATAGCAGGCAAATCCATCTGAGGAGATCGAGTGGTTGCGATCGAAACATTCCATTGTAACCAGGGTTCGAGCCCCGGCCACGGCAAGAATGAAGGATGATCAATAACAATTTTAATTAATTTTCATGTTTTAAAAATTCCTTTCTTCACGAAAATAATTTAATGAGAATTAAATTTGATGAACTTAAGCCAGATAAAAGTTCAAATAGTTACAGCTTTTTTATGTAAATCACATTAAATATAAACTCTTTAACGAGTCATGGTCTTTTAAAGCCACGAAAAACATTAAATCTATGGAAAATAAATTGAAGCAAGCGATTGAAAATCGCATTTGTCTAAAAACCAAATATATCACCAAAATTCAAAGTTCCAACAGGGTAATACCAACTAAACACAACTTTATACTGTTAATATAAAATGTAAAAAAGTATTGTTGATCAAACCCGAACATATGACACTCTATACAACTATGGTATATAAAAATGATTGGTATATACATACGGATTATTAGACCATAAGTGGAATTTTTTTCCGGATTTATGTGCCATTTTTAAACGTTTAAAGTATGTCAAAGCCTTTTCTGTAAGATCATTTGTATGCCTGCCATGCAAAATTGTGAACAGATTTTCACTGATTTCGTGAAATGCATTGAACACAAGCTTTACATTGACAAACACAACCCGACTAGGAAAATTATCCTAAGTCTATTAGTTAAAAAGTGGGTTCCAATATTTCTTGTCGTTATAAAAACAGTAAAAACGCATAATACCTTTTCATCTATTGGTTGTGTAGGGTATAAATAGCAGAAATAAAAAAAAAAGCTCTTGGTAAAATTCAATGCTTTTACCAAACCAAAATTCACTGGAAGTCCACCCTCATTCCAATTGCTTATTTATGGATTCATGGGGATACAATTGCAAAAACAACAGCTAAGCCCCACAATTTTCTAAAATGCCACTCAATACAATTGAACTTTGTAGTTTTCGTACCGAAAGTAGAAGTAGGTTTTATAAGGATACACATTTAGACGAATACTTTAATAAGGTATTTGTAAAATATAAATCGATAAACAAAACTGTATATTAAATAGTCATGTACATTTATAATACATTTTTTTGCTTGAAACTTTTCCAAGTAATTAAGATAGTTTTGAGGAATATGAACTAAAACGAACTACAACGAAAAACACACCCACATCTTGATTAAGAAACACAAGAACTGAATGAAATAAATTGTATTTCAGTTTTGATTGACCTCTTATTTTCTTGCCAAAATTAATCGGCTAAAACTTAACATTATCAATAGAATTAAACACGTATCTGTTTAATTTCCCATTAATATTATTCGATGTTTAAATAGCAAAGCAATTGAAGGACTTTAATAGTGATAAGGTTGGTTATATTTTATTTTTAATTAAAGAATAAAGAAATTTAATTATGAAGAATCAGTAAAGAAATGAAATTATTTTGTCTAAAGATCATGAAAAAATCCAGATGCAAAAGATGGACAGGTTATTTCGTATCATTCAAGAAAAAGAATTCCATCGGAAGATGTTGAATACCGATTTTGCATGTCGGAAAAGCTGCTTTAACTATGCAAAAGAGAAGGGGTTTTAGTTTGCCTTTTGCTTTTTTAAACAAGAATCCCAAGCGCAACTCAAGATATATTAACAATATTATTTATATATCAAGTCCTTTCTTACTGCATAACAAACTTAAGCAACAAAAACCAAATTTTACAGGAAAAGGGTTTTTTAAAATTTTTTTTCTTAAAAATTTTGTATGAAGGTTGTCGCTTAAGCTAAAATTGTTTTTGCTTTCAAATGGTAACGGTACCCTATGTGACCATGGCATTTTAGGATATGAAGCAAGTTTTGCCAAAATATTCATTTAAAATTTAATATTGAATTTAAATATTCAAATCAAATCTATAGCGACCACGAAATATCGTTTGCGTCACTGTCTTATTTAACTTTTCTGTAACATTTGTGGAACTCAATTTGATTGAAAAATTGCAACAATGTTTTTACTGTCAGTTTTCTGACTCTCCTAAAAATTTTTGAAATTTATGTTCTGCCTGTTTATGATTTAATGTACGATATGTATTAAATTGTAACGCTACTGGCTGACTGATACATCATCGCACAACCTAAGCGCCTGAAGCTAAAAAAAATTAAATGTAGCCCAGAGGTTGGTCTCTCGCCAAATTAAAACTAAACGGAATTTTTGGAAATTCTAACGTTTAGAGTCTAAAAAAGGGCAACACTTGTAAATTCGCTGACTTTATATCAAGCCCTAACCGTGAAAATAACGTAAGCGACAAAATTTTCAATATTCGTTTTTTTTTTTAATAAATCACTTTATTGGCCACACTTGCATCATTTCCTAAAATTCATGGTCACAGAGGTATCGTTACGATTTTATACACTGAAAGCCGTCATAGCGCTGATGTAATTTGACATCAGTACTATGGCATGTGTCTTCGTTTTTGACCCCATGACACTTTTCATCGTTGTGATGCGCTTACGTTATTTTCGCGGTTAGGAGATATTCCTTAAGTGATGGTTCACACACGTCAAGTTTGACTCGTCAAGTCTTGAGCATTTAGGAGAGAAGGGAAAAGAGAAGGCCTTTTCGTTTCCCCTCTCTCCTAAAAACTCAAGACTTGACGAGACAAACTTGACGTGTGTGAACCGGCACTAACTAAAAGATATGAAAAAAATATATCGTTGTTCATTAAAAAAAATAAACGATCGGTTGTCTGGTACTTTTTTGAAATTCGGGCCTTTTGGGACGTAAACAGGTAAAACCTGTATTTCTGAACTTTTTTGTCACCCCATCTCACTTTTCAACCAATAAACAGAGAAATACAAATTATATCACATTCGTAACTAATCTAAAAAATACAAATACAAATTTAGTATTTTTGCAAAATTCTTAAGAGTACCTACCAGTTTTTTTTACTTTATTCTCCATTCATTGGCATATACATACGTATTAAATTATGTGCGTCTACCACAATATTGAAATATTTGATAATTCAATGGGGAGAAAAAAGTATCAAAAAAGGGAAATACAGGAAATACGGGAAATTAAATTTTTTTATTTTACTCTTCCGTTCTACATGTGGGTACTTTTTAAATTTTCTATAAAATTGAACTTAGAAACCTAAAACTAAAGGTGAAAAATTTTGCTACTTTTTTGTTAAAGCCTATAAACTAAAACCTTGGCATAGAATATATCCACGATAGGAAGGATGACGCTAACGAAGTAGCGACTTAAATGCCATCATATTAAGTCTTGTCTGTGGTATCGTGACCAAACCAAAAATCTACCTAAATACTGCAAAATGGTGTGTAAAAATGAAGAAATGTAGGTTGCTCTACAACGGATGTTTTTCGTAAAATTTCCTTTGCACTTTCAGAATTTTATATAATAAATGTTACTCACCATGAGAAATAAATTCCCGGATTCTATTTGTTAAAATAAATTTAGTCTGGAGACAAGCGGTGAGTACCGTAGGGAATCTGAATGCGTAATATAGCTGGTCAGTTTGTGACTGCGGTAGCCAACTTCAGGTTCCAATGATCGTCCATGCGTGATCAAATATCACATCCTGCCCGAGGTGTCTCTGCTTTAAGCTGAACATGGCGGATCTAGAGTGGACGCTCGATAAAAACCCGCAATCCCCGATGTTATCCGAACCGTGTCCCTGGGATGAATGGCACTGCGTGAGTGTGTCTTTTAACGGTGGCCTCCGGACACTGGCAATGTCTCGGTTGTAAGTTGTGCCCACCTATGGCATGGGGCTCTGTCATATGGTGTACTACCAAAACCCCCATTCTAAAGAAAACAACTAATGGATGATTTAGAAACTAAAAATAATATTGTAAGTGTCCCTATGGACACAAATGAACCTGTGTTAGGGTCTTTGGATCCTAACGCTCGCGAAGCGGAGAAATCCGTGAGCGAATCTTTGGATGATATCCTAGTGCAGGGGGATGCTGGTCCCAACGCCACTGAGATATCTATCCCAACGGATGAAGAGGATGCGCTCCTGGAATCAGTGCCAAACACGCAACAATCCTCCTCAGCCGAAACTAACCAAGGTGCGGAAGGTAGGATAAAATTGCCTGGTTCTGCACGTAGGCGTCTAAAGCTCTACCTGAAGGAGGGTATGAGCCTTGAAAAGGCACGAGAGCAATGCCAAAAACCTATGAGGGAAGTCCGCAATGAGTTGTGTGACCTAAAAATTCCCAGGAAGAGAGTACGTTCGGACGGTTCCTCGCCGGACAAACCAAATCCTCCCAAGCGGGCTACAGGCAGCATGGCGACTGGCGCGACTACCGCCAATAGTGCCAGTACAAAAGCCTCAGGGACAGGAAACCAAAATGTCCAGCCCACATACGGTGAAATGGTCGATGTCATCAGGTTGGGAGTAATCCCACCAGACTTTCCGACGAGTGTATGGACAGAGGATAAGCTGAAGCTTATCTAAACTGCGGTCCTGGACAAGATTGTGGAGCTCAAAAAGGGTAGCGTAAAACCACAGTTTGCAGGCTGCAGTTTTAAACCAGGTTGGCTCACTTTCAACTGCAAGGGAGAAAAGTCAGCCGATTGGGTAAGGGAACATGTTCCCTTAATAAAACCCTGGAAGGATGCAGTTTTGAAGGTCGTATCTGAGGAAGAGGTACCAAGGGCTGAAATATTCATTGGATATTTCCCTGAGAAGCCCGACACACCCACCAGCAGGATTCTGTCTCTTGTGGAAGGACAGAATGACGATCTCTCCGTCGAATTATGGAGAGTGCTGAATCGGGTCAGTAAAGGTAGCATTGTTAAGTTAACCTTTGCAATTGACCCTAACTTGGCATCCATAATTAGGCGGAAAAATCATCACATTGGCTATGGGTACGGAACAGTCCACATTAGGCCCACCAACCGTCAACACGGGGCAGTGCACGACGTACCCAGGAGGACTGAGCCAGGTGACAAAGCCGGCCGGATAAAGGCCGCCACGGCTAAAGCTAGCAGTTCAGGGGAGAGTTCGGTCAAACCGTCCACCTCTGCCTCGGCTGGGAATCCTGCCAATACTGGAAGGGTCAAATCGGGCCCAACGGGTAAGGATCGCCCGGCACATATGTCAGGAAATGACAACAACAGAGCTGGCGAGGTCCCATCGGGCTCGAGGGGGCATGCTCCGACCATCAGGAGAAAAACCTCCACGAGCACTTCCACGACCTCGTATAGCAGACCGCGAAAGGGCCACGGTACAACCGCTGAGGAAGCGGCATTATTAGGCACCAACCGCGGCAGGAAGATGGCGGGTAGAAATAGGAGGAAGTAATGTACCCAATCGCCAGTAAGCTAAATAAGGGTACCAGGCATCTGAAGTGCCTTCAGGTGAACCTACACCACGCCAAGGCAGCGTCGTATTTGCTATGTCGTAGGTTCACCAAAAACCTCCTGGATATCTGCTTCATCCAGGAACCATGGGTTAACTCTGGGGCTATTCAGGGTCTCCACAACGATCAAGGTAAGATTATTTATAACTCTGCAGCTTCGAGGCCGAGAGCGGCTATCCTAGTCAGGAAGGATTTAATCTATTTACCTATTTCAGAATTTCTGCACGGGGATCTGGTGGCGATCAGGGCGAAGATCCCATCCATTGCGGGCGAACATGAGGTCGTTATCGCCTCTGGCTACTTGCCAGGGGATGCTGATAGTGCTCCTACTCCCGAGGTCACTGAGCTGGTATCGTATTGCCAAATGCGCGGCCTTGGGTGGATTATAGGCTGTGATGCAAACGCCCACCACACTGTATGGGGTAGCACCGATATCAACAAACGGGGTGAGTGTTTACTTGAGTATATTTGTGTTAACAATATATTTGTAGCTAATAGGGGCGATGAGCCCACTTTTAGGAACGTTATTAGACAGGAGGTCTTGGATCTCACACTTACTAGTAGCAATCTTTCATATGCCATTAAAAACTGGCACGTTTCGAGTGACATTACGTTGTCGGATCATCAGTATCTGTTGTTCGACATCGAATGCTCTTCGACGTTTGTTCAAACGTATCGCAACCCTAGAAACGCGAACTGGGACATTTTTCGCCATCACTTGGCTCTTACTGAGAACATGTCGGGGGATTTGATTACAAGCCCAGTGGACATTGATTTTGAATCCGATACACTTTGTACGAACATCCGGGAGGCCTTCGAAGGGAGCTGCCGGCTCCGGATCCGCAGGCCTAAAAGGGATGTTCCATGGTGGAATGAACATCTGGAGAGTCTAAGGGCTGAAGCCAGACGTTTATTCAACAAAGCTAAGGAAACTGGTGCGTGGAGCATATATAGGGCTGCGCTCACTAGATATAATAGGGAAATCAGGAAGCCCAAGAGGTCAACCTGGCGTGAATTTTGCGGCAGGATTGACAGTCTTCCTGAATCACTCAGGCTGCAAAAGGCGCTTTCGCAGGACCACACTAATGGTCTTAGCACACTTAAGCGGCCAGATGGTACATTTACTGAGTCGCCAAAGGAGACCTGTGAGCTCCTACTAGCGACCCACTTTCCAGATTCTCTACCCTTCTTGTCACCAAGAGTGTCCACATGGTCGCCCTCCGCGTCCAAAGGGAATATGAGGTTGGCGGGTAGAATCTTTGATGTGAAACGAGTGGCATGGGCTTTATCCAAATTCAGTCCATTCAAATCACCGGGACCGGATGGTATCCTTCCATGCTGCCTTCAGCAGGGGGGGAGTGCTATCAATTCCCAACTGACTAGGATCTTCAGATCCAGTTTACTGGCGTGCCACGTACCAGAACCATGGAGAGAGGTTAAAGTGGTCTTTATACCCAAGGTTGGGGGCAAGTCCGAACATCTGTCCAAGTCCTACAGACCAATAAGCCTCAGTTCGTTTTTCCTGAAGACCATGGAAAAACTAATAGATAGATTTATAAGAGATGAATATCTATCGGATAACCCGATACATCGCTTTCAGTTTGCCTATCAATCGGGCAGATCTACGGTGACCGCAATCCATCACGTCGTGGGTACGATTGAGAAGGCACTGGGGGCAAGGCAAATAGCTCTGTGTGCGTTCGTCGACATTCAGGGAGCCTTTGACAACACTTCCTATGATGCAATTGACTTTGCTCTAACAAGGAAGGGTATTCCAGTTCTCATAAGGAATTGGATAAGGGAGATGCTAGCATCTAGGGTGATTAAGTTGGATCTGGGTGGTTCGTCGATGACCATTGAAGCAACCAAAGGCTGCCCACAGGGTGGCGTTTTATCGCCTCTATTGTGGACCTTGGTTATCGACGAGCTATTGGAAAAACTTAATAACCTAGGTTTGCGAACCTATGGATATGCTGACGATCTGGTTATATCTGTGACCGGTTTTGATGATGCGACGATTTCAGGGGCCATGCAGCGGGCCCTGGACTTGACACTTAGCTGGTGCAGGGAGAGGGGACTTAACATTAATCCCGCAAAAACTACCTTGATACCATTCACCAGACGGAGAATTCTGAGGCTGAAAGAACCGACCCTTAACGGGGCGGTTATCGGATTCTCTAATGAGGTGAAATACCTGGGGATCATTCTGGACAAATCCCTCAACTGGAACGCTCAGTTGGTACATGTCACTAGAAGAGCGTCTAGGGCAATATATGCCTGTCAAAGACTCTTCGGAAAGACATGGGAACTGAAACCCCGGATGATCCACTGGTCTTTTGTTGTTATTATTAGACCAATATTGTGCTACGCCGCCCTGGTGTGGTGGACTAAGACCGAACAGGTCAAGGCTAGAGTGATACTTGATAAGGTCTACCGCCTGATCTGCATATCGATCACGGGTGCCATGAGGACCTGCCCCACTCTGGCTTTGGGGGCTATCCTGCACATTCCTCCGCTGCACATTTCTATTAGAGAGGAAGCCTGCAGGGGTGCTAGCAGGATGCCGCGCATTGCTGAATATAGAGCAGGGGACCTGGTGGGTCACATGCGGATCCTGGAAATTATTAGGGATGATCCATCCATTATGGTGGGTGATCATATGCTGCCTACTTTGGCATTAGATAGGAATTTTAATGTCCTTATACCTGACAGGGACCAATGGGCGAACCAATCCTGGTGGAGTGCATGCGCGGACCAGGTCTGGTTCACGGATGGTTCGAAACAGGTAAACGGTGATACTGGTGCGGGCATCATGGGCCCGGGTTTCCAAAGGGGCTTGCCAATGGGCAAACAGCCGTCTATATTTCAGGCGGAACTCTACGCCATCATTGAATGTGCTGGGGAATGTCTAAGGAGGAGGGCAAGGGGCTTGAGACTTTATATAATGTCAGATAGCCAGGCCGCTCTTAGGGCACTTTCTTCTTTGGAGATAAAGTCAAGGCTGGTCTTGGACTGTTTTGCGTCTCTGAATGAGCTTGGGAAACACAATGAATTGAATTTGTGTTGGGTTCCGGGCCATGCGGGTAATGAAAGGGCTGATTGCTTGGCAAACAGGGGCGCTCGTCGTCCATTTATAGGTCCTGAGCCTTTCTTCGGCGTCCCTGTGGGTCACATCAGGGGGACGCTACAAAAATGGTCCGAGCGTGAATTCCTTCACGCATGGACGTCCACTTCTGGATTGAGACAGTCCAAAAGATTTGTAACGCTGTCCCGGCACGGGGCAGGAAGGTTTCTGCTGCTTGAAAAAGCGGAACTTCGACTGCTCGTTGGCCTATTCACGGGGCACTGTGGTCTCAGGTACCACCAGTTTAAGTTGGGTAATTCACCTACCAAAATGTGCAGATTCTGCGGGTTGGATGATGAAACGTCGGAACATCTGCTCTGCTGCTGTCCCGCCTTAGGGACTTTTAGGCGGAAATTTTTCGGGGGGCATACAATGGGCCCGACCGACATCTATGATCTTCCACCGGGCAGGGTAATGGGCTTTATACGCGGCCTAAACTTGACCTGGTGAGACATATAGGCTGCACAAAAGATCCTTTGGGTCGGGGTGCACATGGCCTTACGTGTATATACTACTACTACTACTACTAGTTAAATTGATTACAAAATAAGTCAAATTTACTAATGATTTTTATTTTGAAAATTTTTTATTAATATTAATAAATAACCAATGCAGTTTTTCTGAATATTTTTTTATTTAAATTAGTAAATCTTTTTTACTACCGTAAGAACGTAAATTTCATATAAGAAAATTAATTAAATTGGTTAATTCTTTCACTTAAGTGATAATTTCTTTAAATTAAATATTTCCCCATTAATTCCTTTGCAAAACATTTTTTCCAATTAAATGATTTCTGTTTTATTGCCTTTATCGCTACTCTGTCTCCCCAGTTTGTTTTTATTGGGAAAATCTCACGCTGCTTTCTGAAGACGCGACTTATCGCATCCCAACAAAAAAAAAACAATTCAAATACATTTGAATTATATTCGGAAACTCGAACGAAAAACATTTATTAAAATGTTTTTACTTGAAGTCAGGCAAATATTTGTATGCCACCCCACCCTACTTAAGCTATGGTCTTACTTAACTTATGTTTGCCGTTCTTCACGTAACCACTATTTTATGTAAAAATTTGTTTGATTTTGCATAACGTTTACTGGATAAAAACAGCTTTTAACAAGTTTTTAAATATATTCTACTATGATTTTTTTTAGATGCAAAGCCTAATAAATTAATAAAAATTGTTAAAAACATTATTAAAGGTTTATCATTTTATTGGTCACGCTTTTTCGGATTTTTTTTCGTCAGATATTTGTTAAGTGTGAACAAACCTTAATTCACAAAGCCACTTACATTTATAGAAACACATTTACTCTCACACAAACACCCAATAAAAGTCAAACAGCGCTTTTTTCCTTATGACACTACTGACATATTTATGAGTTCAAGTGTTATTAGAATTTATATGTGTGTTGATTAAATATTACGAATGCTTAAGTACGTGTATTTAAATTATTCACTATTAAAGATAAACCGGAAGTAAGTCTGTAACTAGATTCATACACAACATCAAAAAAAAAAAACAAAACGCTCCCATTTACTTGTATGGAAATAAATTAACTTTTAATTTTTAGGAAATTTGGTGAAAGTGTGAAAAAAGTTTTCCCATGATTTATTAAATAAAGAAGCGATTATTTAAACCGAATGAGAAAAAATTATGTTTAAGAAAAATTAACTATTTAATAAGTTTTAAAGTAAATTTTAAATTATATTTAGTCATGTTCTGGAAATTGAAATCGAGTGAAATTGAAATCTTTGGAGGCTTCCAGTTTAATTTTTTCGAAAACTATCGTAGTTTTTTCTCCTGATTTTAAGAGTAGTTCTGATTGAAGATGAGCTGCACTCATAGTATGATGTATATAAAACGTAATTTTTAAAGAACTATCAAAGTAGTTTTTGGGAATATGTATATAATTTTAAATAAATAAGAATCTGTTTTTCGAACTTTATTCCCAATATACATTCCTAATAAATTATCTGAAATTTGTTGTTGTAGGATAAGCTAGTTTACATGCGCATGGTTGCTTAGGCCATATCATCAGGAAACCTTTACCCAAAAAACCTTAGAAAAGCTTAAAATATACAAAACTCTAAAGTGAATGAGAATTACAAACACTCAAAAATCCTTGTTTGCAACAATATCAAAACTTTAACAAAATACCAACAATGAACAGTGAGTTTATATTTTCTGACATTCCCGTGCATTTATTAAGAACGAAAATTAGGAATTAAGCACGAAAAACAAAATCCTTTTAAAAATTCTAAAGAACTAGAATCCGGGAATTTATTTCTCATTGTGAGTAACATTCCTTATTATTTCCAGGAATATTTTCTCTGCACTATCAGACAATATTCCTTCAATATTTTCTCTGCACTATCAGAAAAAATTCCTTCAATAGTTTCCAGGAATATTTTCTGTTTGTGCATAGATAATATTGAAGGAATAAGACTTTAAAAGTTAAAAGCTTTATCAATTGTAATTTGACTTAGAATACACATTCGAATTAATATGAAAATTTATATTCTAAAGAACTTTAAACACTGAATAATGTTCTAAGTTTGATAGATTTTAGCTTTACTCGCATTAACTTTACGCTGCACTTCAGTAGATTTTGGAAAAAATTTAAATAATTCTGTATTTGGAAGAAAATAAGAATACCATTTCAGGTTTCTATTAAGGACTTGTATTCGAACTTATGTTTCGGGGTCTATAGACATATCAGAAAGCCCGTCAAAGGTTCCCAAAGTAGGGGAACTGGGTTATCACAAAAAAATAAAAAGATCCCGAATTCTCAATTAAACTCCGATTTTAAAAAATTAAATCAATAAAATCTTCTAGTCTCTTACAGTTTGGGAAATATTGGACTTTGAATATTAAAATTTGCCCAAACTTTATCTAGTATTTTGCAAATAGAAGATACAAATTTATCACAATTTTATTATAATATTTTTGTGAATAACTTGCAAATGAATTTACATATATTTTACAGAAAAAATTATGAAAGAAAATTGTATATTAAAAATGTATATGCCAAGGCGATACTACAACAAGTAACAAGACCAAAAACACAGCATTGTCTTTATTTGTTACTTTCGTTGGTCGATATGTCAAAAACACAAGTAACTTTTGACATTCCTCTCTCTAATTTAAAAAAAAAAGTACCACAGCTGTGCTTTCAACGCCACATGAAAAATGAATTCGCCTTGTTATATGCCTTTAAAGTCAAAAAGAAATCTTTCGTTTTTTTGGCATTTTTTTATCTGAAAAAGTATTTTCCTACTTATTTATACACCCACAATATTATAAGAGTAACGGACTGTAGTTTATTTAGGAAGTATTCCGTTCAGTCATTTTTAAAAAAAATTTATTTTTAACTGTTTCCAACATTTAATCAAAAAACTAACTCCATAATTTTACGGATTTTCAGATGCAGTTAATATTGTCGGTTGATTAAGTTAAAATCTTCTTTATGTAAAATTAAATGAAAATGCAATTTAAAAACAACTCTTGTAAAAGGCAGTATGTCATGGCAAAACTTTAACCATCTCTATAACCATTTTAAGACGAATAAAACTTTTAAAAACTCAACTGTACTTTTGGGTATAATTTTAACTAAATCTGTAATAAACAGAAACAGACAGTCTAATTAAAGTAGCATTTTTAAATTTGATAAATTATCCTGTTTCTTTGACTGAAACGCATTAAAAAATGTATTCTGTCCTCAAATATTTTAAAACCCATATGGCGAAATTCGTCTGTTAAAAAGTTTACATTAATTTCCATACATCACTTAAATTGAGATCACAAAATGCATCGCAAATAACACGCCATGAAGTCATCAATAAATCACTCAATGGATTGCAAAATAACAAAATTCAAATCCATTACAATTTCCAACTCATTAATAAAACATTCAACCACTTTAAAAATGCAGTAATGACATAATTCACTAAATGAAACCATTTCATTGAAACATCCTCGAAAAATGCACATTCACATTAACTCAATATTAGAACAGATGGCATAACAGCAGCAAAACTATTCAATATTAATAAGCTTAATTGATTCTAAACCGGAAAAGGAAATTGTCCTTCGCATAAAAAAAAGCAACGAAAGTAACAAAACACCACGTCTATAAAAAAATGATTGTTAAAAAAATAAACAACTTCTTCTTATTGAGGAAAAAAAGCTACATGTATGTATGTGTAACTTAATTTCCTACACTTTAACGGATATCCGAACAAAGCATGTAAATAAATAGGAAAATAAGAACAGCGAACTCAAACAGGATAATGGTCAACAGGACAGCAGGAAAGGGAAGCAACAAAACAAGTGAAAGTAAGTAGAATGTCTAAATACAAAAACAATTTTCTTCTTTTAATTTTTTATAATACCAACCCAAAGAAGATCAATAAAGGTCCTTTATTTATTTGATTTGGATTTGTAAATATTGAAATGTTATTATTTTTATTGGATTTTATGAAAGTTGTTCAATATTTACCCAATTACCAAAACAATATTATAGACATGGACTTCGATTTAACAATAAAACAAATAGAGCAGGATTAAGGGACAGGATATTAGACTAAAGAAAGAAAGAGGTTTTTTAATGAATGAACAATGTTTATTTAATGGCAGGTAAATAGAGATTAATTTAAATGTTTTGTAATGTGTTTCTCCTATTGGTTGCAATTCGATAGAATTTTTTTTTTAATTGAAACTTTTTCTTCACCTACACACACACAGTCTTTATACAACATCATTAAATAACAAACAAAATAAAAAGGGCAAAAGAACCCAGCGGTAAAACTCAGAAGACCTTCTTACTTCAGGCCTTTTAAAAGGCCTGCGTAAACATTTTTTTGATTAAATTCCTATTCTTATCTAATTGCTAAACAATGCCTCATAGAAGGTCTCGGCTCTTTGGTTTAAAAGATTAGATACACCTTCCACACTCGCTTCTATGAGAAGGGAGTAGAGAAGGAGTAACATTTTTTGTAGTTTTTTTTTTTGCACAAGCAAAGGCAAAACAATTATTTTTTTGATCCCGTTGCCATTCTTATGTACCTGCTAAAGAAGCGAGAGCGGAAGGCCTTCTCCGCAATGACAACGTGTGTAAAAAAGATATGAGTATGGAATGGAGCCAGAGGCCTTCTAGAAGGCATCCGTACTCCTTCTTTTTCCCGCTGGGAAATACGACAACTGGCATAAATATACCTCTGTCTAATTCATACTTATAGTACTTATCAGTCAAATAAAGACGTACATACTTATTTAAAATAAGCAAGTACATTCTTTTTCAAAAAAAAGGCTAGGAAAAATTAATTTTTCGAGTTGTCCAGAAATTTAAAAATCTCTTGACCCTCCGCCACCACAAGTAATGAATAAGGGTTTAGTAAGTTTGTCATTCTGTGTTAAACTTTTTGTAATATTCATCTGAGACCCCATAAATTTTATACATGACACGCAGGGCCACTTGAGGAGTACTTCTCAT
This sequence comes from Pollenia labialis, assembly GCA_949318255.1. NCBI lineage: Eukaryota > Metazoa > Arthropoda > Insecta > Diptera > Polleniidae > Pollenia > Pollenia labialis. The sequence goes on along the minus strand of OX439143.1, from coordinate 40,802,978 downwards.
GGCACCTGTCATGCCGATTGAAGCACTGCTCTGAGCCTTAGAAAGAAGGTTTCTACGACTAGCCAATCTCAATGACTCCCACCAAACACAGCATCAATACGTAAGAATGGGTCTAACCACCGAAGTGTATAGCCACCCCACTACTGACGGCCGGAGTCCGCAGCTCCTACCTATAGATGATCTGCAAGCATAGTAGGCATTGTGACCCCTCTTAAGTCTCTCCTGAGTATTCCTTACCCATGACAGCTTGCTATCCAGAAAAACTCCCAGATACTTAGCACTATCAGATAGTCTAAGCTCCACACCTCCTAGTACCACTAGCCTAAAATTCTACACTCGGATTAACTCCCAGTCCCTTATCACTCGCCCATGCCGACAATTCGCCCAGTGCCCCTTGCATGATTTCGCTAGTTGTCGGCAGAAAATTGCCCGACACCAATTCGTAAAATGTCCACACATTTTGGTCCCCTCGCAAATTCTTAATTTTTTTTCCAAATAAAATCTTCTTTAGCTCTTATAAATCGTAATTATTTGCTAACTGCCACTTATAATTCGTAAGAAAACCCACAGAAACATGGAAAGATTGATTTTTTGTTCACCGCTATTTTTTTGGCGTGCGTTTTTGCTTTTGCTTGTGTGTCTGTTTATTTTCTTAAGATCAGTTTGTTACATGAATAATAAAGAAAAATGTCAAATCGCACGCATAAATCACTGTCGGTTTTACAAAAACAAGAAATTTTTGCAGCCTTGTCAATGGCTAGAGAAAAAAAATAGACGTTGCTAAGCGATTTGAAATTGCTCCATCAACAATTACTTCAATCCTTCTTCAATTTTACGCTATTTTATTTTATGTATTTATTTTGTATTTTATTTTTCACAATTGTTTTTTTTTTTTTTTTTTTTGTTTTTTATCGTTTTAGTAGATAAATTGAAAAACCCCGTTAATTCGTATTTATTTTATTTTGACCCCGTTAAATCTAAACCTCGCTAAATCGAAACCCCCTATAATTCCTAAGAAATGGCCGGTCCCTTGCGATGACAAATTATCGGGATTCCACTGTATAAATAGATACTGTGACATGCAGATTTGTAACTTACAGTTTTGAGAAACAGGGCCCAGATCTTATTAATGGGTGTTTATAAGGCCAATTATATGGGCGTTCAATTTGTATAGATAATACAAATAATGTTTAAACATATGCCCAGCGGTAAATAGTGAAAGGAACGCAAGTGTCAGGCCTTTTTGAAGGCCTCTATACTCCTTTCTAAAAGATTCGCTTCGTATGATATCCTGCCCTCAGACGTATGCCTACTAGAATTTATTAATTTTTTTTTGAACGACCTTCAAAAATATTCAGTACCCATTCGCTACCCCCTTCTTTTAGAAGGGAGAAAGGAAGTTGTTAATTTCTATTTTTATTTTATTATTAACCTTTCTTAATCTTTTCTTTGCAAAGGTAACGAATTTGTTACTAAAGGGAGCGTGAAAGGGCATGCTGAAAATGACAACCAGTGTAAAAAAATGCATAAGTGCGGAATGCAGCGAGGAGGGCTCGTGTCTGCTAAATAAGGCCTTTAATTAGGCATATTTACTCATTCTTGTTACCGCTGGCTATATGTGAAATTTCATAAATACAAACATATGTGCGTACGTTTGTGCGTACGTATTTTCAAAATTTCCACATGAATAACTGAGATTTCAATAAATGTTAATTATGACTAAAGAGAAACAAAATTCCAAAAATTTTCCTATTTTTCATATATCTATTCCTTTGTTGAATTGCTCGTTTTTCTGATTTGAAAAAGTGCAGCTGAAAGAAAAGGTTTTTATAGCATTAAACGCTTCAATGGAGATTTTCTTTTGAAGATGTTCAAAAAATACTCATTTGCAAAATAATCGAAAAATATTTGAACAACAAAGACGAAAACGGGCGGTGAAATATGAAAAACTATTATGATAATATCTGATCATTTATCCCTTATTTTCACACATGTACAAATATTCAGATACGATTAATCTACACATTCACCCAAAGAGTTTCAATGTATTGAAAATTTAGTCTTTTGTTTAGTTGGAAAAGATGAAAGGTTTGCAAATTTGTTATGTGTCTGTTTATTACTTTCATTATCATTGCATTGCAAATTGGAAAATCTACATATGAGATGTAAAGATGCAGCTTTTGTTTACAAAAGATACAAATGGGCTAAAAGATATTTTATTACTTTTGTTGACAATGAATAAACACACTCACACTCACACACAACACCTTTTATTTCACACTAAAATTATGGTTAATGCACACGAAATATTTTTTACTTTTGTTTTTGAAATTTTTTTTATTTTTTTATTTTTGGAATGTGTAAAAACTTTAAACCTTTTTTCACGTTTGTATTACTAAAGAGAAATTCGAAGGGTATTACTATTGATTTTTGGGTTTTAAAAACTTATAAGATTGAGTTAAAGATTCAAAAAGTTTGCACAAAAGATTAGAATTTGGTTAGCATATTTTTCTGAAAGTTTTTAAAATAAATGGTACATAACGTGACAATTTTTTAAGTAAATAGATAAGGCTTTTTTTGTAAGTTGAATCTATGTGAAAAAATTTCGAGGAAAACTGCAGTCATATGTACTACTGAAACATTGCTTGTGTACTCAATCATACCCGTAAATATCTGTGGCATTTTGACAAAACATCTTAGTTGAGATTATATAGCAAATCCCTTCAACAATAAATTTCAGTGTTTTTATCAAGAATAAAAATTAAGAGTTAAGCACGACTAACAAAATCTTGTAAATTAAAAATTTTGTATTCCCAAAAATTACTTTGAAAATAAACTGGCAAGTGCACGGCCAAGAAAAACTAAACTGACAACATGTTTTAGTTTTTTCAAGAACGATAAAGCAGGTTGTTTTTGTTTTTTTTAATTTGAGTTTTCTTTACCTACTTACAACTACTATTAATGTTGGAAGAATCAGTTGTAGTGGGGAATGCAAGAAAAGATATTATTATATTATATGGAGGGCTCAGAGCTAAAGCGAACCAAGTCAAAAAAGAAAATTCGAAAATATATTGAGTTTGACTAAGTAAATTTCCATTAATAACTGGAGCCACTGACTTGGGTTTATTGCCGATACCTTAGCAACGAAACTGTTTTTGATTTACAACATTACAGAACTGGATTGAGTTTAATTTTGCGGAGATTTTCGCACCAGATTTCAAATACATATACGTGATATATTTTATGACTTGGTTCGGCTCAGCTCTGAGCTCTCCATATCGTCATCTAAAAGACCTAATAACCTATCTGCAAAAATTTTAAAATTGATTTTTTATAAAAGAACTTGTTTTTCTTTTGAGCTCCATTGATTTTTTATGGATTTTTATTCCTTATATCACAACGCATATGTGTGCAAAATTTTGAACATATAATATTACAAATAACAAAGTTTTTCTACCTAGACGACCGTTACGCACAAAAAAATATTGTTAATAGTTCCAATTTTATAACGTTTTTTCCCTCTCCTGTAAACTTTTGAAAACTGCAGATAGGTTATTTTGTCTTTTAGGTGACGATATATTATTGTTGTTGTTTCCGATCGAGTGGTAGCGATCGAAACATGTCAGGGTAACCAGCCGCCTGGGTTCAAATCTCAGGTCAGTCAAGAATGAAGGATTATCAATAACAATTTTAATTGATTTTCATGTTGTAAAAATTCCTTTCTTCATAAATAAAAATAATTTAATGAAAATTAAATTGGATGATCTTAAGCCTGATTAAGGATTTTGAAAATTTGGATTGAAAACCGTAAATAGTTCAACGAAATTACCACAATACTAATTGTTGTTTTTGTTTAAGCTTTGATAGTGTTACAAGTTAAACTGTTGCTTATAATTTTTATTCGCTTAACCGTTTTATTTGTTTAATATCGTCAGTTTTTCTAAAATCTTTGAATGAAGTTTCCTGACGATCTGGCCTAGTTAACCAGTGAAATGCACATAGGAATAGCTTATCTCTTCAACATTAAATTTCAGTGTTTTTATCAAGAATAAAAATTGGGATTAAAAATAACAAAATCTTGTTAATTAAAAATTTTTTATTCCCAAAAATTACTTTGATAATAGCAAAAAAAAATGTTTAAAAAACTTGGTGAAAAATAGTTTTTATCAAATAATAAAATTAACAATATTTTTTTCAACTTTTTAAATTTGACTTAAGATGTTTTGTCAAAATGCAACAGATATGCACTTAAATGCTATGATATGTAAAAAGTTATTAATCAGAATCACATTTTTTTTCTTAGAAATTTCACTAATAAGTTAAAGTATATATTTGCATATTTTAGTCTTAAAGCATGCTTTGACATATTTTATTTAAAAATGCATTTAAATTTAAAGATTTGTTTGAGTTCTGTTTAAAAAAAAAAAGGGATATTTTCGCATATTTTGTTGGTTTTACTAACAGCAAAAAGAGTTTGTAACTATTGTAAAACATATGTAAATGATATTTACAAATAGTTTTCAAATAATATCTACAAGTGCTTTTGGAAAGAGAACATCAATGCCACAAGGAATTGCGAGAATAAGTCGAATTTCTGCATTACATTTTAAATAAAGCTGAACCAATTATTCGATGTAAAGTTTTTCATATTCAGCCGTTTTTAATCTTAAAAGATATAAATGACACTAATTAATACAATAAAACCAGTGATGTTACGAATATTCGTATTCTTATCGCCGAATATTGGCCTGATTTACAACACTTGACAAATCCGCTACCACCATCGTTTTGTTGGAAGTTGTCTATAGATAAGATCAAGATGTTTGTACATAATTTGAAAACTTTGGCTCTTGCCTTTCTCCAGATACATATACAGAAATCTAAAAATGTCTTCGTATTGGATGTGCAATGCTCACTTCACCAATCACACCTATATTTTTTCAGATGGTGCTTGTACAGAAGTTGGTAACTTTGGCTTTTTGCTGTTCTCCAGATACGCAGAAAAATAAAAACAGCAACAAGGCATTTCTGGTTAAAATTAAAGGCAGTCATGACTTTTTGTTCATATCCCAGCCATTGGTAGAAAACTTTTTGGAACTAAATGTAATCTAAATATATATCAACCTCGTCCCCATATGGGACTGAGGTCTACGAAAACACCATTTCAGCGGACACACGGACATATTTAAATCTACTTCGCTTTTCATAAGGACCCAGAATTATCGATTGTGCGGATTTGTCAGTCGCAGTGGTCGAGCGAGCATGGAACGTTCGCTGTGGAGACATTTTTTAAGAGTAATCATTCTTACGTAATTACTCGTCGACAGTTTAGTTCAAAGTTAATTTTCCCTTAAGCGGCCACGTCAACAAGCAAAACTCCCTTTACTGGTTTCCAAGAACCCGCAACCCTCGGATGAAACATCAAAAACCATTGCATTGGTCCACGGTAACTGTTTGCAGTGCCTTATCCACACATGAGATAATTGGACTATTTTTTTTCGAAAATTCTCGAAAAACAAGGCTCCGTTATGAACAGTATGTTCAACTCGACGGAAGACATCTGGATGACTTTTTAAAAAATAAAATCCGCATTTCCATTCTATCGTTCAATTCTCTTAATAAAACTGCGTATCAATTATTACGTTTTTTATTTAAGTTTGAAAATACAAATCTGCTTCCAGACACGCTGTATATACTATTTCCTCCTGTGTTTAAGGGTATAAAAAATATACATATATTTTTTCTGTTTTTTTGTTGGCTTAAAGACTGATAAGCTACTGAACCGAGTTTCCTGAAATTTTAACACTAACACCACGTAAGCCCCGAAAACAAAATATGCTACTTATTTTATCGATGAGGAAGGAAAAGTGGTACCCTCTATAAGATGCCAATATTAAGTATCGCATACCTAAAGAGCCGCTGCACCCATTTTTTTAACCTTTTACAGTAGCATCTACTGAGTCCCGAAATTGAAAAAAGATAGCAACAGGGGAAGTGGTACCCCCATAGCACGTCAATGTTTAAATCGCATATCTTAAGAACTGTTATGGTGAGGATGTTTTAACTTGGTAGGAGTCACTTTTATGGTGAACTACACCTTTGAAAATAAGTATATAGGGGGTAGACGCAGAGGGAGAAAAAGCCCCTATATGATTCATATAATAATTAATATCTCAAGTACTATTTTTCAAACGTGGTTAAAGCCACTATGATGGTAAACTATGAATTTCAAAATAAAAATGGGCGGGGTAAACAGATGAGGAGCTGTACCTCCAATAGAACAAAAATATTAAATACCGCATATCTGAAGACGAAAACCTTCAATATTTAAAGGACCCACTCTTATGGTAAATTACACGTTTAAAAATAAAAATAAAGGGCGTAGGTGCAGGGGGAGCAATAAATTTTTACTTATCTTGTCGATAGGGGCAAGGAAGTAGTACCTTCTTAGGACGCAACTGTTGAATCAAACGTATGACTAAATAATATCCATAGCCTTGCTTAACCTACTGCCAAAAATTAACAAAAAGTCTCTCAAATGTATTTAATAAACAAATATAAAATCAACAAACATTTGATTCCGTACGGACAAATGACAGTTTTATTAAGAAAATCTAATAAGTAGTGGCACAAGTGTTATTGTGAAGTTGTGTGTTATTATATTTTTTAATTGTTTGCATACCCCTGAAGATGGTTAGCGATGCTAACCGAAATATTGGGAAAATAATAAAAATATAAAAAACAAAAATATCAAGAATTTTTATTTTATTTATTTACGTGGACCTGCAGCCAAACAAAAACAACTAATAGTTTCATAATATTTAACAAAAAGTTTCTTGAATTTCAATATGGTTTGCAACTAAAGCATATTATGGTTGGGCCTTTAGTCAAGACTGATTGATCATCGCGCAGCCCAAACGGCTGAAGTAAGTAACATGAAATTTGGACAGTGAGTAAGTCCACCAACAAATAGAACCACGGAAAAGAGATTTTTAAAAACTGAAATTTTTAGTGGGTAAATTTGTTAAAAATCACTTTACATTGCCTATAAATGTTTGTAAAATTCTAAGTGGGCGTGGCATCTCACAAACCAAGACAGACTCCATTTCTAAATAACGGTTACAGAAAGTTTTTAAATGTTAAACAAATAACTTAGTACTCAATACACACACAACATCTACGAAAAGGTGGACTGGATTGGAGAAGTGGGAGTGGCTCCTACATTACAAAGATAATGTTATTAACAGTGATCCGAGGAACGGTTTTGTACAAATACTTAGCTTTGTTACCAATACACAATATTTATCAAAAAGTGAGCTGGATTGGAGAAGTAGGCGTGGCACACAACTTAGATTTCTATATATCTGGAGAATGGTCACAGTATGTAAAATTTTTAAAATTTGCAACATAGAAAAGCAAACTTTCTTAACAAAATATGGTCATTTAATATAAGCACAATACAGGTTTTTGAAGAAATGTAAAAGTAACTGTATCTAAATTTGGTACTATTTGCTTCGTTATCGAATCTGTTTTAATTTTATTTTATGACTAATTTTATTTCAATGGGAAAGCGAAGCGCACCGGTTAAAGCTAGTAAAATATACGTCAAATAAAATATAAGTCAAAACTAAATCTCAGTGGCGTTGAGCCCATAAATTCGGTAGCCTTATATCTTCAGAACTAAAAGAGATGCAAAATAAATGTGATACTTATCGTTGTTCTTTAGAAAAATAAGCGGACAGGTGTCTGGTACTTTTTTGAAATTGGGCCCTATTAGGGAGTAATGGGTAAAATCTTAACTTTAGTACTTTTTTGCCACCCCATTTATCTTTTAAACCAATTAACATAGAAACAAAGTTAATACATACCACATTCGAAACTTATCAAAAAATAAGTAAACGAAATTGGTACTTTTTGAAATTCGAATTAAATATAACTTTTGTGTGTTTTTATTAATTTTGACAAAAATAATAAATAATTTTTTGTATTTCTGTTTCATGTAACAAATTTAAAAATCCATTACTGTTATTATAAGATTTTAAATCTTGTTGTATTGGAAATCAAATAAAAAAAATAAATAAACATTGTAACTATTTTTGGTACTTTTTTTACAAAACATTTTCCTCCATTCATTGACATATTCGTACTAAATTACGGGCTGCAACTACAAAACAGAAATTGTTGATACTTTAATGGGGGAAAAATAAAGTACCCAAAAAAGGAAATACGGAAAATTTGATATTTTTCTTTAGCTTTTTGGTTCTACTAAAGTAGCGGGTTAAATGCTAGAATTTAAGTACGTTTAAACCTAGAATGAAGGGTATAAAAATAAACGTTGGCATAAAAAAATATCCACGAAGAAAAAGGAGAAGCTAACGAAATAGCGGGTATATGCTAGTCTTTTATTAATGTATAATTGGGAACACTTTTTCATATGTTAAAAGCTTTATTAAATCATATACTTTGGAAGATAAGAGAACTAAATATTTAAGAATCGATTAGAAGTGAAAATTTTTAAAAATTATTATTTATTGCTTCGAGAAAGTTTTATAATTCCGATTCAAAAACTTTATATTTATCATAAATCCCACAAGCAAAAAGTAATTTTTTAAGATTAAACTTGCCGCAGTTTTATTCTTTGTTCGAAAAGCACCCTCGTTTCATACACCTTCCTAAACTAAGACCCATTTAAAGCAAATGTCAGATAAAATACGTAACTGATTTGAAAGAGAATTTCTATTATTGTAACTGATTAAAAATTTACCACATTTTGTGCTTAAATGTCTTCTTTTATTACTTCTAATTCCAACATCCCTGTGGTATTTGATAAAGATATTTAAGTTCTTAAAAATGTATCCAACAACGAGTATTTATGTCTATATCTAACAGAATTCATGTATGTATGTATGTATTTATAGTTATGGATATAAATATATTTTTAGCAACTTCTTTTTCATCATCTTTTATAGTTACTGTTGTTGTAGTTAACTGCTGCCGTTGCTAATATGCTGCACACTTTAAGGATTAGTTAAGGATTTTAAATTATTTGTCTAGACATTTGACCAAAATGAGCGCACATCGTACATAAATTCTACCTAAATACTCAGTCTTTCGTAGGTTAACCATGATGATGAACAAAAAAATACTCCTCCAAAAATGTCTGATTGTAGTGTGTCGGTGAGTGAGTGTGTGTTTGTTTGTTTGTTTACTTATGATAAAAGTATTTAAGTCTATACTAAATCCGGAAATGCTTATTAAGAATTTGATACACTTTTTCCCAACATTATTTTATATAATATGTTACGAAAATATTATCTTTTCTTTAAAGGCTCTTAGTTTACAGGTAAGGCTAACTGAGAAATGAACATATTTTTTGGATTAAAATTTTTTTTTTTGCATTTTTACGTTTTTCGGCATGTTTTGCATATTGATGATAAAAAATATTTTTTTTTTTTTAAATTTGTTTAAACATCCTTCTTGGCAGTTTTTAAGTAGAAAAAATGAGTATTTAGATTGTTTTGTCGAGTTTGAAACACTATTCTATTCATTAATGTAAGTTTATTTTGCAAGCCGATTGTGACGTTATCATTCGGTTTAAAAGACATCGAATATTTGTTTGTTGTTTTTACAACAAATATTAGACGATAAAGGCTACGAACATTGAATTTGAAAAAATATAAATTATACATTGTTTCGTAAAAAAAAAAGATCGATATAATAATGTATTTAAAAAGTCCTACACTACAGTATTTAGAGACAAATTTACGAGAGTGTACCCTATTTCCGCCCCATGGACAATCATGAACCCGCCAGTGCAAAATTATGTTATATGGCCAAAATTTATATACGAGTTTTTTTGTACATATCTACATTTTTACCATATTTTTTATTATAAAATAATTTTGGGGAGGGGGTTTATGTTGGATCAATAGTCAATTCTGGACCAACGAGCACAAAATTGTGACCCGTAGTTTGTAGACAAGGTTTACATGGACAGAGAACCAGTCGGTAGGACGGACAGACTCGTTTAAACGATTCAAAAAGATTTTGGTATACTAAAAGCTGGGTCAAGAACCAACACTTGAACATATATATGTATATATATATTTGGTAGTTAAGTTAATCGGCTTTTTTTTTTGTTCGATTAAACGATAAATTTGGCATTTTTTACTTATTGGATTAAACGAATAAAATTTTAAAATTAATCGATTAATGGAATAATTCTAAAACCAGAAATTTTTTAAATTGCGAGATTTTTTTCGATAATTTTAGAAAAAATTAGTTCTTAAGTAAATAAAGATTCTTTTTTAAATAAAACTTGTCAATGTAGCTGCAAATTGTTGCTCCACTTTCGGTCACTTAGATTCTAAGAGAGTCAATATAACTTTGGATTTTTTGAAACTTGTCTCGGACATTCTATCCTCTGCTATGCTTATGCAAATAATTTCCTCTAGAGACTAAAATATTTATTCATTGGACCACTTGTAGCCCCTTTAGATTTTGTTGGTGGAGCATCTTCTTTAAGTAAATATGTACTATGTTTTAGTCACTGTGCAAGTGGTAAATTAGTCAAGTAGTTGAAGAACATTTTCGTTAATACATTTTTGGATACATGTTACATTGTGCATAATAAGTTTTATCCATCGTACAATATTTTTAAATCAAACTCATTCTAAAGAGAGAAACGCATGAACAGTTTTGTGTTCTAGAAATCGAAATGAAGTGGATTTATAATCGAGCAAGAACAGCACTTAAAACCACGAAAAACTACGGTCATTTTTTAAATAGTAATTGAATTTAAATCATCGTTCGATATCATTTCCACTTCATTTCGATGTCTAGCACAGTCCCAATAAATTGCTTTAAATCTTTGAGTTAACATATCTTCGTCGTTTTTTCTTTGTGAAATGAATTATTAAATTGTGTTGACAAATTTAACAAAAATATAAGCTAAATTACTCACTAAACATGACTAAGGAAATGTTATATATTATTATTATTCGATTCGAAGAATTTATACCGATTAAATTCTTCGATAAACCCTTTAACCAATTTTAAGCAATTTTTAAATTATTCGAACAATTAATCGTCTAAAATTGTTCGATTAATCGAACAAGAATTAATCGACTGGACACCCTTATATATAAACATATCGACCCCTAACCGCGAAAATAGTGTAAGCGCCAAAAATCAAATTTTACAGAAGAGAGCTTTTTTATTTTATTTCATATAAATTTTGTATGAAATTTGTCGCTTACAATAAAATTGTTCTCGTATAAAATCGTAACCGTACCTTATGTGACCATGACATTTTAGGAGATGATACAAGTGTTGCCAATAAAGTCATTTATTAAAAAAAAACGAAAACTGAAATTCATGTCGCTTACGTTATTTTCGCGGTTAGGGTTCGATATGTATATGAATGACCTCATAATCGAACAAAGTACCAAAACAATTACATTTCGATCTCTGTCAAAGGTCTATTAGACGATGAAAAATTATTCACCCTTGTGATTTTAACAAGATGGAGCTATAAGACATACTGCAGATACCTCAATGGATTTGAAATGCACATTATTTAATAACAATATAGGATTGTCAAGAGCTAAAAGAAAAAATTTAAAAAACCATATTAATAAATGTAAGGGTAGAACTATGGGAGTGTCCCCTGATCTTAATCAGTGCACACATCTAACAGAATTAGAAGTTTGTATATTGTACTTTTGTTAAAAATTTAATTTTGTTGCACATTGTACTGTATAGTCGTATCCCAACAAACACGAAGGTTTGATTTCAAATTGAAAATGATTTGAAATCAAACGTTTTCTCAAACGACAAACGTTTGATAATGATTTGAAAATCATTTGAAAATCATAGCGTTCTCAACAAAAAGGGGAAATTATTTTCAAATTAAAAAATGCCTTTATTTTCAACTTGCTTTCAAACGTAATTCTCAAATGTTTTTCAAATGTGGATTATAATACAATGTGGAATATAAATAAAACTATTTAATTTTTTTAATTTAAATTTATTATTTATTTAAATAAACTTTGAGATAAACATTCGGTACCATAGCTAAAAGATGAAATAGTGTTCTTTCCGTCCTCTAATTCTTGGAAAGACAAAATACTTGGCTCCCTTTTATTTTGAGGATTGTAGCACCGCGATCGTTCAACAAACTTTCTTCACTTTCCCGTTTTATTTTTCTTTTTTTCGTATTTTTAATCATTGTAATTTCTCACAAATAATTTTTATTTTTTACAAGAAATAAACTGTTCTCTTTATATTAAAATTTATTTTTAATAGTAAAACACATGTAACCACAAGGAAAAAAATGTAACTTTAATCGCCATTTTTAATGCTTACATTTATTTTTCGCTTTAGTATTGCCAAGTTTATTTTTGATTTGATTTTAACATTTGACATCAAATTGATAAAACATTTGATATCAAATGTTTATTTTCAAATCATTATCAATTTGAATTTAAATGTTAAATCAAACAATTGAAAAACGTTTGAGAATTGCGTTTGATGTCAAATGATAAAGTCATTTCATATCAAAGGTTTGACTTCGTGTTTGTTGGGATTATGCATTTTTCTATACTCGAAATGTTCTTATTTTTTCACTTCTTTAAAATCTTAAAAATTATTTTGTGCGATCAGCTTATATTTTTTAATATCTTCCATTTATCGAACCATTCCCAAACGTCTGAATATCGTTTTAAAATATAATTTTCAGAAAAATGAATTCGTCTTCTTATTTTTTCAGAAAATTTTGACAAATCAACGAATACGATGACCATTTCCATACGTTTATTTTGTGTTTCATGGGTAATGCCAAATTTAAAACAAAAAATAACTTCTACATTTAGAACATTCTGCCTGTATTTGTTTGTACTTATCTGACAATCTCTTAAGGGTCAAATTAACCACACAAACGTTAACACAAACATATGAAAAAAGTATGTATTAATATTCACCCCTACCGTAAAATGTATGGGGAGAAGAAAATTTCGAGTGCAAAACTTTTAGGTAAGCGATTAGATTTGCATAATACTGAGTAAACGGCATCGCCTTAATATTTGCCCTTAATGAAGGTGTGATTTCAACATCTTTTATTATAGTCTTCCAACTGTTTTAACAAGAATACATTTTAAAACCGCGACGGCTTACTTAGTGCTATCGGTTCGCTATCGGAAAATCTTAAATCTGTGATACCATACCATGTTAATTAACTACAACTAAAAACAAACTCTTTTTAACTCGATATTCATGTTCCTTATTCATATGTACTTGCTAATTTTCATGTCAACGTCCTTTTATGTTTATTCATTGAATATCGTCATCCTGTTGTATCTTTAAAAAAAATAACAAACACACTGACAAAAAGGGCCGATACCCAACAAGCACGGAGGTTTGATTTCAAATTGAAACTGATTTGATATCAAACGTTTTCTCAAACGGCAAACGTTTGGTAATAATTTGAAAATCTAAGCATTCTCAACAAAAAGTGGAAATTATTTGCAAATTAAAAAATGCCTTTAGTATTGCCAAGTTTATTTTTGATTTGAATTAAGCATTTGATACCAATTTGACATCAAATTGATTAAAACAGTTGGTGTCAAATGTTTATTTTCAATTTATTATCAATTTGAGTTTAAATGTTAAAATCAAACAATTGAAAAACGTCTGAGAGTTGTGTTCGATGTCAAATGATAAAGTCATTTCATATCAAAGGTTTGACTTCGTGTTTGTTGGGTAATAAACATTTTTGCAGCTGAACACACTCACATTTAAAAACACTCATACTTGGGATTAATAGGTCCAATCTTTTGTCAATGGATAAACGAACATCAATGAATAGTAGGGAACAAATTTTTTTGAATATGATTATGAAATTTGATATTTTAATGACGCACTTTTTATCGTCTTCTCTTTTTTTTATTATTTGCTGGTAAATTTGCAAGAAAACCAAAAAAAAACTGAAAATTGAACCCGTAAAAAAGGTTATTAGCTTTTGATGGTTACATTTTTTTTTGTTATTGGAAAAATATGATAGAGGAATTTTTAGGGTTTAAGGAGAAAGGAGTGGAGTTCTTAAAATTATTTTATTTTTCCTTTAAAAAAAATTCATTAACATGCTTATTACGTTATTCACAAAGGATGCTAAAGGATTCAAATTTCATTGAAATTTAATATGCTAAATAATGCGTATTCAATACATTTTGAATGTTTTTTTAAGATTTTAGAATATCCGGTGTTTAATTAAATATTATTTTGAAAAATTTTTGAAGGTTTTATTTTAAGAGTCACTATTTAGTTAGTGAGCATGCTAAGATCACAGTGGAGAACTGTTCTCACAAATGTGTTTAACATATCAGAATCATAGATTTTTGCTCCTTTTCCCGTTCTACGAAAGGTATGATTATCTCAAAGTTATGTTAATTAATAAGCAGAAAAAATCATAGAGCACCTGAATTTGAAAACGAAATATTTGTTGTGAACTTTATGCTGAGTATTGATGTGTATTTTTACAAACTAGAAAGGTTTTCAGAAGGATCTACAGCTGAATAAGTTTGTTGATGATAATTATGAAATATAAGGAGTTCTTAATATGCTAATTTGTTGTTCAATTTTTTTTTAGCATTTCCATTTATTTAAAAGTTATCTCTGATGCTAGAATTCAAGAGAGAGAAATTCGCAAAACTAATTCCCACAGGTGACCGCTTCATACGAGAGAGTTATGCCAGCTGTTTTTTTTTTAATTTCGGCGTATGCAGTGCTGTTAACCGTACGGTAATTACCCTTTTTTTAGGGTAACTTTGTGCCGCAAAAGGTAGCAAGGTAATTTTATTTAAAATGCGGTAATTAAAAGAAGTTTTTAACTCTCGGTTGAAAAAGAATTTCAAGATTTTGTAAAAAAATCAATACTAAACAAAGTCTTTGTATAAGAAATTAATAGAATTTTGATACAATAAATAAAACCAAAATATAGTGATGGTAGTTGAAAAAAAGAAGTATTTAACTGTTTGCTTTGACTTCCTCAAACAAAGAATATATGAAACCCTCATCTTTTAACCAAAAAAAAAAAAATCTACGATGATACATTTTTCGTGTGAATTATGTAAAGATTTATTTTGTATTCACACAAAAAGTGTCATTTACAAACATTTTACTTTCTAACAGACGCAATCTTAATAGGAAAATCTGTAAAAATGTTCATAAAACAAACAAAAATCTGTAAGTTTATGTTTTTCTAGAAAATTATCATTTACTGTTAAATGAAAATTTATGGGTTTTTTCTATTAAATTAAATGAAAATTGTCAGTTGACAACTCTACATTTTCAAGCAAGCCTTTCAATTAAGCTGACTTTACTTATAAAGAATATTTGGATGAATAGAAGCATACGCGTAGCTAGACAGTTATTCTGGGGTGGGCAAATGCAACCCCTTCCAAAAATGAGAAAATTAATCCTTTTTTATTAAAACAATTTGCACATTTTCTCAAAACATACTGGCGATATATCTGCACCCCTTAGGAGGCTCCCATACAAACATGGCGGGCGGTTTAATGCAACTCTTAAATTTGGCCTCTCCAGCGTCTTGGAAACCCCTAGAAGGGTCAAATGTATGACCAACTTTATGTTTCATCTTCATCATTTGTTTTTAACATACCCACCCGCTTTCTCCATTTCTTAAGGGGGCTCCCATACAAAATGTTCAATACAGGCTGGAAATATTTTAAAAAAAAGCCCCATAATTGCTTAGGAGTCGCCCCTATTGGGATAAAATGTTTGACCGAACTCCATTAGTTTTTCATCCTTAACATTTTCTCAACACATACTTGTTCTTTATCTTAATCGTTTAGAGGTGCTCTCATACAAATATGGGGTCTTATAAAAATCTCAAGTTTAATTAAAATGTTTCATCTTTTGTGAATTAAATCAAAAGATGTAGAAAGATTTTAATCACATATGGCTTGTTTTGTTTGGAACTTTGTTTTTATACGTGTAAAAAAGCATGCAGCATTTTCCAATTTTTTATGAATTTCTAACAAACAAAAATTTTCAAATTTGTTTGCCAAAAATTATGTTTCTGTTTTTCATGTCAAATGAAATTATATGGTATACTATATTTTTAATATGAAATGATATTTAAATAAAATTGGTGCAATAGGCCATAAAACGAGAAAATTAGAAAAAAGTTTAAACTTACTTAAAGGTGATTTTATTGCGGAATTTCGGTTTTTTTTTTTTATTCAATAAACTAACCCGTTTTTAAGGTATGCGAATATATGTTGCGCAACCTTCTCCATTTTCGAAATAACGGTATATCTCGAAAATAAGAGCCCAAATTATTACGTAACTATGTTTTTATTTTGCAGACATATTCTTGTGAATTTTTACATATTAAACAAGGCGAATTCAGTACAAGTAAGCTCGTCACAACAACAAGTACAACTCTTACAAAAACCACATGCAATTAGTTTTTGTAAAATCATTGTACAATATCAAAAACAGAAACAAAGATAATAAACAAAATTTTGAGATCCAACATGGATAACGCAAAAAAAAAAGTTATCAGCAGGCCTTTTAAGACCACCTGTAATGAATTCGCCTTGATATTAAATCGGCTATTGCAATCATCAATTAACTTACATAAAAATGTCAAACAAAAACAGTAATTAAAAAAGGGTGAAAGTCTGGGGTGGGCAGAAGCAATTCTGCGTGGAATTTGTCGACCACGGCCCTCCCCTATCTACGCCAATGAACAGAATTTCTATAATAATTTTTCACAGAATTAAATAAAAAAAAAAAACAATATGAATTTATCATAATTTTGTAGTTATACTCATGCATTATTCATAGATATACATACATAATGCATCAAATATTTGTTTGTCCTTAAAGTGATAAACAAAGTAATTGATATTTCAAGTTCATTTAACAGAAATTCAATTTTGTTTAAAAAAAGGGTGTAAGAAAGAAGCACTAGTAGATTTTTTTTTATTTTAACGCACACACTTCTTATTTAATAAAATAATTTTTAAAATTTAAACGAATAAATGCTCACAAGCAAACTGTGTGTTTTTTTACTCTCACACACGCGCACACAAAATAAATATTAAAAAAAAATAGTGACCCCATGTTTGCCTAATACCGTAATTGTTATAAAATAATTCTACAAAATACCGTAAAGTCACGTTTCCATTTAGAATCGGTAGCATGGGTGCTACAAAAATATTAAAATATATGAAATACTTTTGCCTTCTTATATCCCACTGAGTTCGAAGAAATGGGGTAAAAGTTTGAGGGAGCAAAAATACTGCCAGGAAATTCCTAAAAATATTTTTTTTTTAATCTGAAAGAGTTTAGCCCCCGTATTCATAAGCGATTATTAAATTTAACAAACGTTTATTAAGTAAAATTTTCATAGAAAATTTGTTTAGCAAACCTTTATAAAGTTAAAAATATTTTTCTAAATACGGTAAATTTACACATTTTGAAGATCTCAAAAATTGTTTTTCCATTCTATTTGTTCTATTTGTGAAACTAAAAAAAAAAATCTTCAATATTATTTAAAATAAAAAAAAGTTTGCAATCAAATTCTCATATCCATCACCTTAAAGAATTTCTACTAAAACACGTCTCCACATTGTTCAATATTTTCGAACGTTAGCGATCGGATAGAAATTTCCATATTTTATTCAATTGCAATTAATTATTTTTTTTTAATCAAAACACATAAATTTAAATTTTTGTGTATTTTTTAGTTTATGCAATTAATTTTTTAACTGACTTAATTTGTGAGCGATGACTCGAAAATACAAATATGTTAGCTGATATGATCAATTCTTTTGCAGGGGCAAAATTAGTAAAAAAGTCGACTTTCTATTTTTTGTGTAAACTATTACGTTCGAAATTTTTGAACAAGCAGGCTCATAATCAGGGAAAACGAAAATATCAAATTGCATGTTTTTCCTTGTGCGAGAGGTGTCCACCAAAACTAAAGCAGCTGTGTACAACTCTACATATCCACCTACCCTTACCTAAGAAGAAGAGTAGCCGAAACGATGCGACGACATCTAAGTACAGAACCCGTACAAATTAAAATAAATCGCTCCAAGATGAGTTGGTATGGGCGGGCACGTTGCCAGGATGTCAGACTGCCGACTGCCACAACGAACTCTAGAGGCTAGACCAGAAGGTTTATGAAGATATGGACGCAGCAGAACAACTTGGTAAGACACAATAAATTACATCTTCGAATAAAACGGTTTAGACAAACGAATGGCCAAAACAGCAATACAAGGCAGACATAAATGGCGCAACATTTGCAAAAAGCTCTCTAAACTGAGATCCGGAATAAGTTAGTAAGTCCATGACTGTCCATGGGTCCCAAAAATTTCAATTGTTTAGAAGTCATTAAAACATTTGGACATTCTTAACCCTCTGATCATTTTTCCATGTTAAATTATTATGCCTTATTACAATACTGTACCCATATTCTGTAACTTTAGTGAGAACTTCTCGCATCGAAAATATGTGAAACAAAATCTTCCATCGTTTCTCGAAAAGTGAGAAAAAAGTGTTTCTGTAACTCATGTCGAAAACTATCAAAAGAGATTACGTCGTTTCGTTATAAATGTCATAATATTCCAGTCGAAGCCGATGTGAGACATTGCAATCTTTGAGAACGCCAGTCACACATTTCGCTGACGGCGCCCAAAATTTACTAAAATTGAAAAATGTTCAACGACGGCGGCGAAAATACAACAGTCCTCAACACTAAATAATGTAAAGTGCGACTTTTATGTTTGTTGTTTGCAAACGAGCTTTGAAAAAATTCGTAATATTTTATAAGAATGTTAAAAGCAAAATAATTAAACATTTTGAATTGTTTTTCAGTGTTAAAATTTGTTCTCGCCCCATTTTTATTCGAGAGTTTATTTGACAGTTTAAAGAGGGAGCTTCCTCACCGTAATTTTACAGGCACACTTTTTCTGTGAATTCGCTAGTAATTTCTTTACGTGACAGCTAGTACTCGCCAAAAAAAGTAACAGACACAGTTCAGTGAGAAAAACAGCTGTTTGTTTCAATATATGGCATTTTTTTCATTTCACACATTTCAATCGAAAAGTTTCTCGACAACAGAACATGGGCACTGGTTGTCGGTTTGCTAAGGCCAAACTCAGATTGTATCGTCATTTGCAGCTGAAGAACTGGTTTTAGGTCACTCACTGCTCTTAATATAACATTGAAGTTATTAAACTATTTGGTAGATTGTTTCATTCGTTTTCGAAACTACAACCACAGAATACACAGAACTGTAAAAAGTGACGTGTGAAAAAGGCCCAAATCAGTTGCGAGGGCAGCTTTCGAAGAAAGAGAAAGAAAATGTTTTTTGGTAGTAAAGTGGCAATGTGTAAAAACAGGCCGCTACTATCAACACGAATTGCGTAATCAAAACAAAAAATGCAAAAGGGCAGCTTTCTTAGAAAGAGACAAAAAAAAAGGGAAAATCTTCCGTCTCGTGTCAGTTCTGTATATTTTGTGCTACAACTGAATAAATTGTAAGCGCTGTAAACAAGCAGAGGCTTTGTGTAAGAAAATGTTTTTCACTGTTATTTTGGGCATTCTGCAAAAGTCCTTCGTATTACAGAAAAATTACTTAACGGAAGTATTTATAAAATTAATTTAAAATATGTTTATCTAGTGGCATCTTAAAACATTTAATTTTTTAAATTTTTTTTACCTTCATACATTTTTTGCTTAATTTGTTTGTCTTAATCACCCCATCTACCTGTTTGTTCCAGAAAGATTATACTTCAATTTTATTTTGTCAACTCTTATTATGGTTTATTTTGTACTCGTATTAAGATTAGTCACCTTCGGTGCCACCGGAAACAGTTAATTTGTTTTATTCAAACCATAATGGTAACGAACAGTGTTGCCAATTTAGAGTGGGTTTTTAACATCGAGTTTAATCTTAGCGGCAAACTATAATTAATTAATCTGGTAATAAATTCAATCGAGTACTAATTGTGTTTGCCGTTTTTAAGAGGTAGTTTAAACCTCGCAGCATTGCCATACTGAATTACAACAAATGGCAACAAAATATTTAAAAATTGCAACTTTTTATCAATCCACTTAGCATTTTATACAGAAGAAGAAGAATTTTCGCCCTTTTAATTCCTATAAAAAGAAAATTAATTCTTATAATTATTTTATTTAGGTTTTCATATGTTTCAGAATCACTAAAGTCTTCCAGCCGTATTCATGAATATGTATTTATTAATGATTATTTAACCATATTTAAGGCAAAATTGCTAAAGTTGTATTTATAAACGGAAAATAGTCTATTAAACCTTTAATTAACTATTCATAAAATAAGACAATTTATTGTTCGATTTAATGTTTTATTTATTAATATGGACATGTTAAATACATTTATCGAAATTTTTTTTTATTTTAGACAATCAATTTAAAGTTATATGGTTAATTATTTAAAACATGTTTTATGATTTTAAAGAATATGTTCAGGGGCAAATGCAGATATTATCTTTTATAACTTATTAAATTACTGCAACTAGTTTTTTTTTTTGTTTAAACCAACGAATTATTGTTCAAAAATATTAAAAAAAAAAATAATAAACAAATCATAATAATAGTGATGTTAATAAAAAGTAAACAAACTTTTTATTCGAATACTTTCTTATCGTATATTTAAAAAGTTTCAAACAAGAGTGTTTAAGATACCTTTCGGCAAGATTTTGATCAGAAACTAAAATAAAATGTAGTTTTATTTGATAAGAATAATTTTTAAGCTCTACAATTAAAAAAAAAACTATAAAAAAAATTAAATGTGAACCGAATAGAAGTTTCATGCATCACTAGCAATAAAATGGCAGCAAAATATAAAGAAAATTGCCATACTTAAACACAAAATCACAAACAGTTAGTAGTAATAAAACTGTTAATGTACGTTTATGAATACAGGAGGTTTATTAGACAAAAAGCATTTGATAGTTATTACATGCTATAAGCTTAAAATAAGGACTTTTTATGAATATGGCTGTTCATCTTTACTAGAATAATCCATTTTTCTGTTTTCTAAAAAAATTGTTAACAGCTGCTTTTGTTATACATGTGTATGTGTTGACATTTGATGATTAAGTTTAAGCCACCAACATTGGCCGCTTAAACTGGCAAATAAAAGTAATAAATACTGATTTTAAAAACTAAAAACACAGATTAAAGATGACTAAATCTCTAATCTCCATGTTAAAAATTCACCCTTCGCATTTTTATCCTAGATCAAGCATTTCTTAAAGTCGTTTGTTAAACTGAAATCAAAAATCAAAAGAGGAGAAACTCCTATTCACAAAAGTTTCGCAAAGATTGAGGCAAGCACCTTAAGTTAAAAGAATGGGAGAAAGAAACAGATGACTTAGAAAAAACCTTCCTAATGAACTAATGGTACATTTATAAAAATAAACGCACAATTATACGCTACGCAATAAGACATTCAGAGATGCAGTAAAGTGAGTGAAGGAAGTCATAACAAGTTTTATAAAAGAAAAAATAATATTTCAAGTGCTACGCCACTCCCTTACTACGAAGCACGTTTGTAAGGAGAATACAAAAAAAATAAGAGTAAAAAAACATTCAGTGTGTAAAGCTGATAGCTACCTTCGCCAGTTTTTATATGCTTTGAATAAAGCGCTTTTTGTGTCAAAAATGTATTGCTTCAAAGTGGGAACTCACCATATAAAATGCATGTCTTCCCTAAGCGAGATGGTAAGGCAAACACTTACATTTCTCTCCCTTACAAACCTGCTTCGTTTGAAGCTCAATTTTTAATTAGGTTTTGCAATTTCTGAAAAAGCGATTTTGTCTATAATTAGTGGCCTGGTAGAACACGCAGAAAAAAGAAAACACAAAAGTGTTACGGACATAAATAAAAACATACATATCCCTTTCTAAAGAATTTGGTACAAAGTTCAGCAGATCCGGCATTAAGTTTAATTGCTGTGTATATTTCGATTGCACCTGTCGAGTATCTGACAAACATTTATTAAAGGCTATTTGACAGATCGTCGTTGAACCTGGAGGACAATATGCAGCATATTATAAAAAATTATAAAAAATCAATGAAGTTCTTTCTGTATTATTCATGTACATTTTTTTACCTTTTTTTTAACCAAATCTAGCATTTTTTCCTCAATAAGTTTTGGCAACACTGGTAACGTAACGCCATACAATGCTTTGACGCAATTTACAATATGGACATTTCTTGCCGGACAGAAAAACTTTGTTGATAAGGGGGCGACGCTGTATGCGTGACACACTTTACTTCTTGCCTCTCTCGCCAACAAACTTTTTCTGTCGGGCAAGAAATGTCCACTTGTTGCGACTTATTAAAATATTTCAATAAAAGAGATTTTTCTTCAAGAGTACACATTCGCTATATATGCACGTCGTACATAACAGATAAAAGTAAAATGGTAACATGCAGTTCTTTGTTGCGTATTTGTAGTCAAAAATTATTTAAGAAAAATTTATAAAAGGTAAAAAAAACACTTTGTAACCTAACAAGTAAAAGAGCTACATTCGGCTGTGCCGAATCTTTTATACCCGCCCCGAGGGTAAGAATATGTCAAGAGGGAGCTTTATATGGGATCAATAAGTAAAACACAAATCAAAACCAAAAAACGTAATCAAAAATTTGAGGAGTTTATTATTATTTATAACATAAAATTGTATGTCATTATTTTTTTTATTAAAACTAACCCTATATTTTCGTTTCATAGAGTCTTATTTGTCCTGTTAAATAAATACCTAAAATTTTACATGAAATATTAATATATGTGACCTTCTCTGAGAAAAGGGAAATAGTGTTTAAAAAAAACGGGTTTGGACTTAAGAGTGGATTCTGGTACCTAAAAGGGTGTAGAATAACTTTAAATGCGTTTTTCTCAAAACTTCATTTTCACACACTAGTTCCCCTTTCTCGGAGAGGTCACATTATATATATATATGATACCTTACAACTTTTGATCTTGGAAGAAACGTAGTGAAATTTAATGCAAATGCAAACCCTCTAAAGTACTGTTTTAGTATACTTTTGTGTATAAGTTGGAAATAAGGACAAAAATTACCCCTTAAAATGAGAGTTAAAGGGTTAATGTATTCTAAGAAAAGAACCGCATTATAATTCTATTGAAGACGTCTGAAATTATTTTTTAGCTCAGAAGTACATTTAGTATCTTTTTTTTTTTGACTTGAACCAAACGCCTTTTCGAAAGATTCAAAAACTTAAGGAGCCGAAATTTCGGAAGCCCGAGCTAACTTCTCAAAACCCTTTGGCAGATTTGCTCAGCCAGTAGTCAAGTTTAATTTCGCATTGCAACTATCGAGGCTGGTTTTTTTCTGTTGCACAGTGTTATATAAAAAAAAGACAAATTTGCTATGAACATGTTTGGGGTTTTAAATTTTTTTTAACTTTTTATAACTATTCTTTTCAATCTTTAAAACATATTCTTTAACATTATTGTTATTCATACTCTAAACGTGCGAATTATTTATTTTTGATTATTTTACAAAATACATATTTCTTTTATTACATCAATTTGCCCTTTGAGAAAGGAACCATATGTTTCATTTTTCAATACCTGTGCAATTTAAACACTCAATCAAGATTAAAAGTCTTTTTTAAAAAGGAGAAGAAAAAGTGGAAAATACAAAAATAAAAGGAAATCATCCCGTATAAAATGAAATGTTGAATTTATGAAAATAATAATTATAAGATACAAGTAATAAAGGCAGCAACGGCAACATGTGTTACACAAATTACGAAATAACAAATTAAAATTTTTTTTATACTTTTACATATAAAACAAATTTTATGGCTGTAAAATTAAAAAAAGTACAAAACCAATCTATAAAAAAAGTTTGTTATTATAATGTGTTATACATAGTAATTATAGTCGTGCGTCAGGACCACCTTGATTCTAACTAGAAAATAATAGACGACCTCAAAACTTAAACACATACTCGTATGTTACCCGAAGAGCTCAGCAATTCAAAGATGATCACTAATACGCAAGAAGAAATCTATTGTCGGTAACACCCGACTATATGATACGCTCAATTTTATTTTTATGGATATTTTTGTTTGTTTTTTAATGTCATAATCTTTTACTGATAAACAAAACCATTTTGGCAAAGGCAAAGACTTTTCTTTATCAGAGAAAAAGTAAACAAAAAGTTCCACCTTAATTATGTAAGAAGCATAGGGCCTCAAACTCAAAACATATTTCTTTTCGACGCAAACAACTTTAATTCTCCTCAACTCTTGCCGCTGCTAGTTCCCCCCGGACGTCCCTTGTTCAGTTCCCTTCCGTATGCCATTCTATGGAAGTTTTAGTGTGTCGTTTGATTGCATTTTAAGAGTATGGCCCTGCATCCTTGGCACTTGTAAATTGACTTCAAGAGTCATAAAAGTAGCTGGCTCTTCTGTTAGTTACAATTATTATTACTATTTCTATTTTTTTTTTCGTCTTATGGCCATTTTCTTAATGTATCGACAAACTGTATGTTACTTAATGTCAACATAAATTTATTAGACCGATAAACTGTCCGTTAACGATTTTGGGTTTCTCAATATACCGACAAAAAATATTGTTTTCAGTTGGCAACACCTCTCAAAATTCATGTAAAAGTTGGGAGTCAACTGATTAAATTTATCTGTACGGTAAATAAAAGGAAAATAATTAATTGGCAGTTGAGTGCTGGCTGGTTAGCTTTACGACAGAATAAATTAAAGCAAATGAGAAAACATAATTTCTTTGATGTGCAGCTTTTCGTTGAAAAAAAAAGATAATCGCGTAATGAGAAAACGGTCATTAGTGAATTGATTTGTCGAGGGACAACGCTGTAATTTTTACTTAGGAAAAAAAATTACAGTGATTTTCGTGTTCAGGAGGTCCCAATTAATTTATCTAGGCATGTGGCGTACTTGTTATTTTTCCAAATTAAAACTTTGTAAAGCAGTGTTATCTTCCACTCAAGTCCGTATATGTTTAATTTAGTTTTATGACTTCAATAATTTAAAAAAAAAATCAGAAAGTATCAAATGAAAATCAAAAAATGCCAAAGCCTCTTCTAATAGTTTATCACTCTCTCTCTCTGGGCCCTGTATTTTTAACTTTATTCTTTAAGTTTCTAGGTTCAGTATAAATAAAAATCCCAATTGTTAAAGAACAAAAAAGGCTTAAAAGATAGATGGGGTGACAAAGAAGTCCCAAAAGCCCCGAATTTCAAAAAAGTATCAGACAGTAGTAAATTTATTTTATCTCTTTTAGTTTTGGAGATATGAGGTTACCGAATCAACCCGTTTTCACCCTTTTTCCCCCCTTAGATTTAAATAAAACAATAATCGTGCACTTCCGTAAGTAAATATTATTAAAATGGTGTATTTTTGGTTCAAATCGTCTAACAAACAGAGGAGGAAAGTGTTCTTAACTGTTTAATAATTCAACATTTAGGAAAATTGCAATTATGTACTTCGATATTGCATTGAAGGTGCGATATATACTTTAGAGGGTCTAAGATCAATTTTTGAGAAATTCAAACGAAATGACGAACTTTTATAAAAAAAACTCTCTTTTCTTTTTCACCTGTGGTGAAGCTGAAAATCTTTATTTGATAAACTATTTGATGATAAATTATAAATACATATCCATTATTCTAATGTGCTTCAAAAACGTATAGTTCTCTGCGCTTTTTTTTTAGTTGTCAAGTATTTTCTAAAATATAACAATTTTACTTGTATTTAAAAAAAAAATTATCAACGTTTTACCACAGACGCCAGTGGCTAAAGATTTCATCTTACATACTTTAAGAATAATGCTGGATACTTTTTTTGAGAAGTTGAATAAACAATCTGGTTAAGAAGATGATAGACGACAGTCAAAAACAACAACAAATGAAAAGAATGACTGTCTAACGATCAATCAGTCAGTGAGTTTTTTTTTTTGTTAGATTTTTGTTATTTTAACATTTTTATGACCAACAAAAAAGAATAATAAAACACCAGCAGATGTTTTCGAAAACACCTATTCAAAGCCAAACACTAATATTTTTTGTATTAGTGAGCGATAAGTGCTCTTTGAAAATCGGTATTCTTTTGTTTTTTCTTGTGTTTTTATTTTCTTTTTGCAGCATTTTAGAGTTTTAAAACAAAATTTATGATAATAAATTTTGATGGAAAAATTAAGCAGCCGCCGTCATTTTTAATTATATGTTTGGTATGAGTTCTTCTTTTTTCTATCTGTTAAAAAGAAAGGATCTTGATTTAATTAGAATTATAAAATAGCAGAGAATTAAAAAAGAAAAGAGATTGTTAATGAAAAATATACAATTTATTTGAGTTAGTTTTAATTTTACATTTTTAAAAGGAAGTTTTTAAGTATAAACTCCTTCAAAATTAAAATTTTTTCTATACATACATATATTGTCGTCGAAAATCCAAAAGTACCTACGATGTTACTATTTCTAATTTTACAGGAAAAGCAAAAAACTTTATAAAAAAAAAATAGTTCAGATAAAGAAACAATTGATGGAATATGGAATTAAAACAGAACAACTAAACTAATTCAAGAGAAAAAACTATATTTTTCGAAATATTTTTTATGTTATACATATTTGTTACGTTCTTTTGTATATGCGTTTTCTGAAACAAAAGGACGTATCATCATAAATATTTTTTTTAACAGAAGTGAAAAAATTAAATCCTATATGAAATAATTTTTTTATTCCTTTTATTAACGCTTTAAGTTTAATGAAGGATAAAATGCATTAATGCTGTTTTTTTTAATTATTACCTTTTGATTAGAGGAATGAAGTTTCATTAAAATTAATACCTACTAACAATAAAAATAATAATTAAGGCGAATTCATGTAAACGGTGGTGTCGATACTACAACAAGTTACAACACCAAAAACACAACAATGTATTTTTGTTGTTGCTTTCGTTGACCGATATGTCAAAAACACAAGCAACTTTTGACATTTCTCTCTCTAATTAAGAAAAAAAATGTAGCACAGCAGTGCTTTCAACGCCACCTGAAGTATGAATTCGCCTTGGTAATAATTTTATAAATACATAATACAAAATACAATTATGTATGAAATTCAAGTTCATAAAAAATTAGTATACAGAAAGGAAAATAATTCAATGTTCAAATGGGATATTATGTATCATAAAAATAATTTAAGGTTCGTAAATGGTGCCTTTTCTTTTTAGAAATTTTTATTCTTTCAGGATTCAAAGGTTAGGATGGGTGAATTCGGATAATTTGTCTGTCTGTTGTCGAAGAACCTTATAATCTTCTTTAATATCAGTTTTAAAATAAATGGTTTCCGATGTACCATAACCTTAAGAACGGATCATATTAACCGTAGGCTCTCCAATTTTTTCCTAAATTTTTAAGGTATTTTTTAGGAACAGCTTCATAATCAAGAAAATAATCATGCTAAGAGGAAATGGGGTTTTAAACTTTGTTAAATAAGAGAGTGAGTCGAATCGCACTCCATTTGCGCTTGCCATAGGATTAAATAGTTATGTTCAATAGTGTTGTTTTTTCAACACTCAAGGAAATCAAAGCATTGCGATTTTGGTAAAAGCATCCGCCTGATGATGAAAATTTGACCTACGGAGGATTTCGTTTTCTCAATATTTTATGCTCATAGTCGACGCAACAAGGTTTCCTTCAGTTTTATCCAAAAACACAATAGCAAAAAATATTGTTTAATGATACAGTAGTATTACAATTTTTAATCGCGAGTACGAGCGCCAACTTCGAAAAATCGGCGGCATGAATTAGCCTCCCAAAATATAAGCCCCCAAAAAAATAATGAAATAATCCCCAAAAGTGTGGGGCCTTATTGCATATGCAATAAACCCCCAATTTTGAAAATGAATTAAACTCCCAACGAAATAAAATAACACCCCAAACAGTAATGAAATAATGCCCTAATTTTTGGGGGCTTATTTCATATGAAACAAGATCCCTGGAATAAAATAAGACCCCAATATGTACAATTAAGAAAATGAAATAACACCCCAAACAAAAAGAAATAACCCCAAAAATCGTTGTTGTTGTGTTCTGTACAAATTTTTGGGGGGTAATTTCTTTTTTTTTTTGTTTTGGGTTATATTTTGGGGGGTTATTTCATGCCGCCCGAAAAATCTCTAGAACGATTGAATTCAGCTCAAATTAGCTTTACTGCTGGATGCCCAGCTTGTTAAAAAAAAGTGTCAAATTCGTGCACAGTGTTATTAAATTAAAAATGTTAAAATTTACAAAATGTTCGATGCTTAAAGCGATTGATATACTAAACAACTAATTAACTATTTAAATTTTCTATAATATATTACCAGCGTTTAAAAAACTGCAGTCAAAGTAGAACAACTTCAATTTCTTCCACTTCTTCATTTGTCCTGTATATTAGATTTATTGGAAGTATAGTTTTTTTTTTAAATTCAATCTAATTAAAGTCATTTACGAGACATTTTTAATACACTTCACTAAACTTAACTACATATATTTAATATGTTATTCTTATTTTAAAACTCTTAGTATTAAAACTAGTTGCTAATAATATAATAAACACCAAGAACAAGAAGAAAACAAATGTCAAAAAATCCATAAACATTTTTTTGACAAGTTCCTAACTCAAGTATTATTATCCATTTAAAACTTCTTTATGGTGTCAAACTAAAATGGGCTCATTAAAAATATATTTTTTGACACAGTCATATAAATGAAAGTTATTAAAAAAGCAAAACATAAACAATCTATTGCGTAGAATAAACTCTCATCTCGAGGTTTGTCTAGTGAACATCCTTTTTACAAAAAAAAAAGTTGACATGTTTGGCATACTGAGAGTAAAAAATCATAAATTTTATTTTTCCCCAAAAAATTTTACGCACAGGGGTTCCTATTCGGTATGAATTTCTCTGGAACTCCCAAGAAAAATATTTGCGAGAAATTTAAGACATAAATTTTCGGGAATTTCTCTGCAAAATAAGTCGAAGAAAATCTTTGCACGAACTTGTTCACGAGTTAATTAAAGACAAAATTTTCAAGTCACCGCAAACAACGCAAGTTGTGCTCAAATAACACAACGTTTTAAAAACAAGTAAGAGTGCTATATGTATTCGGCTATGCCGAATCTTATATACCCGTGGTTCGATAAAGACAGAAAGTTTTATTAATATCGATCTATAGCTAAAAATAAATCTTGTTTGTGCCACGCCCACTTCCCGAAAATTTGTATTTTTCCAAACAAATATTATATTTTATTCATAACTCTAATTTCGGGTATGTACTATTTTCTGCTTAAAATTCCCGAACTTTTGATATATAAAACTTATCCATGGGTTTTACTGGCGCCTTAACCTAGCAATTACACATGCAACTTCGAATAATAATTACTGAATAGAATAAACTTAAAACAAATATAGCAATTGCACCTGGGGTTCCAAAAATTCATAAAATTGATTTTCCATTAAGACCAATATGTTCATGTATTAATTCTCCATCATATGAACTTTGTAAATATATTACAACAGTTCTCAAGAATATAATGGAAAATTCTAAATATAATGTAAGGGGCTCTCTTCAATTTAAAGATAAAATTAAACATATTAAGTTAAATGATGATGAGAAATTAATATCTCTTGATGTAGTTTCATTATTTCCAAGTATACCTATAGATCTTTCTATAGATATAATAGAGGAGCAATGGGACAAGAAAGAAGAACACACTAACATAGAAAAGGACTTATTTTTACGTATTCTGAAATTTTGTATAATTGATAATAGATATTTTCAATTGGACGGTAATGTATATGTTCAACTAAGGGGACTTCCTATGGGATCACCAGCATCTCCAATTGTGCCCCGGTAGGCTAGCTGGTCTAACGGCGCCGTGGTTGTGGGTTCGATTCCCGCCAGAGACTCTCGTTTCTTTCCTGCAGACAAGCGTAGAGCTTCGCGGGATTAGCTTAGGAAATTTAAAAAAAAAATTGTAGCAGATATTGTTATGGAGAGATTAATGGATATATGTTTGGAACAGTTGACTATTAAACCTAAAATTATGACAAAATTTGTGCATTATTTATTTTGCGTAATTTAGGAATCAGAAATAGCAAAAATTTTAGATACGTTTAATTCCTTTCATGCGGATATAAAATTTAACATGGAAAAAGGAGTTTAAATCTAAATTGTCTTATTTAGACACTTTGATAACAAGAAAGGGAAAAAGTTTATTAATTGATTGGTATCAAAAACCAACACATCGTCTGGTAGAATCATTTATTATTTTTCAAATAATCCTAAGGATCATTATTACAACTAGGAGTTAGCTAAAGTTAAGGTTAAGTTGACAGATAGTTATGTGTTATCTGTCAAAAATCGTCTGTTATCTGCCGGTTAACAGCTAACGCCAAGTTATAATAATGGTCCTAAAAGGATTATCATTAACAAGGCTAGAAATTTTATAGATAGAGTATTGAAAATAAGTGATTCTTGTTTCCATAGGAATAATAAGGAGAAAATTTCTAGAGCAATAAGAGAAAATAGTTTTCCGAAGGAAATTATATCTAATTTATTAATACAATATAATAACCATAGAATAAATAACTCGAACGGTAATATGGAACCTAACGTTTATAAATCGCTAACTTATGTACCAAAATTTTCGGAGAGATTAGAAAAATCTAATATTTATGATACGGAAAGGTATAAAATTGCGCATAAATCTTATAACACAATAGGTAGATTATTCACTAATATGAAAGATAAAATAAATAAGTTGGAAATGTCGAATGTAGTTTATAAAATAGCTTGTAGAGGAAATGTTAATGGACAATGTGGTAAATAAAATAAACTGAAAACTAGGTTAGCAGGACATAATTCAGATCAAAAATATAGACATATTTTATCACAAAAAACAGTTTATCAGCTCATTGTGCAAATTTAAACCACTATCCTGATTTTGAAAATACAACGGTTTTAAATACGGAAAATAATAATAACTGCAGGTTTATGTTAGAAATGTTGCAAATTATAAATGTACCGACAATATCGAGAATTCATTTTAAGGCAGATACTGAAAGTTTAACACAAAATTGTACCAATTTAGTTTATAAAAATATAAACGGAAGTTGAAAATGTATTTATAATGTAATAGATTAGTTTTTGAATTGGAAAACCTTTTTTGTATTTAATTGAAAATTGTTTAATGACTTTTTGTTAAATTTTTTTAATTTGTTAAAAATTGTTAATTTTGTCAAAAATTTAAGAAAAAAACCCTGAAGAAGGCACACATCGGAGTGCCGAAATATTGGTTGAGTAAATTTAATATTTTTTATAAAAAAAAGAGACCTCAAGCTTAATTTAATAATAATAATAATAAATTTTGTAAAGGTCGAATAAAAGTCAATTAATTAATTGTTCGAAATGTCCAGCATTACAAAATTATTCAAGAAACTGTCGTGGTATCCCCTACAGGAAGTAGATTTTTGCAAACATTTCAGAGGCAGCAAAGACTGTGGTGGCCTTACAATAAATGAAAGAAATGCAACGTACGTGATGTCATCGCCGAAAAACAGACGCCAATTGATGGGAGATTATTAGTTCGCTTCATATTCTTTAATTTTTGATTGAAGATTGTATAAACAATCGGTTACCCGCAGCAAATAGATCTTAATTTGGGCAGACAAAGATCTTGCCATCGAGACAAGTTTTCAATCATGCAAGCTAAACATGTACAAAATATCATTAGACCAACGGACAAATATGCATGGACGACGTGGTTTATAACAACAAATAACCAATACCGTTTAAGATTTTTGTGAGCGAAAGATCCTTAACAATATTTTTCGACTACTACGCAATTGGTTAACAATTGCGTAAATACAATCTACTTGTTAATATTACATTTCCAAAAATCTGGGGAATCCTTAGGAATAAAAAAAAACAACTTCATGGGAAAGAAAAAGTACATGAAATAAGGAACCCTAACACAAACACCAAAAGTAATGGGTTACCCTTGGTTTTTTGTTAGATTTTTTGTGTGTCCATATAAAAAAAAAGGAGAGGACCCGCATGTGTGGCATCTGTTAACAGGATGTAGTAATTTTGTGTGACATTTATACCCAAAAAACGAAACATAAAAATACAATGTTACAATTTAAAAGCATTTTAAACAAACTATAAATTTTAGACGAAGAAAAAAATCTCAATTTTAAATGATAAAAAAGATTTCATGGTGTGTGAGACTTAACTACAAATAGGAATTTAACGTATTGTGTATCCTTTTTCTCCTTCTTTTTATTTATTGCTTTAGAAAATGTGAAAAATCTTTTTGAAAGTAAATAATTTGTATTAATAAAAAAACCTTTTACATTTATAATTGGTTCTATTAAATTTTAAATGGTTTGACTTTGAAGAATTCCGTTCTATATTTTTTTTTTGTTATAATGCTGCTTTTGTTATTGGCTAAGAACCTCCCTCATTGTGTTTAGTTCGCTATATGAGTTCAACGGCAATTTTCAATTAGTTTTGCTACTACTGATACTGATACATATCGATATTTTAGAAAAATTATTTACCAACGCAAGCAATCTGGAAATTCTCTTAGATGCAAAGAATATTTAAAAATTATTTCTTCCGTACTCACTTTTCCTGGAGTCATTTAATGTTACATTTTATAGGTTCCATATAAGTTTCAATACTGATAATCTGTTTTATTTCCATAAATCTCATTAAAATATTATTAAAGGCCGATATTTACTATCCTACACAATCGTACGATTCATTCATACGAAAATCTGACAGAATTCTTATCGATATAAAAGAATTTCTGCAAAATCTGTTTGTCAATGACACAATTTTTCATAAAAAAGATGCAAAAGCATACCGTCGTCCGAAAGTTTAAGTGATCTACGTGCGAACATTGCATTTTGAGAGAATGGATTTTGAAGGTTCAGAAATTGTTTCTGAAAAAACTATTCGATAGCATTTTTTGATTTTTATACCACATATTCGTCTTTAAAAGATAATTATGAATAGATGCTTTATATCTCGAGATCGCATCTACAACGGTATATTTTCTAATGGTTATAAAATTCCTGTTTGCTCTATACGCCACGTTAGTCATATTTTCTGGCAAATACATACACGTAGAGCAAAATGACATTAACAAAGCAATAAAACACATCTCAAATTATTTATAAAAAACAGTTTATTCATTTGAAAAAAAAAATGAAATAAAAACTACTCTTAAATATGTTCAACTCTCTTTCAACCTCTTTTTATTATAGTCGCTGTTTGGAAATGAGGCTGCAATAGTGAGTTTTCAAATTTTATTGTTAACAAGTTATTCTGTATGTATTGAAGAACTTTTATTTTACTAAATGGAAGAACCAAAAAATGTAATTGGTTAGAAATCTTGGGAAAATTCTTAAAATCTGAGAATTCCATTTCTATAACCTTACTTTTTATTTTATTTGTTTCAAAATTTTTCAAATAGTTAACAAGAGACAAAATACTGTGAATTTCTAAACGTTTCAGATACTTGTCTAAAGCACTGTGAACGCAATCGCACAAACGACATTCTTAAATAGAGCTTCTGAAACTTAACACACAAATAATGATTATGATATATTAATTGTCGTCACAAGTTCATTACCCGTGGTGCAATTGTTTGCATTAGTTATTTGTATCACTATTCTTTATTCTTAATTTATAATTTTTTTACTCTACTTTTTCCCTCTTTTTTTAAAGAGTAAGAGAAAATATATTCTTAATAATTCTTTTTAAGAGAAAGCATACTGAATAATATTTGCATTAAACAATACTAACTCCATGTAGAGCAAAATGTTTATCAGCAATCAATTTCCATGTTTTGTATTGAAATTTTGCTCTTTACGCCACTATATGGAAAATAGTGCAAAATTTCGAAAAAAATTTTTGTTTTGAAGGATATAGAGCAAAATGGACACGATTTATCTCAGCCACCAGGCGAGATAGCCGAACACGGATTGCAGATTTGAAAAATTTGGGGTCGAAAACCTAAGGTGGCATCCTTTACACAAAATCGCCAAAATGGCGTATAGAGCACTTAAACTTTCGGACGACGATATGACTTAGGTTAAGTCGAAAGGAGTGTGAAGCATCAAGGATGCAACCTCACATCAGAGTGATATACATCTAGGCCTCTACTGGGCCTGTTGTGCGCTCCCTCAGAACATGAAGATTTAGGTGAATAGTAATACCGTCACATTTTGGTGGCAGTTAACGTCCGGCGTAAAGAAACCTAGTTTCCCGGACTTAATTCCTACAGGTTTTTCAGTTGACGTTCCTCAGGAATCCTAAGTCTAGCATGACATCGCTCCCGAGGTTTTTGGATCTTAACTCGACAAAGGCCTGATAGTGACAGAGAAAGTGTTCCAGCGTCCCGCTCGCCTCGTCACATGCTCTGCACTCGTCAGATTCCGCCAGTCCAATTTGGTGTAGTTGTGCTAGAAATCCTGCATGACCAGTCAGGATACGCACCATCATAATAACATCGGACTTACTCCCATCGAGAAGGCTTCTTGTCATCCTCTCGTCTGGGTTATCCAACAAAATCTTAGTGGTCCTACCAACAGTCCGACACTAAAATCTATGTTAGATTTTAATCTTTCAATGTCAGTAGCAGGAGTTCTAAATTACGAATTTATTTTATCAAAATTTTGGTATTATTTTGGATTCATTATACCCTTCACCACAGGTGGAAAAGGGTTTATATGAGTTTGTCATTCCGTTTGTTTTTATTAGTAGCGTTACTATACTATTGGTTTTTTTTATTACGTTCTGTTGCAACAAAAACGTTAATCTTTCTAAAATAATATGAATACGAGCATCTTCTGCCAGCATTTTTTTATACATAAGTATGTACGTATGTATGAATGTATGTATGTATGTATGTATGTACGAATGTATATATTACCTATTACACACTTCTATTCGAAAATGATCAAATACAAAATTACGCCATTCGCATGATTTCCCGTTAGATGAAGTAGGTTTTGCGTGGAAAGGGTTGCCATGTAACGGGTCCGCCATCTAACGTTTTTTTCAACTTGTGCTTATTTCGTAAATGGTAACACTTAGCTCATGTCTGATTTGACAGATAATTCGTTGTATCCTTCCGCTGAACGAAAATGGTTGTGTATACGCTTGAACAACGCTGGGAAATATTGCGACATTACTTTAAAAATCATAGTAATGTTGCAGAATGTGTGCGAAAACTGCGTAAGGATTTTGGATGAAGCAAACAAGCAAAATTGTCGCATTTGGGCACAGAAAACCCGAACGCATACATTAAAAAGCCGATGCACCCAAAACGAGTCACTCTTTGGTGCGGATTTTGGTTCAGAGGCATCATTGGGCCATTATTTTCGAAAATGAGCAAGGAGTGGCCTTTACAGTCAATGGCGATCGTTTTCGGGCCATGTTAAGCGAATTTTTGTTCACAAAAATTGATGAGGAGGATATTGGCAACATTTCGTTTCAACAGGACGGCGCTACGTGCCACACAGCCGAAGCTACACTCGATGTTTTGCGCCCTGTTTTCGAAGATCGCATTATCAGCCGCAGAGCTGATTACGTTTGGCCACCTCGGAGCTGCGATTTGACACCGTTGGACTATTATTTGTGGAGTGCCGTCAAAGATAAGTGTTACGCCGTAAAGCCAGAGACAATTGACGCTGCAAAGGACAATATTCGTGAAGCCATTGGTGAAATACAGCTGCACACAATCGATAATGTGCTTAAAAATTGTACCGATCGTGTAGGCTACTGCGTGGCCAGCCGAGGCAGCCATTTGAATGAAATTATTTTCCATTATTAACCGGAAGGATTGTACTTTCAAATAAAAAAAGAAATTTGAGAAAATATTCAGTAGTTTTATTTTAAAGCATTTCAAAAAAAAAAAAGTTATTTGGCGGACCCTTTATAAGAGTGCATAAGATTCACACCGCAATTAACAACTATTAAGTTTGCCAGCTTGATAGTGTTAGCCAATAGAAATGTTGATCGCGTCACGTCATTTGTGCAACATGCGTAGAAGATTTCACTTTTGTTTTTAGGATGGTGTAATCTTTATATCTTTCATTCTTGCTTCTATTTACTCATGTAGGTTGGCAAGCATTTGCAATAATATGACTGAAATTATGAGTTGTCATATGAAATAACTGAAACCTAAAAGATTCTTTTATTGTACTTAATTAGTCATTGTTGTATTATTACACTCTCCGAGTTTCAATGTAGTACTAAAAAAGTACAATTGTAAAAATGTCCCCAACCCTGCTACAACTTATGGGTTTACATTGCTTTACTTACACAGGTAGTAGGTAACCTCATATACCTACACAAAAATTTAACTATGTGTTCAGTCATACATCCTTTTTAGGTAGAAAATTGTTAACGCCATCTGTTTTATTGTTACCAAAAAGCAATTTTAATTTTTATGATCCAGTTTATATTTTGGATTCTCTTTCGTTGATTAATCTTCCATCAATTTTGTTATTTGTTGACGAAATAGAAATTCACTAAATGCGAAACGCTTTGTGCACGTGAATTGAAAATATATAATTAATTTTAATTGAAACTAAGATGACTTATTTTTAAAAGGAACATTCCCGTATGTTATTGGTCAAGGTGAAAATTGAGGTATTTGGTAGCAACTGGTTGCTTATGGGTAAATTTTTGAAGTTTTTGCGTGTTTAAATATCTTTCCAAGGTCTACTTTTATAAAAATGAAATAATTTACATAATTATGGTCTTAAACAAATAGAACATATTTTTATTGAGTCAGAAATTTTCCCAAAATCGTTAAAAGCAGAAAAGTTGATTAAAATCGTTAAAAAAAATCACTAAAACATATTAGCAAATTAACAAAAAGGCAGTTAGTTTGCAGTTAAAATAATACAAAAATCAATAACTGCCCATACAATCGCAATAATAAAAAATTGAATTGAATGAAATTAGTTTACGAAAAATTTTCAAAATATTAATGAGAATTTTACAAAACAAGTCAATATCAATAAAATAAAAATACCGCACAAATAGTTCCAAGCAGTTCACTACTAATTTTTAATAAATAGTTGCTAAAGGGTAGTTTACACTATTATACTTTGTATTAATAACAGGTGGTTTAATTGTAAGGGCCGATGTTGAATGTGAACCACACCTAAACGTCAAGTTGTTTTCGCATTTCATTTAACATTTCTCAATTTCAGACTAACTCACTTCGTGATTCAGTGATGAGGTATATTTTTACCTTAGTGGATTCTTCAATAAGCAGAATTGCCGCATTTGGGCGACGAATGATAATCCTAGAGTGATTGTCAAAAACCAATGCACCAACAAAAAGTTACTGTTTGGTGCGGTTTATGGGCTAGCGGCATCATCGGGCCGTTTTTTTCCAAAATCAGGCCGGTCAACCAGTCACTGTGAATGGTGTTCGCTATTCGCTATCGTGAGATGATAACGAACTTTTAATGGCCCGTATTGGAAGATATGGTTCCAACACATGAATCAAAAAAACAAGATTGCGCACTCAGCCGTACAAAAATTAATTTCTACTGCGCATCTACGTCATCATAGACTTAATATGAGTGTTTGTTGTAAAAAATGTAAGACACACACAAATGCACATACACAAAGTCTATTGTTTCGTCACACACAAAAATAACGGACCTGAGCAATGCGCAATCTTGTTTCCTTGATTCATAGTTCCAACAGGCTAATGCCACTTGCCACACGGTCAATGAAACAATGGCTCTTTTGCGCGACAAATTCAATGGCCGTGTTATCTCACGTGATGGCGATATCAATTTTCCGCCAAGATCATGTGATTTAATTTCTTCTTTTGGGTTATTTGATATAAAAGGTGTACGTCGAGAAGTCAGCAACAAGTAAAGAGCTAAAGGACGAGATAATTCGGCACATTAACACCATAGAAACCTCAACTATGCCTCAGCGTCATCGATAATTTTTACCATTGCATTGAGGTGTGCCGCCGACGTCACGGCGGACATTTGGTTGAAATTTTGTTTCATACTTAATTGAACCATACCAATATTATCATAATAAAAAGAAATTACAATAATTTACTAAATAATTTGTGTTTTATTCAAAATCAACATCGGCCCTTAAACCCTTTGCATGTCAAAAACTCAAGTATAGGTTTATTTTTATTAAAACTTTTGAACTGTTTTCTAAAGGTGGTCAAACCATAATACACGATGTGAGTTACACCTTAACGTTTTTTGATGTTTGCCCAACTTAATTTGACATTTCTATGTTTCAGTTTTTGACAAGTTCAACAGAAAATTGTATCACAAATGATTATTTAAGGTAATACATCTGCAGGGTACCAATTTCTTACAACGATAGATTCATTTATAATCGAAAAATTCTCTTGAAGCTGATTCCTAAAAGATTCGATTATGATTATGGTCAAACATCGGAACTACTTTTATTTTTCAATACATTTTTTATTTTACTTGTCAAGTACAATTTAATTTTAAACGCCCATACAAAATTTTATCTAACCATTTTTTTAAAAAACCAATTTACTCTTCTTAATCTTCATCCATTTTCTTTAATTTTTATTTTCAAAAGCGTGTGTGAGTAAATCCATTTAAAAGGACTCATTTTCATCAAAGCGTATCGATCAATACGTTTTGCATATAAAACTCAATACACAAGTGACATCAAGTCTAATACAATTTTCTATAGAAAACGTAATTCAATTTGCCACAACTTACTCAAAGACAATAATGCAAAAAAAAATTAAGTATAAAAAATTTGCTATAATGGCGCAACCATTTCTTAAACTTTTTCTACTTATTGCACGAATTCTTTTAACGTCCTCCTTCCCATAAGCTTCTTTTAATAAATAGACAAAACATTAACAGATAAAATTTTAAGGATAGATACGAGCAGTCAGGGATTTGGATGGAAAAAATTTATACATTTTGTTTGAAGTTTTTCCTTTGGAAAATGCAAAATGTTTAAAGAAAGGGATTCTTGCCTTAATTGAAGGGAAAGTTTTTTTTAACTGTCTGCACTTTTCTACTTTTAACTACCATAAATCACAATATTCCCTAATAATTTGATTGTCGTTTAATAGCATTAGTATGTTACAAAAGATTTTTCTGTTAACTTTATTAAAACGTGACGGAAATGCACGATAAATAAATAAAAAGTGAAAATTAAAGTAAAAGAATTTGTTAAAAAAAAATACTAGTGAGAGGTAATGATAAGAATTATCTACAACTAATTTTATTGAACAATGCCCATCTTATATGTATGTATGTTCTTTATTTAAAATATAAAGATATTATACAAATAAAGAAATTAAATAACAATGACATAGAGTCGGCTGTTATATAAAAATTTAAAAACATTAAGTCTCAGGCCCACGATGTCGACTAGAACATTTCTTTCGTATATTTGTATTAAAAACAAAAACAAATTTTAGTTTTTTATAATTGTTTTCAATTAAAAAAAGCGAAAGAAATGTTCTTGTCTACATCGTGGGCCTGACAGTAAGTATTATCAAAATATATATAGTTGTAGTCGATAGAGAGTTATATAAATTCTTCAGTTATCATTTGTCTATACTTTAAAGCGTTTTCGACATATGTATGTAGTTATAAATCCTATTCCACCCATTGGGTATTTTACCATTCAAAATGTTAAAAAGTTCCATTTCATTGAGATGTGGTTTTTCAAAGTACATATCTGTTTCGGAATTCTCTTAATATAAAGCATTTTGCCATGAAGTGTTGTAAGTTTTTATCTTATCTGGTGTTAAATAATTGGGGTATTCACAAGGTGTGCTATCATGTTATATTGTCATAATGTTCTTACATTTTACAATGGTTTAAAAAAATTGTTGTTGCTTTGTAAACAAAAAGTGTCTTAAATTAATAGAACTTTGCTTGCTATGTTTATTGTGCTGTCGTAACTAATCAGAAGAGATTTTCGCTGAGCGACTGAGCCGCATTAGTTTTTGTAATCCGTCGCCGTTGAGGGTATAATATTATCTGGCTAACATCCGAATTTAACCTGCGGCTAGCAAAATAGAATTAAAAAATATTTATATTTGTGGTATATATTAATTTTTTTATATTTGTTTTAAATCAGCTGATTTAAATTCAAAATAGCACACTGAATTATGAGGGGTTGTTCACAACTTATGACTTTATGACACCTTGTGAATCCCCCAAATGTGCACGATTAATTTTCAGATGTATTAAATTTATTTGCGTTTAATGGTAACAAATCTGACCTCTGTCATCGTTTCGAAAATCGTTATACACGGTACAAATTTTTCGAACTCGTAAATTATTTCTTTCGATTCGAAATACGCAGTAACCCCCCTGACTTTAAAAAATATCGAATTCGATAGTCGTATTTCAATATTGATTTATTGATGTATCAGTATTTTAAATATCGGCGATATATATCAATTTTTTTTTTTAATATCGATATTTTTGCCCATTCCTAGAAGGTATCCAAAAAACTGGATTCAAATATTGGTGATTGTGGGTGTGGATGTGGCATGCTGCTGTAAACAAATATTTTATGTTGTTTAAGAAAAAATTTAATTTGTTGTAAAATTGATCAGAACGAAATTATGATTTCTCGCAAACTGTTTTTGTTTTATTAGAGGGAAAGTAGTCTTTAAGAAATAGTTGGTTAAATCCCTGTATCATTTATACCTGATGTGTTATTAAATGTGTCCCTATATTCTTTATTTTAGTTAAATCCGAATTTCAGAGGACTAAAACTTGTAAGGGTCAAAAGGGATACCATCTATTTGGTACCATCACAAAGTTGAGAGTGTCCTCTATAGCCTCTATATACTTTAGCTGATGAACACTTTTTTCATTTTAATGAAATTACGTGCAACATTTTTTTGCTGAAATATAACACAATGGCTTACAAACGTTTTGTTTTGAATAAAAATTCTGCAACTGAAGCAATTATTGGAACTGTCGGGCAGCTTTTGAGTTGATTTGAAAGAACCCGGGTCCATAGGGGATCGAGAGAGTGACTTGTGGACCTCTAAAATTGATAACCTCGGATATTAACAGGGGTGTGCTGTAAATCGCAAACGCAAAACGCAAGAAGAATTAAGAGGTAAGGTCATATTTAAAATTTTGCGAAATGAGAGATATAGCCACATTTTTTTCGCAAATGAGAGATAAAGCCATATTTTTGCGAAGCCAGATTCCAATACTTTAGTGTTTATTGTTTCCGGGAAAAGACATTTTTTATTCTTGTGACGCACGCAGGAAAACTTTATTCAGCGAAGCCACCTGCCGCGTCCTACTGGAGGAGAAACCCTGTAAGCACGGCCGCATGCCGCAACGCAGAAAAATTTTAGTATGCGAAGCCAAATTTCAATACTTAAATTTACTGTTTCCGGGAAAAGATATTTTTTATTCTTGTGACGCACGCAGGAAAACTTTATTCAGCGAAGCCACCTGCCGCGTCCTACTGGAGGAGAAAACTTGTAAGCACGGCCGCAGGCCGCCACGCAGAACTACTTTAGTATGCGAAGCCAGATTTCAATACTTAACTTTAGTAAAAGGGCAAATCATTAGCTCTATTAATCTATTAATCTCTATTAATCAATATAAAATGAAAAAGTTCTTCAAAACTGAAATGAGAGATAAAACCATTTTCTAATATTACTAATGTGAGCTAAGGCCATGATGGCTTTATCTCCCATTCAAATGAAAAAAAAAATAAAAGACTTTATCTCCCTTTTGAATGAGAGATAAAGCCATCATGGCCTTATCTCCCATGGTATTAAAGCACAAAGAGTCTAATATGGAAAAAGAAGTTTTTATAGAGAATATGAGAAAATATAGACCGATTGTCACCATTTACATGGACTTATTCCTTAGTACAATTAAAATGTCATTACCAAATTTGATAAATATATTTACAAGATTGCAATTTGTACTTTGCGCACAATGTTAAAATTGACAGACAACCAGCCAGAAGGACGGACATCGTTAGATCACTTAAAAAATTGATTCTGAGTCGATCGGGATATTTAAAGATTTTTATCGATTTCAATGGA
The DNA here is from genome assembly GCA_949318255.1 of Pollenia labialis. Lineage (NCBI taxonomy): Eukaryota > Metazoa > Arthropoda > Insecta > Diptera > Polleniidae > Pollenia > Pollenia labialis. The sequence continues at coordinate 40,760,750 of OX439143.1, read as the reverse complement.
TTATACACATCGCCAAAAACGTATATAATTGGTTTTTCCTTCATTTTTGCATATATATAAAATTAAAAAGTTTAAAACCCCTTTATATTTAAAGACAACCTGCTTTGTCTTACAATTTTAGAGTAAAAATTTAATGAAGATGGCAAAATTTAAGCTATGTGCTGAGTATACAGATTGACATTTAAAACAGAAAAGCCAGAATTTCCCGAAATACATTTTTTTATTTGCTGCGAAAGCTCTTGCAGGCATCTAAAACATGGACATGTATCAAAATATGCCTTAAAAAAGGCAAACTTAAAACTTAAACATAAAAAAATCCTGCAAAAAAGGCTATTTTAACTAAATGATGCAAAATATTGCTACAAACGGTAAAATATGCAAAAATATGCACTAACAAATCGATGTCGAAATTCATAAAAAACTCTAAAACGTACAAATATATTGTTTGTGCCTTAATTGGTCGCACAAGGAAAAACATGCAATTGCATATTTTCGGTTTCCCTGGTTATAAGTATGCTTGTAGAATCAATTTTAGTAAGAGTTGTCAAACCCGATTTCCGATCGATTTTTTCTATTTTTTCAAACCGGTTTTCGAAGTATTAGAGACATCGTTTTTTGGTCTCGAATAATCGACTTTTTCTTATATTTAATTTTTTATTCGATGACATTTTTTAGTAACCACTTTCCTTATTCACAATAGTATTTAAATTGTTGCCTTAATACATAACATATTCAACACAGTACCAAGCTATTGAACAGAAGAATTCTACAACACAGACTTTTTTATAATTGCCAGCAGTATGAGTTAAAGGTCGTGATACACTATCCTACACAATCGTACGATTCATTCACTGGAAAATCTGACAAATTTCTATCACACTCAAAAAAAATCGCAACAAAAGTCTGTTACAGGTGCCACACTATTACACAAAAAAGATGCTTTAAATCAATGAAGCCGACATTGTTGTTTTCTTATCAGCTGTATTAGAAAATACAACTCTGATCGCATAGAAACTATCATTTTATGAAAATTTTTAAAAACTTTTGCAAGTCGGTCAGACTTGTCAAAAAAATCTGTCATTTAGTTAAATTTTTAGGCCACACTATCATACTTTATGAACACACACGATTTTTTTGACATATCGTACGACTAAATAGGATAGTGTGTAGTGACCTTTAGCGACAGTTCTGACTTTGGCTTTGGTTTCTGAAATTAGAACAACTGCTATTGATTAGTTGTAAATTTTTGATGGTTTTGTAAACCGCGCTAAAAGAGAGAGAGAGAGCAAAATTTCAACTGAACTACAGTTGAGTTGTAAACCGTAATTGAAGAACCGCTTAATGCTACCTTAAAAAAATTCAAACCCCAGCTAAAAGGTCAAAAAAATTTAATAACAGTGACTTAAAAGAAGATTTCGACTACAGACATAAATTTTCTAAAATATCTTCCAAATTTGATCTGTTTTACATGGCATTACTGACAATTAACCCAATCTCAACGACTAGTGAACGTGTTTTACAGTAATGTCCTCTTTTAAAACTTGGTTGAGAAATCGAATACCCCCAAATCATTTAAGACGTATTATGTTGCAATAAAATATTTTTGTGTCAACTTAAACCTAATTACCAACATAATAAGATAGTTTATGGGCACAAAGACTATTCCGGAAACAAGTCACCATATTAAATAGAATTCGTTCTTGAAAATGGAAATGTTTGTATTAAATTTTGTTAAAATTGCGACCTGTACTTTACATGGACAGACAACCAGCCTTTCGATCGGCATACTAAGAGGTGGGTCTAGGACCAATATTTTTTAGAGTTACATACATCACAACAAACATTATTTTTTATGTCTCGATAAAACTTTGAAGTTTGCTATATTATAAATGTGTACAGTTAGCCTATTATTCCGCGCTGAATGCCTTTTATAATTCCACGCAATAAAAACCTTAAAAACTTTATTATGATAAATGTTTTTATTACTTTCTAAAAACTTATTAAAGTCTTATTTGATATTTCAACTACAATTGGGGTGGTACAGAAAAAGAAAATTTCTAATTTTGTTCTTAAAAATATTAACAAAGAGTTACCAAATTCAAAATGAGGGTTCACGGTCTATTAAAAAATATGCAGAAGGAAAAAGACTACAGGAAAGCTTAACTAGACAATTGTATATTTTGTTGCGTTGTTCCCACTCTCTCAACTCACTCATTATGCACGCACGTGACTTCGCCTGTCATTAAATTGTACAAATAAACACAAATGTGACTTAATTGGTGGAAAATGTGAAAAATATTTATGTACATATATTTTTCTATTTTAAAAACAAATTGTATTATTACGCGTCATAAATTTGTATGAACATTTAAAAAAACGGGGCTTGTTTTAAAAATAAAGTTCTGAAGTTTGGATTGACTTCATAGAGCAAACAACAATAATTTGTCATGTTCACACAAAATTTGTCCCAAGTAGCTTCGATAGCTATTTGATCAATCTTTTGAAAATTTTTTTTTTTAAATTTAAAACTTTTTTTTATTTTTTTTTATCCGGAATGTTTTTTTTTGCTCAAAAGATAGCTTCTGTCTTTTCCGTTGAGGTAGCTTGAGCAGAAATCTCCCATACTTATGTAAATACTAGGGTATTCATTTAATCGAGCTTTTGCTTTAATCGGTTAATCACTCGATTAATTAACCGATGATTTGGTAGATTCGGTTAATTTAGTTTTTGATCGGATAACCTATTAATTAAGTTTTTTTTATAGATTAAGTACTTTCAATATATAAAATTAATTACACAAGGGAACAAATTTGGACTTTTTTTGTGCGGTCTGGAATTTGATTGCAAATTCTTACTAACTTGATTGCAAATTCTTACTAATTTGAGGTCTCTGATTTCAAATCGTATCTCCATTTTTCTCTATCAGCTCTAGTTTTCGAGATATACAGCTATGTCTAAAATTAAGGCACTTTCACTACATATATTGGAATAACTTGAAAACGGTTGATCATATTCAGTTAAAAAAACCGAAACTCGGAAAATATATTATCTTTTAGCCGTGCTTTCATTGTTTTTAAACATGCCCTGTAGTTTCAGAGATCTCGTTGAGTTTTTGAAGAAAAATGGAGATTAGATAAGAAATCAGAGACCTCAAATTAGTAAGAATTTGCAATCAAATTCCCGACCGCAAACTTACTGTTCCGCAGTGTTATTTATTATTTGGAGTTTATTGGTAAAAAATAACAAGAACATACCAAACTAAATAATTCTTGAACTAAAACGAGCAATGAAAAAAAAATCCATTAATATGTAATATGCTTTTTTCAATTAATACATAATTGGGGGATTCACGAGGTGGGCTATCAAGTCATATCGTCATAAAAGGACAGACAGAAAACTTTTTATTTTTCCTATTTTCAGCTTGATAGAAACTTAAAAATACAGTAAGTTTTACACACTTCAAGACTTAAATAGAAGAAAAACTACATGCTGGTCGACGAGGCGTATCTTTCTCTACCACACGGCATCAAAATCTCAATTTACTTAAAAAGTGATTTGTATATTAAGCCAACGATATATATTTCTTGTACAACTTTATGACTACCTTGTGAATCTAATTAGTTATTTCAATAGTTAAAGGAGATCTTATAAAATAATCTTTAGAAAAGTAATTTGGTTCAAATGTTTAGGATTAAAGCGATTCTTTTCTTTAGTTTAGACAAAACTTGACTTGGAAAAAAATTTTTCACTTATCGTGTATGAATATCTAATTTCTCAGTCTTTTCCCAGAATTTCTCTTTACATTTAAAAAAAACTCCATTATGCCATTAGAGTACTTTTTTAATTTTTTAATATTTTTAACACTTCTAATTGTTTTGGTTAATTCGGTTAAACAACTGATATGAGAAGATATGAGGAGAAACAAATAATAACAAACATATAAAGAGTACGTGAAACAAAAAAAGGTGTTGGCAATCAAACATTTTAGCCATTTTTCTCCACATTCCTGTTGATCGATGATGAAGATAAAAAACATTGAAAAAAAGAGCTTGTAATTTTAATCACCGGTCGGCGGAAAATGGGTTAAAATGAAGATCACTAAACACCTTTGTTTGTATGAAAAATATTTGCTAAACACATACCTGTTGTATATGAGACGAAACAAATAATTAAAAAACACAAAAAAATATGTAATAATACTACAAAAAATTAAAAATTTTATTAGATCGGTTAATCGACTGAAATTAACCGGTTTAGTCGTTAATCGAAAAAAGCCAATTTAAAATTAACCGATCACTTCAGCCTCACCGATTTTTGTCCTATTAGAATTAAATAGTGACTAAATATAAAATTCATTTCAAATGATAACAAAACAAAAATCATGTGACAAAAAATTGCAAGTTTTTTTTATATTAGTAATGATAACAAAAAAGGACAAACTGTTAAAAAAATTGCTGAAATAATCACCATTATTGTGTTTGGCTTATTTAAAATACGCCTACGACTGTTTGATAATAGATAGAAGGAAATAAGTTCACGTTCTCTTTAATCTATTACCAAACAGTCGTAGGCGTATTTTAAATAAGCCAAACGACCTTCCTTCCCAGATCAAGCACTCAAACATGCATATGTATGCCGATGATGTCCAGCTATACATTGAGTGCTCCAAAACATCGTTAAGTCATAAAGTGGGAAATCTTAACTACGATCTCAACAAGATTTATAACTGGGCCACGGCAAATGGCCTATGCCTAAATCCAAAAAAAATCGAAATACCTAATCATTTCCAAGAAGAGCATGAAAATCGCTGATGACGTAGGTTTATATCTTGGTGGAAAGAAAATTGAGATGGTCAACTCGGCTAGAAATCTGGGTGTCGTTTTCAATAGAACACTTACATGGTCTGACCACATTAACCAAACGTGCGGCGGAGTATATGGTATGCTTAGAAGTCTATGGTATAGTCAACCGTTCACACCACCGAAAATAAGAATGATGATAGCTAGAACATACCTAATACCAAAACTTACGTATTCTTCTGAAGTTTTCGCCGGATGCAATGCTCATGACAAACGAAAGCTAAACACTACGTTTAATAACATTATACGTTACATTTTTGCTATACCCAGGTTTGCGAGTGTAACAACATACTCCAGACGAATCCTTGGAATGACTTTTGATAACTATCTGAAGTTTAAGAATTTACTTTTTCTACACAAAATTATTATTACTAAGGAACCCAGCTACCTATACAGTAAGCTAACATTTACAGCATCTGCAAGAAATAATAGCATTATCACCTTTACATATAGAAACAGCGCATCTTTTAACCAATTTTTTGTTTACACAATATATCTCCGGAACCATCTTCCTACAAATATTCAACTCACCAGCAACGCTATGAAATTCAAAAAATTGTTAATGACGTACTATGCATAAAGTTTTTAAATTATAAATGTATAATCTTCTTGTTATTTTATTATTTTTTACTACATTGTTCTTCAAGTTTAAAATGTTATAAATGTTCATTTATGTTAAAATTCACTAGATTAGTATTTTTAGTTTCAACAAATATTATTTTACGAATATTATGTCTGATAACTTATCGGATTCTAGAGCTGTTATTTATAAGATTTTATATCTTGTTGCTTTAGAAAGGCAAATATTAATAATAAATACAAATACAAAATACAAAATTTACTTTCGGCGACTTTTTTGTATTTTTTCTTAGTTTTTGGCGATTTTTGGCTGCAAAATTATATTTCGTTTGCAAAATTTAATTTAAAAAAAAAAAGAAAAATAAATTTGATAAACAAAATTGTTACAAAAACTGAACAAAATTGAGGTTTGGCGATTTTTGGCGATTTCTGACATCAGGTTTGGCGATGGAGCTCAAAAAAATCTGACAACCTGGCATAAGTGTTACATGTGATTTGGCAACATTTTTAAATGCTCCCCTAATTTTTAAGAAGTGTTTCATATTTTACGTTAACAAAAGAACACAAATTTCGGAATTAAACAAAAAAGTACTATTAGCGCAAGGTTAATTCAATTACAGGTGGTGGCAAGACTACAACAATCCAAAGCCAACAGAAATAACAGATGTTTTTGTATTGCATTGTTAGTGTTTACGGCTCGAAACTTGCCACCACATTGTATTGAATTGGCCTTGATCTAGTGCTGCACTCATGCCCCTTTAATTAAAATGGGTGTTGAACATTTAGCATTTTTTTAATTTTAAAGGGAACATCATCAGAAAAGAACGCTTTACACTTTTAAAATAACACATGTATTTCAGAAAAGAACATAAAAAACGAAAAAGGCAGAATAAATGCAGAATTTTACTCAGAAAAGAAAACGCCATAAGTTTGATAGTTTTTTAATTACAAAATCAAAATAAAACTAAATAATCCACTCTTTAAAAATTAGTTAGGAAGGGAGATTTCAATTAAATTTAATTGAAAACTTTTTTTTTATTCTCTTACGTATTTTAACAAAAAGGCATCCCTGTACCTCAATTCTGTAACTTTTTGAATTTAACTACTGATATCGTTAAGTAACGAGAAATCTCGGTTACTTTAACGAATTTGTTATTCTCTATGTAAAATTAACAAATATTTCTGTTTAGAAATATTAACGTCAAATAGGTATCGGTAACAATATAAGAACGTCAAAGTTAACATTTTTTAAAATTAATAAACTATATAATAAATTTGCTTGTAATAAATTTATTTTAACAAAACATGAATGAAAACGTGTAAACATTGATTATATTTCTAAACAAATATATAAGTTTTAATTTTTTTTATACATAGCGAAAAAGTTCGAGGTGCCTGAGCACCTCTAGCACAACATTCTGCTCTTACTTTTTATATCCACACTACTGTATGTGAAGAGGATATTATGTATTTGTGCAAATGTGTGTAACACATTTAATAATACTTTGTTAGATCCAAGGCGAATTCAAATATCGGTGATGTCGGAACTTAAACAATCCAAAAAAAAAACAGAAACAACATAGGGTTTTTTGCATTGCATTGTTAGTGCTTATAGTTCGAAATGTCAACTATACTAACCAAAACACATCGCACAACTACACAAGGTAGACTCGTTGGCCCATATGTTTGTCAGCTGTTTACCCAGTCAGAACCCAATTGTCAAATTTCGTGTATATATACTTTAATCGCCATTTTTAATGCTTACATTTATTTTTAGCTTTAGTACTGCCAAGTTTATTTTTGATTTGATTTTAACTTTGACAAACATTTGACATCAAATTGAAAAAACATTTGATATCAAATGTTTATTTTCAAATCATTATCAATTTGAATTTAAATCTTAAATCAAACAATTGAAAAACGTTTGAGAATTGCGTTTGATGTCAAATGATAAAGTCATTTCATATCAAAGGTTTGACTTCGTGTTTGTTGGGTATGAGCCAAAATTTGTACATGTGTGCGTTAAATTGTTTTTGTTTTATATGAAGACAATTTTGACAAGTCGGTTCTTTTTATAGAGCAGCATGTCTTCACTCCCAAATGGGTCTACCTTGTGTTAATGTTAGGGATGGGCAAGTTGAAAAAATATATCGATACATATCGAATCGATATTTTTTTAGAGTATCGATATTTATTTTTTCAAAAATATCGATATATCGAACGTATTTTGCTAAAACTATTACCAAATTAAAAAATTCAGTATACCTTTGTACAAACATATGTATGAACAAATTAATTATATGTCATTACATTGTTACTTTTAATTGTTTCATTTTATTTAAAAAAATTAATAAAAACAAAAAAATTTAATCAAAACAAAAAATTCAATTATAACAGAAACAAAAGGGAAGAATACAAAAAACCATAAGAAAAAAAAATTAATTACGAAACATTTAACTGGAAGTAAATAAGTCATGGAAGTACCAACTTTTCTTAAAATTTGAATTGCACCCCAAAAGTACCAACTGGTTTTAGTCAAACCAGTAATCATCTGATATTGACATCAGGAGCACTCTCTGTTTTTTGTGCACTCCAGACAATCTGCTTCTTGTATCCGGCACTACTTCTTATAAATGCCAATTATTTTAGATCTTCATATTTTTTTTAAAAAAACATATGATGCATGCAATGATTCCAATTCTTAAAAAACATATTGTTTGAAAAACGGCTAAAATTTTGAGTTCTTAATGAAGACTGACTTTAAAAAATATCGAATTCGATAGTCGTATTTCAATATCGATACATCGATATATCGGTATTTAAAATATCGGCGATATATATCGATTATATTTTTTTTAAATATCGATATTTTGATATATCGATATTTTTGCCCATTCCTAGTTAATGTACCTTGGCAAAACACTAACAAATCAAAACAAATGACCTCGAATTGTCAAAATCAGAACCGTTTCGACAACTGTAGTAAATTCGCCTTGGTAGATCGAAATCTTATGAAGTGTTCGAAAATAAACACTAAATGACGCTCCTTAGTGTTCGGTTCGGTAGATTTGTGGAAAACACAAACGCTAATTGTGTTTTGTGCAGAAAGTCAAAAATAACGTTTACCTGTTAGTGATTTTTTGAACACAAAAATAATACTGTTTTTATCAAACTCAACAAAAGATGAGAACATTAAATTCCGTTCGGTTTTTTTGTAAATTCACAAACTTCATTGTGTTGGGTTCTGCTCATTAATGTTTGTCCTTTTTGGCTGGTAAGACACGATACATTTTTTACAAAAATAAAATACACATACGAAAAAAAACAAAAAGCCAGTTACACAAACAAAACATATGGGTAATTCCAAAGTGTTGAACGTGACTGTCGTACGGATCGAAAATGCAAAGTTTATGGACGCTTATAGGTCAAAGATATTGGCAAAAGAAGTAGCGGTTCGAACGTGAAAAAAATAGAAGTAGTTTTTGTGGGCATGTATAAAAAGCTGTAATTCAGCGAAACCTGAAATAATTTTTTAGTCAAACTACTTTCAGAATTTTCTGGGTCGATACGTGACATTTCGAACGTGAAATTTTTTCCATAATAATTAAACTAAATAATCATGTAAACAAAATAAAAATTTACCGGTTATCCGAACAACATTTTTCTCTTCGAACTCTTCCTTAGATTACCGACCATGTAAGAAAATTTTTATGGAATAATTTTTATCAAATATCACCTCTTTTAAGGAAGATAATATTAAAGAAAACATACAATAAAACATTCTCACAAATAAGAAATTACGTTTGCACAACTTTGCAGTCTGATTGTTCATCTAAGTGAACAAATTTATGGGTAAATTAATAAAATTTGTAAAATCTAAATATGTCTCTATAACAATATCGTAAAATAATTAGCCTTTAATAACTTTTAAATTTTCGGTCACGGTGGACCTTTTGACGGAAATGCCCATATGGGGGATTTCATGTCAAGTGACCCAATTTTGAAATCTATGTCTTCCGATTGGGATGAAATTTGTAGCAAGGTTAGTAGAAGTAGTGGATAGTAGTTTAGACACAAATTTTCAACAAGATCGGTCTAAAAGTTTCTGAGTTAGTGGGGGCCAAAGTTTGACATTTTGGCCATACAGGTGTTCTTTCTCATCCATGCAACTTATTACCTATTGGTGTTAGCCAAAATTTGTCCAAAGTAGCTTCGATAGCTATTTGATCAATATTTTGAAAATATATTTTGATAAAAAAATTAAAAAAAAAATTTTAAATTTAAAAAAAAGTTTCAAAATTAAATTAAAATTTTTTTTTTATCCGGAATGTTTTTTTTTTTTTGCTCAAAATAAAGCTTATGTCTTTTCGTTTAAGGTAGTTTTTTTGTTGGTTTTTGGGGTGCGAGTGGCTTATGTATAAAAAAAAATTAATAATTAACTCTAGACGAGGGTTTGAATTTTTTCCTATATATGTTTGAGTGTTTATAAAGCCTTAAAAATAAAACGTATGCAAAGAAACTATACCTTTCTGACGGTATGTTACAAACCCAACTATTAGTTTATACCTTCGATACAGTAATGCCCACAATATGTTAATCTCAGGAATAAAATCACTTTTTTCTGTAGAAATGTTGACAAATTAAGTTCTTTTTTTAATTTGTAATAATAATTTAATTAATATATAATTATAATAATTTCTAATAATAAAAAGATAAATAATTTAATAACATTTTTTCTTAATCACATTAGATCCTTTTATATCCTATTTTTTTTATATTTAATTTGTTGTAGCTGATGAAGTGTTTAAGTTTAAAACAAAAAGAAGCAAATAGAGAGTCCGCCAAATAACTTTTTTTTTTGAAAACGCTATAAAAAAAACTACTGAATATTTTCTCAAATTTCTTTTTTTATTTTTCAAAAGATTTTGTTATTCGTGCTAAATTCCCAGTTTTTATTATTGATAAAAACACTTGAAATTTATTGTTGATGGGATAAGCTATTCCTATGCGCATTTCACTGGTTGCTTAGGCCAGATCATCAGGAAACTTCATCCATAAAGATTTTAGAAAAACTAAAGATATTAAACGAAATAAAACTGTTAAATGTATAAGACTTATAGCAACAGTTCTACTTGTAATAATATCAAAGCTTAAACAAAACAACATCAACAATAAACAGTGCGTTCATCTCGTCTTACATTCCCCGCTACAATTAGTTGAAATTCTCTCAACATTAATTGTAGTTGTAAGTAGGTTAAGAAAAACAAAATAAAAAACAACAACAACTTAGAAAAGATGTTGTCAATTAAGTGTTTTTTAGGCCGTGCACCCGCCTGTTTATTATCAAAAAGTAATTTCAATTTTTGGGAATACAAAATTTAAATTTCAAAAGATTTTGTTATTCGTGCTAAATTCCCAGTTTTTATTATTGATAAAAACACTTGAAATTTATTGTTGATGGGATAAGCTATTCCTATGCGCATTTCACTGGTTGCTTAGGCCAGATCATCAGGAAACTTCATCCATAAAGATTTTAGAAAAACTAAAGATATTAAACGAAATAAAACTGTTAAATGTATAAGACTTATAGCAACAGTTCTACTTGTAATAATATCAAAGCTTAAACAAAACAACATCAACAATAAACAGTGCGTTCATCTCGTCTTACATTCCCCGCTACAATTAGTTGAAATTCTCTCAACATTAATTGTAGTTGTAAGTAGGTTAAGAAAAACAAAATAAAAAACAACAACAACTTAGAAAAGATGTTGTCAATTAAGTGTTTTTTAGGCCGTGCACCCGCCTGTTTATTATCAAAAAGTAATTTCAATTTTTGGGAATACAAAATTTAAATTTCAAAAGATTTTGTTATTCGTGCTAAATTCCCAGTTTTTATTATTGATAAAAACACTTGAAATTTATTGTTGATGGGATAAGCTATCCCTATGCGCATTTCACTGGTTGCTTAAGCCAGATCATCAGGAAACTTCATCCATAAAGATTTTAGAAAAACTAAAGATATTAAACGAAATACGGAATGTAAGACGAGATGAACGCACTGTTTATTGTTGATGTTGTTTTGTTTAAGCTTTGATATTATTACAAGTAGAACTGTTGCTATAAGTCTTATACATTTAACAGTTTTATTTCGTTTAATATCTTTAGTTTTTCTAAAATCTTTATGGATGAAGTTTCCTGATGATCTGGCCTAAGCAACCAGTGAAATGCGCATAGGAATAGCTTATCCCATCAACAATAAATTTCAAGTGTTTTTATCAATAATAAAAACTGGGAATTTAGATGAATCTGCATCTTCTGTAAGTCGATCACAGGCCCACTTCCCAGCGTTGTTCCAGCGTATACACAACCATATTCGTTCAGCGGAAGGATAAAACAAATTATCTGTCAAATCAGACATGAGCCAAGAGTTACCATTCACGAAATAAGCACTAGTTGAAAAAAAAACGTTAGATGGCGGAGCCGTTATATCACTTTGAAGCTTGGCCTTTTTTGGAGCTGTGGACATTGTAAAAATTAATTATGTAAATAACACATGTCTAAAGGTACGGTCACATATGGCAAACATTTGACAAAAAATATCAAATATTTGTTTGCCCTAATCTGACCACAAAATATTTTTGAGAGGCAAACAGAAAAACAGCTAATTTTGGGCAAACAAAATTATTTGCTGGCAAACAAAAATGCACCTATTTTCCTCGTTTTTAGGCAAATAAATATTTGTTCTTACAAAAATTTTGTAAGGCCAAACAGCGGCAAATAAAAAGTTTTAAAATAAAAATTTTTGAATAAAATTGAAAATATTAACAAAATTAAATAACTTTTTAATGACGAAAAAACTTATTTATGTAAAAAATTTTTCCTGTGTTCTCTGTTTAGCATAGAGTTGCACGGTAAGTAGGATTCAAGATGTTAAAAAATACATTTTTCTTCCGTAAATAAATATAGATAGATCAATTTTCGAGAGTACCAGTTTGGGGTCAGTGGATAATCATGGACCCGCCAAAATAAAATTATATAATGAATTTAAGATTTATATAAAACTTATTAGTGCAGAATAATTTACAGACATCGACATCTTTACGAGATTTTTTCTTCTTGAAGTGATTGTAGCAAATTCTCGGCCTACCAAGACAAAATTTGGACACGACATACAAACTATTATAGAAATTATTGCCAAAACCAACATTTCTAAGATTATTATGACATTAAAGGCTATTTACAGAAGTTGTATTGTGATAATAGGTTGTCTATGGGCACAAGGTCTCACAAGGGCTATGTGAAATGAAAAAAGTAAACATCAAATTTCATTACTATCAGGTGTGTTCTAGGTTCCAACTCGTATTAAAAACGAAAAATTTGTTGAATCCGCATAATTCAGAAATTGGTTTTCTGAAATCCGCATGTTTTTGTGTATTCGAAGTTCTTGTTAAAAAAAAAAATTTAATAATTTTTTTCTTTGATAGTGCCCTGTAAAATAGGTGACTACGATTTATATATTGGGCTATCTTAATATTGGGGACGATTGCCGAAAAGAGCAACAAAGATACGCGAAAATTTCAAAAAGTTTGCAAAAATTGCGATCATTTTTCATATTTCAAACAAGCCATAAAATTAATTAAAAGTCCCTAAAACCATAAGGAATGGCAAAAATTCGATACAAATTGCTATGTAAATTAACGTAAATTCGAAAAAATTTGCTAATAGCGGCATGACAGCCAAGTTTTATATTTATTAAAAATTGTTAAAGCTGTAAAAAATCAGCAATTGCATCTACCGCGAACATTCACGAAAAATTGCAAACTTAAAAGCAAATCCAAAATTTAATTTGAGATGCCTAAACCGGTTAAAAAAAACAAAATGTCGGAAAAAACAAAAAAAAAATTTACAAAAATAGCGAGAATTCGCCAAAATTTTTAATATTTTAAACACGTCCTAAAATTGATTAAAAGTACCTAAAACTATGAGAAATGGCAAAAATTCTGTAAAAATTGCTAAATCAGGAAATTTGCAAAAAATGCGCGATATTTATGTGATAATACATATCGCATTAAATTGAATAAAGAGCCTTTCAAACTAAAAACCAATATTATATTGTTGATAAAAATGTTCTCACATATAAGAATAAAAGTCGATTCGTTTTACTTTCACTAACCCATAACTACTCTAATTGAAAACGAATAAAGACATGTGGAGGTAAATTGCAGAACACAAAAAAATGCTGAAGTAATCCACTTTCGAGTGAATTCGGACTCTAGAACACACCCGATTATCTCAAAAATTGCGAACAAGGTTAACATGGACAGCTAGCCGGACAGATGGACATTGTTATATCGATTAAGAAAAGGATGCTGACGAAATAATTTGCAATAGATCCACTGTCTAAAACACTTTATTGCTTGCGTCTAAAACCGTAACAAATAATGCTGTAGTTTCATAATTTAGGTTAATTTATCCCTTTTGCCTTTATCCCTTTATTTGTTATCTTAATCTTCTTTTACTTTTAAAACTGCTGTTCTCGCTCTTCTGTACCATAAAACAATAAAAGTTTCAATATTTGGCATCAAAATGTTTATTTTTAGTTTTAATAAAAAGTAATTTTATTTATTTAATTTTTATTTTTGACAATTTGATCAAACATTTATTTTTAGGCAAATATTTTTGTATGTGAACACAGGGCAAACATGTTTTGCCATTTTTTATTTAAAGCTATTTAATATCAGTTTGAACGAACAAAAATGAGCAAATAAATGTGCGTAGTGTGACCAGCAAATAAAATTTTTATTTTTTAACAATTTTTTTAGAAATGCCGGCAAACAAAATTTGACAATTGTTTGGCTTCGGTGTAAATGCCGTACGAGGCGTTGGATCCACCTGTCACGGAGGTGCGGGAACTAACGGCATATGCAAGGAGGAAGGGTGCAATCCTTGTATTGGGCTGCGATGCCAAAGCTCATCATAGCCAATGGGGGAGTGCAGACATAAACAAAAGGGGTGAGTTAATGTTTAATTTTACAACTACATACTAACAATCTTATTATCTGTAATATGGGTAACACGCCGACGTTCAGAAATAAAGATAGGCAGGCAGTGATAGATCTGACATTGGTGAACCGTGACGAGCAACTTGTTGTTGATTGGAGGGTAGCAACGGACTGTACATTTTCAGACCATAGTCGTATTAACTTCAAATTGAGTTTTGACCCACCCGGGGTTGCTCCATTTAGGAACCCTAGGGGGACAAAATGGGACTCCTTTAAGGAAAGAGTCCGAATTGGATTGGCGCAAAGTGCCATGGGCGACTTGCTGCCGACTGATCTGGAGGGTGTTGTGAACAAGTTCACTTATCTTCTAAGGGAAAGCTATGAGCAGTCCTGCCCGGTTACATTTCCGGGTAGGCATAAACAGCCCAAATGGTGGACCAGGGAACTTCAGGTTCAAAGATCTACGGTTAGGAGACTGTTTAATAAGGCCAAGCTTACCAGAGCACCAGAGAATTGGAACTATCATGGAGGCAATTTTGTGCATCCATTGATAATGTCAACGAGTTGTCAAGATTCCGAAGGATTTTATCCAAGGACACTAAGGCCCTTGGTTACATCCAAAGGAATGACGGCTCATGGACTGAGTCTAGCTCTGAGACCCTCTCCTTACTTATGGAGACGCACTTTTCCAGGTGCAGGGAAACCGGAGGTATGGACGACGGTCAATGGGACGTGATGTCCATGACATCGGACTATACTTCCGCCTGCGTCGGGGAAATGATCACAAGGGAGAAGCTGGCGTGGGCGGTCAATACTTTCGACCGGGTCCGGATAGCATTTTTCCGGCCATGCTCTGCAACATTCCGGACGATGCATCATTTCTGCTGGTGAATGTATTCAAGAAGTGCCTCAGTAGGAGGTTTCTGCCTAGGGGGTGGAGAGAAGTCAGGATGATTTTTATACCCAAGGCTGGTAAAGCAGGCTACTCGAAACCGGGGGACTTAGACCTATTAGTTTGTCTTCATTTTTGTTGAAGATTTTTGAGAGGCTAATAGATTTCTATCTCAGGAGCAATATTGAGACCCGCCTTATTAGCAACGCTCAACATGCTTACCTGAAGGGTAAATCTGTTGAGAGCGCGTTACATAAGGTGGTGGGCTGTATTGAACACGGTCTGAGGCATAAGGAATATACTCTCGTCGCGTTTCTGGATATAGAAGGAGCCTTTAATAACATTAGGATTGAGTCGATTAGAGATTCGTTGTTGGAGTTGGGAGTTCAGGACTTTCTGGTGGAGTGGATAGTCTGCATGCTTGGCAGTAGGATTATAAACTCGACCCTGGGGGATCATGTGATAAGGAGGAGGGTTACCAGGGGGACACCACAAGAGGGGTTCTATCACCTCTACTGTGGTTGCTTGCGGTCAACGGGATTCTTAGGTAATTTGATTCCATGGGCAGGAAAGTTGTTGCCTATGCGGACGACATAGTTCTGCTGGTCAGGGGAAAATTTCTGTCCACGATCGGGGAAATTATGCAGGTGATGCTAGGCGAACTCTCGGCATGGGCAAATGATAGGGGACTGGGTGTTAACCCTGTGAAGACTGAGCTGCTGCTATTTACCAGAAGGTATAGGATAGAGGGATTTAGGAGGCCAGTGCTAGATGGCGTCGAGTTACCTCTATCGGACGGAGCAAAGTATTTGGGTAACTTTCTGGACTGCAAACTGTCTTGGAAGAGAAATACTCAGGACAGTATGTGAAGGGGACTCAATGCATACTACACATGCAGGAACTCCATTGGTAAGAACTAAAGTCTGAGGCCGGATATGGTAAACTGGATTTACACATCGGTTATTAGGCCTATACTAACCTATGGATGCACTGTTTGGTGGGGTGCGTTGGGAGTGGATAGCTATTGGAAGATGCTCAGCAAGGTTCAAAGAAGTGCATCTCTTGGCATCACAGGCGCAAGGAGAAGCACTCCGCAGGCAGCGCTGGACATCCTACTATATCTGTCCCCTATTGAGCATTACGTGAGGAGTGTGCCTGCTAGGAACTTACTTAGACTTTACGAGTCTTCCTTAGTTAGACCTAGGCGGGATGATCAAACGAGAATTTTGTACGAAATGGGTCTGCTTGATCAGGGTATTACTCTCGAGAGAATTTCGGATCATAAGACTATGACCCTGGACTTCGACGCAACACCACCAGTGGAGTTCCCGGATAGGAAAATTTGGAGTAGATCCAATGGACTGTTTGAGGGGTGGGCTTATTTACGGATGGATCCAAGATGGAAACCGGCACTGGTGCCGGTGTATATATCGCGGACACCGAGTTGAAAAGGTCATTCAGACTCCCCGATGAGTGCAGTGTCTTCCAGGCTGAGATCCTAGCGATCTGGAGGGCGACGGAGGTGGTGTGGTGACAATTTACGTCGATAGTCAGGCGGCGCATAGGGCATTGACAAATTATACGGTGCGATCGTGCCTGGTCGCTCTAAAATGAGTTTTATTTTAGACGGCAAAAATAAAACTCCTAAAATGAGTTTTATTTTTGACGGAAAACATAAAACTCTTTTTTTTTCTGAAAGAGCTCGTCAGTTCGAATCTATTGATATATGACACTATAAGTCTCCGTTGGCTCTAACATGAAGAGTTTTTATGTTTAAATTTTCCGGATAACTGTTATTTAAGGTTCCTGGTTCTAAGTCGATTTAGCCATGTCCGTCTGTCTGTCCGTCTGTTGAAAACACGCTCACTTTCGAAAGACTCAAAAGAACTTGGTGCCAAATTGCTTGTAGTTATCCTAAGCAGTTTGGGATTGAAATTCATTAAAATGGGTGCAGTAGGACCAGAGCTATGAATCATAATGTGGAACCACCACTTAAAATAAATGATAATTTTGTTACAAAAAAATAACATAAATGGTGGAACAAGGCACGGAATGAGAGAGATAAGATTTTGCAAAAAATTGTTTTATTCGACTGGAAATCACGCTGTAAAATTTCGTGAAAACAGTTTAGTACGCCTAAATCCGATAAAAGTAATGCTATCATAACATAATTTGGTACGTCACAGTTTTTTAGGACTAGAAATAACACTGTAAAATTTCGTAAAGATCGGTCCATAATTTACCTTAGGCCCCATATAAACCGTACTACCGGAAAACAGTTTAGTACGCCTAAAACCGATAAAAATAATGCTATCATAACAAAATTTGAATTGAAACTGTTACTCAAGCTAGTTTAAATTGCTAAATAATTTAATATAGATCTAAACCTCAAACTAGGGTGATCAATCGAATAGTATCCTGACCTGTTCCAAGTAGTTTTTAAGAGACTGCAATTAATACTTTACTAAAATATGCTGACAATAATGAAAGAAAAACTCTTAAGTAGTTCTAGTATATCTTCATGCTTAAGACAAGAACATACAGGCGGAATCAAAGTTATGTGAAAATTCATCAGTTTTATTTATTAAAACAGCAAGAACTTAAAACAAAATTGAAGCAATCAAGAATGTCCTGGAAGGGTTTAAATTGTGTGATCGACGAATTGAAAGATATTTCATACAAAAAGCATGTTCATATTACTATTGTTTCTATAATGCTGAAACAAAAAAAATTAAATATGTAATCCTGGATAAGAGGTTTTGTTTGCCACTTTTCAAAAATATGGCTGAAGTTTACTGCTTCATATAGACATGCTTTACCAGCAATAAATTAAAACTCATTTACAATAAATTTGGGAAAATATGTCAAATAATAAATTTATTAAATTCCTATATTTTTAAAACCAAAGTTATCCATAAATTCTACAGCTATGTTAACACCTATTTTATATTTGACTCCTAACTTAACCACTAGTTTTCTTAAAGAATTGTTTGCTTTTGCAAAACGTTTGGCTAGAGCAAACATTATTTAACGGTTTCTTAAATACTTTATACATAAATGCAATTATCATCTTAGACATAAAGTTTAGCAAATAACTAGAAATTGTTTAAAATAATGCTTAAGTTTAATCAATTTGCAGGTCACGCTTTTTTTGATTTTATCGTCAAATATTTGTGGTCTGAACATACCTTAAGTCATATCTATGAATTGAGGCCCTATGCTCATGCTTGTTGGTTCCTTACCTTCGTGAATTGTTTTGTTTTTATTCTAATTAACTTTTTATTACAAAATCTAATTTGATTTTGATTTTTTAATGTACTCGAATTAAAACCGGTTAACCGGTTATTTTTAAAATGCTTAACCGAAACCCGGTTTTTTTAAAATAGCAACTATTCGGAATATTCGAAAACCGGTTATTGAAAAAACTCGAATAATCGATCACCCTACCTCAAACCAACCAATTTTAATGCTGATGTCTGTTTTTATAAAGATAAATTAATAATCAGCCTTATTTCGGTTCTCGATGTCGAAAACGACTCAGTATTAGATTAAAGTAAATTAAATTAAAGTTCTTTAATCTACTACAAAATTCGACTTACGGTATTACCGACATCGAGAACCGAAAAGTTCTTTAATCTACTACAAAATTCGACTTACGGTGTTACCGATATCGAGAACCGAAATAAGGCTGAATAAATAGACATCATATAGATATCATATAGATATCCCTCCTGAAATATTCGAACAGTCAGTGGAGGCTGTGCCGAATATAGCACTCTAACTTGTTTTTATATCACATTGCCACAGATAACCAACACTCCATTCACACTTTTAAATATTCAGCCTTATTTCGGTTCTCGATGTCGAAAACGACTCAGTATTAGATTAAAGTACATTAAATTAAAGGTGTTTAATCTACTACAAAATTCGACTTACGGTGCTACCGACATCGAGAACCGAAATAAGGCTGATTACTTCAGTTTTTGATATGTGTTTATACAAATTACCTATAATAGTTTTAAGTAGCTTTTAGTTTAATGCGTCACATGCATAAATTTACAATTACATAGTTACAATATCTAAAATAAAAACAAAATAAAAGCGAAAAGAAATACGAATTCCTTTAAAAGATTTTTTTAACATCCTTTGAAATGACACTAACAGCTTGTCGGCAGATAGGTCCTTTTTATTTTCTAATTGTTTCTTCGTTATCTACAAAATGAACAACATTTATGGCGGATTTTTCTATTCTTTAAATATCACGATTTTTTGACATTTTTTGTAAAAGATAATTTTACTGAGTTTTACTAAGAAAAAAAACGAGGCAGATGTTTTTAACAGGGACCGTAACAGTTATTCCTTTTTTCATAAAAGTCAGATGAAAACAGTTATTTTTTTATTTTTTCAAGCACAAATAAAAGTTATTGTCTAAAGAAATGTACGTGGTTTAATAATTTAGTTGACTTTAAATATTTATTTTAATGCGCATACGAAATCCAATGATGATTACACAATTAGATAATTGCTAAAACACGTACATTTCTTTGGAGAATAACTTTTATTTTTGCTAGAAAAAATAAAAATCAAAAATAACTTTTATTTTTGTTAAAAAAAATAAAAATCAAAAAATAACTGTCAAATTTGTATCAAAAAAATATAAATAAAAATTTTAAAAATCAGTATATTTTATCATAGACGTGTTCATAGGGATCAGTTTGCTATACTTTAATCAGTTTTTCGACATTTACATCCATATGCTTTTTATGTTTTGATATTCCAATATAACTGTTATTTTCGGACCCTGGTTTTTAACAAAGAAATTAAATCTTATTAATATAAGCTGTGTTCATTTACTGAAAATTGTTACTAATTTGAAACAATTGTTACAAGTAAAAGTTAAACGTACATGTTAAACAAAATTTTACTAGGAACAATTGTTACAAATTTGTAACAATGTTTAGTAAATGAACACAGCTATAATCTACATTGTTTGCTAGTACATACATATATGTCGTTGACGATAAAGTAGAATCTATTGTCGTCTATATAGTCATCAACGATAATGTGGACGACAATGTCGTGCATGTGGTCATCAACGACAATATGGACGACAATGTCGTGCATGTGGTCATCAACGACAATATGGATGACAATGTCGTGCATGTGGTCATCAACGACAATATGGATGACAATGCCGTGTATGTGGTCATCAACGACAAGCTATGAGATATTGTCTTGCACACATTCGTGTGTGTACACATTCGTGTGTGTACGACAGGCTGAGCGACATTGTCTTTCTTTGTGTCGTGCACGATTTACGCGACACTTGTTCGAAAAAATCGTCGACGATTTGCATTAGTTGTCCCTTACGTGTCGTGCAGGAATTAACATTGTCGTGCAGGAATCATCAATGATTCGTGCACGACATTGCCAACTGGGTATGTCTGTATGTATGTATGTATTTTGATAATTACCAGCGGGAAAAAGGAGTACGGATGCCTTCTAGAAGGCCTCTGTATCCCATCTTTTGGATGTACAAGGCCTGCTCGCTTTATTCCATACTCATTTTTTTTACACACGTTGTCATTGCGAAGTAGGCCTTCCGTTCTCGCTTCTTTAGCAGGTACATAAGAATGGTAACGGGATCAAAAAAATAAATATTTTGCTTTTTCTTGCGCAAAAAAAACCAACAATACAAAAAATTTAACTCCTTCTCTATTCCTTTCTCATAGAAGCGAGCGTTTCAGGAGTATCTTATCTTTTATACCAAAGAGCCGAGGCTTTCTATAAGGAATTCTTTATCAGTTAGATAAGAACAGTAATTGAATCAAAAAAATTTTGAAGCAGGCCTTTAAAAAGGCCTGAAGTAAGATGGTCTTGTAAGTTTTCCCGCTGGGTTATTGAAGAACGTTATAGTATCAATAATATGATAGGTACTTAGATAATATTTTTCTCTATGTATAAATTCTATATGTATGTATCTCCATTAAATTAACACCCGTATCTTTTGAACAAACACTTTACATTTTGTTTTGGCATCGTTTTAAATATTTAAAATCCATCAAATAAAAAAAAACAATTGATATCAAATACATACCTGTTATTGTTTTCGATTTTCAATTGGCTGGTTTTATGACATCATAGTTTAATATTCGCCCATTTAATAAGAATCACATTTCGCACACATTTCACAAAAAAACGCGATTACAAATTGAAGTCACGGAACAAATCAGTTTACCGACGCAGCTTCAAATAAAAAAGGTACCTAGGGCGATAGCAAATTAAAGAATACATATAAATTTAAGAGAAAAAAAGAGGGCGCAAACGCAGTTTTTAAGTTATGAAGCTGTAAAGTTTTCAAATAAATATGCGATTTTCCACTACATTTTTAAACGTACAATCTTCTCTGCATAGCCGGCCGTTGGACTATAAATATACCTCGGAAGGGCGCAAGGATTTTCTCATCTATGGTATAACAAACACCGGCTTCGCTAACTAAAACTTCACTCCGTAGGTATTATAATGCTTACCCTCTTCTGTTTTCCCAAAACTCACCGCCGCTTAATGGGTTAAGAATTGTTTAATAAATTTAAAATGTAATAGCTTTAAAATAATACCAATATTGGCCATATACCTACCTACGTTGAAAAATATAGTAGAAATTTGCATATACATATGTACATAAATATGAAAACTTATCACTCGATAGTTTCTTTTTATTTTTCAATTTTTTATCATTTGTATTCTTTTTTATTTGGAGCTGCATCGGTAAACTATATTTAAGACATATTTAATGTTCTTTTTTTAACGTCTTTTAAAAAAATACAAAATTTTGATAAATTTCACTACCGTCTGGTCTTACTTTTGTCAACTTTTGAATTGGCTTCTTCTTCTTCTTCTTGATTCAATGTAAAAAATAATAAATAAATGGCGCGGAGCAAGGCGAATTCATGCTAACGGTACTGTCCAAGGCGAATTCATAACAGGTAAGTGCAACTCAAGGCGAATTCAAACAGGTAAACTCATCTCGTCAGCCGTTCATCAGCTGTTTCCACGGCGAATTAAAAAAATTGAGAAACGTCAAAATATAATTTTGTTTTGAGAAGAAGTTGATTGAAAAGTGCTAAAAATATTATTTTTATGATAAAAAAATTTCAAAACCGCGAATGATTGAAGTGAATTTAATAATTTCTTTTATAAAAAAGTAATAATTTTAATTTGCTCATGAACGGCTGACGAGATAAGTTTACCTGTTTGAATTTGCCTTCAGCACAGCTGTGCTTTCTACACCACCTGAGAAATGAATTCGCCTTGGGCGGGAACAAGGTAAAATTATAGCAGGTTGTCTTGGAAAGCCAGCTGTTTATTTTTTAATTGTTTAATTGTACAATTGTTGTAATCTTGCGGCTACCTGGGCGGGAGCCTCAGCACACACAAATATGAAATTGGCAATTATAAACTCACAAGTGATTTTACAATCGCGCGTGTTTAAACACATAGGTGAATAACACCCACAAATTAAATGTGTGTTTGCCGCAACAACAAGGACTGTCAGCTATGGCCATTTCTCGCCAAATTTCCGATTGTCGACTTTTTGGCAATTTTTTACGTATGTATGTACATATGTATATCTAAAATTTTATAAAAACAAGTAAATTTAGTTTTTCTCTAGTTTTTTTATTTTTTTAACCAGAACCCCAGGTGGTGGCATATATATGTAAGTTTGTTATTCCGTTTGTAATTTTTGCAATTTTGACGTTAAGTAAAGTATATATGTATGTATATGGTGGGTCCCTATAAGTTGCGAAGTTAAATTGATGTCCGTCTGGCTGTCCGCCCATACAAAGACATTATAGATTTCTGTATATCAGGAGAACGGCAAGAGCCAAAGTTCCCAAATAAGATACAAGCATCTTGGTTATTAATACACAACACGCGACTAAATTTGGATGGGATTGGACAAGTGGGCGTGGCACTTCCCATACAAAGACATTAAACATATCTGTATATCTGGATAACGACAAGAGCCAAAGATCCCAAATTAGGTACAAGCATGTTGGTTATCAATTCACAAGATCCGACAGCATGTGGACGGGATTGAACAAGTAGGCGTGGTACGAAGTTGATTTTTTATATCTTAAGAACGGTATTTATATAACTTTCTGTCTTTATCGTACCATGGTGGAGGGTTTATAAGATTCTGCATAGCCGAATATAGCACTCTTACATATTTAATTTTTTTATTTTCCTAAAACTTCTATTTGGAATATTTTGTAAACCATTGTTTACTATCATTATATTTTAAAACTGTTGTACCTACATTCTATTACAAAAAAAATGCTAGAAACGCTAAATAAAAATTTGAAAAATACTAAATAAAATAATAACACCTAAATAGGAAATTTTACAGCTAAGTCTACAAAAAAACATAAATTAAGCTCAAAAAGAACTAAAATATTGTCCCTGCATATAAGGATGGGTTTCTTAAACCGACATAATGTAGTTGAAAAAAAAATAATTTTTTTATCAAAATTTCAAAATTTTTGATTTTTAAAAATTCATAAAAAAAATTGGAAAATGCAGCTTGGCTTCTTATTTTTTTCAGACATATAAAAAACGAAGCTGCAAACAAAACAAGCCATAAATGGTTGGCAACTTTTGATTTTATTCACAAAAGTCTTAAAATTTTAATTATGTAATTTAAGAATTTCATAAAACGCAATATTTAATGGGAGCCCCCCTAAGAAGTTGTGATAAGGGGCAAGTATGTCTCGAGAAAATGTTTAATACAAAAAATTAATTAAGGTCGGTCATATTTTTTAAATACAATGAAAAATATCTTGTTGCAAGGAAAATAACAATTAATTTTATTTGTTGTTTCTATTTTTAGTGCAGCCAAAATAAAAAATTGAAAAAACTATGTATTAAAACATTTGATGTACATACATATGTGTGTAAAAGTAAAATTGATTTGCTTAAAATTAAAAAATAAATATAGTTATAACACTGTATATGGATTTTTATTGTCAATTTTTCTTCAAAAAGATTATTTTTAAAGCATTTACAATATTATTGTATATGTTATTCGCCATATTATTTCTATATATGGCCAACACATTTCACAGTATATTGCACTTATTTTCGTTCTGCAATAAAAATCAAAAGGATTTTGATTATTGCGAATATACTGTGATTTAACAATACGAAAAATTTAACAATTATATTGCAGGTGTATGAACAGCTTTATGCCCGAAACATGATGATTTTCCACCACTAGCACAAAGTTTGCTAACTTAAATTGTTATTTTTACACTTACAAAATGTTTAAATATCATTCAACTGTGCTGACATCTGTTAACAAAAGAATGTATCGTATATTTTTTTTGTTTTGCAAATAATACAGATATTCTGATGCAGCTGATATAAAACCGGGTCATCGCCAGTAAAACGATTTAAGTTTGGTTGCTGCCGCTTAACAAAAGTTAACGCCGTTTCTCCGCAAATTAGCTTCATAACAGAAAATGAATAAAATACTTTTTAGAGTACTTCAATATATTGTTGGGGGAAAATTACATAATAATTTAGAAAAAGTATTTGTTTATATTAATTCAAACTAGAATTCATCAAGATGTTTCAGCACATCTTCTATGCATATGAATATGAGTTGCCTTGTGTTAGTAATTGATAATCTCGGTAATGCGATAACCGATTTTGTTTTTAGAAATCTCCCACGAAAGGTCACATAAATGCGCCTTTTTATTTGTATTTACGGTCTTTTTACAATTGGCCTTTGAGTTATAGACATTTTAATGAACATACCATTTTTTTTGCGTATATGTTGTATATGGGGAAATATTTAGAATACCACACCCAAGCGGTATTAGCAAAATTATTACAGTTACATATATTTCGTCTGGGCTTTTGGGTCGGTACGGGATAAAATAGAAAAATGGCTAACTAGAACCGATTTTTTTAGAAAGCCTTCATTCTAAATCAAAGATATTTTGCTATAACTTTCTAATGCTACGGCTGCATGCCACAGAACAGTAAATTTTAAAAATCATGGAATCATTTTATTTAAACCCATTTAGACTACAAAATTTGAAAGGTTATTTATTTTTGTATAATAATTTAAAATAACTTAAAGCAACAAAATAGCGCTATCTGTGGCATTTTGACAAAACATTTTAAGTCAAGATATGTAATATAGCAAAAAAATTTTAAAAAAACCTCGGTGAAAAAATCACTTTAATCAAATTATAAAATAAACCAAAATTAAAGAAAAAATTTCGTTTATAATACAAAATTTTTAAAACATAAGCAAAAATGGTTTTTGAATAAAAATTCGTATGTTTAACAACATTTGTTTTTAACTTTTTAAATTTGATTTAGATGATTGATAAGATGTTTTGTCAAAATGGCAGTTTCAAAAAATATATGAATACATCAACTTAGGTAAAAATATTTAAAATTTCACATTAAATTTGCATATGTAGTATATGTAGTATTAAAATTAGAACTTTTGTGATAATACATAGCGTCGACTCCGGTTTAACGCATTTTACTCGAGAAACAAACAACTTCTAATTTTTTCTATGTGTTGCTTGAAAGGAAAACCAAAAATATAGTTGGTTTTACGCACTTCAATACTCAAATTTAAGAAAAACTACATGCTGTATCTTTCTCTACCACACGGTATCAAAATTTTAATATACTTAAAAAGTGGATTTAGCAGGTTTGCATGTTAAGACGACGATAATAATATAAATATGTGATTGTTCAATCGCCAGATTAATAACGGCGTCTATAACTATTTTTTTCAACGCCGATATTATGTTTAATCGACTTGGTTAATTCTTTTTTATCTCTATAAATTTCTGCATTAAATAAAACTCGTAAAAGGTGTAGAAAGAAAAAAGTTGAAAATTTTTTTAAACAATTAGGCGTATGTATTTGGTTTATTTAATCGGAAAAAATGTGTGTCATTATTGTTAATAACAAAAGTGCCAAAAATTAATAAATATTAAACACAAATTAAAGAAAAAACCACAAAATGATTCCTTAAAAGAACGAAACACTCACACAAAATAAAAAAGAAAATTGTCTGCCAAATACTAGTCAGAGCTATAGAAAAAAACAAGTACGAAGAAAATACGTACAAGTTAAATAAACAAGGAAGACATCATTTGCATTTATTGATACAAGATTAATAATTTTATTTAGTATTTCTAAACAAAACATTTGTATTGTTATTTATATTAAAAAAAAAATTGCCACTGAACGAAGCAGTAGACAAACAATTGAACTCGCGTACACAGAGTAAACCAATAAAATGGGTAATAAAAATTCTTGCTGTGCCTATTCGAGTCCACAATCGGATCGAAAATCAAAAGACATACCGCCAGTTTATGAAGAACGTCACCATATACACCAAAACACCTCGCAGCATCAATTGGATAGTCATGGTACAGCCTCAACGTCTGCTGTACATCATAGTGATGAGTTAAATGACAATCCACAGCATTTGCAACATATATCAGAACGAGAAGGTGTAGAGGGGGAAGAAGATCCCTCTGTAGATCCAACAGCAGCCACTATGTTTTTAGAACGTTCAAAGGTGGAGAACGGTGGTATAACACGCAAAAGATCTCAACACCAAATAGCTCAACAGAATTCTACGGGTGGCCTCAAGAAGAGCTCATCTTGTTCTACAATCTTTTTGGATGACAGCACTGTCTCACAACCAAATCTAAAGAATACGGTCAAATGTGTATCGCTTGCCATTTACTATCACATCAAGAACAGACAGTTCGACAGGCGGTTAGATATATTCGACGAAAAATTGCATCCTTTGACCCATGATCCGGTGCCTGATGATTACGACACTCATAATCCAGAACATCGACAGATATATAAATTCGTGCGTACTTTATTTAATGCGGCACAGTTAACAGCTGAATGTGCCATTATTACCCTAGTCTATTTGGAACGTTTGTTAACATATGCAGAATTGGATGTGGCACCTTGTAATTGGAAACGAATGGTCTTAGGCGCCATATTATTAGCCTCGAAGGTATGGGATGATCAGGCTGTGTGGAATGTGGACTATTGCCAAATCTTAAAAGACATCACCGTAGAAGACATGAATGAATTGGAACGACAGTTCTTAGAGCTATTGCAATTTAACATTAATGTGCCCTCTTCGGTGTATGCCAAGTATTATTTCGATCTACGGACTCTAGCCGAAGCAAATGAACTATCATTCCCAACTGAACCGCTGTCAAAAGAGAGGGCCCAAAAGCTAGAGGCCATGTCTAGAGTAATGCAGGATAAAGTCACCGCCGAGGCTTTAAAGAATGGCATTAAGAAATGGTCATCTATGGACAATATCAGCCAAGGCGGGCCAAGACGTAGTGTGGCTATATTATCGTGATTTTTATTAGTTTATTAAACTCGAAGACACACATAAAAAAGGTTCACTTAAAAATCCAAAGTTTGAAATGATTTGCTGCAACCTTGTTTTCGAAAATAAAAGGAAACCAATTGCCAAAACATATTTCTATTATGCACACACATAAACATTACACGCCCACAAAACATACACACATAATCACATACAGACACATTACTCTCGAAAATAAACATTTTTAAGAATTTGCTTAGCAAATTGCTAATACATACACACGAAAAAGTAAAACAAAATTTATAGTATAAATCAAATATATGTTGGGGTAAAGTCAGTCTCAACAGAATCTAAGAGAATCTTGAAGTGAATCTATCTCTTTTAAATTAGGTAATATTAAGAATTAAACCAAAGTCAATTTTTTATTAAAGTCTGGGATAATTTGATTAGAAATTTAAAAAATATTTTGTGATTTCTTTTTGAAACATACCAACGAAAATAAATGGGATTATAAATATTTGTACGTATGTGTAAAATTTTAAAATTCTGCTATCAAAAATAACCAATTTATAACCCAAGTTCAAAAGAATGTATCGTCAAGTGCACGACTTTCTTAAACAAACGACGTGTCTGCACTCATGCTTGTAAAAACAAGTAAGGGCCATTATAACACTTAGCGTAAGTTAAAGGTCAGATTTTGTTGAACGTTATTTATTTACTTTAACTTACCCGATAGGATGAACTTGCCTTTAACATATCGCTCACTTAAGGTAAAAGTAAAGTTGTAATAGTGAAAAACTTTTTATACGTGGGATTAAATCCTTCCTTTAACTAACGCCAAGCTTAAATAATAGTCCTAAGAGTGCTTTGTTTGGCCATGCCAAATTTTAAATGCTCTTCAGCATGTTATGATTAAAGTACATATTTTCAGATAAATTTTCGAGAGTGTACTTTACCCTATCTGGGTAATCATGTACTCATTAACACAAAATCATAGTATGACGTTAAAATTTAGATGAAACTTATTTGTGCAATATATTATCTATTTATGAGATTTTTTGCTTTAAAGTGATTTTGGAGACGAGGTTTATATGGGACCTATGGTAAATTTTAAATCTACTTTCACAAAATATTCGCCATTCCACACACAAATATTTGCAGTTAAAAAAGTTCTTGTAACCAAATTTGATATTCAGCCTTATTACGGATGTCGCTGTCGTAAACGACAGTGCCATTTATTGTAATACGTTAGAGTAATTCACGACTTTTGCTCTTCAATTTACTACAAAAAACGACGTAGCCGTTTACGATAACGATAACTCTTATAAGGTTGATTATTAACAACCTTTATAAGGAAGTTATGGCATGGAAAGCTATTTTCGGGAGTAATATTTGTATTGTTAGCTATCAAATATGGACATGGATATGTATTCAATGTAAATATTAAAAAAGCTTGTTTGGGAGCTACATAAAACTTGGAATTTTTTATATGTTTTGTTCTTGTGACAATTAAAACGTATTTTGTAAAGTGTTATCTTTAAAATTTCGGTCTATACTTTGCTCACAAGATTTTAATGAACAGACACCCCGCCAGCCAGACAAATGGACATCATTAAAACGATTTAGATAATGTTTCTGTTTTATTTAAAGCAAAAAATTGTATGTATTTTATGTTATTTTTACAGATTTAGATTGCTACGTTATTTTGTTTCAGGAAATAACAATTAAAAATAACGTAGGTTATTAATTAGGTGTATTAAAAAAAAAAAGATTTTTTCACACAGTTTATCTAGATTCATTTAATTCTTTTTTTTTTTTTGAATTGTATTATAATATTGCAAGTTTTTGTCCTATTATAAAGTTTTTCTTCTCCTGTAAGCGTTTGAAAAGTTTTGTTTCTTTCTTTTGTCTTTAGTTATCGTCCATATTATGAAACATTTGAGCTTGATAAAAGGGAAAATGAAAATGGAAAAGTTTACTTTGTTTCTTTTGCAAGCAGTTTTTGTAAGTTTGTTTTTGAAAGAAAGAGAGAAGTGATACAAAAATGCTTAAATGCTGCAAAACAAAAGTTTTATTGTATGGACACGAATGCAGTTTCAAAAATTAAATTAAGAAAGTTTCTGCAGCAAATTTAAGGTGACGATATATAATATCTTCTGAGTTTTTAAGGTTGAAATATACATATAACAAAGTAACGCACATTTATTAGTAAATTATAAAACAAAGTCCTCCCTTAATGTCTCATATAATCATAAGAGTAGCTTGACTGTTATTTTGGGGCGGGCAAGTGCACCCCCTTATTATAAACTTTTATAACAGGAATGTTTTAAAAATTTGTTGGATTTCAGTTTCCCTCGAATTCGGTTTTAAGAACATGGCTGTATATTAAAATTAATTTATTATTGAAGATGTTGTTCTTATGTTATTTTTCTATTCTTTTTTACAAAATATGTTTAATAACTCTTTTGAAGCTATTTTAATTCGACTTCCATTTTCAATTTTTAAAACTTTTAACAATTCGTTCCTAAAGCATTGCACTACGTAACTATTAACGCATAGCTAATAAACTTCTTTTGTAACTAGCAGAACTAATAGGATCGATATTCATGTCAATTTTAGATTTTATCTTGTATCAGGGAACTGTATTAATAAAAATTTAAAAATACTAAACGTCTTAACGCCAAGAGTTGCACTTTTGCAATAACAACAACATCAGCCGTATAACAATTATATAATTGTCTATGTGGTTGTTATGTTTTTGCAATTTTGATTTTTCGCAGAGTGCAAATTTGAACGTAAATACCTTTAGTATTTTTAAATTTATATTAATACATTTCCTTAACACATAAGATAAAATCCAAAATTGACAAATCTGAAAAAATTTTCCAATTCTGTTTTGGGATATCGAATTTGTTCGTAACCTGTTTACAAAATTTGATGTAAATTTTTCGATGTTGTAGAGTATCGATTTTTACAATTTAAAACGTTAACGTTTAACATATACATACATGCATATATATATATATATATATATATATTAAAAATATAAATTTTCATATTATTCGAATTTATATTCTAATTCAAAAAACAATCCTCAAAAGCTTGTATACTTTAATAGTCCTATTCCTTCAAATCCCAAAAATTACTTTTTTATACCCTTCACCGAAGGTAAGAGGGTATATACATACATATGTATGTATATATGTATAACTTTGTCATTCCGTTTGTAAGTTACACAATATTGACCACACACCCTATAACGTTGATTTAACGATGTGAATAAGACTATTAAAGTATAAAAGCATTTAAAAATTGTAATTTGACTTAGAATACACATTCGAATAATATGAAAATTTATATAATAAATGTTACTCACCATGGCAAACAAATATGTACCCAGATTCTATATATGTATTCCAAATATTTAAAAAAAAACTGAGTATTTTTCTAGAAATTTCTTATGGGAATGTTAACATTTAAAACCGAAATTGGTACGTACAAAGTATCAAATAAAAATAAAAGACCTCTTACAAAATATTTTAAAATCTTACTCCTTTTACAAGAATTCTCAAAAATACCTACAACAGGTATCTATGTATCTCAAATAATAATAAAAAAATATAATATGACATAGTACCCAACTAAAAAAGACTTAAATATTTATTTCCACAAAAGTCTGATACCTAGTTATATATTTCTTAATGCTTTATCACAGCTAAAATTTGATTTATATTAATAATTGAGAACAAAATATTACAACTAGTAGTTTTCAAGTAGTAAAGTAAATAACACAATGAAAAAAACATAAATTATGCAATTTTAAAAATCAAAAAAATAAAACGAACTTATTTCGTTACAAATAAGTATTTATGATTTCTTAAATTTTTGGCTGCTATATTTTATATTTATATAAAACAAAAAAAATTTTAAACTTAAACTATGCAAGAAGCAGAAAATGTTTTATTCCTTTTTTATCTTTTGTGTATTATATTGTATTGTATATTAAAAAAAAATCCAAAAAAAAAACTACAATTTATTATGAATTTATGTTAAATATTTTTTATTTATGTTTAATTTTAACTAAAATATTTCAGTAGAAATTCTTCTACTTTTAAGCTTCCTTAAAAAAAACAAAAAAAGAAAACAAAATTATCTTAAATTTAATTTTCATTCTAACTATTTTTTGTAATAAATTATAAAAATAGATTTAAAAAATACAATGAAAAAACTTTGTTTCATTTTAATTAATTAAGGTATTATCGTTTCAAAATTGTTTAGTTTACTAGCACAGATTTTATCGTGATGAAAACAGTTGCAGTATTTAAACGTAATTCTTAAAATGTGTAAATGTTGAGATGGCCTTTAAAGGAACAAGTGCGATATATATGTATGTACATACATTTCACATATTAAAATTGTGTTCTTAAGTAGTCAGTCAGGCCTGCCACATAAATCAATTCCAATCGAAAGTGATTGCGTATCTTGCTTCACATGAAACGAAATCACTTTTGATTGAAATTGATTTCTGTGACATGCCTAAATGTATGGGTAGTATTTCAAACGATTATGACAACATTTCCAGATCGGTGGCGACTGTTTCTTTGCTAAGTTACTATAAGTCAGTTTTAGACAACAAACGTTTGCATGTCGGAAAGACGCAGATTTATTTCCTTGTAATTTCGTATTTGTTAGGATAAATTACATACCTATTGTTTTTCACTCTGCTTATAACTTAACTTAAATATCGCTAACACACTGGTCTGATTGAATATTAGCGTGTTTCCACAGGATTGCCATGGTTTAATTAACCTGTTGTGTTTCTATAATATGTATGTTGATTTTCACAAAGCTGACTTCCAGTGTTTGGTACGGTACGATATATTTGGACTGTTTTGTTCACTGTACATTGATGATTTTAATTTCTGAAGAACAAGAGCCCCTTTATTAAAGTTGAAAGTTACCAAGGGCACTAATAGGTAAATACGTTTAACTACAACTTTAAACTTGAAAAACTGCGTAAAAATAACCTACACACGTACATATGTACGCACAAGAAAATGTCAAGTTTTTCTGCGCATGACCATAATTTACCGACTTAATCTTATGGTGTTTTCTTTTCTACAAAAAAATGTGCCTTTTTTTTAAAAAATTGCAATTTGGTGTCTGTTTCTTAAAAATTTTGCTCCCGAAAAGCATGAGTTTTTTAGAATAAAACGAGCCACCCTTTTCGAGAGCAAAATTTTTAAGAAACAGACACCAAATTGAATTTGTTTTTTTAAAAAAGGCACATTTTTTTGTAGAAAAGAAAACACCATTAATTAATTGCCAAAATTTTTATATAAATTAAAAAATCAATTTTAAAAGACCAATAATCGATTTCAGTATAAAATCGCATACGTAAATTCGATTGCAAAAAATCGATTCTCGATTAGAATCGAAATCGATTTACCATTCCCTAATAAACTGTAAACTCTCTGGTAAATTATATTTTGATGCTTAGAATATAGCTGTACCAATTGTGAAACGTTTTACTATTAAAAGTTGGTCCACAGAACTAATCATATTTTTTAACGGCCAATATCACCCAGTTCAGTTAAGGCGCGTTTTCACAACTTACCGATAGCTAAAAGTAGACTTTAACCGGCCGTATAAAGTGTTCCATTTTTAAAACTTTACTTTAACCTAAAATGAGCGACAAAGTAAATAAGGTTCATCCCACCGATAGGTATAAGAAAGTTGTAAAAATAGAAGTAGTTGTAATAAATCCTACCTTTACCTATCGGTAAGTTGTGAAAACGGGCCTATAACTATCTATTACTTTAACTTTCAGTTAACAATATCTTTTTGACAGTTATACCTGATAGGTAATAATAACTGAACTTAGTGAAACTCGCCGTAAATTTATTTTGTTTAACTTTTTATTTACTTTACTTTAAATCATTTTTTGTTCGTTTTTGTTTAATTCGTTTTATTTTTAGTTGACATATAGAATTGAATCTGGAAACTTATTTCTCATGGTGAGTAACATTTATTATATACATTTTTATATTATTCGAACGTGTATTCTAAGGCCCGTTTTCACAACCTCCCGATAGCTTAAGGTAGGATTTTATCGGCTTTATAAAAAGTGTTCCATTATTTCAACTTTACTTTAAACTACAAGGTAGGATAAACCTTAATTTACTTTATCTCTCACTTAAGGTTAAAGTATAGTTTTAATAATGGAACACTTTTTAAAAGGCCGGTTAAAGTCTACTTTTAGCTATCGGTAAGTTGTGAAAAAGGGCCTAAGTCAATTTACAATTTTTAAAAGCTTTTATACTTTAATAGTCTTATACCTTCAATATTTTAAAAATTGTAATTTGACTTAGAATACACATTCGAATAATATGAACATTTACATAATAGAATTGTTTACAACTTGCAAACAAATCTATGTTTTTTTAATACAAGCCAGTGATAGTTACACGAGATTTACAAAATTCAATATATTTTTTTACTTGGTTCTACAAGTTCATTTTATTGAAAATAAATTTTTTTTATATTATCATTAATATAAAAATTTGTTTTGCGAAATGAGGAAAAGACGTATATTAATAAAAAATAAAAGAAATACTTAAAACTAGTTTTGTATCATTTAAAAAATATAAATCAAAAGCTACTTTAAGGTAAGCTCAAATTATTATGAGCTCTTAGGAGGCGGTCTGTAAACACCAACGACCACAGCATGAT
Organism: Pollenia labialis; assembly: GCA_949318255.1. Taxonomy (NCBI): domain Eukaryota; kingdom Metazoa; phylum Arthropoda; class Insecta; order Diptera; family Polleniidae; genus Pollenia; species Pollenia labialis. Next base: position 40,726,283 of record OX439143.1, on the reverse strand, counting down.
CACGTTCATAAGGTTCTAGTGTAATCTGTTCTTGGGGTTTCAATTTATCAGCCTGCATTTTTTTGACTTCAGCAGCGAAAACAGCTTCTGGCTGGGCAGTCGAATCAATGCAGGAAGCTTTGATGGAAATAACAAAATGACCACCATTCTTAAGAAAATGTTGGGCATTCAAAGCAACAATACGTCCTTGATCGGGTTGGGCGACGTCAGCGAAAATTGTGTCGACCATACCGACCAGCATGCGATATTTGTGGGGATGACGAGCATCTTCAATAATTGGTATGATATTTGTACGTTTTTTTGCTACATTAATTAAATCACGACCAGAACGATGTGAAAATTCTACAGCATATACTAAACCTTCAGGGCCAACAATATCGGAAACATGTGAGACTGTTGTACCAGAAGCAGCACCCAAATACAAAACTTTTGAACCAGGAGGCATGTGTATTTTATCAACACCACCCAATATGGCAGCAGCCAACTTAGAACGGAACGGATTCCATACTCTGTATTCAACTTTCTCACCATCTGTTTCGACAGAAATGCGCTTTTCTCCGTATACTTCCGAACCAGGTACAAAATTTCGTGTTACCAAAGCATCTTCTTTGCCACGGGCAATGAAAACACCTTCATGACGGTGAGGTTCAATAACAACTGTTTTACCACCTTTGAAACCTCCAGCACCACCACCACGACCACCACCGCGACCACCTCCTCCTCCACGACCACCAAATCCACCGCGTCCGCCGCCGCCTCCACGACCACCAAATCCACCGCGTCCGCCGCCGCCTGCACCACCACCACGACCACCACCACCACGGCCACCGCCGCCTCCTCCTCCACGACCACCAAAGCCACCGCCACCTCCACGGCCACCACCGCCACCACGACCACCGCCTCCTCCACGACCACCAAAGCCACCACCACCTCCACGGCCACCACCACCACGGCCTCCTCCTTCGCCACCACCTCTAGGTGAAAATCCAGGTTTACCCATAATTACTTTTTATTTAAAATTAATAGATAACAATTTGAAAAAATCTTTAACACAACTACACGCGGGCTTCAATTTCTAAAAGATTTACCACGTGCGGTATTTAAAGTGCAGTGAAAATACTATACAACACTGTTTAATTATGTAAACTAAACACAGCTAAAACATGACGTTTAATCATCTATAGAGTTGTAGCTCCAGAAATAAAGTGTAAGCGGAAAATATTACGTAAAACCTCCAAAATACCATAAACAGTAAAAAAACTCATATGCAATTATACAGAACAGCTCGGCGGAAAGTTTGTGAGAAATCCTTTTTAACAGAATTATTTGAGACTGAAAATGTGTCTAAGCTATAAGTACTTTATACCATATATAGATGGAAATGGTACACATTAATATTTATTATTATATTCAACATTTTTTATTATTCGAATTTATTCTATGAGCTAAATTTCAGTTATGTATTTTATAAAGCTTGTTTGTAATAGTCCTTTTCCTTCAATTTTTCAGAAACGACTTTATACACTACCAGACTATTATATTGTATTTTATTATTATATTTTAATTGAAAATAGACTGGCTCCTGTCCACGGCATCTGATTTTGACAGTTCCAGCTTATTTTTTTGATTTGTTAGTGTTTTGCTTAGAATGGTTGAAATTTCGAGCCGTAAACACTAAAGCGGCCCATACACTTGCAATATTATTGTGTATGGTATTCCCCATATTATTTCCATTTTGTCCTATATAATGCAATAAGTCGCACAATGGTTTCATTTATTTAATAAAAAAAGTGAACATAACCTATAAGAATAACATAAACAGCATTGTACAATGATGCCAACACATTTCACTTTCTTTTCATTGCGCAATAAAAATCAAAAGTCTTTTGATTGTTGCCAAATATGTGGGATTGGTTAATTTATTGCATATCGTTAGCTAAAATGCAAAAAGGCGTAACTAAAAAAAAATTCAAAATCGTGTTTTTGATTGGTTATTATGAACGTCGTTGAACTACATGTCTTGAAAAAATTTTACACTTCTACGATTAAAAATTACGCTTTTATTAACAAAAAACAAAGGGACGTTACTACAAGAGTGTTTATTTTTTAAATGCAAAATTACGTAATAACCCATTTTTTTCTAACAAAGTATAATGAAATAATTTCTTTTTAAAATTGTTTGAAGAATTCCATGGACGACTTATTAATGCAAGTTTTCTAACATGCTTATAGTTTTCATTTTATAAAGTATTTTGCTTCTCCTGTTAAATTATATATTTGTTAGTTACGCCTTTTTGCATTTGGTGACAATATATAAAATTTCCATAAATTTAAAAAAACTATGTTTGTATGTCTAAATTATAGCATAAACTAAAACTTAAAAATATTTTAGATAGATTAAGGTATGTAAATTAGACCCCCTCCAAAATAACTTTGACATGTTTTGTGATGATTCCAAAATATTTTGGCTATAGGGATAATTTCCCGTAAGCTAAACTGCACCGCGCAAAAAAGGGTCCAAAAATTGTATTTTTTATGATAAGAAGTTCGGAATTTTTTTTTGTCTGAATGACTAAATGAGTGCCCCGGTAGACTAGCTGGTAGCGAGCTGGTCTATCAGCGCCGGGGTCGCGGGTTCGATTTCCGCCAGAGACACTGGTTTCATTCCTGCAGACAAGCATAAAGCTATGCGAAATAAGATTTGAAAATTACAAAAAAATAAAACAAGTAAGAGTGCTATATTCGGCTGTGCCGAATTTTATATACCCTTCACCATTGTGCGAGCAGAATACATAGCAATTAGACAAAAACTAAATAAAACTGGTAATTTTTTTTTTTAAATAAGATATGTAGAAATTTAGGAATTCTTTGATTCTGCATTAAAACATTTTAAAACTCCCATCACAGACTCGAGATAGCGCGATGTTTATGTCCGTTTTGGAAATGCGTCGTTGGAAAGGTACTGACCACCGCTTGAGATATATCTTACATATCTTACTCCACGTCTACAACTGGCATGATTTGCTGTTATACCATGATGTTATAAAAGCGTTGTTAAAACATTTGCATTAACAACCGTGTTATAACATGAGAAAACCTCTAACATGATAAGCCTATACTTAACACTAACATCATATTAGGGTGTGTGTGAAACGGTAGCAAAGTTCTATGGTGAATTAAAATTGTCAAAAATTTCTACGCTAATGTCAAAATTTATATTAGCACCTAGGGCAAGTGAAATTTTATTCACCTCAACAGTGTCAAAAATTTACTTCCATGAGTAGTTTGCTACCGTTTCACATACACCCTTAGTGTAAATGTTAAACATTTCATGTCAGTTGTAGACTGCATGTTACTTTCTTATAACATTCATTTAGACATCACTAAAACCCCATTTTATAACCACAAAAATCATATATTTGCCCAGGAAACATATTTTATAAACATAAATATAGTATTAACTTAACCCGTTCATGACCAACATTTTTATGAATACTTTAAAAAAATTTAAAAATGTAAGTTCAGTTGTATACTAAACAAAAATTATAATTGCTATGTGGAGATGCGAATAGTTTTTTATTTTGGTTACTTTTATTCTTAATATAATAATACGTATGAATTTATTGCAACGACGTCACAACTCAAAAATTAAATTGTTTTAATTATTTGGCAATATTTTTAATTTATAATAAAAAAACCTTTGACTGTCAGTCATGTACTTCATATGCCAAATGAAAAATGACGTTTCGACATGTGAATTTATTTATGTTCGCCATAGTGTTATACAATGGTTACAAAATATTTCAAAAAGAACAATTTTAAAAAAAGTAATAATAACAATTATAAATTTTAAATAAAATTTACAAACAAGACAAAAAAACAGGGGTCTAATCACCGCATACGATATCGAGCAAAATTGATCGAAATTATTTATTTTGGTATTACGACTCTCGATAGGGAATGAAATTTATTGAATTTGAAATAGTAGCATTCGATATAGAGTAACTCGACATTACATTTCTCGAGTTTTAATCCGATACGTCAGTGTCTATCGTATGCAAAAACATTTGATAGTTTATTCGATACGATAGTATCGAATGCGGTGATTAGACCCCAGCCGTTTTTATAAAATTTTAGATATATGTAAATTAAAAAAAAAAAATATATATTTCTCAAAAATCGACATTATTAGCGGTTTTAAAAGATGATGTCACTTTAATAAAAGTATCTTCGAAAATATTCGACGGATTTTTTATTTGCTTATTTCTATTCAAAGATAATGAAATTACTATTACAACCTCTATCATTGCTGCACCAATATAGGTCTTGTTGGGCGCAAAATGTTCGTATTGAAATAATCTAATGCCCCATGCAATAAAACGTTACTTGTTTGGTTTAAAAAAAAATAACTTGAAAAGAGCAAAATTGCGAAAAATCATAAAATTGTCAATGAAGTTTGAATTTTATCCCCTGTAACTCTATCATTTCTTGACCAATCTTCACTAGCAATCCAATGCTATTTTAGTAATTTTATTATCTTTCATCAAAAAAAAAAAATACATAATCCGTTTATTATTTTTGAAGATATTTGCATTTAAGTGACATCATATTTTTTAAAACACAAATAACGACTATTTTGGAATATCTCGAAAACTGTTTGAGTATTCTGACTTCACATTAAGATTTGGTGTCAAATACATTCGGTCAAAAAACTGTCACATACTTTTATAATTATTTTCCAATTCTCATAATTTACAATTGTTGCCATTTTCCGATTTCATTCTCCTCCTGGACGAAGCGAACATTTCCATGCTGGATAATTATTGATTTTAAATGCAAAATTAGTTATAATCCTAACGTGAAATTGGATTATATTGATAAAACAATTGTGGCATCTTAAACTACCAAGAAGCATGTCGTTATTTATCACACGAATTCCATTCAAAAGAACCAGGTAAAAAAAAAAGATTTAGAAGCATTAACAGAAGGAAGGCCTTATGAAAATTATGAGTTCCACAGAAACACCACAAACAAACAAAAAATCACAAAATTCAAGTTTAAGTGAAAGCAAACTAAATATGCACTATTTTGACAATTTAATAAATCAAATTTATCGTTAAATTCCAATAGGTTTAAAAAATATATGTATATCCCTCATCCAAAATATGATATTTTGAAGTTAATGGCGCAGAATTGTTCGCTATGAGTTTATTTTGTGTGTAAATTTTATCTTTATATCTTTTATACTTTCCCCGTTTGATGAAAATTAATAAAATAAATAAAATATTACAATGAAATTAAATTAATTTTATTTAAAGTATGTAACCAAAAAAAGTACTTAGTGCCGGTTCACACAAGTCAAGACTTGACGAGTCAAACTTGACTTGTGTGAACCGGCACTTAAACTTAGATAATTTTGCAAAAATACAAAATATAAAATAACTTTGCTATCATTGGTAAATTTTCAAAGTTTTTAAGTAATTTTAACAAAATAATAAGATACTTTTTCGAACATAGAAATTACCTTAGCTAATAGTATTTTTAGCTAAGAAACTTAGATACTGCCATGCTACCCTTGCGCTTAGTTAATTTTATACCATATATTTAGGTACTTTTACCTATGATTTTTTTTGTGTGCAGTCATCATAGCCACACACAAATTAGTTGCGCAAGTTTCTTGCCGAGTACAACAAAGTCGGTATGTACTAAATTTTTTTCCTTACCCCGACCTTACCGCTGACGTCTCTAAACCAAGAGTGCAGAATGTGAAAGGCGTCTTAAGCATAGTCCCCAAGTGATAGGTGGACAGACGAAGTTTGTTGGTAACTCCCCGTTTCCACATGCAAGTACAAGTTCGAAAAATTCAATACACTCACATTCACACAATGTTTGTACATTCAGCCAATCGGCTGTTTCCTCAATTTTTCGTTAATAATACGTATACACGACTTGCAAGTAATTACTTGCATGTGGAACCGTAGGGCCAGTCAACTGTGCGTTAGTGCGCGCGCGACCTACAGACTTCCTGTAAAAAAAAGTTAAGTAATTTGACGCGTTTGCGCCAGAAAGATGGCTAACTTTGAACTTTTTAACGCGTTGTGTACATTTGGCAAGTAATCAGCTGACAATAGAATAGAATTATTTAACCAATTTTTGAATCATGAAAGAAAAACTTATTGGAGAGGTGGAAAAACATGAAATATATATAAATAGAATAAATTCAATGAAATAGAAAAATCTTGATGTGTTTTCGAAATCGTTTTTAATGTACAAATAAGTAAACAAATAAAAAAACAGCTGACAGAAATGGCTTTTGTGACGCGCGTTGCGTAACTTGCAATTTTTCATGCACTTAAGTTTTTAAACGCACGACACACGTCGACGAACTAACGCGTGTAATGTACTTATTCCTGTACGGTGCCACCTTTATGTCAAACTTAACAAAAATTGAAAGCTGTGACGTAGGCTGCACTCAATTTGCAAACAATTTACTTTCATGTAATCAGAAAGCAAAATTTCCAAACAAATGGAAAGGTGAAATTGAAATCAATCTCGTGGTCAATTTAAAAATTGTGAGTGGGTTACCCTGCGGCCACACGACCAAGTTGTTCTTGATAGTCTTTTACATATACTGCTTGTCAAACTTAACAAAAATTGAAAGCTGTGACGTAGGCTGCACTCAATTTGTAAGCAATTTACTTTCATGTTGAAAGCCAAATTTCCAAACAAATGGAAAGGTGAAATTGAAAGCAATCTCGTGGTCAATTTAAAAAGTGTGAGTGTGCTAGTAATAAATTAAGAGTGTATTGCAAATTGAAAGGAATTGAAAGGCAAAACTTGATCGTTTGGCCGCCAAGTTAGTAAAAAAGTGAGAGTGTATTGCAAATTGAAAGGAATCGAAAGGCAAAACTTGATCGTGTGGCCACCAAGTAAGCTAAATTGTGTATATGTGAACAAAAAGATAATTATGTCAATAAATTGAATATTGATTTAATAAAAAAAGTATATCTGAACATGGTATAGTGGCAGCTTTGTACACATTACAAATGCAACTCTGTAATATACTTACTGAACACATCTTGCTGCCACAATCGAATTTCGAACATTATTTTTGAGAATTGTCAACAAAAACATGTTGGCTGTCAAATTTTCGAAATTATCCCTTCTTTTCCGCTAAACTGTAAAAAACGTAGGTTGTTGCAATTCTTGAAAATTTACTAAATAGTTTTTTAAAAATAAAAATTTACCCTAAACTTTTAAGCGAAATAGGAAGAAATTGTAATTAACTAACATATGTCTAATAAAATTTTATACTTGTTTTATTTCTTTACATATATACAAAAACGATTACAATGGATTTTATTATGGTTCGACGAAAAATTAATTTGTAACTGAACAAAAATTTGTTTGTTTTGCTAATTGTGGATTTATAAAAAACAGTAGCGTACAATGGCCAAGTCAAAGAATCACACTAATCACAACCAAAACCGCAAGGCCCATCGCAATGGCATTAAGCGCCCAATGCGTAAACGTCATGAATCTACTTTGGGTGTAAGTATTCGAAGATTACAAAGTATTTTTTTCTTTGCTAAATTAAATCTTCCAATATTTTTTCAGATGGATGTTAAGTTCTTGACCAACCAACGTTTTGCCCGCAAAAACAACTTGTCTCGCGCTGAAGCTGACCAACGTTACAAGGAACGTGTTGCTGCCCAAGCTGGCAAGAAGAAGCCCGTTTCTCTTCAATAGATTTTTATTTCCGAAAAGTGAATTTGCATTTGCTACCTACAAATGTTTTTTTTTTGTAAGAAATTAAAGAGGAAAATACAAATCATTTTTGTAAACAACCAAGTTTTTATTTGAAATAGTACGAAAGCATTAACTACACATTTGTACATCTTAATAATAGACACTTAAAACTTTATGAAATGGTATATATTCCAATTCCTTGGCGTGCTGACGTCTATAGTCCCATAAAAAATGATCAATTAAAATGGAATTAACATGCTCCTTGAATATTGCTGGATGATTTTTTTCTATTTCCTCCATTACTTTGTCTTTAACTTTTTCGACTATATAAATGGAGGCTCCTCTTATTTCCACTTCCATTGGATTGCCATTCATTAGTATCTGATCAGATTTTAAAACCTTCATTAGTTCTTTGCTGTAATCTAAAGCGCCAAAATGTACTAATACTTGGGGTACCCGGTAGTCTGCAAACATTGTAATGTAATACAAGTCCTTAAAAGACCCCAAACCTTCCCCTCTTAAGCAGGCCCAGACATCTCCCACCAGAATTTGAGCCCTTTTATATAGAGATACACGCCGACCGCAAAAATCAGCTTCATCTCTAAAGCAAGGAAATTCTTGAACAATTAGTTTCAACAAATTTAATGCGGAACCCTCTGCCGCCTTAACAATATTTTCAAATTTTCCCCGCCACTTCTCCAATAACTGTTGGCCCACTTCATGAAAACATTGCAAACGTTCTTCCAACAAAGGCACCATTGTTTCTCCATCATCGGAACGAAATATATGCCTTACGGTATCCAAAGTAATTTTGCTATAATATTCAGCATTTGTTATGTCCAAACCCTCCCTCATGGCTCGATTAAGAGCTGCACACAAGGCAAAATAACCGGTGTGACCCATAACTTTATACTTGGTATAATCAGCTAAAATTGCATCACTTAAAAAAATAGTTGTAAACAAAACTTGGCATACTTACAGTGAGTCCAAAAGCAAAAATTTAAAGTGTCAGCCACAAAAATCCATTCCAAAGCAAAATCATCTGTCGGCTTAGGGTGAAGATCATGTTGCGAGAAATTGTTTACATCGATGCGTTTATCCTTTATACCTCTTATTATTTCTTGGGTAAGATTTGTTATACCCTCTGGTTTTATTTTAATGTATTTAGCATTGTCTACTATAAATTCAGCAGATTCTCGGGGTAACAAAGGAGTTTGTGACATTTTTTTTATAAAACAATTGATTAAAAAATTTTACCGGTGAAAACTGGAGACATTTGTTAGTTATTGAAGATAAAGCAACAAAAAATATGAAAAGGACTGTAACAGGCTTGCCAGCTTAGCACTTTTTGTGATAGCTATAATTTAGTAATTATTTACCATTTTTAAAACTTTTTTAAATCACATCAAACGAAATTACTTTTTTATAAGATCATATAAGCATGTGATGCTTAGAGCGAAGTCTGGGTTTCTGATCATTCATAACTACCTCCTATTGGACGATAGACCTTGCTGCGAACTAGATTAAAAACAAAATATTATGTTCAGTAATACGCATAAAAGAAGGTTGCACAATTAGACAACGTTTGTTGCCACACTTTCAGCATATCGGACGATATTGAAAAAAATCGGTTCATCTGAAAATAACCAAAATGAGTTGATATATGAGGAAGATGAAAATTACATAATTGAAATTTTAAACAGTTGTAACAACTTTATTTAAATAATAAGTGTTTGTATTAAACAAAATAAATATGTAAAACAAATATTAAACGTAAATTGTTTATTATATCCATACAAATCAATGTTACAAAACTAGCACTTTTGTTTTTATTTTAGCAGTTTTAATTTGAATTCTTCTGGCAAGCCTGGTCTGTTAAGACTGGTTATGGTAATGCAGTTTATAATGAGAAAAGCTTTAGTACTGCCCATGCGCCGTTTTTAAAGCATTTTTTAATTTTTGGCATGTTATATTAACGATTTTTTCGATTACTGTCACAAAAACAGCAAAACGTGAAATTCGATATTTTTTCGCAATTTTTTACAAAAATGTACATAAATTGAAAAATGTATTGGACGATTTAAAGTAGTTAATTACATTTTGACCTGAAATAGCCAAAATTGATATCCACAGGTCCATCTTAAAATTTAGTTTCATTAAAAAACAGGTTGTTTTAATCAATTTTATTCAATAAAAAATGCAGTCGCTTTTACATACATATTTAACACAAAACGCCCTATCAAACATTTTGAAAATTTTACGGGAGAAGCAAAAATATATTTAAGAAGATAAATTGCTTTAAACTGTTAATAATCAAATTTTTTTCTATTTTTCTTGTAAAACCGGTTGTTTTCACAATTGACAATGTTGTATATTATGCAAATTAATAGTAAGGTCTTTCAGTGTTTTTCATATAATTTTTTGTAAATAGGGTCGTTAAATAGGTTGTTTGTTAACAAAATCGCTAAGGATTCCAGTAAGTTGCGTTTGAGGTAACGATATAATTTGTGGTAACGATATGTTTTTAAAAAGGCCAAGGATGAACGTAGCTGCTTACAATTTACCAACTTCATACAAATATGCACCCAAGAGTTTAGTCTGCAAAATAATAAAAGATCAAGATATATAGTAATTAAGTCAATTCAAGCCAAGCGTTCATATTGCGCTATGGAGTATATGATGTTAAAAATTAAAAAATAACTTTATATACGAAATTATTATTATAGTGACTCATACTTACACCTTCAATATAATTAAAGACATCAATTTTTTCTTTCTGCGAATGCGCACCATCATCACACGCACCCACAGGGATAAGGATAACATTTTTTCCAGTGGCTTCTTGCAATGTCAAAGTTACAGGTATAGAGCATCCTTCGCGTGTCATATCAGGATCCATATTAAATACATACTTTATAGCCTGTTTAGCAGCCTCATAGTGGGGGTGATTTGGATCTCCTGACCATGGTTTAGCTGAGCCTACCATTTCAACTTTCATTTTATTGGGGGAACCACGTTCAGACCATTTTTCATTTAAATGATCTGTAACGCAATTAGTTATGTGTTCGGGGTTCTGATTAGGTACCAAACGTATTGAGAATTTGCCAATAACTTTGGCGGGTATTACAGTCTTAGCACCGTTACCAGAGAAGGCTCCTTCAATACCGTGTATCGATAACGATGGAAAACGCCATCTGTGCATTAACAATTGAGTTTTATCTTCATTGTGTGGTAAACTAAAAGCACCAATGTTTTTTCTAAGGAAACAAAAAAATTTTTTGTTTGTTATATTTTTTTAAAATCTTGTGATTAGATCTAATCTGTTGTATAAAATGAAATCTCGTTTTCTTTTAACAAATTTCACGTTTATGAGCAAAATATTTTTTTTTCAGCGGCTAGGTTATAGGTAATGTAAGAAATAAATAAATAATATCCTTATCGCACAAGTTCAACAATACTGTTATATATGTATATGTCACATGAAAAATAATTTTTTAAAAAACTGTTTCATTACCAAACCGTAGACAAAATAGCACGATATTTTTACAGCAGTAAGATATGAATATTACGTGAAGTTTTTCAGCAGGCATTTTAAATTATAAGATAGATAATAAAACATTTTTAGATGTGCAAGTAATACACAAGTTACCGAATTATTTTAAGTTATGACACAACCAAAAAAAAAGTAACTTTTATGAATTGCAACTTAATACCAATTGAAACGTAAAGAAAGACATAACTGTTTCTTAGCAGCAGTTAACAACAACAAAATACCTTGATATTTTTTTATAGATAAACAAGTATATTGTGCATAGTTTAAGCATATAAACCGGAAATATTAATATTTTGAGTAAAGTTACTTTTGAACTAACTGTGCGATATTTTCAATGGCGCTTAGATAAAAAATTGGTCTTCTCAAAACATTGATATATCAGGGCACATATGTATGTATGTAAATAAGTACGCATGTATATAAGTATGTATGTATTCATGTTCATATTTATGAAACCTAAACTAAAACTTATTTTTGGTTTGCACAATACAGGCGACATTGTGAAGTAAAATTTTAAAGAAAGTACTCAGGAAACTGAATATTTAAAATTTTTCTACATAATAAAACGCCTGTGTTGTGGAAACGGAACATTAATCTTACTTGTAATCATTTACATCATAATCAATTTTTTCGTAAATTGTTTTCTCATTGTGTAGCAGCGGAGCAATCTGAAACAAATAAATTAATTAATATTTCAAAGAAAATCATTTAAACCATCACACTTATGTACATACATCTCTTTCAATACCAGGTATTTGAATGTGGGTGTCTTTATCTACCAAAGTGCTGAGCAACCAACATAAATCGGGCATGGCTTCGTGCACAGTACCACCAAATACACCACTATGCAAATCCTTTTGGGAACATTCAACTCCAACGTTAAAGTAAACCAAACCACGTAAGCCATAAGTTAAACAGGGTCTTGTTTTTCCCAACCAATAATTGTCGGAAATGCAAACGTAATCCACATTAGATAAGAAATCATTTGTAATACTCATTAGGAATTCATCTAAGCCTTCGCTATCACTTTCTTCCATGGCCTCTAAGACGAATTTAACATTTACTGGTAAATCTAGACTTAACTTTTGATATGCTTCAATGGCATGTATCCAGCAAAGAACAGGACCTTTGTCATCGCTAGCTCCGCGACCACATAATTTGCCATCTTCATTGGTTAATACAAAGGGTTCGGTAGTCCAGCCATCTTCTTTAAGGGCAGGTTGAACATCCAAGTGACCATAAACTAAAACTGTATTTTTTTCAGGGTCCTTAAAAAAAAATTATAATCATAAATATATTTTCTTTACATATTATTTTAAATTTTACTTTTCCTAGTGTAGCCAATAGGATTTTTGGCAAAGGAATTTCTTCTCCATTCGGCAAAGTTTGTTTGCCAATATCAGCCAATTTTGTTTCAGCACCAAGTTCTTTTAACTTATCTTCCGTCCATCGTACCATGTACTCAACTTCTTCACGTTTTTCAGGCCATGTTGAAACTGATTGTATAGCTACAGCGGTTTTTAAAACATCGATATATCTTGATTTATTTTCATCAACAAAACTAAAAAACAAATTAAGTTTTTTTTAATAAATTTTTTTTTTTTTTTTTTTTTTTTTTTTTTTTTCATTGTTTATTTATTGAATCTTCATATATTAAATATGAACTAACAATAATTAATCAAATCTTATTCTAATTCTTTATTAATGTCCTGCCAGTGCCAGACAAAAATTTTTTTCTTCACGGGTTCTGTTCACATATATAGGTGCTTATCGTTCTTCTAGTTGGGTAAGTGCTGCAGTGTCTCTTCTTCTTAAGCGAGTGTGGCCGGCATGATTTAGAATATTTCGAGCTAGTGGATTTGGGTGTTGTTCAAGCCTTTTTAAATATTTTACTGCATATTTTGTAATCATAGTTTTTACTAATGGCACATTGAGATCCTTATGAATGTTTGAATTTTTAACGTACCAGGGAGCGGCTGTGATTATTCGAAGAAGTTTATTTTGACGCCTTTGAATTTTTTCGATATTAGAGGCCGAGGCAGTGCCCCATAGTTGAATACCGTAGCACCAGATAGGCTTTAAGATAGAGTTGTAAAGTAGAAGCTTGCAATCGAGACTAAGGACAGAGTTTCTTCCGATAAGCCAATGAATTTGAATGGCTTTAAGTTTCATTTGAGTTAATTTTGCCTCTATATGGCATTTCCACGTTAATCGCCGATCCAGATGTAAACCGAGATATTTTACATGCGAATGTTGAGGAATTATTTGATTATTGATTGTAATAGGGGGGCAAGATTCCCGGCGCAAGGTGAATGTTATATGTACGCATTTTTGTTCATTTACCATTATCCTCCATTGTCTTAGCCATATTTCTAGTTGAAATATATGATCCTGTAAATAACGAGATGCTTCATAACTGTTTTCGTGTACGCTTAGAAAAGCTGTATCGTCTGCAAATGTTGAAGTCTGTGTGTAGTTGTTTGTTGGCATGTCCGAAGTATAAATTAAGTATAAAAGAGGGCCAAGGATGCTGCCTTGTGGAACTCCAGCGCCAATTGGCTGAGGTGAACTTAAGAAATCTCCTTCTTTAATAATAAATTGACGGCCGACTAAGTAGCTTTCTAACAGTTTGTGAGTGTTTGCTGGTAAATTTTGCTTCAACTTATGTAGTAAGCCTTCATGCCAGACTTTATCAAACGCTTGCGAAACATCGATGAAGAGTGCTGAGCAATATTTTTTTTCTTCAAATGCTTTTCTTATGACATTTACTATTCGATGAGTTTGTTCAATTGTGCTGTGTTTTCTTCTAAATCCAAACTGATGGTTTGGAATACATCTATTGTCATTTAAAATTGGTGTTAATTTTGAAACTAATAATTTCTCAAACAGCTTTGACATATTTGATAATAAGCTAATAGGCCTATATGACTCAACTTTTGTATGATCTTTCCCTGGCTTTGGTATCATGGTAACTAAGGAAACCTTCCATTCTTGCGGGTAGTATTCAAGCCGTAAAATAGCATTAAAAATAAAAACAATAATTTTCTTTGCTATGCGAGGTAGCTCTAAAAGCATTTTATTACTGATCTTATCAATACCAGGTGCCTTCTTAGTGTTTAAGTCACAAATAGCCTTTTCGATATCTCTTATTTCAAATCTTATGGGAATAGCAGCTCTAGCAGCAACAGGTGGTAACTCGACCACAGTATCGTTAGATAAATTTGGTGTAAATACGTTTTTCAAGTGACTCACAAACAGATTTCCTTTTTCAATATCGTTTCTTGCCCAACTACCATTCAAGTTTCTTAGTGGTAGCTTTGATATAACTGGTCTTTTTAGATTTCTAGCCGCACGCCATAATGAGTAGTCAGATTGTGGAGTTGCATCAAGTTCCTTAAGATATTTTTCTAGAGAAGCCGTTTTCTGGGTCTGCAGTAAGTTTCTAAGCCTTTTTGTGCACTCTTTTAATAAATTCTTAAGTTGCGGGGATCTGTAAAGTTGCCACTCTCTTCGAACTCTCCTTTTTTCAGTCAAGAGCCGCTCGACATCTGTGGAATATATTTTAATATTTTTTGTTTTTTTGGGGGCAGTACTAGAATGTTGAACAGCTAGTTTCAGATAACTGTCAAAATTAACAATAGAGCGATCTACATTTTCCGGTGTTCTAAGCGGAATATTTTCTGTACAATGGGTACTGAGATATTTTTTAAATTTTAACCAATTAATTTGTGTGGCTGTCGGCGCAAAATAACCAGTCGGAGATACAATTCTATTGGGGTTCATTATAGTAACAACTGTAGGTGTGTGGTCGGAGGATAATTCTAAGGAAGCTTCAACATGAATAGTTTCTGTGGGGATGTTTTTAACCACGCCAAAATCTATAACATCTGGAATTTTTTGCTGATCAGTAGGCCAATATGTTGGCTGTCCGCTCGCGACCACATTTAAATCCATTTTAGAGATTGCATTAAACAAAACACGACCCTTTGGTGTTATAAGTCGTGACCCCCAGAAGGTATGTTTAGCATTATAATCGCCAGCGGCCAGAAAACAGGGTCCTAGTGATTTATAATATTCACAATATTGGCTTTCTGATATTGAAAATCTAGGTGGAGAGTATAAAGATGAAATTACTATGTTTCGATTTAGCTCTTCAACACAAACGTTTGTTGCTTGCAGATAATCCTCACGATGATCACACATTAAGTAGTGTTTGACTCGAGTTTTTATCAAAATGGCAGAACCTCCACAAGCTCTATCTCGAGGGTCCTTGGTATCATACAGTATATAACCATTAATTTTAAAACTATTTCTTGAGGTCAAATGAGTTTCAGAAACCATCATGACATCAATTTGTTTACTTTTAAGAAAATATTCTAATTCATTTTTATGTTGGCGGATGCCGTTTGCGTTCCAAAAACAAATTTTTAAACAGTTCATGGCTTGTTAAGTACAGCTTGCAATAACATCGATTGCATTCTAAGAATTTCTTGCATCATATTACCCATTGTATTTGTAAAATTATTTACTGTTTGCACTAATGTTTCCATGGTTTTTTCTAGACGACTTAAATTAGAAACCGGAGTTTCATCATTACTTGGCGAGGCACCTTGCATAGGCACATGGTTTGATTTGAGAACGTTAGCATAGGATGTTCTGGTATTACCAGGCTGCGGAGCCTGTATGCCATTTGTGGTTACTTGATTTGTTACCTGCATTTGGGGAGGATTAGTTTTCGGTCCAGCCGACTGCTTGACGATATTATATACAGGGCATCCTCTATAGTTGGCAGTGTGATTACCGCCACAGTTGCTACATTTTTTTACGTTGGGGTCGGTTTTAGACTTATCGCAAAGAACTGTGCCATGTAATTCACCACATACTACGCAAACAGGGGGTAAATAGCAGTATGCCTTAGTATGACCATACTCTTGACAGTTTAAACATTGAACAGGACCATTTCTTTTGTGCGGCTCTTCTATTGTTATTCTTCTGTAGAGAATATATTTTAAATTGTAAATAGGATGCGTTTCGTTTTTTTTAAGTTTTACGTCGCCGGGTTCAAACTCCACTCGAAAAAGTGGTTGGGGAATTTTTTCTCTATTTTTAATATTTACAACATGTTTTACCTTGAAGCCTTTTTCTTCTAGGAATGTTTTAACCTCTTCTGGGTCCACACATGAGTCAATACCCTTGATCACTACCTGAAGACCTTTACTGCTTTTCAGTTGGTATGTATAAAAGTTTTTTTTAAGTGCTTCAAAGTTGTTTATTATTTTGCGGAAGTCATTCTCATGATTGACTTGTATTTTTGTCTCGTTTATACTTCCACGCTTGATAGCCGCTACGTAGAACGAATTTTCACCTATCACCGATATCACACTCTTTATGAGCTCATTTGAATTTTGCTCCCTAAGGTATATCGGGGGAGGCTTTGACGATCTTATGATATTTGGTGCTTCAGAGGATTCATCCTCCAGAATTGCAAAACGGTTTTGAGAATTTATCTTATCAAAAGATGGTACTTTTGAGGCCGAAGCAACTGCTGCAGAGGTAGGGCTGCGACCCCGTTTAAGAACTGTTATGTACCTGTCCATACCAACTTGTACTTGAGGCTTTTGACAACTTTTTACTTGTGATTTTTCCATTGCGTCTGTGTTTGAATTCATGGTAACATTTGTTACTAAAATTGTTTTTGCCGAAGCGGCAACACTTGCAGGCACTAGCGAAAGATTAATATTTTTTAATGTCTCAGCATCAACCGTCTTTGTAAAAACAGAGGGCGAAAGGGAACGTGTACGAACAATTGGTTTAGCCGTTAGGTAGTTAATATTGTTTTGTTTTGTTTTATTTATTTCAGTATTGCACTCTTTAGCATTAACTGTTACGTATGCATTTCTTTCATCTAGTTTTATTGTTGTTACATTGTGACTACTCATGCAAAAAGTTGTTTTTGTTTTTTCACCGTTTTGCTGTGCTTTTTTATTTTTATTATTTATTGTATTACACCAAAAATAAGAATTTTAAACTTAATGTTTTTGTTCAGTATATGTATACATACATATATTTTATTTATTTTTTTTTATTAAATTTTTCGTTTTTGATAATTATTCACTTTTATTTTAAAAAAAATGCGTCCATTCGCTTAATTGTTATATTAAAATGTTATTAATAATTAAAATTTTATGCGGGGTTAAGAATACGCGTCTGTATTGCAACAAAGCACAAAACTAACTAACTAACTTTTTAATAAATAACACAATATTTTCCTAACTAATAAGCATTGTATTTTATATGATAACCCGAAATTTTTTTAATTCATGATGGTTTTTTAAGTTTTTGTTTGGTCCAAAAGTAAACGAACTGACTGATCAGTTATGAAGTGGAAATACTACCTACAACAAAAACAAATTAGCCATATACTGCAGGTTAAAAAAAAATATTAATGCATAAACATCCCAGCAAAAAACTTTTGAAGTTGTTCAAGTAGAAGGGATATTTTCATGACTTCTTTGGCATGTAACTACTTGAATGAATTTAAAATGCCTTCCAAAATTCGAATAAATTTTAAATAAGTGAACCCATGAAAAATTACATGCAATGCACCCATTCAACTCTTATTTAGGAATTACAATAGCTCTGTTTCTTTACTCTACTTTGGGATCCCTCGGGATCCCAATTTGCACGAAAAGTGTTCCCGTACTATTAATTTGTGTAAATGAGAGCGGATTTCTTCTTCTTGCACTACTCACTTTTCGTTTTCTGCACCTGAAAAAAAATATCACTCAAACAAATTTCGGACGCGCTTAAATGATTTTATTATACATTCCCATAGTGCATATACAAATTAATATTAATCACCAATGAAAATACGTATTAAAATCATTAAAGATGCATTGCTTTTCATTCGCACTCATTTCAGTTAATATTCTGGATCAATGAAAACCCCTATCTAATCACTGAACTTTCATTGGTTCTAAGCAATATTTTAAATGACGAGCCGTTTACCTAAATGTGAACCCATGCTCGCCAATGACACGCTAATGTTAAAATCATGCATGTTTCACCAAAAAAAGAACCAGTGCATTATGCGCGGAACCCATGCATTTACTACTTTTTTTGCATGTCTTTTTTTTGCTGGGAATAAGGTATAAATTTGCCTTTAATTGTCACATTTCGTAATCCAATTGCAATCATTTTTGCTTGCAATATTTATTAGCACTTACTTAAATAATTTTTTAAGATCACTGGGTAAATTGGACATATTTTTCGTGCACACTTCAAAAAAAATATCTGAAATTAAATCAAAATTTAAACAAGTTGTTTAGCTGGTAGTATTTTAATAACTTATAAAAATTTAATGTGCAGTTTTCACATATAAGTTTCTTAATAAAATAATTAAAAACAAGTAAATAATTTTTACGAAATCTAATCTATAGATAATAGCATTATGATAATACATGAGATTTAATTTCTTTCTAAAAACTTGGTGACGGAAAAAATGGCTAAAATTTCTTTTAAATAAATACGCATTGCAATTCAACAACAAAACAGAAATAATTCATTAAACAATTTTTTACGTTGAATTGTAAGTTGAGATCAATTTGTTTCATAAGAATAAACGTTAATTAATATTTTAATATTTAAAAATTAAATCACCAATAAATTCGATGTCGTTATTGTTCATCTCATAGGAATCACTCGTGCCAATTAGTTTAAAATAATTTGAAGGTAAAGCATAATCATGACAATATTTACCCAACCTTTTCATTCCAAATCAACAATAAAAAACAGGAAAGTACAGTCGGTCAAACATAGAAAGTGAATCTGAGTTAATAGGTATACGCAAAGGTGGGTTAAGGAACAAAGTTTTAAGATGTAACAAACATCAGCACAAATATGTATATAGTGCCCTGAACACTATTGTGGTGTGGGTATAAATATTTTATTGTTCTGAAATTTCTAAAAAAAATTTGTTTGAAATACTTGCAACCAGAAAGAAACAGCGTTGTTTGTGGTGATCCATTTTAAAAATTTAATATTGTAATACTGTTCATTCCTTTATCACAGACATAAGCCTTTATTTTAAAACCAATATAACGTCAAACAAAAGAAAATATAAAAAAAATTAAAACAAGCGTCAAAAATCAAATACATTAGTTTGACATTATACATGGGTAAATATTGAAAATTCTCCCTAATGAGTATACCTGGTACTTATTATGCTATGATAAAAACTATTCTTTTAAAAGAAAAATGGTAAAAAATGTATTGCTAAACAAGTTGAAAAATGGCTTAACTAATTTTTTTAATGGCTAAACAGGGTGAAACATGTCCAAATCTAGCCACTAAATGGCTGAATTCGCAAAACTGTTTGAAGGGTATAGTATTTGCAGAACGTTTGTTTACATCTAGATTTATTTACTACAGTGACGTAAAAAAGAAGTGGACGTAAAAAAGTGGTATTGTATTCTGAAAAGCGAAAATTAGTGAAAAGTATGAGCCAGTTTATAATGAAATTAGCTTTTTCTTTATAAAACAATTACAGCCCCTTTTTTATCACAGAAAAAATTATTAGTAGTTTTTTATCCAGATTTTGAAAATTCAACTGTTTTAAACACAGAAAATAATTATAAACGTAGATTTATGTTAGAAATGTTACAAATCATAAATGTACCGATAATGTCGAGAATTAATTTTAAGTCTGACACTGAGAATGTAGCACAAAATTATAGACATTTAATTTATAAAAACAGAAACGGAAGGTAAAAAATTTTTGTATATTGTAATAGATCAAGTTTGTATTGAAAAATATTTTTTATTCAATTCCAAAAAAATTTTCATAAGTTTGTCAATTTTTGTTAAATTTGTTTTATTTTAAAAAAATTGTTAATTTTTTGTTAAAAAAGAACCCTGAAGAAGGCACTCAAAGAAGTGCCGAAATATTGGTTAAAAATAAACGTTAAAGTTTTTTATATAAAATAAAAAAAGACCTCAAGCTTGAAAATTTAGTTGTATTACATATAATAATTAAGGTCGAATAAAATACATATAATATGAAGTATTTAAACTAAATTAATGTAATTAATACTTGAATCAATTATTTTTTTTTTGTTGGACGAAAATTAAAAATATAATTTTGATTTAATTAAAATTTTAGTTGTTTTGAAATAAATTTTGAATTAAAATAATAATCAAATAACAAAAAATTATTTCGATCAAAATTAAATAATTTAAACTTGTGAAATTGTTGTTGGAAATTGTAAAAATAAATCAACACATTGTTTGAAATGGCATAGTTTTTTGATCATTTTTTTCATTAAAATTTATAATACATATAATTTATTGAAAAAAAATATTCAAAATATAAAATTTTTACAATTTTTAGTAATCAATAGCTCTGTTCCACATGCATAAACTTGCACAAAGTTACCCAAAAGCGTTCCACATAACAATTTTTGGGCAATAAAGAGAGTAATTGAGAGAGTAATTTTTTTAATTTCCTGTACAAATTTGCACGAACTTTTTCTTTGGGTAAGCTCGGACAGGAAAAAACAATCAGCTGTTTTTGTTTACATATGAAACAATAAATAATTCAGGAAATTTACAAGCAAAAGGAAAAGTTTAGTTTTAATTAAAAAACATATTAAAAAGCAAAATGTAAGGTTTTTGTGAAAAATGAAAATGGTTAAAACGTTATTGCATACATATTTTCCTTAATCTTTAATATAAAAAAAAAACAAAATATAAAAAATTACAATGATGCAAATGTTTTAGTTTTATAATGTTATGACTTTTAACCGTCTTAAATTACTTAAATAGTAAGCAGCATTAGTATTTGAAGATGTTCAAAAATGGTTTTTTGCGTTCCAGCAATTTTGGGTAGTTTCGACAAATTTAGAGAGTAATTTTCATTTTACTCTCATTAGTCCGAACTTGCCCGAGATCTTGTGGAACAGACCTAAGATTGCGCATTGCGCAGGTCCGTTATTTTTGTGTGTGACGAAACAATAGACTTTGTGTGTGTTCATTTGTGTGTGTCTTACATTTTTTACAACAAACACTCATATTTAGTCTATGATGACGTAGATGCGTAGTAGAAATTTTTTTTGTACGACTGAGTGCGCAATCTTGTTTTTTTGATTCATGTGTTACAGAGGGTTATTTTTTCACTCTGCAATAAGCTAGATTTAAATATCGCTCACACACTGGCCTGTTTAAATATTAACGTATTTCCACAGGAATGCCATGGTGTGACGATACGTTATGGACGGTTTTGTTCACTGGCGATTGATAAATTTATAAAAAAAATTAAAAATTTTACAATGCATGGTATAATTTATTGATTTAATTTAGATTAAAATTAATTAAAATAAAAAATTGATATAAAACGCATATGTACGTACAAAAATCGATTTTTTTTACCACAAAATCGATTTTCGATTGGAATCGTAAAGTAAAAGGCAATTTTAATTTCAATCAAAAACAAATGCAGATTTTTTGCAGTGTAGCCAGAAGTTTTTAGTGTTGCCAGAATAAATTTTTAGAAAAATACCAAATTTGCACAAAAAATAAAAGTGGTATGCTCACGATCAATCATACAGGTATGTGATGGAAATCGATTTTAAAAACGAAACGATTTGAAACCGAAAATATCGTTTTCAGTATCTTTTAAAATGGATTTTAAATACATATTCCTTTTATTTTCAGTCTTTATTTTTTTAAATTTTATATTTTATACGTTAACTAAAGTGTATTCTGAACGAAAACTTTATCCTTTAATTCAGAAATGGATTTTAAAATCCCTCGAAATTCATCACACCTTTTAAAAACGTTCGTTTTGAAATCGATCGATTTCCATCACATACCTGACAATATGCACTGCAAATATACACATTGCAAATTTGCACAATGACCATCGTGATTACCCTTAGTGTATTTAAAATACAAAATAATTTTTTTTTTAAATGTACCTTTTTCACCGTACAAGCGATAGAACGTGTAGTAAAATTTATTTACCCATATGTTTAATCACTTGTATTGTGTAAACTGCATAAAATTCACTAAAGTAACAGCCCAAACGGATAACTAGTATTTCCTTTCATAAACACTCAATTTTTTATTGTTAAGGGTGTATTTTTTAAGCCCGATAGAAGTTACTAAGGGGCTAAGCTGTCAAACGAATTGGTATACTGCAACCACTTTTTGACATTTATGATGAGTATATTCTGGAAAATCATCATAAATAGATTCCAGCTTGAAAAACGCTGCAAAATGATTATATATGTATATGTACTTTGAAAATCAGTCATTTATTCGCATTCATGTTTGTAAATGTAAATAAACTACATTGCCACATTTGGGATGAGACCAATCCACAACAGAACTTTCATATTCTATTATATACAGAAAAATGCACCGTTTAGGATGTTCATCGGACTTTATTTCTTTTTAAAATTGGACGTTCACCCTTTAGCATCACACAACCAACTTTTTCTTGAAGAATGAATGAAAACGGCTAAAAAACATACAATCTGGTGTAAAATTAAATAAACACGCTTTTAATATTTGCATAGCTACCTATAATGGTAAGCTCTTTTATATTATCATTTAGGAAACTACAAACTCTCATCCCAAACTTTAAATCCTAGGTAAAGCAGTGCCCCAATTAACAAGAACAATAAAATAATCATCTTTTTTTACTAATACTGCTGCTTCTACTGCTCTCAAGTGTAATCTTTAGATGTAGAAATATGAATTTCTCTTAATATTCAAGTTTAATAGCCGAGAAATTGTACTTCTTATCCCACTTATCAAAAGAATGTTTTAGCTTATGGGAAATGGGTATACATAATTACTTTCGTCTAATACCTTTTGAAAATATTCCATAAAAAAGTACACTTAGCAAATGCTAAATAAAGAAATAAAGAAAATTTCGTATACGCGAATTGTTTATGAAATTTTTCATGTTCGTAGTGGACAAAGAACTTTATCAATAGTTTCACTTTACATTTTCTACTGGTTATATTTGGAAACAGGAAAACAGGCATTTTATGCGTAACAGCGTTCTCAGGTTGTCTGTGATTTTAAACATGCTTTCTGTACTCACATGTAACGCGTTTCTTTAATAGAATCAAATTGGCAGCAAAATGCAGTATGAGTTTTTAGAAGCTCTTCTTAAATAAATAGCTATTTTGGAGATTTACGAATTGTAAATTGGGGATAAGATAATAAATAAAACTGGGAGCCCTGTGCGTTCATGCATATTATATTCCAATTTTGGCTGAAGTGCAGTTTACGAAAAAAAATGAAAAAAAATTTACCATCCGATTCAGAAAAAAAGAAAAAAAAACAAAATTTAAGGGGCTGAGGCCGGTGTGGCCCCATGGAACCATATGCCATATATGAGGGGTGGTCTAGTGGTGCTACGACATATCTTAGGACTTCACTCCCATGTATCCGAAGATCCTTCCTGACATGCCTCGGTGGGGTTTAATTTTGTGAGATGGTTGTTCGGGTGTCCCCTCCGATGGTATCCCAGCGGGAACTGTTTCGTCAGCATGTGACTGTTCCTTTAACTTCAGGATCTTCGTTTCCTCATGTAGATGGCAGTCTGAGGACATATAAAAGCAGCCGGTGAATGTTCTGAGCGCTGATTTCTGACAGCTCTGGAGCTTCTTCGACTGACCGGCCAATGGTTTTATAAGTGGCCAACAAGGTTTCTTTATCCATACCCCAAGTACTGCCGGCTAGTGACTTGAGGACCTTGTTGCTAATTCGCATTTTATTGAATATTGCCGTGGTATGCGCAGAGGACGACAAAAGGCTGTCGAATGTAACCCCCTGAATTTTGGGGTGGTTCAGTGTCGGAATTTTTAATCCATCGACTATTACATCCTATTCCAGCCGTATCTCCTTCGTTCATGTGGTAAAAAGTATTGCGAATGATTTCGCGGCTGACAGTTTCATGTCCCTTTCAGTAAAGAAGCTCTACTTCCACTGGTGGGGTGGGGAACTTCGAAAGCTAGAGATTAAACAAACTCGGGGAGAGAACTCCACCCTGTGGCACTCCTTGTTTAATCCTACGGGGTTTTGCTCGTCTATTTCGAAACTCTGCAACCGTGTCCAAGGTTTTCGACATGTCGAGTGCAACAAGAATCGTCCTTTGCAAATATTTATTTTGTTTTTGTATTCGTATATTATTATCCTCTCTAGGTTATTTCAAGTATATTTTATGTGCAGAAAAGCTTTAGTAAGCGCAGCCGGTATTTGTTAAACCATAGAGGGGAAAATCCTTGCGCCCGGCCGAAGTCCGGCTATGCAGAAAAAATTATAAGATACAAAATATTTACAATCCTTTAATTTGAGTACCTACACATAGATATGAGTGAATGTTGGCACTTTTTTGATCCAAAGGGCTCCAAATGTCCCGCCCGCCCTATATTTTTTTATTTTCGTTTTTCTTGTAAAATTACCTTTAATTGGAGTACCCACACATTCCACTAAGAGGGCTGGTCTGTTGAATGTAGGGGCACCATTGGCCTCAGCCCCCTTAAATTTTAATTTTGTTGTTAATTCCAGAGGGGATTCAAATTTGTTTTTATTTTTTTTCGAGAGCCCCTTAAACTTCACTTTTGGCGCAAGTTTTATTTAAAAGGAAGCGAATACGTTTTTTTCAATAAAATAATTATTTTTAATTTTTCATTGGTAAAAATTTATTAAACGTTACCAGAAATTGTTATAACTTTGCGTTTTTTATTTTTTTCTCTAGGAATGGGCAAAAATATCGATATATCAAAATATCGATATTTGGGGTGCAATTCAAAGTTTAAGGTCAGTTGGTACCAGTGAAGATAAATTCACTACTATGGTACTTTTTCATTTCAAATATACCACGGTACCCCCACGTCAGTTTTAGTACTCTTTTCTTGTTGTATTATGGAATTACAGATAAAACTGTAGACGTTTTGAGGAAAAACAATATTCCTCTGGAAAAAATGATTGTGCTTACGGCTGATAATTGCAATGTAATGATGGGGCAATTTAGTGGTGTTCAGGCCAGATTAAAAGAATTGTTACCTAATTTGTTAGTATATGGCTGTGTATGCCATAATTTAAACTTAGCTTCGTTTGCAGCTTATTTATGTTTACCTAAAGAAATTGATAAATTTATGAAGGAAATAAGTTTTTACTTTTGTAATAGCTCAAGCCGAAAAGAAGAACTCCAATATTTTCAAGACTATTTTGGAACAGATGTTCACGTAATTCTAATATATGATCAAACTAGATGGCTTTCTAGACAGGCTGTGGTTGAAAGATTTTTGGAGCAATGGGAACCGCTAGCGTATTTTCTTAATTTAAATAACTTTGAAAGCAGACATAAAAATGAACGTCTTAAATTTATTGCAACTAAAATTTTAATCGTTGATACAAAGTTGTATTTTTTATTTTTGTCATAAATTTTAAAAATCAATTCCCAATTTCGTGCGTTGGCGGATTTCCCAGAAATAAGGGTATGTAGGGATAATTTTATAACTCGTAAAATGTCGGAATTAAGGAAAACTATTAATCATTTCTATATCTATTTATTTTTATGTTAAAGTACAATACATTAAATAATTATAAAAGGATAGTGCAATTTCGTTTTTTTCTCATGACTGTTTTAAACTGATGTTATCTGTAGGACCACATACCCATATCCACTTACAAAAAGTAAAGCTTTCTGCAATAAATTATTAATACAAATGTAAGCTTTAAGGTGAAAAAAATTAAAATATCCTTAACCTGAACTTATAAGCAAAACTATTTTTTTAATTAAATTATTGCGGTAAAAATTATTAGTTAAAAGCAAGAAAAAAATATGTTGTTTGCATAATTTTATTTTTTATTAAATTTAAGAAGTTTTCAAATATATTACTTCAATAAAGCATTCACTGATATTTTGCTATTACCAAAGATTTTTTTTGATTTTTATTTAGCAACTGCTGGTAATAGTTTATACTTTTTTTTGCCACATTAACAACTTCAGTATCAGATTTAGATTCTTATTCAGAATCTAAATCATTTTGTTATAGTTCACTTGTCTTTTTTGTAAAATATTCTTGAAGAGATTTTTGCATGTTATTAAGAAATATGGCGCTTTGAAAAATTTTAAGAAAATATAACGGCACTTGAATGTTGCACATTGATGCTAAAACATACCATTTTTGACAAAGAAATTAATATATTAAAACGCAAATCTGTAAAATTAATTTAATCACACAAATTAAGAAATTTCACGGCGCAGCTGCTGTCATCGGCGGCTTTAATTGAGCCGTCTAAACCTTGTAAGTCGGTGTCGGCGCGGCTTGGTTCTCTGGTCAAAACTTCTAGTTTTCATACAATTTATGTAAAACAAACCGTAAGGTCGTGAATCAACATCATCCTGTCGGAAAATTCTTTTTTACAGAGCCTAAGGCCGGTTTGTTTTATTGAAATTGTATTGGCAATCAAATTGTCATATTTCGAAAAGGCTATTATATAGGTAGCTCAGTAATTGTTAAACGACTCTTACAGAGAGTCGGAAAAGATTAATATAAAGATAAAAAGACGAGCGTGTCAAAAAACTAATAAAAAAAATAATAAATAAAAAAATGTAGAAGGTTGTTGAAGAAGGCAGTTGTATATTAAACATATTCGTCAAACAAACAGCCTATACCAGCTGGGTTATAGCAAATCATAAGCAAACACATATGTATGTAAATACAAACATATGCATTTACATAAATATTTATATAAAATATGAAAGAATTTTTAGCTTCTTAACTAAAATATTTTTTATTTTTTTATTAGAATGAATTAGTTTTTAATTTTATCTATTTTTGTTTATTATTTTTAAGTTTGTTTTTCAATAAAAAATAGGTTTGAAAAAAGTACCAAAATATTGAAAAAAGTACTTCTTTGCTTGGTGGTCAGTACCATTTCGATTTTTCAATTTTTCATCACTGGTTGGTACTTCCATTTAAATTTTTCGTAATTTACTTTTTTTGATTACATGTTTTTTTTGTATTCTTCTCTTTTGTTTTTGTTATAATTGAATTTTTTGTTTTGATTGAATTTTTTGATTTTATTAATTATTTGAAATAAATTGACAAAATAAAAAGTAACAATGTAATTACATATAATATGTTTGTTTATAAATATGCATGTTCAAAGGTATATTCAAGGCCCATTGAAAAGGTCTGCGCAAGAAGCCTGATGATCATTGTTTATGTTCTTTTTAGTTGCCAAAAGTTGTTTACATTTTGCTTACATGTGCATGTATACGTTTGTTTACGTTTATGGTATGCCACACATACACGTTTTTTCCTTTTGCTTTGTATATGTGGTAGTAAATTTTTGACAACTAAAAAGAATAGTTTTTTGTTTTTGTACAAGTAAGCAGACCTGATAGATGGACCTTGGGTATATTAATGCCCAATTTTCAGGATAGTATTTAAATCTATATTAAGTTAATTTTCATAACAAACTTAAATCGTATTTAAAACAGATTGGTTTTTTGAGTTGTATTTGAAAACTCTTATATAATTAAGATAAAAGTATGGTAGCACTACTAAATACAAAAAATATATATAAAAAAGAGTAACTATCTAGAAGGTGGTCTGAAAAAACAGCTGACTGTTAATGCTTTGCCTGTTGTTGTTGTATTGTTGTGATATTGAGGCCACCTTGCTAAAATATTACAATGGAAACTTAAGTTGAAATTAAGTGTACCACATCGGTGACTTAAGTTTCACTTAAGTTTTTAGTGAAGAAGAGAATTTTGTATTTAAAACGATTTTAAAAATAAATGTGTTTTAATATCAATCCTGAAAATTGGCCATAAATCTTTTAATTTGGTAATAGTTTCAGCCAAATACGTACGATATATCGATATTCTTGAAAAAATATATAAATATAAATCGATATATTTTTTCAATTTGCACATCGCTATTTTTATCTACAAAGCCACAAAAATGTTTTACAACATATACAATGGCTGATTTACTAACAGGCTTGCCAGCTTAGCACTTTTAGTGCTAGATATACCACATTAAAAATGTAAATTGTTCAACTTAAAATCAAGGTGAATTCAACTACAGGTGGTGTCGCAACTACAACAATCCACAAACAACAGAAACAACATGGGGGGTTTTCATTGCATTGCTAGTGTTTACGGCTCGAAATGTCAACCATTCTTGGCAAAACACTAACAAATCAAAACAAATAGGCTCGAACTGTCAAAAATAGAAGGCGTTTCGACACCACCTGTAGTTAATTCGCCTTGCTTAAAATTGACATTTCAAGCTTGAAATATTAAAAGTGTTGCTGAATCTGCGGTTTATGGGCAAATTCAGCGATTTACCGCTTATTGTTTTTAGGTTTCTCACAAACAAAAAGTTGTCAACATTTAATAAAATTAACAGAACAGGGATCGCTAAAGGCCAGTTTACACGGTAATACAATGTATTACGACTTTGTAGAATCAAAATATTATGAAAGAAAAAAATAAAAATCTGTTGTATGTATTCCTCATGTTTACACGGATGGTACAAGTAAAACCAAAAATAATAACAATAAAAATTAGATGGTTGCATTTTAGTTGTTTTTGTAATTGTATCAAAATGCTACCACCTTCAATATACTCTGTGTGGTTCGTATTCTCTCTTACTCGATACATTTTGCTTTTACATGGTATGATTTTTCTCATTCTACATAATGTCGTAATACAATGTATTACCGTGTAAACTAGCCTTAAGTTGTTTCAATTGTACTTTTTAAACTAAGATTTATAATACCTTTTTGTGGTATTTTTTATGAACATAAATAAAATTAATTTCAACTAAAAAAATCTTTTAGTGCAATTAGGGTAAAATAGTAAAATTTTTAAAGGTTGTTGGCACAATTTTAAAAATTCCCAACGCCATCCCCGAAACAAAACCATAACAAGAGACAAAAAACTAAAAAAATTTGTTTACATTTTTTATAGTTTGCTCTTTCTAGCATTTACTGTTTCTTTCTATCAATTCTATATCAATTAATGAATAAAAAATGTAGTGTCATAAGGGCTTTAGCCATTTTTGGAATTCTTTTTCATTTTTTTTCTCCGCGAATGGCAAAACTCAACAAAATGAGATAGAAATCAAAATTGCGCAACCACACACATTTGCTGCTGGTTTGCAATCGTTCAAAAAACGCACAACCTGCTTTGCTTTTTGTAACATCGTTACGCTTCGTTCGTCAATTAAGATGTTTCTGTCTTTGGTCCGACAATGATTGCTTTGGTAAAGACAATATGCAAACAAAAAAAGCCAGAAAGCAAGCAATCTTAATCTCATGTAAATATGTATTCAGCGGTTGCTATGTAGTACGTATTAAAGTTTTTTCATTTGCTGGATTCGAAAAAAAAATGAAATGCAACGCTAACACAAATTTTTATAAATAGGTATAAACGGTAGGTATATACGATTAATTTTTTTTAACTTTTGACATATGAATGTAGGAAGAGTAAGCTGTCTACAGATTTTGGGCCAAGCCGGTTTCTCTTTTCTGTTATTACGTTACCTCCTAACAAAAAAAGCTCGTTCAGAAGCCGCACTACGGGCAGGAATTGCATGAACTTGAATTGCAAATTTAGATAAGGATACAACTTTCCGTTAATTTTCCACCAATGGAGTACATCAAAATCATCTGTATATTCAACATTTTCTGTGTAATATCTCTTCTGTGGACCTGCGATTAATTTGAAGATTCTTTATTCGGGTCTATTGTTAAAAAGGTTTCAAAAGGTGATAGCAGCGAATCGGAATCAGAATATGTTGTGGGGGTGGAGAACTTTTTTTTTAATTTGTGAAAAGCAAAAAATTTTAATGCCAGTTATATCAGTTTGTGATACACTTGAAGCTGGAGGATACAAAAAGAAAGCTATTTTTTGCAATAAGCTCAGATTTGTAGCCCAAATTTTATCAAGGTTTTTTTTATATATTTTCTTTTAAGGATAGTTTTGCAACTTCATTCGTTTCTTTATGTAAACACAATCTTTTAACTTAATAAATTGATGGTATAACGAAACATAAGGAGGAAGAGTTACTTAATTGTAGTTTCTTAAATATATTTTCGAACCCACTGCATAAGTCAACTAAATCTCTAAGCGTTGATATTCTGATTAGTAATAATATTTGGCTCTCTTTGAGTATCTGGTTAATTTGGAACCAGTTGTATACTATTAACTTGAACATTGTATAGTTACAATTCTAACGAGTGGGGCAAGTTGGTAACTGGTGCTGCAAGATAGCCTTTTTGAAATAGCTAACAATTTTTTTTACACGATTTTACAAGTTGTTTAAATTCTAAGGTTTCATTAAAGGAATTTTCCAAGACATTTGCAAATAAAAAGCTGCTGAAAATTGCAATTTTATGGCAAAGCAATTTCAAGTGTTCTCCAGCAATATAATTAGCAATTATTGCTACATTGTACAGTCATTGTTCTGCCGACGTTTTTGCTTGTACTTAGCAATAAAAATTGCTACGTGGAGACCCAGCGTAAAGAGAAAATAAAGAATGTCCCAAAATGTCCTAAAATCAGAAAACGGCTCTATAGAGTTGACTAATTTTTCTTTCAAATGTTCGTATTAATCAACTTTAAGTTTTCATCGAAAGAAAAATTTACCACGCCTATTTTTACGCGCACTTTTTCAATTAAGCGCATAACTTGAGAGCGGCTTGACCGATTTGGACGATTTTTTCTTTAAAATGATCGCCATGGTCCAACTTAGGTTTTCACGGAAAGAAAATTTTGCCCCGCCCACTTTTTTCGAATTACAAAAAACCAGAAAACGGCTCCATCGATTTAACAAATTTTTCTTTCAAATGTTCGTATTAATCCATTTTAATTTTTCACCGAAAGAAAAATTTACCACGCCTACTTTTACGCCCACTTTTTCTATTAAGCGCATAATTTGAGAACGGTTTGACCGATTTTGACGATTTTTTTTTTAAATGATCGCCATGGTCCAACTTAGGTTTTTACGGAAAGAAAATTTTGCCCCGCCCGCTTTTTTCGATTTACTTAAAATCAGAAAACAGCTCTATCGATTTGACTATTTTTTTGTTGGTTACATCATTTTTGCTATTAGGGCTCAATATTAATCGTCTGGTAATACAACACTAATGCTTAGGGCCAGCAACGCGGACCGGGTCAGCTAGTATTTCATAAAATGTTTTATAAATTCAATCAAAATCTTTGCCAGCAATACGCACAATCTTTTGTAAGCGAAGCCGGTGTTCTTTATACCATAGAGGAGAAAATCCTTGGGCCCAGCCATAGGCCGGCTATGTAGAGTAGCTTTAGTTAGCGAAGCCTGTGTTCATTATAACATATAGGAGGCAATCCTTACGCCCGGCTGAAAGCCCAACCATGTCCGATTTTTAATCTTAAAACCAAAATTGTATAATTCTACGGTATATTAAAAATCACAATTTTGAAATTCTAGATTTTTAAACTAGGAATTTTAAAATTCAGCATTTTTAATTTGGAGTTTTAAGTTTCGGGCATATAAACCCAATACAAATTTTTATAACTTTTTTTTTGGGGTTAAAAAACATTAAACATTTTGAGGTGATTTTTAATTTTTAGGGCTATTTTTAATTTTTTTTGGGGACATTTTTCATTTAAATGAAATAAAAGCCCCAAATTTAGAGTGATTTTCATATTTTTGGTCCATATTTCGCAGCGCCGTTAAAAAAGGCCGCAACAAAATTAAAAAAGTCTCAAAATTAAAAGAGTTTACTTAAAAACTCACAAAATTTCGCAGACTTTCGTGGTGAACGGTAACCCTGTTTAATAGTCAAAGAACAAAATGAAATTAAACAAAGAGAAAAATAGGCAAAGAAGAAATTAGCGATGACATTTAAACATCAGTCTTTGATTACTATTTTCCTAAAATGTTTTGGTGAAAATGTGCTCTATAAAATAAAAAATTAATAAAAAAAGAATAAATGTATTCCAAAATAAAATTTATATAGTTGATAAAAAATCCATTCTATACTTTCACATGTGCAATAATTAAAAATAAATTACACAAATATTAAAAAAGAGAATGATTTTTGTGCTTTATAAATACAAAATTCTCTAAAAAATGCAACGTTATTGCTTTAATAGCCAATGTGATTGAAGCTAAATTTTCAATATTTTTATATAAATAAATAACCACAAAAAATTGAACCAGCAGATTAGCCAAATTTTACTATACATGATTAATTACGGAAATAAAAATGGTGTTCTTTTAAACATACATACATACAAACGTATGTACATTGTATATAAAATATAGAAAAAATACCTAGTTTTGTGTAAGAATATTTTTGTTCGATTGATCTTTTGCGTGTAACAAAAAATAAATTTAAATGCATTTTGATGAATTATTCAGTGTTTTAATTTTGTTTTCTTTATAAAAAACGATTAAAAAAGATACAACACAAAGAATATAATGGAAGACACCCCCATAATAATAACAACAACAAATGAGAAAAAATTCCTCGTTTTTTAATATTGTAACTTCTTTTAGTTTCGGCAGTTTATTGTGTGTGTTTTATTGGTTTTCTTCACTTACTTGCTCTTAATAAGAACAAACAGTGACGAGAAATTAGTACCTATTACAACTAAAACAATAAGTAAAATCAAAAAGAATCGTCATCATAATAACAACAAATAAAAAACTTGGATTGTCTTGATATTACAATTGTTGTTGCTTTGTTTTTAATTTTCGGCAGGTTATTGTTTGAGTTGTTTTTATTGCTTTTTCCTCATTTTCTTCTAAAGCCAACAAATTAGTATGTATATATATTAAAGCTACAACAAAAAATAACAAAATAAAAACAAAAAAGATCATTGTTGCACAGTGGTATTAGTAGCACAAAGTGGTAAATAAATTCAAAATAAAAAAAATATTCTGTTTCTATACTAAAATTCGGAATAAATTTGTTTATGCGGTATCCTTAAAATAGGTAAGTTATATTTTAATATTAGTTTTTGAAAAAATCCCTTTGATTACCAGAAGGTTGTACCTACCACCATTTAAATATTTCAAAACCCAGATAGGTAGGTAGGTGCATAGGTATTAGACTAATAAAAAATTTAATAATTTTTTGCGCTATGCAATAAGTGGCCAAGGCTGATTTTATATTTATGATAGTTTTTATATGGTTTTGAAGTATTGTACTTGGTATACAGTCTGCAATAAGAGACTTGGTAGATATGGATTTTCATTAAGCACATTTAAACAAATTTTTTTTACCGAAATTCCTATTTAACCATAAATCCATATTTTTCTATTTAGTTAGTTAAACACATTTTGTAGTTCTAATACTAAAAGTAAGACCACGAAAATAAACAAAACGATAAGAAAATACACCTACTTTGTCGCTTAAAATGTATTATTTATTTTTGGCTTCGCTCAAAAAAAATTTAAAAGTTTTTTGCATTTGGCAAACGTTTGCGAACTGTTTTGTTTGTTTTCATATATGTATCTAGTACATTCCTACTGATTTAAGTATTTATAGTTTCTTCTAATAACTACCTACCTACCTATTTATAGATTTAATTTTGACGTTTGTTTTTCTTTTAGCCTTAAAACGCATTTATTAATATTGTAATCGAAATTTTTTGCAATCTAAAACACGTAAAACTTTAAATGCCTTAATACCTACCTATAATTATTAAAAAAAATTCTTTATCGAATGAATTTGTACAATTATGATTGATCATTAAATTTTAAGGTGTCAAAAATAAAATAAAAATTATGAATTATTTCACTGCGGCGTGTTAAAATATTATATTCTAAATAATAACATACTTACATACAAATTTAACTCAAATTTTTTTATTGATGTATTGTTCTAATACCTAAATTGCCAAAAACGTTATTAGAAAAATTTTATAGATACATAAGTACCTATGTAATACCTTGTTACAGACACAATCTTTTTTTATTGTTAATAGGTTCCTATAAGCGATTTTTATTTGTTAATTAATCAATTATTTAAAAAAATCCATCAATGATTGCATTAAACAAATAGAAGAAACATGTACCTACATATGTATGTACATATGTAGTTAATTTTTACTTTTTACATTCTTATTTTGTTAGTGCCAGCCAAGGTGGCGCTGTCAACAAAATGTTTCCCACGGTTGGCTGAAAATTTGTTCCATTTGCATATCATTTTAAAACATTGATTGACGATGCAATTTTATTTTGGCAAGTTTCGTTTGTTGTTGATCTTTTGGTTTTATTTTGTTCAACTAAATTAACTTAATTTTTCTTCGTAACTTTAAAAATAATTAATTGTTCCCATAATTTTTAAGTTTTTTTTATTTTAATGTACTATTTTAAGCGATTACGATTTTGTGAAGCACGTTTATCATTTCAGATTTATATTTTATAAAAAAATTTAGGCATATTCCTACATATGGGCATTTCTCTAGAAATGTCAACCACAGCTAAAAAATTCAAAGTCTATAAAAGTATGTTGTTTTAACATATTTTTATAGGGAATCTATCAACTTTTAATAATGTAAAAAAATTTTACATTAAATCATAACACACTTTGAAATATTCAAATGCAAAGTCGAACAAGTGCAAAAGTTCTGTTTTGAACATTTCTATTGCACGTTTTGTCTTGCTAAATGATCTTAATGAGGAACATTATGCATTGACAATTGCTTTTTAAATCTCGGTTTATATTCAAAAAATATAAGAAAAATGTAAACGGAACGATGCGATTGCCAGTTACGGTAATTTTTTTCTTTGCTTTACCGTATATTTCGATGTAGCGTGCAACATTGAAAAAGAACATTTGTTATCAGTGCGTCGAGGGTATTTGTACAATGCGCATCAAATATTAGTAACACACAGATATTTTTGCTTCAAATTTAATTAAAAAAATTTTGCTGGAAAATAATTAGTGCTTTTCTCTTGGTACTTATTTTAAATTTGTAACGTGCGACATCGTAAGTGTAAAATGCATAAATTAAAAAAAAAAAATTTTCTAAAATATCTTTCTTTGCGATGGCCAATAACTACAAGCAGCAAGGATAGCTTATTCCATTAAAAAAACTTTATTTGAGAATAGCAATACTATTTTCAGTTAAGTTCGTTTTTGTTCTATATTTGTATTTTTCTTTATTGAAGATATTTTTTAAGTTTATAATTTTTGTTCGGAAAATAAATATATTAAATGTATTTAAAATAAAGTAGAATCATCTTACGGATATCCTGTTACATAAAAAGTAAAAACGTTAACATAAAAGTATGATGGAACAAAATGTCGCATGCAACACGAAGCGTGCGACAGTGATTAAAATTAAATTAAAAATAAGCTACACAATATTTTGAATCAAATAAAAAGCATTATTAAGATACATCAATGCATAACATTTTAAAATTAGTCGCATTAAAATATTTCATCAGGTTTCGCTGAAATCAGTGTTTGAACTGTTTGCCGTAAAAGCGACTTCTGTTTTTGTCGCATGCAAATGCCTTGGTTTTTTTTAATTTTCTTGAA
Organism: Pollenia labialis; assembly: GCA_949318255.1. Lineage (NCBI taxonomy): Eukaryota > Metazoa > Arthropoda > Insecta > Diptera > Polleniidae > Pollenia > Pollenia labialis. Next base: position 40,690,402 of record OX439143.1, on the reverse strand, counting down.
AACGAACAATTGCTCAAAACCAACCTTTAGCACAAATTATAGAGCTAATCAAGAGCTATAAGTTTCGCCTTTTGTCAAAGTAAAATTAATGTTTTGGTATATGTTTTTTTCACTTTTAAGGCTTACGAATGTCGCATTCGACATTAGAGAAATGCCCATATGTATATATGTACATACATAAATATATTTGCCTTGACAATTTAAAGACGCAAAAGATTTTTTTGGTTAAGAAAAGACAAAAATCGTATTGTATATACATACGTACAAACATATATTTTATTGATGAAAAAACGTTCAATAATTTCAAATTTGTAATAAAAATAAAAAAAAAATTTTAACGTCAATTTCACCAAGTTCAGTTAAAACTAACTATTACTTTTAGTTAACAGTACGTTTTGACAGCTATAACTTAAAGTAAATTATAACTGAACTTTGTGAAGTTGGCCGTTAATGTTATTCAAATGTATTGTCATTAAAACATTTTCTGTAGGAAATTTGCGATAGACCTCAACCAAATTGTAGGCCTATCATCACAAAATTTAAAGTGTGATTTATAGTTTTATAAAACTAAATTGGACTAAATTTCAGAACAACATTATTTTTGTTGCGGATAGACTTTATACGTGACCTTAGAAAATTCTTTCTATTAATACACGTTTGGTAATGAACATATTGGCATTGACTTTTGACTTGAAATAACCGAAAAAAATGTAACTGTATTAAATCTCATGATCTAGGGTCTTACGCAATAACTAAATTTGTTCAAGGAATTTATGGTATGTAGTAACATTAATGACTGACCTGCATAATTTTGAAAAAAGTATCACCCAATTATTAAAATTTGTTTTTGACAATCGCATGTAGTTTCTTCGAGTATCTAGGAGAACATGTGCTTCATTGCTCAAGATAATTTCGAAGAAAAAAAACAGGATTATCGTGCTGATGTTTAATGACAACTATTTTTGGCAGTGCATCCTTTACAAAAATTGGTTTAAAATGTCTTAAGATTGTTTCCTGTATAATAACTTTTCAATCAAAACAATTTCATTTAATAACCTTATCTTTTTTCTACCTTAATCTATTAAACACTTATAAAAACTTATTAAACTTCTGAAGCTTAAAAAAACACTTGAATGTAAAATGTTCTTTATTTTATCAGCAAGCTATGTATTTAAAATATTTATTGTATATAGAATTGCCTTTGTTATTGGGGCGACACATTTCTTAAAAAGTTACCATTTGGACATGGATATTGAATGTCATGTTTAAGGTTATATCCTTGAGACAATTTTTATAGCTGTTCTCTGCACTGCTTTTCAAAGCAATAAAATGACGTGGTTGTAAAATTTGTTTTTATTTTTCATTATTTTAAAAGGACTTTTAATCTGATGTAACGTTTTCTTTGCCCTTGCTCTTGTTGACGGATGTTAAAGACGTGTTAGTTGAGAAAAGTAAATAAAACTATAAACATATTTTTCTTATTACATATAAAAAATGTTTAATTAATAATTTTATTTAATTTTATGTAACGAAACAAACCGCAAGGGCGTATCGTTAAGTTTAATTAATATAGGGAGCACTGTTGTCGTGATTTTTAATTTATTTTTTTAATTTATGGTACGATTTGGCTGAAATTTACAAAATATATTAATTAAACAGAAATAAGTTTCCTGATAAAATGTTGGCCAGGTAGATAGAGCTGGGTTCAATTTATTAACAAAACTCTCCAGTACTTAATTTTTTATTTGGAAAACCCCGAGCAGCGCCGGGACTAAACAGCTATTAATTTTAATAAAAAAAACCTTATACATACCTGTATTCATTAAACTTTTTAAATTTATTTTTTTAATACGATTTGGCTGAAATTTACAAAATATATTTATTAAACAGAAATAAGTTTCCTGATAAAATGTTTGCTATGAAAATTATCCTAATAAACGTATGTTAAATTTAATAATCGTTTATAAACACGGATGCAATTTTAGTCTTTTACCCAAAAAATAATCTCCTTTATGCAAAGTAAAAAAAAAACAAACATTAGAAGTATTGTGCCGCCATAAAATAATTTATGAATGTTAATATTAGCATTCCTAGCCATCAATTATTTTTAAGGTTTGGAAGCAAAAATCTGACCACATTAACCAAACGTGCGGCAGAGTATATGGTATGCTCAGAAGTCTATGGTATATTCAATCGTTCACACCATCGAAAATAAGAATGATACCTAATTCTAAACTTTACTTATTCTTCTGAAGTTTTCGCCGGGTGTAATGCTAATGAAAAACGAAAGCTAAACACTACGTTTAATAACATAATACATTACGTTTTGCTATGCCCAGGTTTGCGAGTGCAACAACATACTCCAAACGAATCCTTGGAAAGACTTTTGATAACTATCTGAAGTTTAAGAATTTTCCATTTACTGCATCTGCAAGAAATTATAGCATTATAAACTTTACATGTTGAAACAGCGCATCTTTTAACCAATTTTTCGTTTACACAATACATCTCTTAAACCACCTTCCTACAAATATTCAACTCACCAGCAACGCAATTAAATTCAAAAAATTGTTAATGACGTTCTATGCATAAAGTTCTTAATTATAAATGTATAATCTTCTTGTTATTTTACTACATTGTACTCCAAGTTTAAAATGTTATTAATGTTCATTTATGTTAAATTTCACAAGATTAGTATAGCTTCGACAAATGTTATTTAGCCAATATTATATCTGATAACTCATCTGATTCTAGAGCTGCTATTCATAAGATTTTATATCTTGTTGCTTTAGAAAGGCAATTATTAATAATAAATATAAATACAAACATAAATACTTATGTATACCGCATCCCAACCGTGTTCTTTTTTGCTTCTAAAAATAACTGCCTTACTCTACTGCTGTAAGGTAAGACATGCAATCCTACAATTTTTTTTTGGCAGAACATGCTTTCAGCATGTTGCGAGGAAATTCCCCTATTTCGTTTATTCATATTTTTGGCTGTTCAAAAGTAAAACAAAAAAAAACTTTTTTATAATTTAAGATAATAGAGCTTATGCCGGATAACAGAGAGGTGGTCGTTGCAAAAAAAAATCTTGTTTTCCGGATAATTGATGTTGCCGGTTAATTGAATAACGAAAAAATCGAGGCTCTACTGTAAATAGAAAAATCTATTATTGTTTTTAACATTACTTTTTTTTACGATTAATACAATTTTGTTTCTATTTAACAGTAAAATGTTTACCTCCCTTGAAACTTCAAATGTGGTTGAATTTAACAATACAATGTTTTAATAAAACTTAACTACAACCATGCACTTAAATAAATTATCGATATGTACTATGGTAAAATTTATTTATCCAAAAGCCCAAACCATGTTATGGTTGTCTCCGAACATGTTATAAATAATGTTTTTGAAATTATATTCTAAAACATTGTCCCCCATATTCATAAACGATTATTAAATTTTACAAACGTTTGTTAAGCAACATTTTCGTACAACATTTGTTTTGTAAACCTTTATTAAATTAAAAATATTTTTATAAATACGACAGTGTGTGTTTAATTTTACATTTAAAATAATAGTTGTTTTACTCTCAACAGAAATTGAAAGCTTTTCAATCACTTCCTTGGTTGTTCGAAAATAAACAGAACATTATTTAGCGTTCGACTCACACACCCAGGTACGATATCTATTTTGTTACCTTAAACCAAAAACTGTCGAACAAACTGAAGTTTAATTATTGCTGACTATTAACGTCAAATTCGTAACAAAAATTCATCAGCAGTTATAAATTTGTAAACCATGGTACTGTCAGATTACGGGTTACCTGTTATAACCCGAATGTATCTTCTTATCGGCTGGATGTTGACTATTAAGATTAAGCGCCATTCTTTGAAAACGAAGTGACTGTCTGATTTATTTCGTGAAATAGTAATACGTTAAAAAAATTAACCAAACCTATAGGGTGGAGTTGTAAAATAATGGAAATTTAAAGGGAATTACAAAAAATATATATATAAGTTATCAGCCATGTTCTGGAAACCGAATACATACGAGTGTAATTAAAATGAAAAGAATTTACAAAAATATCGTTTTTTAAAAGTTTTGAATAAAATAATTTTATATAGAATACATTGAATGCTTATCTTTGCCAGAACTCTATCGTTTTCAATTTCACTCGATTTTAAGAAATATGTACTAAATTGGTTTGAAATGTTTTTCATAACTGGCTGACACCTCTTACCTCCCTTTTAGAGGTGTTTGCTTTTTGCCGTTGGATAAAATTATTTGAATTCAAACAATTTAAAACCTTTATAAGATCGTTTGAGAAATTTTAAAAATCAAAAATCGATTAATTCGAATAATTGGATACTCTACTAGGTGGTCCCTTTTCTCGGAGAAGGTCACTTATAGTATTCTGTTCTCCGTTAAAAATCAGAACAATTGTAGTGATAAAGTAATAAACAAACAAAAAGTTTTAGTAACGACCACAGCACGAATAGCTTATGTGTTTATGTGTTTTGTTTGTGTAAAATTTTTTTGGTGGCTTTTTGTCTATATGTATATTTTGTTTTTGTAAAAAATGTTTGGTTTTTTTTACCAGCCAAAAGGGCACTACGTCCCCAGGGACGTAATAGGGCCATAATAATGCCAAATTGACTTTTTTGCGATTTTTGTTTTTATAAACAGCTTAAATTGTATATTTATGTGACAAACTGGACACCATATTTTTTATGTGTGCAGCTAACTTTGATTTTTTAATGAAAATAATTTAAAGATGCCCAAAATATGATAAATATGCAGGTATACAAAATGCACGTAAGCATGGATTTTGAAGAATAATTACAGAAAATATGTATGTTGGACAGTTAATTCAAAGTACAGCTAACTTGAATTTTTTGTATGAAAATAAAATGCCTAAAATTTTTGCATTTATCTTATATGTGCAGGTATAGGAAGTGCACTTAAAAAAGGAATTTGTATGGAATTTTAAACAATAATGACAAAAAATAATTATTTTGTACAAGAGTAATTTCATTTTTCTTATTTTGTACTTTTCGGTGTTATGAAAACATTTGCAGAAACATAATGTTCTTAATTTGTTGTTATAATATCTATCTATTTAAATTGAAAATCACCTCTTTAAAGGTAAAATTATAAAAATTTCTTTAAATTATCGTATATTAAATAAAATTACCTTCTACCTTTTGTGGCCCAAAATTACCCTAAAAAAGGATAATTACCGTACGGCTTACATCACTGAATTCGTTCTCTCATTTGACGAAAAATGTATTTAAGTTCGGTGGCACAAAAAAAATTGAAACGTCAAAAATCGAACAATATAAATACCAGACCGACTTCAAAGAAGAAACGACAATAATCGCAACGCCAAAAATCTAATAATGTCAATTGGGACTAAGCACAACTGAAACGAACGAACACTAATGAGCTCAACCAGACGCAATGAAGTTTGTGTTATTTTTAAAAAACCGAACGGAATTAAATGTTCTCATCTTTTTGTTGCGCTGTATAAGAACAGTATTATTTATATGCTCGAAGATGAAAAACAGTGAAACGTTATTTTTTTTTAATGATTTACTACACAAACACTATTAGCGTTTGTGTTTTCCAGAAATCTACCGAACCGAACACTAAGAAGAGATGTTTAATGTTTATTTTCGAACACTGGCTTAAAATGCTTTTTCTTTTAATGATTGATTTAATGTTGTTCAAATCCAACCATAGTATGTTGATATGTATTAGAATACTTGTACTTGTGAACTTACATTTTTTTTGAGTACTATCCGTCTATAAATAATTTTTTTTGACATTTTCTTTGGACACTTAATGATCCTATCCATTTCGCTCGTATTGTAAACGGCTACAAAGAGTAAAAAGTGATTTTTTTTTTACCAAATAATAAATTAATAAAATTTTTTAAAACGTTCAAACCGACTTGTTTGTTTGTTTGATATTTTTTTTGTGGAAGAAATATTCTTAGTATATATAAGATGATATTTCTATCAAAGACTTGAATACTTTGAATCAATCACAATTAAACCAATGACAGTAATAATATGCCTTTATACACATATTAGGGCTTTTTTGCTTACCTATTTTTACAAATTTCCAAAAGTAAGGAAAATGATTTTATGATTATATGAAGATCTTATTGTTCATTTGCCCAAAAAATTTTTTTATTACAGTAAGCCCTGCCTATATTAAATTCCATGATATTTGTTTTAGCATCTAGTAAATAAAATAAGATTGTGTTAAAAGAGTTTTATCAAGTTCATAGTTTCAAAATTAACGATTTTCGACTTTATAACAAAACCCTTAGATTTAGTTACTGAACATTTTAATATGGTTTCTTTAAGAGTTTGCGCACAAATTTATACTATTGATCTTTTTTGAAATACTATTTCTGTTTAAGTACATTACTACAGAAATTTAAAGCAGCTTCAAAATTCAAAGCAAATTGAAAATAAATAAATTGTTTATTTTTAAAATTTGATTTCGCTAATAATTTAATAACATTCGAAACAACATACCAGTACATATAATGAAATCAACTGCCACACATATGACAAATATTAAATTTTATTAAATTAAATTGATACTAATTTCTTATGATAATCAAAATATGTATTATCAAGAAATAGTGAAAGACAAAATAAATAATAAAATTAAAAAAAGACAATCACATAATTGAAAATCTGAACAATACGTACATATGTATAATGTAGTGCGCCAGTTTCGAGTTTCACCCGCGGCTAAAGTGGAAAACAGAGTAAACAGAGAGAGAAAAAAGAATATATACCCATAAAACTAAATTAGCAATCGTATAATAAGTATTATATTCGTGCATTATCGCTTGAAAGAAGGAGAAGTAGATATAAAATTATTATAAACAATCTTATTAAATTACCAGGGCAAGTTCTTAATGCTTCTTGCATAAAAATATGCTTTTCTCAAAAATATATGCTCTGCATAATTTTGCATAAAACGCAGGTTGGCAGCTGTTTTAAACAAAAGAATTGAGTCAATCTTCTGTAATAACAAAATAAAAATATATCGTCCCTTTTCTTTCATATGCATTTTCTTATATCGAAAATCCAGTCAAATGCATTTAAAAAACAATATAAAACAAATCTGGTTACGCACGGAATGTGCGATCAGTTTTTGCGCTCATTTTTAATATTTTTGTGCATGTTTAAACTTTCCCTGTTTATTACATTGAAAATACAACAATAGCAACAGCAGCAGAAAAAGAAGATAACGCTTTTCAAAACAGCGTAAAGGTTTTTAGTTTTTCTCCATACTTTGAATCTCAATGAAGTCAATTTGTTTAATAGAAACTAAATTATTATAAAAGATATAACTCTCAAGTTATCAAAAAAAAAAAAAAAAATACTTTGTATTACAATTTAAAATTTATGTAATATTTGCAAAAGAAAATTAGTTTAAACCAATTGGAAAATGTCGGAAAATGTGCCCGTTTATTCTATATCGTATTTTTTGGATACGATGTATCCAGTTGCCTCATCTAGTTCAACAGGGAAGAGATTATCGACACAAGAGATTGTGAGTTTATTTACTTGCTTTGTTTTTTAATTTTTCCATGTTTTGTTCCTTGTTGTAAAGAAATAAGAAAAAAGCGCTGTGTGTACTTAAGCGAGTGAAATTAATTTCTTTGGAATTCATGTAATCAGTATAAAAAATTTATAAAGCTTATGATTAAACAATGGAATACTTTTTAGTAGTAATTTTTGTCCAACAGTCAAGTTTGTACAACATACATAATTTTTTTTCAGTTTTTTAAACAGTCAATTTTTAAAACAATGAGGTTTTGTATCAGATTATTGTTTTTTGGTTTTGCCTTTGATATAACAGCGGCATCAAAAAATATAATAATATATTGAGAACCCTTAGGATTTCATATGATGTATGAGCTTCATAGCTCACAAACTAAAATCTTCTTGCCCAAAATTTATCCATATATCTTTAAGCTTAGAATTTATATATACATATATATATATATGTTCCCGAAGATCCTATAAGGAGCAAAGGAATTTAATTACTTTCAATAAAATTTATTTATTTAGATGGCCTTTTTATGTTCTTATTAATTAGAAATTAAATGGATTCAAAATGTTTTTTTTAGAAAATTTTTTATGAAAAATATATCTAAAAACACAATTTAATCCTAAAATTTCATTTTGTTTCCATAATAAGAAGTATGTTCTTACAAAAAATTAATAATTTTTACTTTTTCGGTCTTATTTAAAAAAATTTGAAGATTTTTCTTTTAAAAAAAGATTTTTTTTTCGCTAAATAAAGATTTTCCTTCCAAATTTTCTGGCAACGCTGCAGGTGATCGCATCAGAGAGAGAGAGAAATAGTTATGCTATCTGTCCTCTCTTTTGTATGTAGTTTTATATTTATTCAAATGTCGCGATATATTTAAACGTTTTTTTTTAAATTTTATTTATTTGACGATATTGACCATTTTTTCCTCAAAATGTGACGATTTTTAATCAATGTTATCTGGCAATCATGCGTGCAAACCTGAAGTCAGTGATGTTAACTTTTATTTTTTCAAAATATTAGCGTTTTTGTAAAGAAAATACCGTATACCGTATACCGTATTTTTACCAATACATTACTGTGCTGTTTCCAAATGACAGGCTATTGATTATGTAGTACAATTTATATGAAAAGCACTCAGTCCACCGCCTGTCATTTGGAAACAGCACATAAGAGCAGTATTCATAAACCATTCATTTAAAATTTAATGGCCGTTTTCTCATTACGTGATTACCTTTTTTCCCAACGAAAAATTGCAAATTAGAGAATTTTGGTTTTCTCAATGCCTCACTTTCTTCTATTATGTCGAAAAGCTAACCAGTGGCCGTATTCTTTAATTCGCTAAAGCTAAATCTCTATCGAAAAAAACCCTATAAAGTTGATTTAGCGATTATTGGCTATGGGTGCAATACTGTAACGTGCATTGCTAAACTTGGCAATGCCATAACAACTTAATTCACCGCAATTTTAGCATTTCATGTCATCGGTAAAATGTTTAAATTTTGTATTCTTTTAGGTATTTTAGCGATCGAGATTAAGCTTTAGCTAAGCGAATTACGGAATACGGGTGCAGCTCTCATCTGCCAGTTATTTACTTTCCTTTTATTTGCCGTACAGATAAATTCAGTCAGCTGACTGCCAACTTTTACATGTATTTTGAGAGGTGTTGCCAACTAAAAACAATGTTTTTTGTCGGTATCGTTAACGTTTATCGGTCTAATAAATTTATGTTGACATTAAGTAACAGACAGTTTGCCGATACATTGAGAAAATGGCCATAGATGTGTTTTAAGAAAAAATTTGATTGGAAATTGTTGTTTAAAATACATTTTAACCAAAATTATTGTATTTTTATGAATATGACAGTAAAATAATTTTTAATAAAATAGGTACATACCTATGTATATGTATATTCATTCAAAATATTTTTATTTAATACGCTTAGCGTGCATATGTATTTATGTGATAAAATTAAAAAAAAAATCATGTTTTGTTTAATTCATTTAATTATATGTATCCGTACTTAAAAACAGTTATAATATATGTACATATATGTATCTACAATAGTAATTTTTGAATTGTTACAGTCACAAGAAAAATCAATCCATCCGTACTTAAAGCAAGGCAAAGTTGTGTCAATAGTACGGTAAGTACGGATTTTCTTAAATCAAGTACAGAATGCCATTTAATCCCTGATCCGTACTTAAAATAATCCGAAAACTATAGTAAAATTTATTAGCTCACTCACGGCTGTTTGATATGTAAGTATGCTTAAATATTGTTGATTTTTAAACAAACAAAAAGTTTATATAAACTTAATATTATACGAGAGTAATTTCAGTTTTATTATTTGGACTTATCGCTGTTACGAAAACATTTGCAATAACATAATGTTCTTGATTTTTGCTATAAAATTTATCTATTTTTATTAAATTTAAAATCACCTCTCAAACGTTAAAATTATAAAACATAGATACATATTTAAGAATGTATATGTATACTAAAAATCCAAATTTTTTTAAATGACCGTTTTTTAAATAAAATTACCTTGCTACCTTTTGCGGCCCCTTAAAAAGGGTAATTACCGTACGGGTAACATCAATGCCTTAAGTAACTAAAAATGTTGCATTTAAGTTTCTAATGGCGTTTTCTTTTCTAAATAAAGTTCTGCTTTAATTCTACCCTTTACATTTTTTTATGTTCATTTTTGAAAAACATGTGTTATTTTAAAAGTGTCAAGCGTTCTTTTTTGATAATGTTCCCTTTAAAATTAAAAAAAATGCTAAATGTTAAACACTCATTTTAATTAAAGGGGCATGAGTGCAGTTCTAGATCAAGGTGAATTGTTTTATGACGAAATTTGTGTTCTTTTGTGAACGTAAAATATGCAACACTTCTTAAAAATTAGGGGAGCATTTAAAAATGTAGCCAAGTCACATGTAACACGTATTAAAATTTCCCCTTTCCACCACAGTAGCGAAAGTAGTAATTATATTTTTTTTTAACTTTTATAACATTTTCGTTATTTTAATGAATGTAATAAAACTAGCTTGTTCTTAAGTCGTTTGCATTGCATTTGTTGTCAATAAAAAACTTTAAAGGTTTTTATCAAGGCCCATCTATCAGGTCTGCTTACTTGTACAAAAACAAAAAACGATTCTTTTTAGTTGTCAAAAATTTACTACCACATATACAAAGCAAAAGGAAAAAACGTGTATGTGTGGCATACCATAAACGTAAACAAACGTATACATGCACATGTAAGCAAAATGTAAACAACTTTTGACAACTAAAAAGAACATAAGCAATGATCATCAGGCTTCTTGCGCAGACCTTTTCAATGGGCCTTGGTTTTTATAATATTTTATAATTTTTTAGAAATTACTTATAGTATATTATTACATATTTACTTTCTTTAAAATAAATACATAGACAAAGATAATGGCCCATATTCATAGTCAAAAATAAAGTCGACTTTAAATAAAAACCGGTTTTAAATGCATGTGAACACCATTGTTTTAAAATATACTTTAAAAAAAGTCGACTTTATTTTTGACTATGAATATGGGCCAATGTTTTTAGCAAAATTATGTTGTTTAAATAATTTTCAACAATTACTAATTCTTATTATTATCTTATTATAATCAGGACAGTACAAATTTTAAGTTTTAATAGTTATTTTTTCTATTATTTTATAGTAAAAACAAAAGAAAGCATTACATTGTTAATAATAGGTTGTCAGTCATATAAAATTTAAATGGATTCGTTATTATAAAATTGTTTTTGAAAAAAAAACGTCATATCAAGAAATCGTAAAAACTTGGTGTTAATAAATCGGCAATCTGGCAGAGATATTTTCTTGTTTACATATTTTATGAAAAATAAACTAAAGAAATTGGAATTTTGTCATTTTGTTCATTTATTTATTTAATATCAATCTATTAACAAATTTGGGTTTATGTAGGTACATATGTATATTTTTTTATGTATTCAAAAACAAACTTTTTGTAGTTGTTAAAAACAGGGCGATCCAATTTTGTGTTTTGTTCTTGTCAAATAAAAAATTGCAGTACACCAATACCCCGGTTTGCGTCGTTAATTGGGACCGGAGAAACGCGACGCAAACCGAAACGACGCAAACCGAAGCACGATTTTCCATACATTTGTATTGATTTTCATTTAATTGGTTCCGAGATAAATAATCTTAGCAGAAAAATTAGATTTTTCAATAAATAATGTGGTTTTTTTTTTTGAAAACCCTGTACATACATATTTGCATTAGACTTATGCGGGCACTCCCCCTTTTCTGTTTTAGCTTTGTATAAACATTTTCATATTAACGACGCAAATCGAAGCATTAACGACGCAACTTCGAAGTCATGCTACGCAAACTGAAATATAAACGGGAAATCCCCTTTTTTTGTTTTAGCTTTGTACACACATTTTTATATCAACGACGCAAATCGAAGCACTAGCGACGCAACTTCGAAGCCATGCGACGCAAACTGAAACCAAAACGACGCAACTTCGAAATCACAGAAATTTGAAAACGACGCAACTTCGAAACATGTTCCTTTTAAAATGTGGTATTTTTTTTGTAGAAAAGAAAGGAACATTAATAACTTTTAAAATTTTTTTGAAAATGAAAAAAACTAGCAACGCAGTTTGAAAGACCAATGATTTTAGAAAAAAATATTTTTGAATTTTTTTTTACCTTTCCTGGGTTATACCGGTTTTCATCTTTGTACATAATTTATGATATTATTACTCATACCCAACAAACAACTAAAAATCAAACGTTTTGGTTTGCTTTGTTTAAAAATCATTTACGATGTAGTCTTTGCCCTGCAATAAATACTGAAAATCAGTTTTAGAAGTTGTGGCTTAGATGTAAGTGTTATAGTAATATTACCAATAAGTGAAGATTTATGCAATTTTATTAAAGGCCAGCTTGAAGACATGCAACCAGGAGAATACCATAAATAATTGCTTCATTTGAGTCCCATCTTTTTGGGTGATAGATCTAAACCCTATCTAACAGTAAAGGCTTCAGGAGCTATTAATTTGAATTACATATTTCCTTAAAAGTGAAGAAAATTATTTGTTTTGACAAAGTTATGGAGAAAACTTAAAAAAGACCGTCAACCTAATTTTTGTCAAAAATTCGATAAATCGACCTCTAAAAAACATCTTCTGAAAAATCTGAAAAAAATCTCAAAAATCCTTTACCCTATAAGCTTTAAATTATGCTTGCGCCCACCAAATTTTTTTTTGGGACACACTAATGTTATTTATTTTACTTGAAAATAAACAATTAGCTGCCTTCATTTCCCGAAAAAAGTAAAAGAATTTTTTTTACAATGACCTTTAAATAAAATGCCTAAAAAAGAAAGTAGACGAAAATTAGTAAACTATATTCATATATAAAAATATTTAATTTAATTTAAATACTAGAATCATTGCCAATATGTCTGCATGATGGGGTAAATATAGCGCAAATCTTTTTTTAGATCCACATTTGACGTTTCAAGTATGCTACAAAATGCTGTTCGAAAGCATAAAAAAATATTTTGTCATCTAACGTCACTTAGCTTTTAATTAAAAATAAATTCAAAAACGAATCTTGGCTGCTTTTACCTCCTAAAGGCCAATGTCAATATTCGGTTTGTTTTGCTATTGTCGCCAATTGTTTATATATTTGTTGTAGTTTTTGTCTAATATTTGATTTTATTGTTTTTGTGTACAAAAGCTAATTTTGTTGTTTTTTATTTAAATATTAAGTAATTTTTTGTTATTGAAATTAATTAGTTTAAGCAAATATATTGTATGTATGTATGTATACGTTAAGCTAATAGGTCGGTTTTTGTTTTATTTTATTTAGGTCGGTTTAATTGTTTGAATATGATATCTTTTTGTACCCTACACCACAGATGGAAAAGGGTATATGTTTGTATATGAGTTTGTCAATCCTTTTGTAATTTTTACAATATACATCTTAAAACTGTCAATCCAACAAAAAAAAAAAAAAAACACGACTGCCTCTAATTTTTACCCATAAACGTTTACTTTTTGAAGTCTTTTTCACCTTAAGTAAACTTAGCAGAATAATGGAAGTGAAAATTAACTATGTAAATCATTTTATAAATGATCGAGTTATAGACGAATAATTACTTTTTATATATTTTAAAATAATGGCTTTGGCACAATATCGCCTAGTAGAGTGTCACATAATCGAGGTTCAACTGTAATTAAATTCGGCTTGGAGGTTAATTTGCTTATTTAACACAATCCCTAAAATAGGCTTTACTTATTTCACATATTTATTTTTAGAAGTAAAACGTAAGTCTGGGTTCACACTATGGAAGTTTTCTTTCCGAATGTCTGAGCAGCGTTGCCGTTTTGGTTACTTATAACCAAAATTGGTTACTTTTTTAAAATGTGTACTTGTGTCCTTTTTTATTTTGGTTACTTTTTTTCAACAGAAAAATAACCAATTTTTTGTTTTGGAACAAGATCTACCCGCTCCACTTTTTTTGACCCTTAAAATTGTATGTGGTATTTGTGCATATAAAACCAATTCTTTTTTCATCTACTTAAAAACTATTTTTCTAGAAGCTTAAACTTTAACATTGATAGTCTGTTAACCATATAAGGTATATACTTTGCAGTGTATATGGCCATTATCTGCAATTCTTAATGCTTTATAGGTCTAACTGATACACTTTTCTAGATAATCGATAAGGGGAAAGGCCCTTCCGATCCCATCCCGTTTATAATTATTATATTTCTACCGCGCAAAAAGCATCTATGTATATATAAAAGACCTTCCGCATAATTAAGCTAAATTTTGCAGTTGATACCATAACGCATAGCAAGACTTCAAAAGTTTTACTTGTAAGAGCTCTTTATAAAAAGGTTGAAAAGTCTAGCTCAGAAAGTTTTGTAAAATTTACGAAAATAAGTGTTAACTTTGTAGTTGCCACTTCCACTAAAAATTCTTTCCAAACCATCGGTAAAATAATGTCAAAACTTTAAAAAAATCGGTCCAGCGGCTTATGAGCCTACAAGATATAAACAAACACTATTTCTTCTCCAAACACACAATTTTTAACTGAAGTGCGAATAAAATAGTACTCTTGATGAAAAATAATTTTGGTTACTTTTTTCGGCTTTTGGTTGCTTTATTTTTACATTTTGGTTACACATTTTTTTTGGTCGTGGCAACGCTGTGTTACTAATAAATACAGACTTTCTGAAAGAAAACTTTCATAGTGTAAACCCAGACTAACTTGTGTACAACTTTTCGCTTTTTGAGTTGATTGGACGGCCACTGTTTACATATAGTGAATCAGAAGTAAAAGCAACGGTTTTTGTTTGGCCAATGACAAATTGAGAAGTGGAAGGAATGACAGTTTTTCTACTTTGATTGCAGTTTTTGAACGCTGTTTTTAAGTATCTTATCGTCCACAAATTTTCATGAAACATATATAGTTTTAAAGTTTTTTTTGTGCAGATATGCACAGTATAAATTTTTTTCTAAATTTTCAGGATGAAAGGGTTAAAAAAGCGTTTTGAATTTGTTTGCAAACACACGCACATACATGTATAAACAGTGGTTGAGATTTTTGTTATTCTCTGTGACAGGGTTACCGTTAGACATTTTGAAAAAGTCGCGTAAAAACGTCGTTTAAGAAAATAAAAGTAGGAAACTGTTTTAATGACTTTTAAAGAAGATCTGTGTTTCTATTTTATACTTTAATAACATTTCATTAAATTCTTATAAATTTAATACGGGGATATGCACAATTTATTTTTTTTCTAATTTATCTTGCAGACACACGTACAAATATGGGTGAGTAGTGGGTTTTGTGTACGTTTTTATTGTATAACGTACAGGTTCTCTCAAAAGTGAATGTCAAGTGGTGGAATTTCGGCCACCGGGCGATCCTAGTAATTTTAAAATGCCAAAAATTTTGGGCATTTATCTCAAATGTGCAGGTAATGAAAGTGCTCTGAAAAAATTAATTTGCATGCGATTTTAAAGAATAATGAGAAAACTCATTCATTTTGTGCAGCTAAGTCAAAAGTGCACTTAAACAAAAGGCCGTTAAGTCGGATTTATTGTAAATAGATTAAACCAAGGCGAATTCATACAGGTGACCGCATCATGAGATAAAGGTTTGCGCTATACTTCTTTATTGAAAAATACTATTGAGGGATTCACAAGGTCATCGTCATAATGTCCTTAATAATATTTAACAATTGTTTAAAATAAAAATGTTAATTCTGTGTTCATTGATTCGTCATAACTGTACAGTAAAATCTAAATTATTAGCGGTTGCCTACAGCAGTCATATATATTTCTTGTATTATGTATTTTGTTTTTGTAAAAAGCAAGAGTGAATGCCAAAATTATTTGCTGAAAATATAAGGGATTTTTTTGTTTATAAAATATGGGCATTTCCATTTTGACGTATCGTGATATTTGTACCACAAAATGTGAAAAAATTAAATGAAGAAGTCAAATTTGTAAAAAGGGTTTTTATATATACAAAGTAATGAAGTAGCACTATATTCAGAAAAAAAATTACAGCAATCGACGCTAAGAATTTGCAGATATGACCAAAAATATGTGCTTGCATGACGTTAAAAAAACGGAAGTGGATTTTGACTTGCATTACAAAACGGAATAGACTGCGAATTGAGCAAGACGTTTTGCAAAAAACCTGTTTTAGTAAGCTTTGGACTTATATAGATTTATTTTTCAAGCTATCAAATTTAAAAATCTTTGCTCGTTTTAAGGTACATGTGGGCATTTTCAGCGAAAGGTCTACCTTTTTTAATGTAACGCCAGAATGCAAATAAAGTTGTAGCATAGGACCATGCTGGTAAACCGTTATTCCTTTTGTTAATTAATGTATAGCTGGTTGGGCTTTACACTAAAATATAAAAAAGTAAACTTAACAAACAAAATTTTTTGAGAAACAATTTAAATTACTTCTGGCGTTACGTTACAAAAAGTAGACTTTTCGCTGGAACTGCCCATATACACAATTGCTTAAGAAGGTAAATTTTTTTGTGGTTCCACTTATTTTTTACGCATTTTTTTGATTTATAAAATTTAAATAAGGGTTTTTCAAGCTATTATTTAGATTTGTATTGAATTTTAAATTTTAACTTATTTTTTTACAAAATGTCAACAAAGCTTTACATTCAGTAGGTATACAAACAAAAAATAAACAATAAGCAGATGACTCGAAAAAGTCACCTGCATGAATTCGCCTTGGATTAAAATTACTGTGGCTTTTACTTTTGAGAAAATTAAAATTTAAGTTTTTAAAAAAAATTATTTTAGTTACAGCTGAGAATAATGAAAATCTAAACTTTGGCTTAGTCATATACACCCTTATCATGAATTCCACATGTGAAAATTTCCGGATGAAATTATTAATTCACATGGATTTTAATTTCGAATCATGAAATCCCTGTGAATAAAATAACATACCTGATTTTAAAAACCTTTGTCATTATATTCGGAGTTGAAAACAAAAAACAATTAATGTATTTAAGAAAACTGTGTTTTTGGAAATGTATGGAATTAAATTCCATATTTGAATTAAATATCGCTAATTTGCTAAGAGCGACATGATAGCACAGTCTAATTTTTATTAAAAATTGCGAACATGGCTAAAATTCGCAAAAAATAGAAAAAAAAACTTGTTAGCAAACCCTAAAATTTATTTGAAATCGCTAAACGGGATAAAAGAACAGAGTGTCGAAATAACAAGAAAAAAAATTTGCAAAAACTGCGAAAATTCGCGAAAAGTTTTAATATTTCAAACAAGTCATAAAATTTATTAAAAGTTTTTAAAACTATAAGAAATGGCAATAATTCGGTTAAAATTTTTATATTAGCGGAATTTGCAAAAATTTGCAAACAGCGGCATGGTCTACTGTTTATTAATAATCGTTAAAGCTGTAAAGAATCACAGGAAAAAATCGCTTTAATCGGCAACATGGCTAAAATTCGCGAAAAATTTAAAACTTGTAAAAAATTCGCGAAACGTTTTAATATTTCAAACAAGCCATAAAACGAATTAAAAGTTCCTAAAACTATAAGGAATGGCAAAAATTCGGTAAAAATTGTAAAATTAGCGGAAATTCGTAAAAATTTTTAAACAGCGGCATTATGGCAAAGTCTACTATTTATTGAAAATTGTTAAAGCTGTAAATAATCAGAAAAATTACAGTAACAAATCGCTTCTATCGCGAACATTTCTGAAATTCGCAAAAATTTGCAAAATTTGAAACAAACCCTAAAACTAATTTGGGATCGCTAAATGAAATAATTTAATTTGTGCATTTGAAACGTTTTTTTTTTTTAATTTTAAATAAAAACTTACATTTTCTTCCTTTTCTGACAGACAATTCTTTGTGAATTATTTTCTTTATAAGTTGTAAAAATATTTCACATGTGAACTGTTAACAATCGTGTGTAAAAAAATAAATTCACAAATTATTTTTTTTCGGAGTTTAAAAATATAAACATTCGGAAATTTCCACAACAAATTTTATTCATGATACCAACTGTTCACACGTTCGGAAATTTACATGTGAAATTTTATTCATGATAAGGGTGATAATATCGATGCGACGCTACCGAACAAAAATTTTAAGCGAAAAAACAAAATTTTACAGAAGTTTTGTTTTATATTATTTTATTTTATTTAATAAAAATTTTGCATGAAGGTTGTCGCTTAAGCTAAAATTGTTTTTGCTATAAAATCGTAACGGTACCTTATGTGACTATGACATTTTATGAACTGATGCAAGTGTTGCCAATAAAGTCATTTATTAAAAAAAAACGAAAATTGAAAATGATATCGCTTTTTTTGCGGTAATGGCTCGATATGTTTGAATAGAATACCAAACTAAAATACATTTTTTGAAAACTCAGACAAAGAAAGATGACATTGTTGCACTTATTTTATTTTATGTTTTTTTGTTAACATAGGCCGTCAAAACATAACATAATTATTTTTTAGTTGTTTATAATGTTGTTACAAAGTTTATTGAATTAAAAAACTTAAACATAGAAGTAAAACAAAGAAATAATATAATCTCCGTTTAAAAAACTTCCAATAATGTGGTAAATCACGTTCTTCTTCCATAGCTTCATCTGCCAAGTAATGCACGATGTTGTCATAATACAAAAGATTATGACATTAAACTTGATTTCTTATACAAGTAAAAGCTAAAAGGACAAATGTAGACTTTGGTCCAATCTTTATTTAAAAAATATATGTATTACTGATTGCTAAAAAGTAGACATTGAGTTCATGGTTACATTAGAAAGCAAAAAAAAAAGACAACAAAAACATAGACATTGGCTATTTCAGCAAAAGAAAAGAGATTCAAAAAAGACACCAAATGCAACGACTACCTCAAAACAGCAAAATATTGACATTAGCCCTTTTACCACAAAGCCAATACAATATACATTTTTTAACCCGGTCTATGATTTTACCTTCTTCCCTCATATAAAGCCGAGTATGTATTAGATGGCTATTTGTAATACAGTTAACATAAATTTATTTTCCATACTCATTTGACAAATAACTTTCCATAAATTTAATGTAAGACCCACTTTAGAAAAACACTGTATAGAAAATTTAATGTAATTTTAAATATCTCTCTTATTTGCATTGGTTGAATTTTTTTTAAATACGAGTAACGTAAAAATTAGAAAAACTCCTAATTAGTTTTCTGGAATACAACTGAAAATTTCAGTTTAAATATCTTCTAATTGTCCACATTAACGCTAATTTTTAAGGGTCTGCCTGCAAAGAGCCACAATTTTTTGCTAAACTAACTTTGCTGTAACCAACAACTCAAACAAATTATTTATACTTATGTACATATGTCTTTTATATATTCTGAACTTTAATAACAGTTATGAAAGCTCAACTAATTGCGAGTTAATGAAACAGGGAGACAATTATACCCTGCACATATTTCTATGCAATTTTTAAAAAAAGCGTTTTTTTTTGGGTATTTTGTATCCGCGAAGTTATCGGATTTAAGGCCCAACCATAATATGCATAGCCTTGCTTAACATACTGTCAAAAATTAACAAAAGTCTCTTAAATGTACATATTTAAAAAACAAACACCAACTCAAGGGGATTTTGACAGTTCGAGCTCATTTTTTTTGATTTGTTAGTTTTTTTGCTAAGAATGGTAGACATTTCGAGCTATAAGCACTAACAACGCAGTGTAAAAACCCTATGTTGTTTTTGGATTGTTGTAGTTCCGACACCACCTGCAGACGAATTCGCCTTGCACCAAATCAAAAACATTTGAATCCGTACGGAACATGGCGAATTAACTACAAGTGTTGTTGATACGGCATCTGCTTATGACAGTTCGAGCTCATTTGTTTTGATTCGTTAGTGTTTTGCTAAGAATGGTAGACTTTTCGAGCTATAAGCACTAACAATGCAATGCAAAAAACAATGTTGTTTCTGGTGTTTTTAAATTGTTGTAGTTACGACACCACCTGTAGCTGAATTCGCCTCGGTACGGAATTTGCGATCAGTTTCGCTCTTTGCTTAAGTATAATAAAACTTAAGAAAAAGTTCCTTAAGCTCAATATGATTTGCCTCATAAGATTAATATGTATTCGCACATTTGCTTAAGCCAACTTAAGCACATTATGGTTGATCCTTTAAGCATCTGAAGCACCTATCCAATTATTTATATTCGCGTACATTTTTTTGTTTATTTTAATACATGTAACACTGTGTACACAAAATCAGTTTTAAGAATGTAAAATAAATGCTTAATTTGCTATATTTTTTAACTTCATTTGTAAAATTATTACAAAAGAAAGTAAAACAAAAACGCTTTCAATCAATTAAAATACATATTTAACTTGATTTTTAAACAGTCGGGAATGGTGTATTTTGTAAAAAAGTACCAAAGGTTAAATAAAAAGTACTTTTTTAAAATTTATTTGTCTTGAATGTTGTCTTTAGAGTAAAATTTAAGGCTACCTATTTACATAGATTGTAAAAATCAGGGCTGTGGAGTCGGAGTCACAGTTGAAGAGTGCAAGTTGAGGTTTTTGTGCCGGATAAAATGTAAAAAGGAACTAAGCAAATTCATTTAATATCAATTTTCTGTATTTAAGGCAAGATTCCAGGTAATTGACAAAGGAACCGAAACGTCGAGTAGGTTTAGTTGATGTTTGTTGAAAAATGTACTTCTAAATCCACTATAAATGGGGCATGTACCAATAAAGTGTAGAGTATTTTCCGTTGCGTCTAGATTACAGAGAGTGCAGATTCCGTCTGATGTACTTCTGAAAGATCTAGCATTTATATCCAAAAGTCCCCCTCTTGCTCTTATCAATAGACTTATCGCACGAGACGAGAGTTCCGTAGTAGTGATTTGTAGTAAACAAATAGTACAAATAGTACAACCAATATGACGCAATGGAAAACTTTGCGAATTTCTTATATATTTTATATTTTTCTTATTAAGACCATTGAAACCCAAAAACAAACAAACTATTTCAATCGCGTGTCATTTATTTTTATGATTTTTGTCCATTTGGTTACATTGTGCGTCGTATGAAGCACAATGGCGAAAAAACAGTTGTTATAATTGAGAAAGTTGTTTACTGTTTGTGAAAAGAGAGAATACAATCAAAATAAAACATTTACAAAAACACAACTAAAAACAATTTTTTTAGTTAACTAAAATGCAACTTCGACCTTTCGGACACATATACTTTTAGACTAGTAGGGATTTAATTTATTTAACCAGCCTGAGCTCGCTGAAAAATTATCCTACCCTGGTATTTTTTCTGCTTTTTTTAGTTTATATATTGCCGGATCCATTGGAGGTATAGGAAATAAATTGTTTTTGAATAATTCGACTACAAAGTTTTTCGGCATAAAAAATTTAAAAAAAATTTTCCAAAATAAAAATTATCTTCTTAAAACACATTTAAAATTTAAATAAATGGTTTATGAATACTGCTCTTATGTGCTGTTTCCAAATGACAGGTGATGGATTGAGTGCTTTTCAAATAAATTTTACTACATAATCAATCGCCTGTCATTTGGAAACAGCACATTAATGTTATAATTTCTTCTCAAAAACTCTAATTTTTAGAAGGCCGTATATAAATACGGCAATTAAATTTCTTTCTTTTACTTTTCCGTGCTGCATGTGATAATTATTAAAATTTCTTAAATAGTTAACTGAGAAATATAATATTAAGGGGCAGGGCCCTAAGTGAATGAAAACCTATAAGATACAAAATGTTGGTACTTTTTGTTTTTCATCTGGTACTTTTTGAATTTTTGTTAATATTCGACCTCTAAAATTATAAAATTATACTTTAAACTGGGTAAATAAAAACATGTTAGGGGAGCTTTTTGTACTTTTTCGTTCAACATCTGGTACTTAGACAAATTTTCGTTAATATAAGACATATTAAAATAAATTAAAAATGCATTGTCCAGAGTGGATGACAATCTATAAAGGAGATTTTTTGACATTTTTTTGTTTTTCATTTGATATTCTCTGATGTTTTATATAGAGAACTTACAAATTAAATTAACTCACGCGGAAGATAAAAAACGAACTGGAGGTTGTTGTTTCGCCAAATCGATACACTAAGACGGAAAAAATAAATGCTCGAAACATGTAAATTCATATGTACTTAGATGTAATATGCTTTCTTCATTAGGCAAGTAAAAAGGACTTTTTTTACTAAAACACTCAAAAGCTAAAACCAATCATGTCGTTCGCAGGCGTAAGAAATAGAAATAACTCTATAGCAGATTTCGCCGCGTATGACGAATTTCGGCAGACGCCATGGTTGTGTGTATTTTCATATACATACATAAATATATTTGGCGACGAATGTTCGCGCCAAAAATTCGCTGCTCGTCCAAGTTCTATTTCTTGAATTACACCAAGTGTTGAAGAATTTTTACTTTTTTAAAGTTTAAGAATTTTTTTAATATAATTTAAACACTTGAATGCTACAATAACTTAACTTGTATAAAAATAATTTACATTACTTCCGATTCAAGTGATTTATAGCGCTGCGTTAAATTTGTACCATCTAAAGTACTAAGCAACTTTCGCCACAATGTCACAGATTTCATCCCTGATATATTGTATTTATTACTATAAACAAAAACAAAACAACTCAAATTCTTGACATTTTACTCTGCTTTACTCTATATATACGAGTTTAATGTTTACTATTTTCTACTATTTATTATAAACTTACAGTGCCAGAGTACTTTTATATTATTCATTATAGAAATATTTAGAGTCATCATAAAATATATTTTTTATTTATGTCTACTTAACAGTCATATTTAGTTCTTAATCTGAAACAGAGAGTGAGAGAAAAAGTGGAAGACAAAATAAAATATTGCAAATTCAAAAATAAAACTGTAGTTTAAAAATTAAAAAAAATAATAATAATAAAAAAAAATAGTGTGTAAAAAAAATGATAATAAAGCACAAATTAAGCAATTAATTAACAAGTTTAAAAATGTTATTGACATTTGATATGTAAAATATGGCTTTAAAAGTTAAAAAAGAAAAATAATTTCTTTTTAAACGTTGTATGACAACAAAAATTATCACAAATATATGTATTTTGTGTATATGTAAATTAAATGTAATTTTAAGTGTTTGAATTAAAATTGTATAAATTATAAAGAGTCTAAAAAATGCGTAAAATTTCAAAACTAGGCCAAGTAGGCCGTGCCTATTCTGAAATGTCACCTTTAAATCCAGACTCAACATCAAACGCAGCAACTTCTTCTGTAAGCACATCACAAGGAAATCGTGGTTCTATTTCAGGTTATGGTAGTTTTTTTTCATTTGGATTTTTACGCAATTCGTTTTCAAAGCCCGACAGCTCTCTGCAGGTATAAATAACAGTTTTAAAATATAAACTTTGTTTTTTTCTATTATAAAAAAGAAACATTTATCTTATTCGACTAAGAATACCATACAGATATAATACTCATAAAAATAAGTCCAATTAATTTATGTACATTAAGGCCTCGATTTGCGACGATTAGTTTGCGTCTTTTCGTGTTCCTTCGCATTGTTTGTATTAAAGCATTGTTTGTATTAAATTTATTTAATTTTTTGCCATTTTGGTTTGCATCGTTATACTTTAATTTACGTCGTTTCAGTTTACATTTGCATAGATCTTGTTAAATGAGCTGAATTTAACGGAATGACAGAACACACAATATTGTGGTATGGAGGTTCTATACTATTGAGTTCTTCTGCGACTTCATTCCACTCATCTTTTGTATTAATTTTATTTAATCCTTTATTATACCCTTTTGCCAAGTACGGCTTTTTTTCCATTATCTCCACCAACTTGGAAAATTGTGCGGGTGTAGTAATTTTTATGCTTAAATATAAAAAAATAGAAAAAAAAACAAAAATTGAAACAAAAAGCTTTAAAGCTGCTTTTTATATAACTTACGATTTGTTTGACTCCATTTTTAAATAATTTTTATCAAAAAATAAACTCTGTCTTGAGCAAAAAACTTAACGACAGTTTTTAGCGCTTTTGACAGGCGATACCGTTTTTGTAGTAGAATAATTATATTCAATGTCGTATTCGCTGGCGTTTTTGCCAACCGCGATGCGATTTTCTAAAAACGCCTAAAAAACGACTAAAAAACGCCAAAAAACGACACAAAATTGCCAACCACCTTCTCTTTAATCTATTACAAAACAGTCGCAGGCGTATTTTAAATACGCCAACCACGATAAGGGTGATTATTATAGCACAATGAAAACTAGTTTCGTAAAAGCTTAGAGCAAACAAATTTTTCACTTTTGCGGCTACCTAAACGGTGTTAAGAATCATTCCTAGGAAGTTCATATGCTCTAAAAAGTTGTTTATTGAGATATAAGGTACATTTTTGTGGTTGATTGTTTCCTCGAATTTTGACCGGTTTGCTACCTATGGACCTGAGCAGGGGAAAGAATTTAAAACAAATATATAGCTCTCTTCAACAATAAATTTCAGTTTCGCAATAGTATGAAATGGGAATTTAGCACATTTGAAAGAAACCTTGTTAACGAATTTTCAAAAGTTTTTTGCGATTTTGATTTGGAAGATGAAGTTTTTAAGATTTTATATGTTCATAATTTTGATTCTTTAGGGGAAGAGCTACAACTTTGTCTCAAAGTGTAAATCAAAATTCTGAACGGTTTTCAAGATATCAGCCTGAGAAAATTATATTTTTTTTGCAAAAATGACACCGATGCCGCAAATTTTAAGGGCCCATAAAAAAGTGCATGACTTTGGGCAAAACTGAGAGACACGGGTCTTTTTTTTACCTTTATGGTTATTTTTTGTCCGTATATGGTTATTTTTTTCGCGGTGCACTGTGTAATGCAATTGATGAAAATCGTAGCAACAGTTGAAGCTCACGCTATTACCTACTATAAACAAATCTATATAAAACGTATTTAAATGGGAAATTGGAAATTTTTTTTAAGGAAAAACGAACTACAACAAGATCCATCTAAATTGTCTTTGATTTAAAGCAACAAGCCTTAAGACCAGTTTTTGACTATGTATTTAAATGCATATTGATGCCTGTCACAGAAATCAATGTTTTGTAATAGGGACAGCCAAATGTGGCTTATGTTATTATACAGTATGTGTGTGTGTAAACTACATTAAAAGGCCGAAAAAAAATAATCTGCTGGCACTTAAAGCGAACCTGGGAGAATTATATACCATGGAAGCACAACTAAATATGAAAAAATATCTTTAAACAGCTGTTTAACCAAAACAAAAAACTTGTAAAGTTTATTTTTTTTACAAAGAAATAGCTGATTGTTTTTTGATTTGCCTGTTGTTTTTCTATTGTTGTGATATTGATGCCACCTTGTCAAATAAATACACCATGGAAACTTTAATAGAGTTTAAATTAGCAAAAATTTAACTATCATTTAAAAAAAGCCGTGGACAACTTATTTTCGAATTTAAACATTACTTAAAGATAAATAATATTTAAAAACGAAGTCAAAAACTGGCCCTTAGGATCAACATTTATCATTTAATAGCTGATCTAAAATTTGAATTTTTTTTAATACTTTATTATTGTTATATTTTGATATTAAACTTAAAACCCTTTAAAAACCGGTGGAAATCTCAATTTCGTATTGAAGTTAGATAATATTTAAAAACGAAGTCAAAAACTGGCTCTTAGGATCAGTGGTGTAATAAACCTTTTGGAAATAATAAAAAAAAATAAAACCATTTGTATTAATGTATATAAATTGTATTTCAAGTTGTTCGCAACTAGCATTTGAGTGATAATTTTTGTAAAAAATCACCTAAATGAGTCTTCTCAGATCACTTTTGATTATTAAAAACTGATTTATTACTTGAGCGATTGAAAAAGGATTCATTTATAATTATATAATCATTGCCAAAGAAAGATTGGCTTAAATAGAAGCCCAAAAATTATGGTCAATTAATGAAAATAAATGAAACAGCGAATGGTTTCTTCGTTTCTTAACGAGAACACGATAACTTTTGTTTGGTTCAAAATAAAATTTCTTTTAATAATCAAGAGCCATAATCGTGCTGCATTTATAGGGGGGAAACAATTAAAAAGGAGATAAAAAAATGATTTAATATAATCAATATTCTATGTAATTTTCGATTGAAAAATTAGACGAAAAATACTCATCAATAATTTTAAAAATTACCATTATATTGCTCAAAAGAGAAAGGAAAATTGTATCACAAACTATTCTTTGAAGTGATTCATCAGTAGGGTACCTTTTCTTCGCAACAAGAGTATCATTTATCGACTTTACTCCACAACTTTTTGATGCCTTTTTTATAAATTATCTATCTCTTGCTCTGTAAAATTTAGTTCGAATGATCTTCATTTTTGTAAAAGAGATTATCACAAAATTACGTGACTCAAAGAAATTTAACAATTTGTAATGCTGCCGTATTAACAATTTTATTAGCATGCTATTAAAAATCAAAGAACGTTGCTAAACGTATACAGTTTTCCAACATTACTGAAAAGTACCTTAATTTTAATGATTTAAAAAAATCTGTCCTTTTTTTCCCTACCACCATTTTTTAGAAGAAAAACCCTACGAATAGGGATTTTTCCCTACGTATAACATCACTGCTAAGGATCAACATTTATCATTTAATACCTGATCTAATATATGATTTTTTTTGAATACTTTATTTATATTATTGTTACATTTTGACATAAAACTAAAAACCCTTAAATTTTAAACGCCCCTAAACGATTTGAATAAATGTTTAATTAAATTTATTAAGTTAACTGAGCCACCTAAATAAGAGCGGCAAGCGTATCTTTTATGCCAAAACCGCTCATTTCCCTACAGGTTATACGAAACAAACCTTTAGAACGCGAATTAAGCACTACCCGGCTGAAAAATCTTGTTTGACAAATCGCTAGGTCGGTTTGTTTTAATTGAAAATTTATTTGTATTACAATTTTCTCTTATTGAGGAGAATCAATAAGAATCAAATAACTACAAATCAGTGACAAAACATGGGAAAAATTATTTAATTTGAATAATTTCGGTTTGCGGTGCATGTCTTTGGTTCCTATTAAAGATGTTAACCGAGGCCTTAATGTATAACGGTTTTGCCGTTTTTGGGAAAATAACTAAAAAATCATTGATTTTTTCCTTTTTTTTTAAAAAGAAACCCTTAATTATTTGAAAATACAATCGTTTTCAAATTGCGACTTTTTCGGTTAATTATATGCATACATTAGTAATATTAATAAACATACTACTTTTCCTATTAACTTTAGTCAACCGGCACAATGTCGCTCTTAATTTGTTCATTATTAAAATGATTAGAATTTTTTGCTTAATTTTATTTTGCTTGCATTATCTGTTATCAGTGTAACGTTTTAACTGATAAAGTTTAATATGTAAAATATGTTTTATTAATAAAATTTACATACACGCGAATTACATGAAAATAGGGGAAATTGTATAGCTTCTAAAAACAGGTGGTTTTATTGTTACTAGAATTACGAATAGCTGAAGCATATACATTAGGTTGTCCCAAAAAAAATAAAAATTTGGATTTTCTCGGAAGATCTTTCCTAATTAGGATACTCATAAGGTAAAGTATTTTTGAGAATTTTATCAGATTTTTCGGAAGTGCTTTAGAGGTCGCGCAAACTGATTTTGTACCAAAAATCTAGCGTTTTTGACTTTTATTGAATTATTATTGAAAATTGCTAAAAAATCGGTATTTTTTCGGATTCTGAGTAAATATTCTTAAAGAAAATTTTCCGATCTTTAATTTTATGTGCATAAATAATAAGTTTCGTCAGGGATTTTCCACATTTTGATACATTATATAACAGTTTTTCGTAAATTTTCAGCAAATATGAAAAAAATGCTTTATAACTTTTAAAATTTGTATGAAGACTAAAAAAATCTTTTGAAATTTAAATTTTGTATTCCCAAAAATTGAAATTACTTTTTGATAATAAACAGGCAGGTGCACGGCCTAAAAACACTTAATTGACAACATCTTTTGTAAGTTGTTGTTTGTTTTTTATTTTGTTTTTCTTAACCTACTTACAACTACAATTAATGTTGAGAGAATTTCAACTAATTGTAGCGGGGAATGTAAGATGAGATGAACGCACTGTTTATTGTTGATGTTGTTTTGTTTAAACTTTGATATTATTACAAGTAGAACTGTTGCTATAAGTCTTATACGTTTAACATTTTTATTTGGTTTAATATCTTTAGTTTTTCTAAAATCTTTATGGATGAAGTTTCCTGATGATCTGGCCTAAGAAACCAGTGAAATGCGCATAGGAATAGCTTATCCCATCAACAATAAATTTCAAGTGTTTTTATCAATAATAAAAACTGGGAATTTAGCACGAATAACAAAATCTTTGGAGATTATGAAGTTTTAAATAAATTAGCAAAAAAAATGAATTTTCTCTGCATCATTAGTTTTTTTAGTCTTCATACAAATTTTAAGAGTTATAAAGCATTTTTTTTCATATTTGCTGAAAATTTACGAAAAACTGTTATATAATGTATCAAAAAGTGGAAAATCCCTGACGAAACTTATTATTTATGCACATAAAATTAAAGATCGGAAAATTTTCTTAAAGAATATTGACTCAGAAGCTGAAGAAATATCTATTTTTTTTACCAATTTTCAACCAAAATTCAAAAAAAGCCCAAAAAGTCGATTTTTGGTACAAAATCAATTTGCGCGACCTCTAAACCACCTCCGAAAAATCGGAAAAAAATCTCAAAAATTCTTAGCCTTATGAGTATTCAAATTAAGAATGATCCCCAAAATTTTTTTTAAATGGGACACCCTAATATACTAATATACTATGAATACCGAGCAAAATGACTGATTATGGGAAAACAAGTTAAACATGGAATGAAATCGAAATAGTTATTGATAGAGCGTAAAGTCATTAGGAACTACTTAGTAAAGAAACGAATATTAACGGAATAACAATGCGTAAATGCTTGAGTGCTTTTTAATGATGGATTTATAAATAAATGATTTTGTTTCATTATCAACAATTTTTGCATGCTCTTTTGGATCTTCTAAATATGGTGATATTATAAACTTTTTTTGGAAAGTCCTTACGCAGCCCGAAAAAAATCCCTATTTTTCCCTACGCGTTAAAAAAATGTCTCTACAAAAACCCCTACAGCTCTTAAATGATAAAATATCAATACAAATAAGAGCATTTGTATTAATGTATATACAAATTATTTAAAAATGTTCTCAGCTAACATTTGGGTGATCATTATTTGTAAAAACCACCTAAATAAGTCTTCTCAGATTATTGATTATTAAGAACTGATTTATCACTTGAACGATTGAAAAAGGATTCATATAGAATTCATTGCCGACGAAATAAAGAGATTGGATTAAATAGAAGCCCAAAAATTATTGTTAATTAATAAAAATAAATGAAACAGCACGAGAACACAATAAAATTTTTTCAAATAATTAATAGCCATAATGGTGCTGCTTTTATCGGAGAAAAAATTAAAAACATGACGATTAAAAAATGATTTAAAATATAATTAAAACTATATAATTAATTGAAAAAATAAGGCGAGAAAAATAGATCTGAAAATTGTAAGACAAATTATTCTTTACGGTGATTCAGGTTAGAATACCATTTCCTTACAACGAGTGTATTATTTATGATTAAAACATTATCTCATATGCGTTTATTTCACTCTTTACTATTTCGACTTTACTCCAAATCTTTTTGATTCCCATTTTTTAAACATTTTTTATTTCTTGCTCTGTAAAATTAAGTTCAAAAGATCTCCATTCTTAAAAGAGTTTATCACAAAATTACGTAAAAATCAAAGCTGACGGCAAGCGACGATGACTCAAAGAAATTTAATAATTTTTAATGGTTCCGTATTAACAATTTTATTACTATGCTGTCACAAATCGAAAAAATGTGCCAAAAAAAACTTCTTATGCCATAAATGCATTATAAATGTAGGTATTAACATAGAGTGCCCTGGTAGGCTATAGCTGGTAGAGAGCTAGTCTAACAGCGCCGGGGTTGCGGCGCCAGAGACTGTGGCTTCTTTCCTGCAGACAAGCGTAGAGCTTCGCGGGATTAGCTTAGGAAATTAAAAAAAAAAAAAAAAATATAATTTGGCGACAACTACTTTGACGTCCAGAATTGAACATGGATACTATATAGAACCCTTTTCTTAAATCATCTATTGACAAACAAGTCTCACATATGTAGAACTTTAACATGAATCCTCAAAATATAATGTTGAAGTTAACAATATAGAGGCCCGTTTGTGAAGCCTTGAGATAGTGACCAGAGTCAGCCAGTGCTCACCAGATTATTCCCCGGACATCACTGCAGCCTCGGACCACTTTGACTCCCTGCAAAACACAGAGATCTACCCCAGTCGTACATTAGATACAGCATTTAACCACGGAAAATTCTGGTCTTCTAAAATACCTCAACCTAATAACTCCGAGACTGGCAGAGAAAATCTAACAATATTTTCTTCTCCTGATCATGACAAGTTCTACCCCAGTAAAAAAAATTGGTTTTTTGAAGCACTTAAGATAAAATGCTCATAATCGAGCGCTTCAATAAGAGAGCTCTTATACCGCAGTAAATGATAAAGAATAAAATATACAAAAAAGCTGCAATTTAATGCTGACACCGAAGAAGGTTTTAAAGTGAACAAATTAAAAATATATAATGGTTTACGAAAACGATTGAAAAAAGGCATTTTAAAAAGTAAAAGCAAGCAGAACATTAATGATTATGTTAAAAGAAGCGCTTTTTGTCAGCAGAAAAAAGTCCTCCAAACCGGGAACACCCCATACAAAAATCAGGCATCCCATCAGCAGGTTTTAAGCGATTTCAGGTATGAATTCATGCATAAAACCTGCTCCTTTTGGAGCACATTATATACTGTGACAGTAGTTATTATAACATAGGCCCATTCTCATCGCATGGGTCCCTTTCATCCAGTTACCCGTAATAACCGCAATCACTATCCTAATCTGATCCCTACCTAAGCCAAGTAGTACGCGGGTTTTCCCCGCGTCATATCTAGGTAATAGAGTCCGTGCAATCACGCAAGTATAGAGAATACCTGCCATCTTTCCTGGTTCCTTCTGTACATCTCACGTTTGATTAGAGCTCTACAGCGAACTATAGAAATGCCGATCAGGCCGTCGAGGAAAATGTCGTCCAAGAGACAGCCGTGTTTGGTCAGGCCAACTGCTGCTTGGTTTCCAAGGCACTTACTATGCGCTGGTACTCATGCCAGTGTTACCCTAGAATGTTCCGCAAACTCATTTAGAGACGCTCGGCATTCCAAAGTTAATCTCGATGTCGGGAAGACACCAGCCAGAGCTGAGTGGCAGCTTTGCTGTTCGTAAATATGCATATATCACTCGATATACGACAATATGTTTCTCTAATAGGGTGCACTCTCGAAAATTTTTCTCTAAATTCTGTTATGTAGAGTTTCATATTTCTTGACCGACTTAACATTCATATTTGTATACGTAAAATTTTAAACAACCAACCACGGACGCATTTAGAAACTGTTAATTTATTTCTTAAGCTGTTCCAAAAAGTTCTGTGCTTTATTTACAAAAAAAAAAAAATTGTATTGCCAAAGAGGGTTTTTACAAATTTAACTGCTTATTTGTTAAACATCACTGTAATGCTGGGATGATATATGAGAAGACCAATATCGTGCCAACGTACTTTTTAAATCGTACTTTTTCGGCCCCAATAAAAAACAAAAATTTAATACAACAAAAACAAAAGGTATTTATACAAAAGCACATCGCGATTCTTGTTCTATTCCAAGAAACTTCGCCAAAGAAACCATAGGTCAAAAATTAATTTCGAGCCCCGGATTTTCCAAAATATTCAAAAATAGAGACAAATAAATTGTATTTGATCTAGCCAGACGTGTATCATGCGGTTTTTAGGGTCGAGAAATCCATTAATTTTTATTTTTGATTGCCGCCAGAGAGCGTTTTCATACACAATTTAGAATTTTTCGTCTTTTTTAGTGGAAAATTGACAAATACTTCTCAAAATCTTCTCGAATTTTAATAAAATAAAATGTTTGAGCGCTCTAAAAATATTTTCGGATTGCATTTCCAAATTTCTTGTGTTTACAATTTTTTTTTAAATCGAATTCAAAATTATTCGGAGTAAAATAATAATGGAGTGGTCTCCCACTGTTCCAAAATTCTGTTGATTACTTCTTGACGTTACAACCATCTTGTTGACGAATATTTGAAAATATTATGAGTTTATTCTAAAATAATCTCGAATTGAGAGGAATTTGTCCATTCTACTATGTAGAACTTTTGCTGAAGTGGTTTCCTATATCTTTTGAAAACTTGTCAATATCATTAGAAATTGCATGCTTATATGCTGCCGCTGATACTAAATTTAGAATGTGACATAAGCAATCGTTCAATGCACAAGTGCAATAATCTATTCACAATAGCGGAGCTCAGTGTTTCGTGCAAATGGTCTTGCAAAAGAGCAAATGCAAAATATCATAGCTGTTTTGTTAAATTCAACAACAAAAAGTAGAGTTTCCCTTAGATTTCATAAAAAAGCTACGACATTTTGCAGTTTCGCAAGATTATTTGCACCAAACACTAAACTCCGCTTATATTTATTGGACAGTAAATACGAGTTGCCATTTTATATCAATCATAGATATGTAGTTTTGAAAAATTTGGAAATAGTACCAAATGAGTCGCAGGGGTACCAGCGTACTTTTTAGTTTTGAATTGTACCAAAAAAAGTACAATTGTACCAACTTTGTCAACCCTGCTGTAATGCATTTTTTTTTTATTTCATCCCTAAAGTATGCTAAGTATTTCGACAATTTTGTTTTACTTTTTAAAGCAGTGATAAAACTAAAAAAAGTTGATAAGTGTTCTTTCTTTTATCTTCTAGCAATTTTTTATTTAACAACATCGTAAACACCATAATTGACATGAGTTATAAATAAATATTGTATAAAGAAAACATCTTTATGATTTTATTAAAATCTACAAATAGTTTTTATTTATACGGGTTTTTATGGGCATTTTGTTTTGAAATGGGAATCTACTCGATGTCAAATCGCCGTCATCATTATCATGATAAACAACAGAAAACTTAAATTAAATTATTTTATACTGACAATGAAACTACAAACATTAATTGGCGGCAGAAATTGAAAATATAAAAATTTTGTAAAGATCTTTTTAGTCTTAATTATACTTTGGTGTGTAAAGTAATTTATTCCTAAGCATTTGGAAGAGTACCTATACAAAATAAAAACAAATTTTTTAAATAACTCTACATACTTTGTCTTTTACCCTGAGTTATGAAAAATTAACCTAAAAGTGTTAATAGCGTCGGTAGTGTTGTTTATGTTGATTTTAAAACGGAAGTAGTAGTCGTGTGTACCTAAAATGTTCTTTACTTAAATTTATTTGTTCGTTTGTGTTTTTTTTTTTGAGAAACTTTTTATTATTATCTTTTAAATCGATTATTTACATTACTTATCTCAACATTGTTTTCCAAGTATAATTAATATTAAAATGTTTGGCTTTTTAACTGCTGAAAGTTTACAAAAATATGCCTTAAATTAATTGGCACACAAGATTCTACTTTCAGTTAATCTTTTGAGCATTTGAAAACAACAAAACCAACATCCAACCCCAAGTGCTTCGTGCGAAAAAAAGGAATATATAATTAAAAAGTTGATCCTTTTAGAATGCCTTTTGTATGCCGCTAAGATTTTAAAACCAATAATTGCTTGTAATAAACAACTTAAAGTGATCAATTAACAAGTTTATATTTCAAGGTGTTTTTATGTTTACTTTTGTGTGTTAGTGGTTTTATTGCCTTAAAGTGCTTTATGCCATAAACAATTTACGGAATTGTGGTATTATCCTTATATAATTTCAAAATGGAAATGTCACATGGAAAAATGTTTAAGCAAATCTTAAAGGCTCGCTTAAAGACACCTTCTCCAGAAGTTGAGGTATGTTTTAAAAATGTTTTTATGTTTTTTTTGTATGTATAACAAAAATTTGAAATAGTTTTTTTAACAATTAATTTGAAATTGTGTTTCAATAAAATATTTTATTAAACATTTTTTATTTTTTCGAATTTATTCTATGAGCTAAATTTCAGTTATGTATTTTATAAAGCTTTTTTGTAATAGTCCTTTTCCTTTAATTTATTAGGAAATGACATTATATAATTAAGTAACCTATGAAAGGAAATAATTCCCAGTTTCTATTTTATTAAACTTTAAAATTTATCAAACAATTTAATAACAAATTTTTAAATATGAGATGTTATTTATTGGATCTTCACACTCATATGTAAAATATGCAGGAGTTCTTAAGGCAAGTTTACACTATCACACAAATCTAACGTATTCCATAATACTTTGTGAGATAGAAATTTAATGAGTTTTGCTGCAACTGTCAAAGAATCTAATTTAACATTTTATGTAGTTTGTATTCACACTATCGCACATGAACGCGATTTTGTTAAAATGCTACCCTGATCAAATGAAAAGTATTATTGTTCAAAAAAATTTCCAAATACGATAAAGTCGTATTGGACGAAAATTTTTTTCGTAAAGGGCCAAATACACTTTTTAAATCCTTTTCATGCAGTCGAATTCGCTCGTGTACGTGTGCAGGACGTAATTACCTAGTTAGCTATCATTAATGATTCGTGCACGACAGTGTTAATTCCTGCACGACACGTAAGGGACAATTAATGCAAATTGCGATGACATTTTCAAAGAAAGACAATGTCGCTCAGCCTGTCGTTGGTGACCACATAAACGGCATTGTCGTTGATGACAAAATAGACGACAATTTTTCAACTTCGCCGTTAACGACTGCGTATAAGACGATGAATTTATAGTTGTTACAGCTTGCACGACGATGTCGCCTATAAACCTAAACAAATAAATAAAAATATACAAAATAACATATTTTTAAAATCATACTTTAGTCTTTGACTTTTCACACTAGAATGACTGATTTTCCTGACTTGCGGTATTTTTTTTATTCATATCGTGATTTTACAGTTATTTTTGTTTTTTATTGCAGCATTTTCTAAGTTTTTAGCACATATTTTGCCTTTTTGAGGCATTTTTGATACATGTTAATTTTTTTTTAGATTCCTACAAGGTTTTTGCAGCAAATAAAAAATTATTTGTTTGCGAAATTCTGGCCAATCTGACCGATATCCGTATGTCTGGTTGGTTGCCTGTACATATAAACCTTGTGAGCAAAGTAGATCGAATCGATCTAAAATTTTATCTATTTCCCCAAAAAAACTTTTTTCCAAATTAGACTCTTTGTGTCCGTAAACCATCTAATTATGTTGGTATTTAAATTAAATTCGCCCTAACAATATTTTACCGCAAATTAAATCCTTTTCGAATCGGCTCACAATTGGCCAAAGCTTCCATCCTTAAATAGCCTTAACTTTCTTTTAAATGTTTACAATAATAAGCAATTTAACGAACGTCCCTAAAATCCCTTTAAGACAAAAAATCTCATATGGATCTTAATATCTAGATAATATTCGGCACAAATAACACTTGTATGAATTTTTACTTCTTAACATAACTTTGTTTTTGAGCGCCGATGACTGCCGATCTCAACAATTCGTCTGTAAATATATACAATGGTGCTTGTGCTTTACCGATTTTAATTTTAGGATTGTTTTTATTAAATGGAACTGTTATTAAATTGATAAAGATTTTGTTTTCAAATTAGAAATTTTTGAATTTTTTGGGGCATATTTTTAACAAATTTAAGGGCATATTTTCAAGTTTTTACTGCATATTTAATGCGCAAAAAACGTCTTTTTTTAGAAAATATTTCTGGTTTCCCTGCACATTACATCCACACAATTACACATTTACATATAACTTGAGTTTATGCCATGTATTAATACAAATTATAATAGTAAAAACTAGACGTTTGTTTTGTTGGTGTCTATAGATTATGAAAACACCAACTATTTTTCGATCACTTCGTTTATTATTATTATTATTATTATTATTGTAATAGTAAAATAACAATAAAATTACAAATTCCAAATATTATAATTTTTTTTTTTGAAACAAATAAAATTTTATTTTTTTATTTTAAAGAAGTCAGGTCTTGTTTTGAAAATCGGTTGGGAATGCAGGTCGTTTATGTTTAAAAAATGCACATTTTTTATTTTGACAAAATTTACCATTCGTTAATCTCTAACTTAGGCAAGAAAATATTAATTTTTGTAATGTTATAAAAAGTTAAATAATGCAGCTTTCTAAAACATAAAAATCGGTTAAAAAAATAAATGAGTTATGATAAGTTTTTAATGTTACTTTAAATACGTTTCGTTTGGTACTACTACAGTATTGATCTTAGACCCCAAGATGTATTCTTGATTTTCATAAGTAGAGGAGTTGATTAAACAATGCCCATGTGCATGTTGAAATCAATTTTCTCCAGATACAATGAGATCTTTGTTGTACTTAATATATGTTTATCACAGACATTGTTATTTAAATTCAGCCAAATCGGCCTACAAATTGCTAGGTTTTAAGCAAAATACTACACTCAGGGAAAAGCTGCAACTTAAAAAAAGAACGTGTCATATTAATTCAATTATTTTCAATGCAATAGAAAAATTATATTGAAATACATTAAATAAAAATTTTTCAACTTTGAAATAATGTAGTTTATTTTTCGTAAGATGCAGGGAAAAGAGAATGCCATTTTTTTCCTCTCCCTCATAAAAACTCAATACTTGACGGCTAAAACTTGAGGAGTGTGAACCAGCATTTAAGCAGATGCTACACAAACAAGTGTCAATTACATAGGAGATAAATGTTTTCTGCTCTAGATGATGATCAACAAACTTGCATTGCCAGTGTAATGCTTGCTCGTAAAGTACTGCATTGATGCATTTACGAGCAGGCCATGTTTCTTTGTACGATTAAATAACACATACTGGGACACAATTGTGAATCCAATTTCACTTCTATTCGAGATAAGCCAAAAACTAAATGCGTGTATTGTATTAAAGTTTTTGTTTATTTTAATTAAAAATAAATAAGATATTGACCAGAATAAAATAGAAATTAGTTGAACAATTTGATTTTTGCCTTCGTACTTTTGCGGTCGTACTAATTTTTATTGGGCAATAACTTAGTGTTTTGGTAGGTCTCTTTCATATTTACTGCATGAGGTAACGGTACGGACGGGCATTGATTTTCATTATGTAGCAACACTGCTTTTGGATTTAGTTTGGAAGAGTCTCCAAGCGAGTTTTTTTTATTGGGTTTGTATTAATGAGTTGTATTTATCGTTTGTTGCTGTTGTTGTTGTTGACACGTGTATGCCTTCTTTAAGGCTGGGTTGAAATTCACAAATACCACTGCCAGTATTGAAATGCAAACAGTTCTTTTGAAAACAATTAAGGCTCAACTATAATATACTTAAGTTTGCTTAAGCAATTATGAGAATACATGTGATTCATATGTGTCGAACCACATTTAACTTAAGAAAAATTTTTGGTTAATTTTATGAAACTGGAATTTGCTTATCGTTACTTTAATATAGAAAAGCCCTAACTAACGCTTTTCTTAATTATAATTATAGTCTTGAAGTCCCGATTATTTTTAAAGGCTGTTTTTTATTAAATTGCTTAGAGTATTTAATAAAAAATACGTTTAACAAAAATCGCGACCAAAAGACTGTAATTTTTATTAAGTTTTTTCCTTCTCCTCTAAAGTAAGGGAAACGTTAGTTATGGCTTTTCTATATTAAAGCAACGTTATGCAAGTTTCGAAACAGATTGCACTTTCCGTACGGAATAAAATATTTTTGGATTTTATTTTGGTTTGTTAAATGCTTTTTTTTTTTTTAATTTTTTTGTTAAGTTTTGACAGTAGCTTAAGCCAGATTATGCATATTATAGTTGGGCCTTAAGAAAAATGTATTAACAAAGTGAGTTCAGTACTACAACAATGAAACAATAGAAAAAACAACAGGCATTTTGTTGCTAGAATTGAGACGGCCTCATAAAAAATGTAAATAAAAAAAAAAAAAAATGACGCCAAACGTCACACTTTATTAGTACATTCTGAATTTAAAGGTTTTCACGATATTTCTTAAAGCTGTGTTTACAAAAATCAGCAACATTTTCACTGGTGTTCCTTATACAGCAACAATTTTTTTCATAAACTCGCACATTTTGCATTAATAAACTGTTTGCAAATTTTCCCCACAATATGTAAGTAATAACTTACATATGCAATTATTATTATTTTTTAAAAGATTTTGTTAAAATTTTCATTCAAAACTAAATAAAATTATTATAAACGTCATTTTCAATTTAAATGGAATTCATACAAATTGTTGCTGAAGTAGAAATATACTCAACTTTTTAAAAAACTTTATTTACATTTTTGTTCGAAAAATTAAAGAAAAATATATGAAATACTTTGGGATAAAACGAAATTGTTGTCCGCATTGTGAACAAAGCTTAAAAGTTTCACAATCTGTGCATTTTTACGCTCTCTCAAATGAACTGTCAAATATTGTATGAGAATTCATTTACTCAAACGTCTTAGATTTCACTAACAATTTTGACTCGTAAACTCTCGTTGTTCAATTGTGCATTTAAAGAATTTAAGTTTTAACAAATCACAAACATCCAGTTCGTAGAATAATCTGAGCAAATTCGTCTTTTGGTTTTCTGTATGCATTTTGAAAAACAAATTTCACTTTTTAGAAACTAATTTCACCTTTTTTTATATGTTTAATTTTTTTTGTATTGACGTTTTTTTAAAAAAAGGGCTTAATTAAACGAGTCTCGCAAGTTTGCCCATTGCCACAAATGGCAATTTGAAGAGATTTCATGAATTATAATTACTTACAGTATCAAAATTGGATTTGCTTAATTAATTCTGATTACATATTTATATTAAGCGTGCCGATTTGTATCAGTTCTCAAACAATGTTTTGCTATATTTAGATGCCGACCAGTATTATGAATTACATAATTTCGGATGAGAAAAAAAATCTTTCTTTCTTCAATTCTAAAAATTTTGTTTTTGTTTTTCGCACATCGGAAATAG
The DNA here is from genome assembly GCA_949318255.1 of Pollenia labialis. NCBI lineage: Eukaryota > Metazoa > Arthropoda > Insecta > Diptera > Polleniidae > Pollenia > Pollenia labialis. The sequence goes on along the minus strand of OX439143.1, from coordinate 40,651,025 downwards.
GCAGTAAGGAACATGAAGTTTGATAATTGGTATTTAGAATTGCTTTTAAAAAAAGTTAAAAGTTTTTGTACAAAATTTTTAAGGTATTTATGTTTTACCGTGTAGGAAAAAATCTGATTTTTTATTGACTGCGTAGGTATTTTTAAAATATTGTTATGGCAACACTGTTTTATGACATAATTTAATGAAATTTTTGTTTTTATGAAAAATTCCCATAACATTGAGGTTCTTTTTAAAACTTGACTGTTACACTTTTTGTGTTTTTGCACAATTTAAGAAAATAGTTTTTTAGGAACGTCATTTTGAAGTAAAAAAAATCTTCTTTTGACTAAATCATGTCTTTTATTCTTTTGTGTATGGAATTGTAGAGTTTTGGCAAAATTTTATTTTCGTTGAGGTTTCATTTCAATTTTATTCCATAAAAAATCAGTTCTTTCGAAAGTGTAATATGAAAAAACCTCCTTATTTAAGACCAAAATTTCAAATAAAATTGATTCTTAACCTGCCACAATGTTGAATAAATGCGTTGAAATTTTCAAAGCACGAAGAAGTAAAGTTTGAATTGACTGCTACAATTTGTGTCTGTTGTTACAAAATTTTATTGATTTATTTTCTTGCTTATTGATTTCTATTGAATATAAATAAACTAAAGAAAATATTTGTTTTTATGTATGTACGTAAAATAAGAAAAGAAAAACAAACGTTAAAATTAAACTCATATGATTTTTATTTAGTTCTTTGTTAGTTTTTTGTTTTTGTAGATAAATTGTTGAAAGGTATGTAGATACAAAAAAAAAGTTTATTAAAATTAACTACATAAATAAAATTGAAAAATAGTTTTTGTTTTTAATAAATTAACAGTAAAGCAATTAATAGTAGAAGTCAAAAACCTTTAAGAGCATTCATTTATTAATATACTTAACATGTTTTAAAAAACAGGGTAAATTACGAATTCAAATTAAGAATTTAAAAAATGAAAAGTAGACAGTCGTAACGTGACGTCTTCGTTTATTTAAAAAAAATTAATATACATACATTCTTTATAAATATTTATGTAGACATATTTTAAATTTTTTATCGGGTGTTATTTATAATTTTGTTTACATTTTATGAATAATTTATTTATAATTTTTAAGCTAATAATAAAAATATATTGAGGTAGATTATGTTTAAGTTAAATTAAATTTTAAATAAAGAACAAAATTGCACTTTTATTTTTTTATTATAAATATTAAGAGTTTTTGTTAAGTTAAGTTAAGATTTCTTTTTTTAAATTTATGATTTTTTTTTTAACTTATTTACTAACAAGAGGGATGTTGACAGTTAGTACTGAATTGTCATTAATTTATTTGGAAATGTCGTAAGAGTAAATTACTATTGCTCGTGTTGTCGTTTTTAATCTGAAATTTTAAGAATACATTTAACGTATATTTTTCCCTTTTTACATTTACTTAATATCTTAAAACTGGACTTGGGTTTAAGAAAACTGTTTAACAGATTTAAATATTTTTTTTAAAAAACATAACCTAGAATTGGAGCTGTAAAAAACTGCAAGCAAAAAGAATTAAAACCAAAATGCCAAACTAATTTCATTCTTTTATTTCAAAATGATTTCCGATTTCAAATCGAAATCTCGTCAAAATTGCATTTTTTTTTTGCAGATGTTCAATTGCCCATTTACACTTCTGCAAGACCATTTGCATTAAATACTGAACTCCAATAATATACATTTGGAATCTAGTGGTTGTAGACAAAAATTTACATTGTTGGCAATTCAAAATTATCTGAGTGAAGAAGGAATTTCATTTGAAGAGAACTTAAATTTAGATTCTGATTTAATTTTGGTTGCCATTAAAGTATTACAATCAAATCGATTGCAATAATTTTTTTTGCAATCAATTGATATATTAATTGATTTCAAAAAATCGTATTGATTTCATGATTTCATATTAAAATCATACAATCAAAAAATTATCAATCATTAACGAGAATTCATTTGATTGCAATCTTTTACAGCTCTGCCTAGAATGCAAGATTAGTAAAATTTAAAGGTTGCTCCAAAATAAATGAAAGATATAAATTAAATAAAAAACATCTTTATGGATCATAAAGAGCAAAAGATAAAGTTATTTATGGATCAAGACCACGGAAAAGTGGTCTCACGACTTTGCTGGTACATACGCAATCTTTTTCTAAAAAATGTCCGGCACCATTTTTTATAAATGTGGTAACGTTTTGTTGATGCTGCTTGTCATGTCCGTTGTAATGCTCGGGCCTTTGCCGAGGCTTTTTGTCAAAGATCTTTAACTTCAAATAACCCCATAAAAAGAAAACTAACGATCTGGGGAAACAATTTGCATCAGAGATCTTTGACCAAAAAATGTCTCATGCAGTAATTAAATTGTTTTCTGACATGTACGGTATGCGGTGCATTTTATCATCTAATTTTTGCAGAAAGATCTGTGTTGCCCTGTCCCAACATTGAGTCACCAGTATTGCATCGTTGTGGATGTTTTTATTTTATGACGCTCAAGTGCGCCAATTTGGTGATAAGCTATCAAGGGGAAAATGTGCTTAATCACTTAAAAAATTTTGTAGGAAAAATCTGCATCTATTTGTGCAGGGAACTCTCCTTGTTGTGCACAGCCATTTGGAGCCTAGGCGGTTATTTGGAGCCTAAATTGTCGTATTTTTAAAAAAACGTAAAACCGATTATATTGAAAGTTAATTACTTTTTCTAATAACCTAATCGATATTAAGCGTTTTTTCGACAAGTGTTACAGAAAATATTTTCAATTATTTTTCTCGTACTAAAATCTTTTGTAACTTAAAGTCTTAGAAACGTAGTTGCAAGTAAATAATATTTTTTTTTTTCATTTAATCCAACAAGTTGTTATGAAATATTTTTTACGATTTCTTTTTAATTTTTGACATTTTCAAACCTAACTGTGAATATCCTTAATTATTTAATAAAACACTTCTTAATTTCTCTTTTTTGTACATTGGTTTTTTTTCTGGACCTTTCCTTTGTCTTAAAATGCAGATGAAACAAATTTATGACCCCTCTGTTTATAAGAGTTTCACAAACAAAAAAGTCATAACAAAAAACAAAAATTTGTTTTATCAATAACCTAAAATTTCTCTACAAAAACAAACAGTCTGTCTTTTTTTACCATAAAATTTCTTGTTAATAACAAATCATGAAGAATGATGATGATGATGAAGTCAATAATCGCAAAGAACAACAACAACAAGAACATCAGCGTCAAAACCAAAATCAGTTGTCACCATTATTTCCAATAACAATATCACCAACAAGTAACACAGACAACAGTTCCCAAAATAATTCTTCTACTAATAATGCTGCCAGTGACACAAAATTGGAACAAAGTGATTGTAATTTAAATCCAAATCAAAAGACTACGCGTTACATCTCACCTACAATAAGTGCTTTGGTTCGAGGATTACATGATAGTGGTATTCGGGATACACACACCCTACATTTGCCTTTATTCAAATTAGGTGGTGAGTCGGATGAAGATGAAGAAACTGAAAAACAGAACAAAAAGAATTCTAATAAAAGTAATGAAACCCCTAAAGGCCAACTGGAAAGTGACTGTCCGAAACATGAGAATCATGAACAAGAACAAACTACACTTGAAACAAAATCACATTCTGTTATTAATGTTATGCATCAAACGAAAATTTCAAGCAATCATTTTTTAAATACTTCTGCCAAAAAAACGGAACTAACAACGGAATTGGCTAAACATGATCATGAGCCGCAACAGCATAATCATCATCCCCACCATAATCTTCTTCATCTTCATCCGTCATTGCCTCGTTTTGTATTGAATCTTGCTGGCAATCCTGCAGATAATAATAATGGCGATACAACTCATAAGCTGCTCGAATCACATGCTCCACCTAGTCCGGGTGGAGGACGTCGTTTGAGCCAGTTTAATTTTAATTTGAGACGTTTCTCTCATGCCAACACTACGCCGGTATTGTTAATTATTCTCTTTCTTTGTTTTTTTTTTAAACTTAATCCTTTTGTTAAATTCATAAATGTTTTTTTATAACCTTGAATGGCCTCTAATCAACTTACTAAGCTTTTGCTCTCTTAACACAATTTTCTTGCTCGCAATCGCTTCTGTTTTAACTATTAAACCAGTCTTGTAAGATCTAACTGGCATTGTTAGTAAAAGTGGTAAAAATGGCGGCATTTATACGATGATTGTCGTTTAAAAAAGACATGTCTAAAAAGTGTAAATGAAAGAATATAAAAAAGACATGTTGTAAAACTCATCGTATAAATGCCGCCATATATGAATAAAGTTTTTTATTTCCATGGTTACTTATAAAATTACAAATAATAATACAAACTAAGGATTAAATTATGCAAATATCTAAGAACAATTTATTTTGAATCAGTATTTTTGGCATAAAATAATTTTAAGGGTTTTAGCACTGGGGCTTTTTTTTTTGGTATTTTTTAAACTTTGGCCCGAAAAAAATTTTATTGCTTTTCTTAGATGCTTTGTTTAATAAACCAATGCCGCTGACGTTTAAATTAGTAACTGTTAAAAATTTTACGCATGATGTTAGAAGGAGCAGTATGTAACTCTGTTTGCACACTGAAAATAATACATGCTACACTTTACGAAAGAGACTTTCATAGCTAATTTTATCTTATCATTGCCAAAAGTTTCGTATATGTATAACACAACAAATAGTTAACTCTTGTCTTTTGAAATTCAACGAAACTGACCTGAGAAACTGAGTTTGGTTTTCCGTAGATATTAAAGGCCTCATTACTCAAACGTAAACGATGCGGACACATAAAGGTTAGTGGTTACTAAAAAATACGAAAACATGTTGAAATGTATGTATTTAAAAGTGAACTTTTGTTTTTTGAGTGATTTAAATAAAAATATATAACCCGTCGTTCAAGTCAATAGAGTGTATGCTTTATCAATAAACCTTAACGTATATAAAATTCTTAAACAGCTGTTGCATTTTTTATCGTGTTCATCCGTAACGCAATGTTACGTTTTCGTAAGAGTACCTATTTGTACATTAGCTTGAAAAGAAAACGGAATAGCTGCTCCGGAACGTAACGAAGAGTAACGAAGATATAAGAAATTTTTACTGCCTGTTAAACGATTTCGCATAGAAAACTACATTTAAAACAAAAACAAATTTTCGAAATTGTTTTTGTTTTACATATAATTTTCTAAGAATTGAACATACACAGTTCTGACATTTAAAAGATCTATCAGGAAACATACAAATTAAGCGAATTAAGATTATTTTTTGGTAACGATTTAAAATCACAAAGCAGAGTTTAAAAGACGAATGAAGTTACAGAATCATTTTTGTGCTATAAACTTTTTCCTAAACCTTAGTAAAAAAGTGTGAGTGTATTGAGTTTTTTAAACTGGCAGTGGCATGTGTAAATGCTAGGTAACGCCATCACATTGAATACAATTAAATATAGCCCCAAAGTGTGGGGCCTTATTTACAATGCAAACCCAAATTTCAAAAATGAAATAAGCCCCCAACGAAATTAAAAAACGCAACAAACAAATGAAAAAGTACTCTTATTTTACCAACCGAGGTCCGACTAATCAGAAAAGCTTAAGTTAGCGAAACCGTTGTTTGTTATACCATAGAGGAGAAACCCCTTGCTCCCGACCGGATAACGCCTTAAGTAAGCGAATCCTATATTTTTTATACCAAAAAAGAGAAAACCCTGGTTCCCTGCCGAAGGCCGTTTATGCAGAGCCGCATTAGTTACTTAGCGAAGCCGGTGTTTGTTATACCATAGAGAAGAAAATCCTTGTGCCCAAAAACGTTTTCGTTATAAATTTAAAATTGGGGCTGTATTTCAAAATTTTTTTTAAGGGATCAAATTAAAAAAATGAAATAACACTCCAAAATTTTTTCGGGGGTTATTTTTTTTTTACAAATTTTGATTTTATTTACAAAATTTGAAAAATATTAATTAGATTTAAAAATTTCATAAAACCACTTTTGTATGGGAGCCCCCTAAAGGTAGAAGTACATAACACGCGTTAGTGCGCGCGCGCTCTGTAGACTTCTGTCAAAAAAATATAAACTAGTTTATTTAAATAGAACAAACTACATGCAAAATATTTTGACGCGTTAGCGCCAGAAAGTTGGTTAACTTTGAACTTTTTAACGCGTTGTGTATTTTTGACACGTAATCAGCTTACAATAAAAAAAAATTAACAAATTTGCGAATCGTGGATGAAAAATTTATTGAAGAGTTTCAAAAAAACATACAATATTTATATAAAAAGAATAAATTCAATAAAATAAATAAATCTTGATATACTTTCGAATCCGTTTTTAATGCACAAATAAGTAAACAAATAAAAAACAGCTGACAGGAACGGCTTTTGTAACGCGTGTTGTGTAACTTGTAATTTTTCATGCGCTACAGTTTTTAAACGCACGACAAACGTCGACGAATGAACGCGTGTTATGTACTTCTACCTTGATGGATAGTGATAAGACAAAAAATTAATGGAGGTCTTTCATACAATTAATACCTCCTAGGGGCTACTCCTGTACTTACTTAAAGGTAATTTCATTGCGGATTTTTTTTTAGTTTATTCACAAAACTAAACCGTTTTTGAGGTACGCGAATATATTCTGTGCAACCTCTTCCGTTTTCAAAATAACGGTATATCTTGAAAATTAGAGCTAACAATTAGCCAGGCTTAACTAAGTCGAGAAATTTTGAAAATCATATTTCACTTAGGGTAGTTTAACTTAGATGAAGTTAATTAATTAGAAAATAAAACTTTACTTTACATCATTAGTAGTTTCACGTTCCAACTTTCCAACTTTGTTTCTTGTCTGTCACTGAACAACAAGTCATAGATGGATGAAAGCCGTTCGATTCGATCGGTTACTCGTTACTTTCAAATCCTCTTAAAGAAAATAAACTTGATTTTCTACCATTTCTCCCATCATTTTCTTAAAGCTTACGTGAGAAATATGATGATTCGCTCATTCATTTCTTGTAGGTCTGCTAGACTTGGTAGTACGATCATGCTCCAAAAAAATTTCCCCGATCAAATTTCTTGACGAATCAGAGTCTCAGATGCTTTGCTTTCGTGTATGGATTTTAATTATCTCGATGTACTTATGAGCATTTTGTTATCATTTTTGCATTTAATATAACAATAAATATAAAAAGCAATCATTCCCTTACCTGATTAATTAAAGTTTGCACAAGACTGGCTTAACCTTTTCCTATAATTTTAAAATAATGATACTCTTTTTTACCTGGCTATTTTTCTATATTTTTTTCTTCCTTCCTTCCTTCCTTTCAATCATTTTGTTATATCTTGTTAAAAGAAAAAAAAGAGCAACAAAAAACTGCACCAAACTTTACAAAGTTGCATGTTTTGAACTGACTACTACGTTTGAATTGTTGAAGTCTTTTTCACAACTTTATTCACCCCTCCCTCACAGTTGCACTCCTCTAGAATAATGACACGATCGTAAAGATTGTCTATTTTTTTATTCTTGTTTGAAAAATGTATATTCTTTTTTGTTTGTAGTTTTTATTTTATATTTAAAAATAGCCAATTGTGGTTATTAACCTTCTTCTCGCATTTCATGTGGATGTTGGTCGGGGTCTCTTGTTTATATTTGAAATGCAGGAATTAAAAAGATTTCTTTCGAGTTGGAAAAAGTGTATTTTATATCTAAAGTTAAATGTGGATTAAAAGGTTTTTAATCATTCAAGGAAAATAATTGGAAACTGATTTAGTTCTATCAAAGAAATTTTAATTACTGTTTTTCATTATATTTGCTGATGATGTTATACGATTAAGCTACATACATATAAGAAAATGTCCACCAAAAGTAAAATGTTCGTTCAGGCGATTGTATTATTTTTTCGGCAGACAATTGTCTAGCAATAAAATTATCTGCCAACAAAAATTATCAAGTAACACTGTTTTCAGATACTTGTATGGAAAAATTGCCAGATCTTGACCAAAAGTAAACATTAAAATCAAAATAACTAAATAAATCAATAACTTTAATGGGATTATAAATTTTCCAGAATTTGTTATTATCAAACCAATTAAGGACCATTTTTAAAATATGTCGTTAGTTAAGGATAGGATTTTGTCGGACGTATAGCAAGGTTATTATTATTTCAACTTTGTTTCAACCTACCCGGTATGATGAACTTTTTAGTCACTTTAGTTTAAAGCAAAGTTGTAAGAGCGAAAAATGTTTATATGTGGTACTAAATCCTACGGTTAACTAATGGCAAATTGTAATAATATCCCGAAATAGTACAAAACAAATTAAGGACAATAAATACATAAACCACACAACAAAAAATCATATGTTTTTAGTTTAATCTAAACATTTTCGTTGTAAATCGAAAGTATTCTTTCAAAATATGTATGTATATAAAGAGATGCACAAGAAAAGTATGTTTTTTTGTCAAAATTTCGACCAAAGTGTTTATTGCTCTATGAGTTGTTTAGACGAAGAAGAATAGAGTAGAACTGAAAAGTAAGAGCAGGGAGAAATATTAGTATCAGAGAGGCAATGGACCATCGATAAACTGGACTAAAACAAATGCCCCTCCTACCTAACTTTAGAATTGAACAAACCATTTTTAAATAATGAAATAACTCTTTTAGAAATCTGTAATCACAAGCACATTAAGAAACGTGCACATCATTGCACATTTTGCCTTGTTTGTTATGTTTATTCTTATTTTTTTACATTTTATATGCTGAAGATGATGTTGATCCTTATGGTAGTATTAATGCTTTGTTGTTATTATGGTTGCTGTTTGTTTGTATCCATCTACTGAAGAGTTGAATGATCTTTTATGTTGTTGTTTGTTTGTTCTTTTTGCCCTGCTGCCCACTGTGTTGACTGTTGTTTTGATTAATAAACACACCCATTCAAACAGAAATAAATATTCATAATAAAGTGAATAGGGCTTTTTATTTGGAATGACGTTTTTTTATTTCTTATTCTATCCCCAGGATAATTACAATTTTTGTTTTAATTACGAGTATGTATCTGGTTAAAAATATAGGTTTTAAAAAGTTATTGAATTAATAGGATTTTTCAAGTGTGCAAGAAATAATTTGTGTGTTTTAAAAGTTATTGTGATTTCTTTAAATCACATTAATGTTCAACCTCTAAATAAATATAATCTCAGATATACATATTTCACTGAACAACTTTGGACTTATCATTTTAGTATCAAAGATTTGTCCACATGTACGTTCGGTCACCAGGGGGGCTACTCTCCAAAATTTACCAAAAGAGGCCCCCTCTATAAAATCACTTATAAACAAACAAAAAAAACTTATTTGGATGTATTTATCTAGATAACATTTAACACAAATAACTCTCTTATGAATCTTAAGCTCAAAATATAATTTTGTTCTGGTTGGACCATCATTTTCAGTAACTTTTAAAATTTATTTAAAAACTAGCGGACCCGGCGAACTTCGCCTCACCCCAATTTAAAGCCTTCAGACAAACTTTAGAGAATTAATACAACACAAATATTTAAATTTTCAATGTGATTTATTTGAATGGAATCAGTAGAGAGCGATTTGATGAACAATGTTTTTCGATTTGTTTTCCGGCGCAAAAAAAATAACGAAGACGGTTTCCCAACACGCGAACATGCAACGCACAGCTGACCGTGCGAAAAACAGGGAAATTCGATATTAATCCCACAGACTTCTAGTGATTGGCCTTGCGATTTATTGATTGTCATCGCAAATGCAAGAAAAATAGCACATTTACTGTAGAAAACTACAATGCCAAAATGACGCCTGTCAGATTACGCAAAGTCTTATTCAACGTATAACGCCATCTATCGGATTTTGGCTGAGAACTTTCTATTGTTTAATTTAGAAAGCCATTAAGGAATAATAAACACAAAATTTCATACAAAAACTGGATTTTCGATTTTTCGAATTTGCCGATTTTTTTCGGAGGGGTTTTCCAAAATTTTCTTCCGTAAAAACCTTCTCCTCGAAAATACAAACAACTGACAAAAATTTTTTACAGAAATCGGCCTTTTATTTTCAGTCTTAACCGATGTGTATTCTGAACGAAAATTTAAGAATAAAATCCCTCGAAATGCATCACACCTTTTAAAAACGTTCGTTTTGAAATCGATCGATGTTCATCACACCTGATAATTTCTCATTGTTTTTGTGTTGTGATATTACGGCCATCTATTCAAGTAAATACTCAATGAAAGCCTAAAGAGACATTAAAAAAGTAACGTAAACTCATTAAGCGCAGCAAAAGTATATGTAAACTTTAACTTTTTTTGCATAAGGGGGTTATTTCCCACAAAATATTTCGGATAGGTTTTTAAAAAAGCAAGAGTTTTTATAAACTTTTAATAGTCTCATATAATTCTTTGTGCTAAAACAAGAACAGAAATTCGTCAGGTTCTGGTGAGCCAGCTGCTTCGCATTTTTCATTACATGAAAATTAAAAATGTAATCGCTGAGACAAATGGTGTGTATAATTATTCAAAAATGATTAATTATTGAAGAAACAAAATTTTTTATTGAAATTTTTACCTTTGTATGATTTTACAAATTATAAATGTTTGCATGATTTGACAAAATTAAATAAGCATACTTAAGAAATTGAACTTCAGTAGAGTTCAATGCATTGAAAAAAATGCAAACAAAAAAATTATAAAAAATTCACTTAAATTTTGGTGATGCATAAAGTGGTTTTTGGGTCACATTATTTTTAGGACAATAAATATCTTGAGTTAATTTAAAATCCGGGGTGTTCTTAAAAATGCTACAATTAAGGAAAAGTTGAATTCATTACATTTAATATTTGTAATATATTGAAAAAAAAAAAAAAAATCAAAACCATAATTAAAAACATTAGTAAAATTAGGGCATATTTCACCAATTCTATTCAAATATCAATTCATATTTAATTACAAATTTTTTCAAATCTTAAACATAAATTGATATTGAAATAGAATTGGTTAAATAAGACCTCAGCTTTAACAAAGAAAAAATAATTTAAAAAATTTTGTTTTAATTAAATTAAATATTAAGTAAAAGTTCAAAGTTTCTTGTTTTTCGTAAAAAACCGCAATAATTTTTCATTGATGTAAAAATGCCTTAGTAATAAAGCAACGCTGCTTTTTGGTGGAAAATTTAAAAACAAAACAAGATTTCATAAATTATTTAAGTTAATTACGCGGTTCACTCAACATAACTACACCAATAGTGAAAATAATCAATTATATTTAAAAATAAATTTTAAAAAATACTTGAAGGTGATATCGATTTGTTGAAAAACAAAGTCAATTTAATATTTATAATTGAAGACAAAAGACAACAGCGTTTAGATTGTAGAGAAAATTTAACGATTAAACCACAAACTATGAACATTGAAGAGTATTCTTAAATTCGAATAAAATTGCAGTAAAATTGAGCGAAAATGTTGCCATATGTTACAGAAAATTCTGTTGTTGTTGTTTATTTTTGCGATCAATACAAATAAAATAACTTTTTTTTTTATCAGTTTATCGAATTTTATTAAAAATAATTTTATAGTAAGCTATAACTCCTTTTCTATAAAAATTACTTTTACTGCCATAAATCTTTCATAAATGTTATTATTAAAATAAAATTTCGTGTATTCTGCTGGTTTATACATAACATATACATATAAGGCCGGCATCCAAATTATTTATTTATTTATATTTCCGAAAATCTTATGTTTATTTTGTATTAACAGAATATTTTTTTTATGCTCAAATGTCAATAAGGTTTTTTGTTAATCTCTACTAGAAAGATCGATTATTCGACTTTTTTCAGAACCCGGGTTTTAAATAGTTGCTGTTTAAAAAAACCGGGTTTCGGTTAAGCATTTTAAAAATAACCGGTTTTAATTCGAATACATAAAAATACAAAAATCAAATAAGCTTTTGTATTTTTTTTTTTTTTGATTTTTTGCCACTCAATTTAAAGTTTTGGTCTCAATATGTTCATAAATAAAAACGCTTATGTAGAGAATTTTGGGGTAAAGTACCACTGATGGATGACCTATGAAAGTTTCGAACGTAAAAAATTTATTTTAAATAAGTATCTATTAATTTATTGGTGGTTAATTAAGCATGTCTATCTGAATCAGTAGACTTCAAGTTGCAAACAACACCTCTTAGCCAGGATTATATATTTCAGATTATTTTGTTTCAGCATTATAGGAACAGATAGTTATATGAACATGCGTTTTGTATGAAATATCTGTCAATTCGTCGATCACAATTAAAAACCTTCCATGACATTGTTTGATTCCTTCAAACAATGTTATAAGTTCTTGGCGTTTTAATAAATAAAACTGATACATTTTTCCATATCGTTGATTCCGCCGGTATGTTGTAGTTTTAAGAATGAAGATATGCTAGTATTAATAAGGAGTTTTTCTTTCATTATTGGCAGCATATTTTTGTAAAGTATTATTTGCAACCTGCTAAGAACTACTTGGAACAGCGTCAAGTTTCACTTGGCGTATATTTATGTCAAGCTAGTGGAATATTTAAAGATAATTAATAAGTCGTGACGTTAGAGAACATTTGCAACTTATAATTTGAGGGCCCTTTCAGCAATATTGACTTTTAAATCATTAAATTTTAAATTCGAAATATCTCCAAGGCGAATTCATGTAAACGGTGGTGGTGATAACACAACAAGTAACAACACCAAAAACACTACATTGTGTTTTATTTGTTGCTTTCGTTGGTCGATATGTCAAAAACACAAGTAACTTTTGACATTCCTCTCTCTCTCGTTTAGAAAAAAAACAACTGAAAAATTAATTCGCCTTGAGAACACTCAACTTTTTAAAAAACTTAAGTTACATTTTGGTTTGAAAAATTAAAGGAAAATATATGAAATACTTTGAAGAAAAAACTTAATTGTTGCTCTGATTTTGTACTAAGGTTATTCTAGCTTTATATTTTGGTGTTTATAATTGTTATTCCTAAAATACCCATACTCATAAATCTGGCATCACTATAAACCTAAAAGAGATTCTTATTTGAGCTTGATCTCTAAATTCCTTAAAATATCCCACATGTGTATTCTTACATTTTCCCTGAAGTATGGTAAACAAACGCTTAAACAACAACAAAAATACACAAAAAATACTCACTGTTTAGCAAAAACAAAGTTTATTTTTAGAGTCCACTGGTCGGTCACTGATTGCTTGCTTAGCTTTGCTTGCGTTTACATTGTGCGTTCGTTGCAAGATGCAGCAGGCTGGCGGATTTGAGTTACAATCAGTATACTAACTTAATAGAAACAAACAAAAAATACGAATACAAAATTGCATTTGGTCTTTTAATAATCGAAGATTTAGCAAAATGTTAGTTTTAAGAGTGTCTTTCAAGTTATTGGTCGATTGCATACGGACAACCCGCCAAAATATTATAAAGCGATCGCGCTACGATAACTTTTTATTAATTAATTTGAAAATTTTACGCGCCATTTAGAAGTTTTTATTATTGCAAATTAAACATACCTCAAATATACGTTAATGTTATTATTGTAAAGTTTTTAGAAAATCATAAACAAATAATTAATTTTATATAAATGAATAAACGCGTTTTTCTAGTGTTTTGATTTGAATTTGTAACAAATTAAATGTTGACTTGTTGTTGTTTAATACAGTTGTTTTTTTATATTATATTAATTTAATTTGATTTTTCGTTAAATTATATTGTTCATAGGGCAAGCGAGTATGTGGTCTTTTTCAAAACCCGATTTTCGAATAGCTCGAAATTTTTAAAATTTATGAAAAACCGGGGTTTTTTGTAATTTGACTGCAAAAATACGTTTCGTTTTATTTAGGAAAATATTTTCAAATGGAAATTTCGATCGGTATTGGATGCCAAAATTTAACTTAACTCATATATTAAAACAGATTACATTCATACTTGGAATATAAAGCCTTGTCTGTAGTCGTTCAACCTTTCGCATGCAATTCTAACATAACTGCATATAAAAACCCTCTGACATATTTATAAAAAATAAGTTTTTTTATAGAGCTGTGTGCTGTTAATGTTTTTTAAAAGTTGCGAAATATCTCCGAAGTATTTATTTTACAACTGCGAAATAATCACGCATACTGTGAATAAGAGAACGGGGGTTTATTTCGAAATTTAGATTTTTTCAATAATTTTAAGGGAAAATAAAACAAATTTAGGGAAAATAAAACAAATTTAGGGAAAACTTTATTTACGATAAGTGTTATTTATCCTAATGATCCTTCGTGTATAGTGTAAACTAGCCTTTTGCAGCACTAAACCATAATATTCACATTAAAAAAAGAAACACTAAGCTGTGTGAACGTATACACACAAAGCTCGTTCCTACAGCGTGTGATGAACAGAAAGAACATAATTAAAATTAGTCTCAAGGTTTCGTTTTAATGTACTAAATTAAAATAAACTGAAATTTATTGTAGATGGGATAAGCTATTCCTATGCGCATTTCACTGGTTGCTTTGGGCAGATCGCCAGAAAACTTCATTCAAAGATTTTAGAAAAACTAAGGGGGTAATTTTGTTGTTCACTTCACCTTGCGTTGAGAAAATTTTCATATAAAATTTTTTGAATTTTCAAAAACAACAAAATTACCCCCTAAAGATATTAAACAAATGCAACTGTTAAGCGAATAAGAATTATGTACGCCTGTTTTACTTGTAACAATATCAAAGCTTAAACAAAAACAACAACAATAAACAGTGGTCTTTTCTTACAGTCCCGACAAAAATTGGTCTCGTGTGTGAAGGCTTTATGAGTTCCATTTATTTTGAGCGCCATTTTTAGTAACAGCTGATCACTTGACGAACATAGTTCAAATTTGTTTGGCGATTAACATTGAAGCAATGAAGAAAAGTCTTGCACACTAATAAAGACAAATTCTGCAAAATCGCATGATAGATAACATTTCTTATACGAATGTTCACATTTAACCAATATTTGACGAACAATTTGGAAAAAAGCGTGACCACAAAATTGATCAATATTTAATTTTCTTTTTAAAAATTTTCGTTGATTCACTAATGGCCAATTTTCAGGATTGGTATTAAAACACATTTATTTTTAAAAACAAAATTCTCATTTTCACTAAAAACTTAAGTGGAATGTAGACGACTTCTTTTAAAATATTTAAAACTAGTGTGTTTGGGTGCATTCTAGTCTTTTAGATATTTTTCTATACACATATTTTGTGATCATAGTTTTTTAGTGATGTTTTGACACCTTTGGATTTTTTTCTATTCTGAAGGCCAAGGCAGTGCCCCATAACAAAATACCGTAGCACCACATTGACTTTTAAATGGAGCTGTAAAGTAGAAGTTTACAATCCAGGCTTAGGGCAGAAATTCTTTCAAAAAGTCAATTTATTTGAATATAGAGCGTTTTCATAGCAGTTTCGGTATGCCTAAAAAAGCTGTATCATCAGCAAAGGTTGATGTATGGTTGTGGTTGTTGATTGGCATGTCTGAAGTAAATATCAGATACAATAGAGGTCCTAGATTGCTTGCCTGTGGGACTAAAAAATATAAAATCCAATTATTTTTGTGTTTTTAAATTAAATATTCGAAACCAAAATAAAAGGTTGTATTAAAATAAATAAAAAAATAAAAAAATGGCAAAAAGTTACAAATACACATAAAAAAAACCTGGTTAAAATAACCGGTTAATTTGACATTAAAAAGTCATAGTTTTTAAGAAACCGTCCTATAAAAGACAAAACAAAACCGGGGTTTTAAACCGAATCGATCACCCTTATTGTTTACCAAAACTGTTATAATTATGTTTATGATTTTATTAAGTGGCACACACAGTTATTTAAAAGAACATATTCTATAAATTTATGTAGTAGAAAATAGTATCGAACATGGGGTGCTAGCTAAACTAATAAACAAAATATGTTAGCTTTTCCCTTTAAATTTCACTATAAACCAGATACTGAAATTAAAATAAAGAATGAGTTGACATTAATGCTAGGAACACAACTGGGACGAACGACGAATTTTTGCCCGCTAATGTTCGTCGCCACAAATAAAACATATTTGTATATATGAAAATACACACAATCACGGCGTCGGTCGAAATTCTTCATACGCGGCGACTTTGCAATAGATTTATTTCTACTTTATACGCCGGCGAACGACGAACAAATCAGTACCAGGTGACCATGTTTGATTTTAGTTTTCAAGTATTTTAGTATAAAAAGTTACTTTTTTACTTTAATAATTGTTTTTTAATATTTTATCGCTGCGAATTTTTACTAAAAAATTCGTCGTGTAGAGCGAAATTCGTCGTTCGTCCCAGTTGTGTTCCTAGCATAAAGAAGGAATAGCAACAATAAATTTTAGTGTTTTTTTATCAAAAATAAAAATTGAGAATTAAGCACGAATAACAAAATCATTTAAATAAAATTTTGTATTCCCACGAAAATTATTTTGATATTAAAGAAAATTGTCATACATGATGATAACCAATTTTTCCGGTTCTATGGCTCATAATTTCAGAAGTCAAAGTTTCAAACGTATATCACCAGATAAGGTTTCGTAAATCCTTGGAAAAGGTCCCCTTAACTGCACTTTACATTATTCTGTTTTAATGCGAAATAAGCTACAGAGTTTTAAAAAGATCTCAAGTTTTAGATCGAGAAAATATTACATGGTCAACCAGGGAGTTAGCAGGTTTGCATATTAAGACGACGTGAAGGTGTTAAAGTTTTTATACAATTACAAAAATAACCAAAATCAACAATTCAGAGCAAGTTCAGGCTGTTTTTTTGAATATTGTAGAACTGTAACCATCAACTTTTTTGCTGCTTACTCAGCTGTTTAATATCTTTGCTTTGATTTTACTTACACCATCCGTTTAAACATGAAAAATACTTACAACAACATACTTTTATTTTTTTTTTAACACAGAGAGCTTTTCATAATATTTTGAATCCACACAGTCGTAATAGTAAAAGTTAATTATAGCTGAACTTTCTTGAAATTGAAAGTTATTGATTTCTATTAATACTAGGCTATTACGAAATATCCAATTTCTAAAATAAATTTCAATATTAAAACATATTTCTATTCATCATATTCCGAAATTCTTTTAAGACAAATATTTTCAATCTAAATAAATTGCCAAACAAATACATATTTTTATTCTTAATAATCATAGTTGTGAAAAGATTATTTTATCTCTATGTACAAAACACTTTTACTAGGTGCTATTCATGCACTCAACACTGCAATATATTTTTTTTAAATTATCAGTTAGTGTTTTAGTCATTATTAATTTTTTGCAGGAAATACGTATAGATAAAGTTATAAATTTAAATTAAGTATTATTATTATTAAAATAAAATTAGTTCGTTTTCCTTAGATTTTGTCTGAGATTTTGCGACAAAAAGTTTTTGTTTGTTTGATTTTTTTTGTGGAAGAAATATTCTTAGTATGTATATAAAGTCAATAATAAAGATTAGATACATATTTGAATATTAAACAAACATATGTATGTATGTATGTTTGGTGCATGTTTTATTTACTTTCACTTAATAGACTTTCAGTTTTAAAATTGTAAGAATTTTCTCAAGGCGAATTTACTTCAGGTGGCGGCGAGACTACAACAAGTCAACAACACGAAAAACAATACTGTTTTTATTGTTGCTTGAGTTGGTCGGTATGTCAAAAAAACATAAACAAGGCGAATTTAATTGTAAGCAACATTTCTCTATATTAGGTTTTACAAGAAAAATTAATTATAAAAAATATCTTCCATGTCATCGTTAAGGGGTTTGTGCTTTGCAGCAATTGTTGCAAACTGTAAATTGGCATCAGAGGCACCTGTGTACTTCTCTCTTTCAAACATTTGTTTTATATCATATCGACCATCATCAGGAAAGAATAGAACTCTTTCGCCAGTTTCATCATGGGTGTAAACACGTTTTTGCTGTTGTTTTTTCTTGCCGCCGTATGAATCATTTGGATCCAGTATTTTCGATGGTGGAAACGGTCTAGTATGTCCCGTTTGATCAGTGTGGGTTAGTAAGATATCTTTGTTAACACCAGATTTATCGCCTTTAGATTTGGATCTGTTATTGTTACTCTCAATATATAGAGATTTTTGTCGTTCATTAAAAATATTTCTTTGGGCGCGTGCTTTTTTTCTCGTAATTCATCTGCAAGTTCCATATTGCCCATTATTTCAGCTTTAAGTACTTTTGCTCCTAATTCGTTCATTTGATGGTCAGTAAAAAATTCTGATGTAGAAGTGCACGATTTTTCATTTGATTCCTCTTTCGGTACAGCTTCATTATATGCAGTCTCATCATTACTGCCATCGTGTAATTTTTTTCTTTGAGGCGTAATGCCTCGGTGAATTTATTTTTGTTACTTTGCTTTTTCCATTCTTTACACTGAATTAAACTTTGCGAACATATTGATTTTTCTGATTTTGTACATTATGTAGTCATCGTCATCTTTTGGTTTCTTAAATGCGGTTATACAAGTTCCTGCTGTTTTCCAATAGGGATTTAGTTCTCTTGAGCTTTTTGCCGGGTCGTACGCATCAATTTGTTTTTTTTTCATTTGGCTTACTTTCTGTGCGTTCCCGTGAATACGTTTTTAACATTAAAGCGTCTGTCATCCAACTATCTCGTTGTAGTGGCTCTTCTCTTTTCCTCAAATCCACAAAGTTTTGTTTTTTATCATCTGATATATCGCTGTCACTAACGCTACTGCTTAAAACCTTACTTTTCGGACTCTTTCTAGTTTTCAGTTTAGATTTTTTTAGCCTTTTATTGTCGTCTTCAGATAAAGAACTTTCACTATCATCAGTTGTGGATTTACTATCCCTAGATTCTCTTTTCTCTTCGGTGCTAGAGTGTTTCCGCTTTTTATTGCACTTTTTTCCTTTTATTGTGCCTATCTTTTTTTTTTTGATATATTTTTTTTGGCTTCTTTGCTCCTCTTCTTAAACTTTTCTTCGACTGATGGGAGCATCCAATTTGTTTCACCTTTCGATAGCATTTTGGTGTGCCGTTCAGCCAGCTCTTTATTCAGCCCGCTTTTTTGCTTTATCAAGCATACGTTCTCGAAATTTTTCTTTTATAGAGCACTTTCACTTTGAAGTTTATTTTGATTTGTAATTTGAAAAACTTCCAGCTGCAGTTTAACATAAACATCTTTTCATAATTATCTCTACATAATTATAAAAAAAATGTAAACAACTTTTGACATGTCTCTACCCAATTATGCAAGATAAAAGTAGCACATCTGTGTTTTCAACGCCACCTGAAAGTCAATTCGCCTTGAATTGTCTTAAGAGGTTCTATTATAAATTGTGCATACAAATTTGAAAAAAATCTATTCACTATTTACTTTTATTATTTTAAAGAAAAAATACAAAGTTTCAGCATAAATGAAAAAGGAAATATCACTGATTTATCCAATTAATGAATTTTATAAATACATTATCAAGAGTGGTTCAAAAACACTTTTTGCGATCTTCATTAAACATACCTTAACATATAACAATACATCGGATACGTTATTGCTAATTATTCAGATTTCAACAACGAACAGTTGTGGAACACACTGTGTTGCCAACTCTTCAAACCAAAACTACCTAAATTTTTAGCACAAAGCGGCTTAATGGTGGCTAAAAATTTTTAAATATAAAAACGCATCAATATAAACAAATAAAATAATTGAAAACAAGTGAGAAAGTATAGTCGGCCAAGCCCGACCATATGATACCCTACACCACAGTATTTAAAAACTATGTTTTAAATTTTATTAAAATATGTTACATATTTTCGGAGAAGCAGAAATTGCGCCATCTCTCTCCTCGTGGTCCTATTTTTTAAAAAATGCATTGCTTATGTGTTCATATAAATATGGATCTATCTTTGTTTTAAATTGGCGCCCTATGCTCCAGTGGGAGTTAGAGGAATATAAATATATGTATATATATGTTTTAAATTTCATTTTAATTGGTTTGATAGTGGGCACAAAGACCCTATTCCGAATAGCCGCTTGTAAGGGGGCTATATGAAATTATAGACCGATTCGCCCAATTTTCAATAGGCTTGGTCCTTGTGCCAAGAAAATGATTCTAAGTCAGTTGGTATACTTTAAGGTGGGTCTGGGATCAATATTTTAAGGTGTTGCACACATCAGCACAAATGCATAATACCCTCTCCACTATTGTGGTATAACATTAAAAATATGTCCTTAACTAAAATTTTTTTTTTATTACACTGAAACAGCTCTACAAGCAGACAAAAAATTGTCACCTCCAACAACACTATTTTAAAAGAAAGTGTAAAACACATTATGTTTAATTTAACCGTATTATTATCACTGACAACCATATTATGGTTAAATTAGTACTACATTAAGAAGCCACAACCATATTATGGTTCCAACTAAACATGTTATGGTTAAATATGACAATAATTTGTTTTTAAATTAACAATAGTTTTCTCCACTTTTCCAAGAGCAACATGCCATGGTTAAAAACCAACAATGCTATTAGAAGTGTTTAACATATTTTAGTTATTATAAACCATCACATGTTCGGAGGCAACCATAATATGGTTGTGGCTTCTTGATTGATGGTTATTTTAACCACAATATGGTTGTTGGTGACAACAATATGGTAAAATTAAAAATAATATGTTTAAAATTTTCTTTAAAAAAAGTGTTGTTGGATGTGACCATATTTAAACATGTTTTTCTCTGGGTGTAGAGGAATGCTAACTGACACTTAAGTAGTTCCGCGAAAGGTTCTTAGGTGGTAGGGACCGGTTTTAGTTCTAACACTTTATGTGATTGGAACCTATCACTTTAACATGGGGTTGCCTAATAGCTACCATTTCACAAGTCATACATCTTATCTCAATAAACGTGCTTAGAGTAAATTACGACAATGCTAGTGCTATGTATTATTCAAACAAAACAAATTACAGCACTTTATTTAAGAACGAATTTTAAAATAAGAAACAAAAAAAAATCGTATTAGAAAACACTTTTTTACATATAAAATTAATAATAAAAGTATGTATAACTAAATATAAAAATATATAAAACTCGAATACAACAGCAATTAATTTTAATGTTGAATTAATATATATGTATAATTAAAAGAATTAATTTATATAAAATATAGAAAAGCCTTTTCAAATCTAGTTTTTTTTTTAATATTTTGATACATAAATCTTAATTAAAAAAAATCCTACATCATTTAATTGCTAAGAATCTTAAATAAACAAAACTATGCTTTCAAATAAACTTGAGTTTTTATTATTTTTTTTTTTCTACTGTAAAGCAATAATATCAGTTTCAAAAGGGTATAAACACCCAAAATCTGTTAAGAACTTTCCCAGTAATAAAAAAAACGCACTAGACCATTAATGCACCAATTATTACTTGATCGCGAAATTCAAGCACACACCTTTAGGATTTTTTAAATTGATTTCTGCAATACATTTAATTTTTTTTAGTAAAAGACTCAAAATTGTGAGATACAAAATAAATTTTTTTTTGCAAAAACGAATCAAATTTTTTGGATGTTTTTCAAATCTACAATTTCAAATTCTAAAAAATGCCCTGCAACAAAATTGAAAAGAGAGAATAAAAAACTTTAAAATTTCTTTTCTTTATATACCATTACGCAATTTTTTTTACTTCAGTATTAATTTACATTTTTTTAAACCATCCTAATGTAAGTTTAGTGCACTCGGGAAAACGTCAACGCTCGTTTACGTCAACACCCCAAAACGTCAACCCTTTTTTTACATTGCCTACTCTAAACCGTCAACACAACCACAAAACTCTAAAACGTCAACTCTGAATAACAGGGCTGCCAGACTTGGGGATTTCATGCGAGCAAAAAGGACAAAGAAAGTCATTTGGGGATTGGGGATTTTTTCGGGGATTTAAAAAAATAATTCGGGAATTTTTTGGGGACTTTAAACATTTTAAATATTAGTTTCTTTCTTTTATTATTTACGCTTATGAAAATATGAAAGAAGTAGCAAAACTTTTACCTTTCTCTTATCAACAACTAATACAGTGTAAAAGGTCTTAATTAAGATTGCAATTTTTGTTAAGTGTGTAAAAGGTACTTAATAAACTTATGTTATTATTCTTTTGTGAGTGTATTAAAAAGGAAGAATTAAAAAAAGGAATCTAAAACCGTTGACAACAGATACAATTTTTGTTTTTTTAAAGCAAATATGTCTTTCAAAAAATAAGTAAATCGTTACCTGAAACGCAAAAGGACCTAACTAACGAAAAATTATTTATTTATTTATTTATTTAGTTAATTAACAGAATAAATTCTGAGACTAAATATGGGAATGAGCATTGGCAGCATAGGCCATCAGCTCACGAAAAATTAAAAATCAACTTTTTCATTGATTCTGATGAATTGCATCAACACAAATGTCCACAAAAAAATTTTGGAATCTTTCGCCTAAAATTTGCGATTTTATTATCAAAAAACAAAAGGTCATATCTACAAACGATACTATGGTAAACGCTAAAAGGCCTAACTGACAGTTTGCATAATATGCAACATTGTCAATTTTCAAAACAACTGGAAGGTTTTACAAGAAAAATAAAAGAAAATTTAATTATAAACAGTTATAGGCGATTTCTTGATTTATCGTTTCGAATAGTTTTTTCTTCTGCTGTGAAATTTTCAAAACGTTAGAAAGGGCCTTTTTTTATTAGGTGACGAAATATAAAATACTATATAATAAAGTTTAGGAAAAAGAATGCTGGCCTATTGTTCAGTACTTATTATGCTTCGAAGTATTAAATAAATGAAGGATTGTATTGTTGATTTTAAGGATGGCTAAAATCGACTGAAAAATTTATAAATTGGCTCATATGTCTTCAAAAACAGAAAATTGCTCTGCTTGTAATTCCTCACTGGAATCGCATAAAAAGGATTTAAAAAAACATGCCAAAACTAGTCGCTACAAACAAAATAAAATAATTTTTTTACTAAAAATGTTTCTTACTATTTTTAAAAAAATTTTAAATTTTTACTTAACAAGATTCAAAATTTGGTCAGAAAAAAAAACAAAAGAAAATATTAACTTTTTAAGGTTTTGATTTTTAATTTGGGGATTTTTGAGGTTTTTTTTTGAAATTTTTGGGGACAAAGAAAAAAAGTATCTGGCAGCCCTGCTGAATAAACAAAATTTTGTACACACACACACTCACTTTTATTTTAGGAAATAATTTTAGAAATTCGGGATTCCCCTTATAAGTAGAGTAGAAAAGAAGTTATGTACAACTGTATGCGCAGAAAAAATATTTGCAAAAAATTATTTAATTAAATAAGTAATTGGTGTACATTAATTATTCAACTAATTTTTTGTTTGCAGCAATTAATTTTTTTAATCAAAACCCATAAAATTAAATGTTTATGTATATGTGGTGTATTTTTTAGTTTATGCAATTAATTTTTTAATTGACTAAATTTGTGTCCCATGACTCGAAAATACAAATCGTTATTTGATATGATCAATTCCTTTGCAGGGGCAAAATTAGTAAAATATTTAATTGTTTGAACGAATTGTTTAATTAAAGTCGATTTTCTATTTTTTCTGTGTGTATGTATTGTATTTTTATTTATGTTCAGTTGCTTTTTTGATCGATGATGAGGAGAACGATTTAGGTACAAATGTGCAGACAATAAAACCAAGCGAAGCCGTCGAAATATTATACAGGGCTTTGGATTGGGCGAGAAAGTTCGGTAAAATGACTTAAATGTATGAAGACGTTTAAGAGGGAAGGTTCTCTTCCAAGTGTTGGAAAGAAAAACACAGCAGAAAAAACAACAAATTTTTTTAAATACATGTGTGTGCATGTAAAATTAAAAATATGATCTCATTTAAAATGAATTCTTTTGGTTCTAGTTGTCTTCTATGGTTCTAGTTAGGTTGAATGCCTTTTTTGTTTCCTTTTTGAATTTGTTTATGCTTGGTTTTAGTTTATAATCAATAAAAACGTTTAAAAGCACATTATCGATATGTTTATTATTTAAAAATTTTACATTCGTTAACGTCAACAATTTGTTAAACGTCAACACCCGCGGTTTTAATTAGTTGACGTTTTGTATTGAAAGCTATGTGAAAATAAATAAACACATATTATTTATTTTTCAACAGAATCGGAGAAACAAACTATTAAGAAATTTTTATAAGATATTGATACAAATAATTTTGTCGCATAGTGTTTCCATTGCCATATCGTCGCAAGAAGTAAAGAACGTTGTAACTGACAAAACACAAAATGTTTACCAGAGCCAAAAAAACCTGTATGAAAGTAGAAAAAATGGATATCACAAAAACTATACAACTTAGGAACATGAATTTAAAAACTTATTTTTATTTTTTCTTGCTTTATATGTTGGCTGTAAACATTTCCTCTCAAGTTAATTATTCGCGGTGATTCTGCGGCTTACAGCAGAATCATTTTTCTTCCACTGACCTATAAAATGCTGCAACTACAATTATTTTTTTATGGAAACAAAAAAGTAAATTTTTTTTATCATACAAATATGGGACCAGGAACAATCGACGCAGTATTTTTTCCAAAAAAATATTATGCAAAAAAAACGTATTTTCGATTTTTTGTCAGTTACAGCGCTCTTTAATTCTTGCGACGATATAATCTTGAAATTTGGCCAAGATATTAACATTAATGTACCCTCTCATAGTAAATACATGTTATGTACGTTAAAATATAGCGTGCAAAATCTTTTTTGCACCACTCTAATATATGTATAACTTAGCTTTACCTTGAATAGTTATTTGTTAATATTTGTTTTTTAATTAAAATTTTTTTTAAATCTACAATAGTTAAAATTTATAGATAGCAAATATCAAGAGCTGTGTACTTATTCGAAGACAATATTTGTTCAAGTTCTTTTGATTTTTTAATCCCATACTTATGATCAATATATACTTTTTTCACAGACTGTGTGATAAAAAAGTGTAACAAAATAATTTTTTCATAATAAGATCCACCAGTTTATAGCTGGCTCTAGTTCTGATATAATCTCTATTCTTAAAACTTATTTTACATTACTTTTACAATGTGGTAAGTGAAATGTATGCGTGACACACTTTACTTTTTTCCTCTCTCGTCTGTCTGCCTTTCACTTACCACATTGTAAAAGCGGACTAAGATAAGATAATATCTATGTATGTATAAACATATATATGTATATATTTTAACCTCACTATTTAATTGTGTGGCTGTTGCTCAGGGGTTGCCATACTTAACAATTTCACTGAGGGAGTGTTAAATGTAGTTCTTGAATTGCCTGAAATTATTTTGTTATAGTTTTTTCATAAACTTATTTGCCAAACAACACTTGTTGTAATTTTGTTTTAAATATAACATTTTTTGCATATCATCTCCAATTTTTTTCAGTGCATTTAAATCAGTTTTCGAAAGTATGCTGTTCTTTAGTAGTCTGTTCGGAAGATATGTGGAAAACACAAACGCTTATAGTGTTTGTATAGTAAATCATTAAAAATAAGGTCCTCTAAAGGGTAGCGTTGAAAAAAAGCAGCTGGGCTTCCTTTTTTTTCTTACTTAGAGAGACAGAAATATCAAAAGTTTTCTGTGTTTTTGACATATCGACCAACGAAAGCAACAAATAAAATACAATGTTTTTTTGGTGCTATACTTGTTATAGTATTGCCACCACCGTTTACATGACTTTGCCTTGGTTTCTCTGTTTGAATCTTGAAACACAAAAATAATACTGTACTTATCCAACCCAACAAAAATATGAGAAGCTTTTATTGCGTCCTGTTCTGTTTTTTTTAACCACAAACTTCGTTGAGTGCGGTTCAGCACAGTAATGTTCTTTCGTTTCATTTGTGCTTAGCACCCTTTTTGGCTGGTAAAGAAAACAAAAAATTTTTACAAAAACAAAAACATGCACGACAAAACACAGAAAGCCTTCAAACAATTTTGTGAGGGGCTTGTGAGCCGTACGCTAAATACTGTTCTATTTATTTTCGAACACTGATTTGAATACAAATTCAAAAT
This sequence comes from Pollenia labialis, assembly GCA_949318255.1. Classification (NCBI taxonomy): domain Eukaryota; kingdom Metazoa; phylum Arthropoda; class Insecta; order Diptera; family Polleniidae; genus Pollenia; species Pollenia labialis. Next base: position 40,624,835 of record OX439143.1, on the reverse strand, counting down.
ACCCGCTTATATTTATGTGCATTCATTGTTGTCGTATTGATGACTAAAAAAAAGAGAGAAAGAATACGTGCAATTTAAGCTAGCAAAATTGTTCTATAAAATGGTCTGGGCGCCAATATTATACGTCCATTATTTTTCTCATTCATTCTTAACTTTAAGCCTAGTACTCTGTTCAAATTTGTGAAAAATGTTGAGCAACATTAATTATTTCACACGAAAATTTTGACATGTATCAATGTTACCTATCATGCGAGTTTGTACAACTTAACGTTTTAATTCCCGCAAAGTATGCGACATTGTTTTGCGTATGTAAACAAACCACACATGTATTTTACTAAAAAATATTGTTTTTAATAAAAAAGAAAGAAAATATGGATAAAAAACTGTTAACGGTTGTGTTATTTTAATTTTTTATTTCTTATTTAATAATCGGTTCATACTTTTTTGCTAAAAATTCCACGTGAAATAAGTACTGCTTAAATTATTTCGCAGTTGTAAAAAAAATGTTGTAAGAAACATTTCGGAACTTTTTAACAAAATGAACACAGTACAACTCTATCAACATTATTTCATAGATATTCCGCACAAGTTTTTTTCATATGCGTTTTGACAGCATTTCACGTGAAATGTTGAACAGAGTACCAGGCTTTAGAGAAAAAGGTATGTCGAACTTGCCCTTTCTTATTACTTCGACCTTTGTGTACAAGTTTTCGCTTTTTGAGTTGGTTTGACATCGACTGTTTACATTCAATGAATCCAAAGTAAAAGCAATAGTTCGTTTTTGGCCAATGAAAAATGAAGAGGTGGAAGAAATGGCTGGTTTTCTACTTTGACCGCAGTGTTTTAAAGGCTGATTAAAACTTCGTTATTTAATTTGACTTTGGTTATCAAAACTTCGCAAAATTTTATATACAATTGTTTGGCATTTTCTTTCATTTCTTTAACATTATCAATATCGATATTATTTGTAGCAATATATAAATCCAATTCTATTCCGCATTGTTGCCACATTGTAAAAAAGGGCATTAGCGCTCTATACACCACAATACTAGTCGCATATTTAAGCGCTTTGTTGTACAACATAAATGCAATGAAAATTTGTTTGATATACTAAAAATTCACAGAGGGAGAACTATGACAAATTTTTAAGTTGTACCAAATTAGTCACGGTAGTACCACGGTACTTTATAAGGTCAAAAAGTACCAAAAAAAATTACAATTGTACCAACTTTAACATCCCTTGTTACACATTTCATAATTTGGTATGCCTTCAGTCCGTGGTTTAAGCGAATTCGCCTTACTTCCGTTAGTTTTTCATTTTGAAAAACATTTTTAACACCACAATCTCACAATTTAAAAGCACTGCTAATCAAAATTTCAAGAAAAAGTTTTTTGTTTTAATTATTATTTGCTACACATTTTAGTAACGCTGTTTTTTACAAAATTACTTAAGTTAAATAATAACAATTGAGTTTTAATTTTTATCTTTAAACTGTATTTTTTTCCTTATAACTTTCCATGAACACCAACGAATTAAAAAAATTTATTGAATATAACTCATACGTCTAGTAGTTCTGAAAAGCAAATTAAACAATTTCACTTCAGTTTTTAAGTGATTGTCTAGATTTTATTTACATATATAGTGGGAAAAAAATAGCGAAATGAATGCTAGAATCTTATAACTACTTTATCAGCTACAACAAATAACAAAAGAAAAACAACAATAACAACAATATTAGTATAAACATTTAAGAGTAGTAACACTAGAAACAGGCGGCACGCTCGCTCAATCATTTAAATATGGTTGGCTTTCGCAAATTAAACTTAAGCAAATCAAATAAACAATTCAAATCAAAACACTTTGTCAAACAAATAATATTCAAAAGGTTTTTTGCCTTTAAATTGAGCAGATAAATTTGTCACCACGAAAATCTACTGTAATACCAGTCTGTTGTTTACGCGTTGAAGAAATTCGTTAGAAAAATACCAATAAATTATAAAAAATTTAAAATTATCACAACAATTTTTTTTTTGTGATAAATGACGTCTTTTGTGAACATTTAAACAAATTATTTGTAAATTAAAATTTTTATCATTTTTCCAACGTAAGATTTTTTTATTTTCAAAAAGAAAACTTAAACATACTCTATCTGTTTATAAAGTGGCCAACAACTAATTCTTACTCAACTCACTTGCTCGCGTTCTCTTCACTTTAAATGACACTCAAAACTGTCAACTCCATGAATTTTGCGCGCCGTGTTTATCATTTATAATCAAAAATAAAAGAAGAAATAAAATAAAAATAAATAAAAACAGTTACCAATTTAAAATGAATATGCATAAACATTAAATGTCAAACATTTGATTACTTAGCGAAATATCGCTTGAAAGAAAAGAAAAATAACAAAAAATAAATAAATAAAAACGAGCACGAAATAATTTTTGCTGAAAAATATTTCTGTTTTAATAGAATTTTTTCATAATAAATGTGGTGACACGTTCAACTGAAACGTTTAGTATGAAATTATCAAAGAGTTGGGATGAGTTAATTTTAAGTGCGTCGCGATTAAGTCTAAATAATTTACGCACGCCTGGCAAAAAGAAAAATGTTAGTATACAAATATAAATGAAAATACATAAATAAATAAAAAAAATTTAATTTAAAATTTAAATTTAAACTTGAAATTAAGAAAAACAGAAAAGCTCAAGTGCTTTTTAAATAAGAAAATAATTGAAAAGGGTGGAATGATTTGATTGAAGAAATGTTTAAGATAAAATTGTTAAACAAAAAAAAAAAAAATATTTTCTTAAAAAAGATAAATATTGGTTTGGAAAATAAGTATAATTCATTATAATTTGATGTGAAATTAATACTAGTGAAACTTTACGACTATTTGTGATAAGACAAAACTAAAGTATGTATATAAATACAGTGCGCTCGGGATAACGTCAACTACATAATTAAAACCGCGAGTGTTGACGTTTATGAGTGTACAAATTAAAATTGATACTGAAGTTGAAAGTATTTTTATTGTTTATAAATTAAAAAAGCATATCCAAAGAAAACAAAAAATGGGTTCCAACATAAAAGCAACAAAAATATTTAACATAAGACCATGGCATACATAAGTATGTATCCATACTTTACATGCCTAAAAAGAAATCTGTTATTTATTCTGCTGTAATTTCTATCCAATAATAAAAAAAAGGTAAATTTGCTCAACATTCTCGCACCTTACCGAATCTAAAGCCTGCTTAAAAATTTGGATTGCTTCGCTTGATTTAATTGCCTGCAGATTTTTATCCACATCGTAATCGTCATCATCGGTCACTTCTTACTTCTCATTTTCTCATGATCCAGTAACGTTATCCAGCAAAATATCTTCATTCCACTCCTCGTTAAGAAACAAAAAATTAAAAATATAACTTAAAGTGTCCCTGACTTTCACGAGAATAAGAAAGCAACGGAACAGAAAAAAAACATTATGCAATATGTTTGTTGGGTATGAGTAATAATATCATAAGCAGGGTACAAATCTGAAAACCTGTATAACTCAGGAACGGTAAGAGCAAATCAAAAATTGGAATTCATTGATCTTTCAAACTGCGTTGTTGGTTTGTTTCAGTTTCATAAATATTTTAAAAGTTATATAGCGTTATTTACAAAATTTAAAAAAAAATTACGAAAAATTTTAATGCAGGGTACCTAAATGAGCAAATTCATTGCAAAAACTTATAGTCTGTGTACCCCAAAGTAATCTTGGGCATTTTTCTTTAAAATAATTTCCTTAAAAGTGAAGAAAATTGTGCTTTTTGACAAAGCTATAAAGAAAACTCAAAAAAGTCCGATTTTTGAGGCAACGACTTGACTTGAGCGACCTCTTAACCTCTTCCGAAAAATCTGAAAAAAATCTCAAAAATACTTTACCCATGAAAATAAAAAAAAATTTTTTTGGGACACACTAATGAACATTTGATTTATTTAGATTTGACGTTTTAGAGCTTTGAGGTTTGGTTGACGTTTTAAAGTAGACAATGTCAATAAAGAAGGGTTGACGTTTTTGAATGTTGACGAAATCGGGTGTTGACGTTATCCGAGCGCACTGTATAATATAATATGAAAAAAAATCCTTAGAGTTCGAGATATAGTGGCACAGAAAAGTCTACATATCCCCTTGTTTTTCAATTAGCAAAATAAATATAAAAAAAAACATTATGCTACTTGTCATACCCAGGACTTTAAAAAGTGGAATGTAGACTTTGCTGTGCCACTGTAGTTTATTCAACATTACTCAAAATTATTTAACATCGGATGTTAAGACCTATTAAAAAACGATATAAGTTTTAAATATATTATTAGTGCCGGAGTTTGGCAAAAACCTAATTTTGGATGATGTTCGGTAAAATTCGCGCCGTAAACAAATTTGCACATGTTGTGGATGGTTGGTGGTCAAGGTTTTGCCGCATGCGACATTTTCGTCTAAATTGATAATAGAACAATTTTCTTTTGATAACTTCCTTGTTTTGAAAACACTAATACAAATAAATCAAAAAGAACGTACATTCAAGGTTCATCTTTATGGAAAGATCGTTTATAATAATTTTATTTAGTTTGAATGAAAATCTTAACAATATACATATTAAAAAAAAATGTAAAAATACGTAATATTGTTCATGGTAAATATTGAAAGCGTTTTCTTAATTGAAGATGTGTGTGGTTGTGAAAAAATTGTTGCTTTATTGGGAACACGAAGTACAAATGTTGCGATCAATGTGAGTCAAGCTCTAGGCTGGCAGTTTGAAAAAAGTACCAGCGACTAGAGATTTAAGTGCTGCTGAACAACTTTATTCCAACCGAAGAATAAGTTTAAAGGGCATAAATGCAGAAAAATAACTGCTCAATACTATTAAGTTTTTGCTCTATGTACAAATAACGTTTACCTTTTTCAAGAAATGTTAGGTATCGCATTATGAATTTTTTAATATTGTTTTTGTAAATAAATAAATTCAATAAATTAAGGTTCGATTTTAAATTGGGTACGGCTTAATAATTAGCTGAAGTTCGGGCAGGGTATAGAAAAGTGCGTCCAGTCAAAAAACATAAATATTTTAAAATTTAGGCTTAACCATACGTTAAATATTGCTCCTTCTTTGAGAAATTATACGTTAAAACTATGACGAAATTGCCGAATCAGAGAGTTTTAATTTTTTTTTAATTAATAATCTTAAGTTTCGATTCACACACGTCAAATTTGACTCGTCAAATCTTTAGTTGTTAGATAAGAGGGGAAAAGAAATTGCATTTTATTTTCCCTTCTCTCCTAAGAGCTCAAGAATTATCAAACTTGACGTGTGTAAACCGGCACTAAATAATAATACAAGCTTATGCAAACAAGTTTCAATGATTAATTCTGTAGTGTAAAATATAATATGTATACCCTTCACCATTATCAGGTAGAGCATTTAAGCTTTTTTCGAATATTTGTATTTTTTTTGTGAGGATGGTGCAAAAGCCGTTCGTTATCCATATTATCTTTTAGAGGGTCTTTCGTTAAGCGCTTGCTTTCTTTTTAATCAAATAAAACATATTATGTGTGGAAAATCATCGAAATTCGTCTTAATATGCACGAATCTGGCAAAACAGGCTGAATTTGACCGATGGCATGGGGGTTATATTGACTTTGTGGTTCGCTGTGGTCTTATAAACCTGCGAATTAAGAAAACCCCATAAGAAAAAGTCTAACACGGGGTCAAACCATACGATGTTGGTAGCCAGATCGCACCACCTCAACATTAGATGACCAATACTTTACATCGCTTAAACCAATGTGTCGCTGGTTTCCATATCATCCAATTTAGATCAAAAGAGTTTATAATAGGGTGGGTCACTGATGTATGAGAAAAAATAAAAGTTCTCGAATCATATTCTAATAGCAATATTTTTTTGTATTACGTTAAAACAAATAAAAATTGCAAAAAAAAGTTCAAAAAAGTGACATCTTGAGCCCGCGCATGAGCTCCTAAGAATTAAGAATATTTGAAAAAAAGTCCATTTTTTAAATTTTAATATTTTATTTACTATCAATTATTATTAATTAAAACTAAAAATATTTTGAAATAAACTTAAAAAAATAAAAATTTGGTTCTTATACAACATAAAACAATAAAATCATTTTTGGTCACAAAATCTTGTTAACTGTCAAATCAGTGCATCTCTCGTCTTGATTCAAGTTTCGTCTATATTAAACCATCGATTGACTTTTTTAGCGTAAAGAGTCATGAATGCTTCTAAAAGTCGTTAAAATACAGTAATATGCTTTTCTGCAATGCAATGCTCTTGTTGCTATATTCCAAATTTAACAAAATTGAAGGTCAATGCGCGGGCTCTTACACTAAAAATAAATTAATAATATTTTACAGGGATCTAATTCAGCCAAAAATACAACATATTTACGCTATTAGAAGTCGATAAGAGAAAAAATATTTTTTTGACCCAGCCTAGTTTATAATCATTGACCAATAGCGATCGCCTTTGACGGTGGTACCCTGGCCAAAGAAATATCCTAGTAAAAAAAATATGGATTTTTTAAGCACTTAAGAGAAAAAGCGCATAATCGCCTTGCTTCAATCAAATATACAAAAAAGCTACTCTTTTTGTGCTGACAGTGAAGCAGCGTTTAAAGCGAAAAAAATTTAAATATTTTATGGTTTACAAAAATGATTGAAAAAGGCATTTAAACCAGTAAAAGAAAAATATTAATGAATGTTTATATAGTTATTAGCCCTTAAAAAATCACTTTAAGAGTGCTTTGCTTGCATGTTTAGCAGAAAAAAGTCCTCCAAACCGGGAACACACCATACAAAAAATCAGGCATCCGATCAGCAGGTTTGAAGCGATTTGAGGTATGAATTCATACATAAAACCTGCTCCTTTTGGAGCGTTTAACAAATAAACGCTAATCCGTCCATTGTGGTTAAAAAACACTGTGTATTAACTGTTGCTATTAATTGCATTTTGTTAAAAGAAAATAGTCTCTTTAATTAAGTAATTTTTAACACAATTATTAATTTAATAATAAAAAAAGTAAACTAAACATATTTAAATGTTCATTCATTACACGATTATCTTTTTTCCCAACGAAAAACTGCACATTAACAAAATTTGGTTTTCTCATTGTCTCATTTGCTTCTATTCTGTCGCAAAGCTAACCAGCACTCATCTGCCAATTATTTATTTTTCTTTTATTTGCCGTACATATAAATACAATCAGCTGACTCCCAACTTTTACATGTATTTTGAGAGGTGTTGCCAACTGAAAACAATGTTTTTTGTCGGTATGTTGAGAAACCCAAAATCTTTAACGGACAGTTTATCCGTCTAATAAATTTATGTTGACATTAGGTAACAGACAGTTTGTCAATACATTGAGAAAATGGCCATTAGTGTCTTATCTGTTTGTTATTTTTTTTTTTAATATTTGACACAAATTATATGATTCACAATTCATTTGCATAAAAACAATCTTTATTATACATTTTACAATTCACTTAAATTTTATTTTGGAAATGCCCAATTTGCCGGAACGACACCAAGTTCAGGCAGATGGATTATTTTCAAAGCTAATATTTTAACGAGCATCTCTTGCAGGACGGACGATGACTGAACCCGGTTACTCAAAACGGCCAACTAAATTCCGAATCATGAAGGCTGTGAGAGCTTTTTTTGAATTAAATATTGATAGTATTTTCGCTGCGTCATAACAATTGATCGTTGACAAGAAAAAAAACTTAAGCGACATCATTTTCAATATTGGTATTTTTTTAATAAATGACTTTATTGGCAACACTTGCATCATCTCCTAAAATGGCCACATAAGGTACCGTTACGATTTTTATGAAATCAAAAAAAAACCCTTCTCCTGTAAAATTTAGCTTTTGTCGCTTAAGTTTTTTTTTGCGGTAATGACTCGATATATTATGAACTTAAAAAAGTTTAACATTGGTAGGTCTTATTTGTGGCACCCTGTACAAACAAATTTTGAACAATATTTAAAACATAGTAAATACAATCGAACTTCTCTAAAGTGAATTGCTTTACAATGTATGTAGCTCTCCCTTAGTCATTGTCCATAATATATTATAATGAATTATTTGCTGCAAAAACTTTCTTGAATTTACAATTCTCAATTTACTTAAAGTAGGGATTTAGCAGCTTTGCATATTAAACCGACGATATGTGAAGTACAATTTTGGAGTCGAGGTTACGAGTTTTTGTGGGTACTTCGACTCCGACTCCGGTACATAAACCTCAATTCCAACTCTACAACTCCGACTCCACTGCCCTGCTTAAAAGGATGACCGCCGAACAAGAAACAAGTGTAATTCAAACTAAAGCAGCTGATTATTTTAAATAAAAGTATGAATTAAAAATATATTTTCTGTATAATGAAGATTCTACATGATCAGCCCTGTCTGGAAATCGAATTCGAGTGAAATTGAAATCGAACAAAATTTTAAAACACTTCTGTTTTGAAAGTTCATAAAAGTGTTCCCCTAATATACATCATACATTTATTACCACATTTCTTTATCAGAATTACTCTTAAATAACAAAAAAATTATCGATTTAAACATGCCCGAATAAATTTATTTTATGGTGTCATCCAGATTCATTATAGGCAAGTTCGACTGTAATTAATATTATTTATATAAAAATCTTCTGTGATGCTTTTAAATGTTTAAACTTAACAATTAAAACCAAAAACAAAAGGGGTATTTTCTAAATCTGACAAAATTTATGAACTTTTTTGCAACTTTATCTCAGCATCTCTCTGTAGTGTTTTACCCTACATTAAGGAAATCGGTAATTTCGATAAGTGCTTATAAATGATTTAAATAAAAGAAATAAGGTGTTTTCAAAAAAAAGTGTTTAGGAAAATATTTTTTAAACTAAATTTTTTCATAAATTACAACTAAAGAACATTAAATAAATAGAATTAACATGACAAAAAATATTTTAAAATAAAACTAATGCTGCTCAACTTTATTAAAGATAGAGCCGTTAATTGATTAATTAAGACTTCCTTCCTAAACGTCTGTACGCAACAAGTGTTTTAATTAAGCAATTATATATACATTAAAACGATGCAAATCAAAGGCATTGCCATTTTTAACTGCAAAAACATCGTCAATTTAAATAATGCGCTAGTTGCGTTTATTTGCATATCAGCTGCGAAGAGGATGGTCTAAGGAATGCCATACTTTGTCGAAGTTTGCGCGTTTGCGTTTGAGAACAAGTGAAATTGTTGTACTGCTTAAGCCCCTTTTACGCTGTTCCGCAAGTCCTATTTTCTTCAAGGGTGGAAAAGTTGATACCAATGTAATTTTTTCACACTTTTATCGTCTGTGTACTATATTTAATTAGCTCTTACAACAAATTTGAGAGACTTTTTTTTTTAATTAAGAAGAAAAACGCTTGAAAGTTTATATTAATTTTTTTCATTCTGTATTTTTTTATTAGGAAAACAATAGTAAACATAATTACAGCTTTCCAGCTCTGATTTTCTTTGTGCTTCAATTAAAATGTAATTCTAGTAAAATACGGTCAAAATTTCTCATCAAGCGCTACGGAAGTATAAGTGAAAATGTGTTTGTATGTGTGACACCGACGATGCTGGATGGAAAATCAAAACATGTACGTCAAGTACACGAACAGAAGTCAGTTCGCCGGTATGTCAAGCATTTTGACCGTTTATAGACCCCTTTATCGTTTACTTGGAAGTTACACGATAAAATTTAGCTTCAAGTTTTGTTTCAAGTTTCAATATACTTACACTTTCTCACAAATAGATTTATCATTTTTTAATGCAATGCACAGCAAAAGTGTATGGGTTTTGATGTGTTGGTTAACTAATGTGAACTTTAACTTTTTTTGCATAAGGGGTTAAGTGTCTACTTAAAAAAAATTTATATTAGTCTTTATTCTCAATTATTTATTTTTAATTATTTAATTCTTTTACTTCTTCCTTCAATTATCATTTGGTAACATTTTACAAACTTAATTCCTTTCCCACACAATTTGCCTCTATTTTTTTCTTTTTGATTCTGTTTTTCAATTGACATTTAAATTTGAAATTTTTGACAATAATTGTCAACAAAAGTTGATAAAAAACAAAGAGTGCTGTCTACAATAAAGATACTATAATTTTGACTGCAATAAATGACGCAATATTTATCTATGCTTTAGACGGGCGAATAATACAGTATGCATGCGCAATCAAGTGAACACTAACGCTAAAAGAACACTTCACGTGCGTTAAAACAAGAGTTGTACGTTATATTAGTTCGTCAGCTCACAATCGTTGTATATCATATTTTGTTAGTATATACAAATGCACAAACAAAAAAAGAAGTTATAGAGATTGTATTTTCAAAAAATACACTACGTTATTTTGTTTTCTCTTATGTCGCAAATATTATGATTGGTTTATTATGTCTGAAATTATAGGGTACACATTTATTGCTTTTATTACACTGTATAGCGAAACTTTTTTAAATATTTTTTGTAATAATTGCAGTCAGTAATAAATGAAAAAAATTAAATGCAGATAATTATAATTATTATTATAATACTTCGACTTTTTTGCATACTAGAAAGCTAGTAAATATTCACAGAAAAATCTAATACAATAACCTTTACTTTTCGAAATTGTAGCGTTATTGTTAATTACTAATTTAACTTATTTTATCTAATATACTTGATATAAATTGTATACTTAAACACCACACAACAAAAACGCCACATGTATACATATGTACACATGTATGTATGTGTATATTAAGAAATAACTTCTAACGAAAACTTGCGATAACTAGTTTTTTGGTCGGCTTTTTTCCATTAAATGTCCGAAATTATCGCAATTAACTAAGAACTTAGAAAAACTTGAAAGAGTTGCAGCTTTGACAGTTACGTATCCTTTATTTTGGCAATGTCAAAAATTTATTTTTTATAATCTTCTGTTGTTATTGTATATTTTTGACGAGGTATTTATTTTAAAATTGTTATCAATCATTTAAGCACACGAATGATAAGATGACATGCTAGGATTGTGTTTACATTGTCATTTTTGAGTGACAGAAATGTATGTATGTTTTTCTTTAAATTACAAAATAATGGGTAATAAATTATAAAATGATTGAAAATAATATGGACAATTATCAAAAAAAAAAAAAAAAAACAAAAAAAATTAAAATTCTTAAACATTTCCACCACATCAGTTTTGATAATTTTGACCGCATCGTTTATAAAATATATCTGGTATATAAAATTTTTAAAAAAAAATATAACATCAATTAAAAAGTACAAACTTTGGTATGCTGTGCATTTTTAGGAACTTTCACAGGTTTAAGGGCCTTTCACAGGGTAGTTCTCATAGGCTCACTAGTAATTACTATGAGTTTCATAGCCAACTTCGGCCAAATTTTTTAACTATGGCTATTTCTGTGATCCCTACTATTATATATTTCAAACTTTTCGTCATGTGGAAAGCACATAAAAATAAATTATGAAATAGTAAGAGTTATTATTGAAAACATCGAGCAAGTTTAAAAAAATTGAGTTTTTTGTGTTAAAATTTCATGTACAAATTAATTAAAATTATAATTAACCAACCCTTATAATTTTGTTACCTATAAAACGTTTAATATAGAAAATCAAAAGAGATATTGCAACAGGCTTTAGAATCACTTATCTTAAAAATATGGTTGCCTAACAAGGCGATTTACAATGGTATATGTACATATATATCTGCAATATTTGACAACAAATTGCAGAGTAATTAGAACTACAGTATAAGGGGCGTTATTCATGGGCTTGCCCAGCATTTTAAAACGAACAACGGCCCTTAACTACTTCTCCTTTGTGCTGTACAGAGCGTAAATGAGTCAAAATAAAAATAAAATTTCGGCTCGATTTCTTATCGGATTTAATTAAATATTTGATAAGAAATCATAAAATGTATTTAATATACATTTTTTTTCTTCTTAAAAATAAGAGGACAAATTTTTTTTTTAAATTTGCTATAAATATTACAAATAAAGGAGAACCAACAAAACTGGAGCTCAACAAAACTCATTATTAAATTATGGTGTAAGTCGTTACATATCTTGTGGAGGAGGCTCATGAGACGTAAGCCGTTATATGAGATGGCTTTGAAAATATTTCGAGGTCAGATCACTTAAAACCAAGCCAAACTAAATAACTGTATGTTCTTTAGAATAATATAGAAATAGCAAGGTTGGCTACCGATACCTATACCAATACCGTTAAATTAAATACCGGTATTATATTGATACCGAAATTATTATTTTACGTTCCGTTTCCCTTAATACCGGTATCATACCGATATAACCGTTTCGGGTTTAAAAAATAAATTTTTCGAAGAGTAGGTAAAAAATATTAAATTATTATTATTATTTAAAACACTTGTGCTAATATTAATAATTGGAAATAAAGCCATGCACCTATTCTTTTGGATCCATATGAAATATCTTTTTTAAGGATATTATCGTTGAACAAACAATTGATCATAACAAAGGAGTATGTGTGAAGATGGACGCAATTAGCCAAAACTGTTGCACGAATCTTGATGAAGATAATAAAAGTTGCAGTCCGAATTCATCTTCAGACAAGAAAATGTGTCTTTAACGTCAAATAACAACAATATACAAGAATTACTATGTATTTTCTTCTTCGACAAATCATATTAATTTTAATTATTATTTACAAAGCAATTCACTTAAATTTTAAAATATGTCCATTCAATATTTTTAAAAAGAGTTTTCTTATGTGGAAATAAATAAATTAAATGGATAATCTTTTTTTATTATAAATACATGTTTCTTTCTCTTTTTTTTTGTTTGCTTCATTTAATCGTAGTACCGATATATACCGCTATAAAAGTTTCTAGAGCGATATTCTAATACCGGTATAATTGAAATACCGATACTGATACCATTACCGAAATACAAAAAAAAAAAAATAAATACGGATACCGGTGCCAATACCGAAATAAAGCTGGAGGTCCACACCACGCGTTACTCGATTTTTCGCTGCATACGCAGCTGTCAAAAAAGTAGAATCTGTGTAGTTATAAGTAGTAATTAACATGCATAAAAGCGTAGATGCCTTGAGGCGAAAAGTAGGTTTACTTTCTACTTTTGTAAGCGTAACAAGCAGCGTTCGAACAAATCAGCTGAGTATGCCAAATTAAATTTTATTTTTACATGCGCTGCTGCTGCATAAAAAGCGTTGCATGTAAATTGAAACGTAGAACGAATGTAAGGTTAGAAAAGTATGCACTGCGTGGAGGCAAAAACGCGTGATATGGTTCTCCAGTTTTACAAATATTTTAATACAGATACCTATACCGAAGTTCGTTTCGGTATCCAACCTTGAAAAATAGTTATTATTAACATCAAATTTTTCATTATTTTCTTTGCATTTTTGGGTCTTGATTTTCAGCAAACGCTTAAACTAACAGTCCAAAACCAAGTTCTTTTATTCAAATGAGCAAGCTTAATTCCTACAAAAGTAAATAATCGCTAATGTTGCATTACTAATGTAATAAACAAACTGCCCAACATTTTTATTTATTTTTAATTTAATCACAATATTCTTATTTATGTTATGTTTCTTTCACCAAAAGTGTTCGTTTTTCTTTTTATTAATAATCATTTTTATAGTATGTATTAAGTAGCCCGCTGATTTTAATAAGTTTAACGTATTTTTTTATTAAAATCCTATTCAAGCATGTCTATTAATATTAAAATAAATAAAAAATTAAATATAATTATAATAAAAGATAAGATCACCATTTTTAAATAATTTTCTAAAAAAAAAATTATTTTTAACCCTTCTTAGAACCTCAATCGTTTTGGAGACTCTATGGGTTCGTTGGGACATCGAGCACTTCTACAGTATGTAGATACAAACGATTTATCCGCGCTTCGCGCTATCTTAGATAGTCGTCATTTATCTGTTGATGATCGTGATGAAAATGGCACAACGGTACTCATGGTTGTGGCAGCTCGTGGTCTAATAGCTTTTGTGCAGGAATTTTTAGCACGTGGGGCTGATGTTCATGCTGAGGATAATGATAATTGGACTGCTCTGTTGTGTGCCTCCAAAATGGGTCAATTTGATATTGTTCAATTGTTATTGGATCATGGAGCTGATATAGAACACCGTGATATGGTAAGTTAAAGAAAGTTTAATTTTTATACTCTTATTTGACTTTAATCACAATTTTTAAACATATTAGGGAGGTTGGACGGCCTTAATGTGGGCTGCTTATCGTGGTCATACAGAACTAGTGCGGTTTCTTTTAGATAAAGGAGCAGATGTTAATGTGCATGGAAATTATCATTTAGGCCCACTATTGTGGGCTGCAGGTCGTGGTTTTAGAGAGATTGTGGAAATGTTAGTTACCCGTGGTGCTAAAGTAAATGTGGGTGATAAATATGGTACAACAGCTTTGGTGTGGGCCTGTCGAAAGGGCAACGTGGAGATTGTTGATACTTTATTGAAGGCTGGTGCCAATGTAGACACAGCAGGCATGTATTCTTGGACTCCTTTATTGGTGGCTGTTTCAGGGGGCCACACCGATTGTGTTATATCTCTGCTGGAAAAGAAACCTAACGCAAATGCTCTCGATAAGGATGGTATGACCGCCCTGTCAATTGCTTCTCGCGAGGGTTATCAAGAAATTGCTGCCGCTTTAATTGCGGCTGGTGCCTATATTAATATACAAGATCGTGCAGGAGATACTCCTTTAATACATGCTGTCAAAGGTGGTCATCGCAGTGTGGTGGAGGCTTTATTGAAAAAACATGCGGATGTTGATATTCAGGGTAAAGATCGAAAGACGGCCATTTACACGGCAGTCGAAAAGGGTCACAATCAAATAGTTAAAGTTTTACTACAGACAAATCCTGATCTCGAAGCAGCAACCAAAGATGGTGACACAGCGTTATTGAAAGCTGTGCGCAATCGCAATTTGGATATAGTACAAATGTTGTTAGATCGAAAGGCAAAAGTTGGTGCTAGTGATAAGAAGGGCGATACTTGTCTACACATTGCCATGCGTGCTAGATCGAAGGCCATTGTTGAGGCTCTACTAAGAAATCCGAAAAACAGTCAATTGTTGTATAGACCCAATAAATCGGGTGAGACACCCTATGTTATAGATACCTCACATCAAAAGACAATTTTAGGCCAAGTATTTGGTTCGCGGCGTTTAAATACAAATGAAGACTCTGAAGGTATGCTGGGCTATGAATTGTATTCTTCAGCCCTGGCTGATGTTTTAAGTGATCCTACTTTAACCACACCCATTACGGTGGGTTTGTATGCAAAATGGGGCAGTGGCAAATCTTTTCTGCTAAATAAACTTAAAGATGAAATGACAAATTTTGCGCGTCAATGGTCTGAGCCACCGTTAAAAACGGGTGGCCTATTATTTTTAGTATGTTTTCATCTAGCTTTAATTCTAGGCACAATAGTAGGCTTGGCCACCTGGTCCTCAGTATGGGGTGCTGTGGCCGGCATTAGTTTCTTGGTGTTTGCCTACCTTCTTCTAGCTATAATACGTTATTGTAACTACCAAATGGATATGTATTGGGCCTATTCCATCGACCATGGCATAGTGAAACGTATTGGACGTCTAAGACTGATACTTCAAGTGGCCTTTTGTCATCCACCCGGTGCTCAGGCTGATACACAAGCAAAACCAGTACGTTTTCATTTTGCAGAAGCCAGTAGTGCTTCGCCTACTGGAGAAGGATCTGTGGCTTTTATGCTGGCTTCATTATTTGATGCAATTGAAATGCATTATGGCTGGTTGTCGACTAGACTGTATAGAGCTTTTCGCCCTAAGCCTTTAAAAGTAACATCTGGTTGGCGTTGGCGACGTATGTGCTGTGTTCCTATAGTGGTTATATTTGAGATTGGCTTATTGGCTTTAATTACTGGCCTTTCATTGGTGGTGGCCTACTTTGCACATGGCTCAAATGTGGAACGAGATAATGTTTTAGTGACCATTTATGTTATTTGTGCTGTATTTGTTTGTATAATTTGTACAAATCTTCATGTATTGGCCAAAGCTGTCGGATCATTATTTGTGTCTCAGGGACGTCATTTGAAGAAAACAGTAAAATCTAATGAGGGTGCTCCCTTAACTGCTTTGGGTGCTGAGGTGGCTTTAATGACTGATATGGTGAAGGTGAGCTTGTTAAGCTTAAAAATATTATTTTCTGTTGTCACATAAATTAATGAATTTATTTCAGTGTTTGGATGCTTTCACCAGCCAACAAAGCCGTTTGGTAGGCGTAGTCGATGCCTTAGACTCCTGTGATACTGAACGAATTCTTTCCGTTCTCAATGCAATACAAACCTTACTCTCTTCTCCAAATCGACCGTTTGTTGTACTTATAGCTGTCGATCCTCATGTTATTGCCAAAGCAGCTGAAGCCAATAGTCGCCGTCTATTCACCGAAGGCGGCATAGGTGGTCATGATTTCCTAAGAAATTTGGTACATCTTCCTGTTTACCTACAAAATTCCGGTTTACGTAAAGTTCAAAGAGCCCAAATGACTGCCCTGCTATTCAAGCGTAATTATGGCGAATTACAAGGCGATGATGCACCCACCCTAGGTCATTCAGTTTCTGCAAGACGTTTATCGAATGCTTCAGAAATAATGTCTAGTCAAGAAAAACTAAGAGGGCCAATGGGTGCTGGTGGGCGAGGAGCAGGACCAAATAAAAAATTACGTTTATCAGAGTCAGTGGCAAGTTCGATTGGTTCGAATCTACATCGTTTGGGCCAAAATCCGCAAGGTGTTTTAGATATGTCAAAAATAATGTTGACAGATGACTATTTTAGTGACGTCAATCCACGCAGTATGAGACGTCTGATGAATGTTATTTATATCACAGGTAAGTACAAGATTTCGAAATAAAGTCCAAAATAGTTACTTCTAAATCTATATTTTTATCTTTCAGTGCGTTTATTAAAAGCATTCCAAATTGATTTTAGTTGGTATCGTTTAAGCTCTTGGATTAATTTAACCGAACAATGGCCATTAAGAGCCAGTATGGTTGTGCTATATCATGATCAATTTATGGATCAGTTTGATGACAGTGTGCCATTACAAACTGTTTATGAAAAGTATGTCTCTTTTATAATTTATATAAAGATTTTTAATCTATTTTCTTTATTTGTAACTTTTTTAGAGTACGACCCAAATTAGCTTGCTTACGTGAAGCTGCACCCCTGTTAGAATTAGATCGTGATGAAAGGAAATTAGATGCTTTTTTACAATTGCATAAGTCTGATCTTTTAGTTGCAGATTTACGCATATTTCTTCCATTTACAATTAATTTAGATCCATATTTAAGAAAAGTTTTAAAAGGTATTACAAAATTGTTATTATTTGACATTATTTAAAATAATTGTTCTTACAAATTCTTTTCGATTTATATTACAGAGGATCAACAATCTATTGAAGATGAAGGTTCATTGGTTTTACAAAATCGCCCCAGTGTTCAGCCAGCTGTACGTTTGCCGCCAACACCCACTTCTTATGTGCCTTCACCTTTGGGTCCGTATCCACCTTATCAGCTGTTGCAAACTGAATATGCCATGCAGGAATTGAGACAACGTAATTTGACTTCAAGTACAGAACCGCCCATGACTCCTTTGCTAAGTTCACCCGCAGACTCGTTTGGTGTAAGTTTAAAATTATAATTAATAATGCCCGTAATTTCAGCAAAAAGAAATCAGGTCGTGTTCGTACCTAACAGTTATCTTTACCTATTTCAAAGTTTATTTTGCCTAAGTGTTTTTACCTTCAGTTTTCCTTTAAAATATGGAAGCTTTTACACCATAGATTTCTATGCACAGCTAGATTTCTTTTTGTAGAAATTACGAGCATTAGACTTCAAGAAATCGAAAAATTGATTTAACACAATTTACAATTGAAGCACGCCCCGAATAACGTTGTAAATGACAAAATAATTATTTTTAGGAGAGCAAAAAAAAAAAATGTTTTTAAAAGACAGGATTACATATTTTTGGGGAATGTGCTCACTGTTCATGCTTTAATTGTATAGTAAGAAATAACAGTATTTCAAACAAATTTATTTCAAAACTTTTAAAAAGTAATATTTCAGAATTTTGTATACGTATAAATGTATTATTTTTTCCTTTTATACATTTCAGGATGATATTTTACAAACAAAACTTTCTGATCTTACAGTAGAAGGTGTTATTAGTTTATTAGAACGTATCGAAGATTTAAAACCAGCACTATCAAAATTAGCACCCCTTCTAAGAGATAATGCAGTAAGTGGCCGTGTTTTAAAGTACTGCGAATTAAATGATTTAAAAGTGGTAAGTAATCAATTTGTTACATATCCCAACAAAGAAGTATTTTTTTAGTTAAAATTTTAAAACTTAGATATGTAAACGAAACTCTTCGGTTCAGTTATAGAAAATCCTTTTCGCTTTTTTATATTTGATTTGTCAATATGTATGTTTAAAATATTCAGGTTCTAAACTTAAGCTTTGGCCACTGGGAACTTTTTCGTTTACTTATTACTACTATGAGGGATTGTGAAAAGGTCCAGCGCAAATTTAAACCCACGCCTGCTATTGCCGATATACCAGCTAATGCGGTGTCATCTAATGCAAAAGATCAAATTGATTCACATAATTTGCCTCCAAACCCATCTCACTCTAGGAAAAATTCAACAACATCGCATATGGAAAAACAGGTAAAATAATAAAAAGAAAAATTTAAAAATTTAAACCTAAACTTAAGAAGGAATTAATTATTTACACTAGAAAACAATGTTAAAACTACACAGTATACACATACATAATACAAAACACAACGTAAATTAAAGCCGAACGTTCATGTTCTACCAACAATTAAGTAAATTTTTTATTTCTATTTATTAATAATTTTCATTTCAAACACGATTTCATATGTGTTTCATTAACGCGTAAATACACACAATTTCCTTAGCTTGGTTATAAAATGGCTTATTCTACAGAAATATTTCGAAAGTTTTATATGTAGAATATACCAATAGTATACCTTTTTCATAGTCATAAATATTTAATTCAAATCATTATTTTTTATTTACCTTTTTTCAAAATTTTATTTATGCATCACAAAATAAAATCAATAAAACAATATCAGTCTAAAGTACATGATTACGATATTCTACAGGTAACAAAAAATTTCAATCAAATTTTTCATAATGTTTTTCTTTAATTTTATTTTTTCATTAGTGTGTTACTTTTTTTTGATCTAAAATATGTTTTAGTTAATATGTTTTTTTTTAACACCATTTAAATCTAATTTCAAACCATGACATGTTTACTGAAAATTTTAATAACGAAAAATAAGATTCCCCTTAAAAAAGAACTGTATAAAACAAAACTTGATCTTGACTTGAATTGTGTTTAAAAATTTTCCATTTGAATTGCAGAATTTTTTAATTTTGTTTAGGAAAAATTCATTGATATTAAAAAACAAGTAATAGTGGATACCCCCACCTGACAGTCAGAATATTGCAGTCGTAAGCCCTATAGGGGATATATAAATTAATAATTAATCTTTAAAAACCCGTACGGAAGTATTAAAATTGGCTGCGGTTCAGACCTACAATCAGAAAGCTTTTTGCTTTTAATATTAGTCATATAAAACTCCAGTTAAATAAATTCGAGTAAAATATCATGATTCCTAACAGTTTTAGCCTTACTAAAATTATTTTCAAGAGGGGAATTTATTTTGGACCCATGGTAAATTATGAACTAATCATAATACAACTCTGAAAGTATCAAGCAGGTATGCTCCCCCTGCCATATCCTCTGAGTCCTTCTATTCGACTCACGTTTAATGAGAATCTTGCAGCGAGCCATTGAAATGTCGATCAGGCCGTCGACGAACATGTCGTCCAAGAGACAGCGTTTGGCCAGACCGTCTGCAGTTTGGTTGCCCGGGCATCCACTGTGCCCTGGTACTCATGCCATCGTTACCCTGAAATGTTCCGCGATCTCATTTAGAGACATCCGGCATTTCACTGTTAACATAGATGCCGTAAAGACACCAGCCTCATTCACCACTTTGGATGGTGGAGGGTATACAAATGTGGCATCCACTAAGTTTAAGTTCAAAAAGTTTTTACAACTTTGAAATTTGAATGGAAATTCTTAAAATAAAAAAAAAATATGAATTTCAAATGGAAATTTTTTAAAATTGCTAAAATTCAACTCTAAGGCCCCTATTACGGTTTAAATTAAAACAACTGGTTGTGATCAGTTGTAATTTTTGTTATGTTTTTGTTCACCGCAATATAGCAAAGTTGTAAACCATAATACAAAAATTAAGAAATTACAACTCATCTGAGTTGAGTTGTAAACCGTAATAGGGGCCTAAAGCAGTTGAATTAAAATTCCGAAATAGAATTATACAAATCGGAAATATGTGTCTATGTGCCTATTTTGAATTAAAATTGCAAATATGTACATGCATATCTACAGGAAAAAAAGGATCTTCTTAAGCATAATAAAATACACTTGATCGAAAAGCAGTGTTATCAGGCTTAAAATAAAGTCGGAACATATTTTGATTGAAAAATTATAAATACAGTAGTTTTGACTTAACTGCCTTTTGCTTAAGTGCACTTATGACTTAACTGCACAAAATTAATATTTGTTGTCATTATGTTTTAAAATATCATACCTGCACATTTGAGATAAATGCCTAAAAATTTTGGCATTTTAAAATTGTTTTCACACAAAAAATCAAAGTTAGCTGCACTTTGACTTAACTGCCCAAAATACACATTTTCTGTAATTGTTCTTTAAAATCCATGCTTACGTGCATTTTGTATAAATGCATATTTATCATATTTTTGGGCAGTTTTAAAAAAATTTCATATAAAACATCAAAGTTAGCTGCACACATAAAAAAAATATGGTGTCCACTTTTTCACATAAATAAACAATTTAAGCTGTTTATAAAAACAAAAACTCGCAAACAAGTCAAGTTGGCATCATTATAATTCATTTATTTTGTTTGCATTTACCTACATTTATGCATATCGCTCATTTGCTGCAAGACCGGCATAATTCAAACAAATCCATTTCGAGATAAACGCGTTTAAAGTTTTCGATTTGCTCTAATCACTTAGAAAAAATAACGATATATTCACTCCAAATGGGGAAAGTATAAAAGATATAAAGATGAATTTTATACACAATCTAAAGAAAAACATAGCGAACAATTCTGCATCACTAACTCCAAAATTGTATTTTTTGATTTATGCCGGTCTTGTATTGTGGTTACAGCAATTTTACCACGATTATATGAAAGGAATAGCAAATCTTGGCCTGGAACAGAATAAAGTAGTTGTAGTAGTATTTAAAGCTGACGAATGCTCTGTAGCGCAACAAGGTTCAAAATTTCGAATTTTGCGCTTCAGCTGCAACGACTACTACAACTACGTGTTTTGTTGACATAACTTTGAAACAGCCGTTTTTTACTTTTGACAGCTTGCAGCGCTATTCTTAATGTTGTGCTACAGCGACTTTTCTGTTCCCCAATTTTTTGTTACCAATTTGGCTAACTCGTTCATTATACAAATGCATAACAAATAACTACAGGTTGTTTGAACGTCATTGTTATTGTCAATTTATTAATAAAAATGTAGTTACTCCTTTTTCAAACACTTTACTTTAGCTGCACTTTTATGCAGGTGACCACAATTAAGGCAGCTAAATACATTTAAGATAGCTGCATTTTTTATTTATCTGCACAAAAAATCGTGCAAGAGGATATTTTGCTGCTAAGTCAAAATCACAGTATATGTAATTAAAATTAGTAATGTAAAAATTTCATGGTTTTAACCATTACATTAACTTAAAACATTCTTGATGTTGTTATTTTGGTAGACTTGCGAAATTGATGTTGTAAACAGTTTGTTTTTTTTTTGTCTAACCCTTCTATTTATAAAAAATCGTTTAGATTTATAATAGATTTATCAAAGAAATATATTAATAGAGAAATATTTTTCAATTAAATACAAATATTTCTCATATATATAACAGATTGTATTTCATTTTGATAGAAATTGTTTTCTAATTTTGTTCTATATTGAATTGCCCTCAAGTCCGACTATTATGTTCTTATACAAAAAAAAAATTGAAAATTTATATTTCCTCGGAAATATATGAATGTTGGGTGTGTTTTCATTTTAATCTAATTTGTTTGCAAATGCCATTAATTTATTTGAATATTTTTTTTATATATGTATGTAGTTCCTTTTTCAACTTAATACTTGTATACAAATTTAACTATTCTTCGTATTTAGTTAAAACTTTTATTTTATAAATAACACTTTAGTAAAAACTTAATAAAAATAAGACAATTTCTAAAATTATTTGCAATTATAGGTGACTTTGGAAGAGCAAATGATTTGTGGTGCTTTACAAACACTAAATGAAGATGCCTTTGAAGATGTGGCCAGCAGTGAGAGACCAAGTCCATCCGGCTTGCCAACAGGTGAGATGATAGCTGCAGCCGCACAACTGCATTTAGCACCCATACGAGAATCATCGGAATTTGGTTCACCATCCGATGAACAAAAATTTAATAACAATTTACTACCATATGTTTCCAACAACAATAATAATAATAATAATAGCAATAATTTTAATACAACACCGACACAACAGCAATTACAAAACAAACACGCCACTACCACCAGTTACAATCGAAGTGCCAGTTCACATTCATTACATAGTTTAAGTGGAAGTTTATACATGGGTAATGGTATTAATATTAGCACGATAACTACTACTAATAACTCTATTAATATTGGTGCTGGCAATGGTAGCGTTGGTAGTGGTAACATTAATTTAAGCCCTAATAATTTACGTCATAGCATAGGTGATGGTGCCCATTTGTTATCAGCTTCTAACATAACAAACACTGGCAACAGTGGTGTACAAGGTTTAGCTCAACGCCATCACTCGGTTGGTGATGATTTATTGTGCCAACCTTTCCCTTCACAATTACGAACAACTTCCAGTTCTGGTATACCCACTGTGGTTGTAATACCAAATGCCAATGGTGATCAGACTGCTACTCATCATATTGTTGATGACACGAGATTATAGAATTTAAATTGGTTGGGCAAAGGTTGGTTTCAGTTATGATAATAATTTTTTTTTGCTGAATTCACATCGGACAAAAGTAACTCTACAACATATCTAAGTAGTAAACTATTAAATTTGTTAAGAAAAGAAAGCAATTTCTATATAAACAGTAGATGCGAATATAAAAAAATCTTAGAAATTTACAGGAAAACTTTATTCGTTAAAATACGTTAAACCATTCAACTTTTTAATGGGATCTCATAACGCGCTTTAAAATATATTACGCAATTTCTAGCCTACATTTAGGCGACTTAGTAACGTTTTTTATAAGATCATTAACTTGTCTTAAACAATAAAAACTTAACGATTTTACTTAAAGAATTTAAGTAATATAATATATTTATTAAATGCAATATTTTACAATAGAATATTTAGTCGATTTATATGTAACACATAATCATTATAACTATTTATATATGTACTTACTACATACACATTTATTTTGATTTTAGCTTATTTAAATTCAATGTTTTTATTTTGTCAACAGTACTTAATTCTTGTTAAAAACTTCTTCAATGTTAATAGTTTCATGGCTTTTGCTAAAAAATCTCCAAAAAATATAAAAATTAGGCTGCATTGTATTAGGAACACATATAAATTAACAAGTTCTTGTAGCAAATTAGATTAGATCAATACATATACTTTTGTGCTGTTAAAATAAATTAAAAAAAGAAATCTGTTAGCGCACATTTGTTTAGGTCTGAATTATTTTCGTAATTGTAAAGCTGGCGCGTAGGGGTTAAAAATTAAAAAAAAAAAAATCCTAATTGTTGCAAACCCGATATGTTAATAAATCAAGCTCGTTTATTTCCTGTTAAAATTCTTACAGACTCTGTTTTTAATGTCTGTAAAGTAAAAGGTGTTATTTTGCATTAAAATAGCTTCGACAAATTTCGCATACTTATTATATATTGAAGTAAGTTTGTTGAGTAAACCACAAATTTCATAAATTAAAGTCTTCTGAATATTGTTTCTGCTGATTAAACAATATACGTTCTTTAAAGTGTCTATTTAAAGTTTGCTGTAGTTAAGATACAATTTGCCATTCTTAAACTTAATGAATTTTATTTATTTATTTTAATAACTATATAATAATAAAATTATTATAAAGTTACTTTAATCGAGCACTAGCATCTTAGGCCAACAGCTCATGTTTTATGGCTTTGTTTTAAACAAAACTAGGTAATAATATATAAAATTATGTACTAAAGTTATACAGTGCACGTTAACACCGCTTAATCTAAACATATTGATCATTATGGAACTAACGACAAATTTCAGTTAAAGCTAACTTTTACTCTAAGTTCCAGTTAACAATATGTTTTGACAGTTATAACTGATAGTTAATTATATCTGAACTTGGTGAAATTAACCATGTCTATGATAAAATATATTGCTTTTTTTAAATTTTGATTTTTGTACTTTTGCTTGATAAAATCCAAATTACTCAAAAAAAGGGTAATTTTTGCTCGAAAAAATAAAGTAAAAAAATAACCGTTATTGTTGCTCAAACAAATATAAATAAAAAATTAACTGTTTCTGAAAAAATAGGATTTTCGGTTTTGTAACTAAAAACCGGGTTCGAATAATCGGGTTTTTTTTAATTATTTATTCAAAAAAGTTAAACAGAACAAGCAATTTGTACGTTCATATGTACTTCAGAACTAAAATATATAATACTTGTTAGGTATGTATATTACCGCAAAAAATGTAAGTAAGATGTAAGTAGAGATCAGTTTAGTAGAACAAAAAAATTATTTGTTTTTATACACACGCCACAATAGTGGAGACGGCATTATGCGTTTGTTTTGATGTGTGTAACACTAAAAAATATTGGTCCTAGACCCACCTCTAAGTATGCCGGTCGGCGGGTTGTCTGTCCACATAAAGTACAGTTTGCAAATTTGATTAAATTTAATAACTACATTTCAATTGTCACAAGGACGAATCCTATTGAAAATGGCGATATCTTTCCGGAATAGTCTTTGTGCCAATAAACTATCTTATAATGTTGGTAATAATATAATTTGACTAAAAATATTTTATTGCAACATATATGGTCTCAAATGATTTGGGGCCATTCGATTTCTTAAATAAGTTTTTATGGAGGACAATACAGAAAAATACGTTCACTAATCGTTGAAATTGGTTTAATTGTCAGTAATGCCATGTAAAGCAGATCTTATTTGGAAGATATTTTAAAAATATGTATCCCTGTATTCTAAATCTTCTTTAAATTCACTGTTATTAATTGTTTTTGACCTTTTAGCTGGATTTTGAACTTTTTTATGGTCACATTAAGCGGTTCTTCTTTTACGGTTTACAACTTAAATCTAGTTCAGTTGAAATTTTGCAGCTTTTGTATTATTTAGTGCGGTTTACAAAAATTTCAAAAATTTACAACTCATCTCTAGCAGTTGTTTTAATTTTAACTCAACTGAGTTGAGTTGTACAACAGAAACCAAAGGCTAAGTCAGAACTGTCGCTTAACTTATACTGCTGGCAATTACAAAAAAGTCTGTGTTGTAGAATTCTTCTGCAAGTTTAATAGCTTGGTACTGCCATGAATATGTAATGTATGGTGACAACAATTAAAATACTGTTGTGAATAACGAAAGTGGTTACTAAAAAATGTCATCGAATGCAAGATAAATAACCAATTAAATATAAGAAAAAGTCGATTATTTGAGACCGAAAACCCGATTTCTCGAATACTTACTTCGAAAACCGGCCTTTTTACAAAACCGAAAAACTCGATTTATCAAATACTTCGGAAATCGGTTTTGACAACATCTGACTTTTTTGAAAAGAAAATTAAATATTACGTTCTCTGATTTTTACTCCGGGAAGAAGTTTGTGTATTCGAAGATGTTAAATATTTATTCTTGGTAAAACACAATATCTATTTAATTTTGTTCTTTTCTTTTATGCCAATCATAATGGTGAACATTTCACAAATGTGAACACCGGCAGTTTTAATTAGTTCACGATATCGCGAGTGCACTGTACATACATAGTTATGTTTGTGGAATCTTTTATGTCATACATATGGTTTTTGAGACAATTTTACTTGAAATTTAAAGGGGGTTTAATTGTCATTGAATTTAATTTATATAAATAGAATCTGGTAATTTGTTTCTCATGGTGAGTAACATTTATTATATAAATTTTCATTTTAGTTCGAATGTGTACTCCTTGTCAAATTTCAATTTATAAAGCTTATTCCATCAATATTTTCCAGGAAATATACTAACAAAAGTGCACAGAAAATATTCCTGGAAATTATTAAAGGAATAAGACTATTAAAGTATGAAAGCTGTATAAATTGTAATTTGACTTAGAATACACATTCGAATTATGTAAAATGGAAATTTATTTAATTTATATATTTATTTATATTAGGCTTTCTTTTGCCGAAAGAAATTGAAAAAATAGGTTCATGATTTCGGCTAGTTAATTATTGATCTCACCAAATAGTATCAAAACAAGCACGTGTAATTTTTATGTAAACATTACTAACTATCTTAAATTTTATAAAGATCGGCCCATAACTGACTAAAGCTCTTTAATAGGTTTTTTTTCGAAAAATTGCTTTTAACTTTATTAGCCTCTAGCTCCATTAAATTTGTTTTGGACAGTTTCAGATTTAGCCAAATTATTTTTAGCTCGTTACAAATTTCGATACAAAAGGTACAAAAAGTGTGAGTTCGAAAAAGGCAGTCGCAAAGCAGCTCGCTGCAACCATGTAGAATTTTACAATGTTCTATCACAAAGTGCATCAAAAAACTTTTCAATGCATCCTTAAACTTGGTGATACATTTTTAACTTTGACTGCAAAGTGCTATGATGTTTCGGAACTCGGCCAAATTGCATTAGTTTCCACAGCATACACATGCAAATATCAAATCCAAAGTCATATTTTTAATTTAACAAAGGTTGAAAAACCAATTTCTATGAAAATCTACAATAATAAAAGTTTGCTTCATTTCAAAAAAGTTGTCGGTCAGTACGGGGTTGTAGCTTTCACAATGTGGATTCATTCTTGTAACCAGGGCTGTGGAGTCGGAGTTGAAGAGTCGGAGTTGATGTTTTTGTGCCGGAGTCGGAGTTGGAGTCATAGTACCCACGAAAACTCCCGACTCCGACTCCAAAGTTTTTCGGCATAAAAAATTTTCAAAATAAAAATTATCTTCTTAAAACACATTTAAAATTTAAATACATAAATGGTTTATGAATACTGCTCTTATGTGCTGTTTCCAAATGATAGGCGATGGACTGAGTGCTTTTCATATACAGGGGTGTGCTGGAAATCGCAAACGTAAAACGCAAGAATTTTAAAAGTCGTTTTTAAATAAGATTTTTGTAATAAAAGAATTTTATAACAAATATTTTCCTATTAAACAGGATTTTAAACCAAAAATTATAAGAATTAGCTTTAAAGTTTATTAAAAACAACTTCCAAATTCTTGCGTTTTGCGTTTGCGATTTCCAGCACAACCCTGAAAAATTTTGCTACATAATTAATCGCCTGTCATTTGGAAACAGCACATTAATGTTTGCGTACGGTAATTGCTTCTCAAAAACTCTAATTTTTAGAAGGCCGTACGGTAATGAAAAAATAAAAGTTAACATCACTGAGTCTCATATACATTTAGCATCAAGATTATAGTAGGAGTAGGAGTCGGAGTCGGAGTAGGATTCGGAGTCGCACTTAAAAATTTCAGCATTTGGAGTCGGAGTTAGTACTTTTTTCGGACGACTCCACAGCCCTGCTTATAACATTGAAACTAATACTCTGCGCGCCTGTTGAACATCTAATGCGATATTAAAAAAACCCCCCCGCAATTACACAAAACGAAAAAACCATAAGGCTTTCACTTTTTATTTTTAAACATACTTGCAATATATGTATACATTTTATTAATTTAAATTTTTTACGGCTTAAGTGATTATATGCACAATAATTGGTTTGTTTTAATTAAAGAACAACTAATAAATTTTTTTGAAAATAAATTTTTTCTCTAATTTATTTTTGCTTAATCTAATGCTTTGGAATTTTATATTTTCTTAACACCCAATTTTGGTTTTCTTTTATAAATATGTATAAGCTTTTTTGATTATTATATATTAAAATTAAGCTGTATGTTACTAATTCATGTTTGTAGTAGGTATATTACAAAAAAAAAAAAATATAGTTATAAATAAAAAAAATCGACTTATAGAGAAAAATGAAGTGCGAAAAAAGTATTTAAAAATGCATGTAACTCAAAATTTTACAATATGTAATTGAATAATTGTGGCGAAACGACTTATACATATTAAAGCAAAACATTAAAAAAAAGTTGAAAAAATTAATAATAATTGTAAGGTATTTAAGAGTAATAAATAAAAAAAAAATGCTATTCTTTTAATGCAAGCATATAAAAAATTTAACATTTGGCGTTTTTCTGGTTATTTTTATTATGAAAATTTTTTTAGTCTAATTGCTATACATACTATTTAATTCTGGTAATATTTTTTTCTATAAAAATAAAAACAACCTGGTGTCGGTTCATTTTTTATATTTTTTTTTGCATGATTATAATAATTTTTTTAATTTTATTTTTAAAAGTTTTAAGAACATTACCAGCAATGTTGTGTTTTTTGTGTAAATACCTTTCAATATTTTGATCGAATATATAATTCTCATTTTTCACTTGTCATGGAATAATATGGTCTGTTATAAGATGTTTTTTTATTTTTTATTTTTAAGTTGCGAAAACATTTTTCCATTTCAAAGGCATACAATACTTAGAAAAGTTTTGTCTGGTAACAATCCATAATTTTATATTACCCAAAAATCATTTTATTAATGCTGGCTTCAAGATGCAACTGAATATGTGTAGGGAAGTAGTTGATAATTAAATTTAACTTTTAGGCTTTCGAATAAAACATAATTTAACTTAAAATGTATTTTTTTATACGTTAAATTTTCTTTTTTTTTAATAGAACAATGACAATGTACAGCTTACATAAATACATATTTTTAATAATGGCATTCTCACTCAGTACAAAATTGTAATCCGGCGTTTTGCTTCAAATATAAACGTGATCTTCGATCCTATAAATTCTTCATTCGTTTTTTTATGAATCCTTTTTAATTGTCTTAAGGAGCTAGTCCTTCTGAAATATTCTTTATTACATATGGAACATTTGAATAAGGGCTCGTTCTTGTGTTTTGCTATATGAGAATTCAAATTATTGGAACGTAAGTTTTTACCGCAATCCTTACAATGAAGATTTAATTCTTTAGTAACAACTAACACTGGATACCATTTCACCCAAATGTAATCTACGGTGTATATTTGGACGGCCTTTATAGTAAAAAGCTTTGTCACAATACTCACACTTATGAGGCCTTTCTCGATCTTTTGAGTGCGTCTGCATATGGGCATTTCCGTCAAAAGGTTCACCGTGACCGAACATTTTAAAGTTATTAAAAACTGATTATTTTACGATATTGTTACAGAGAAAAATTTAGATTTTTCAGTTAAATTATTATGGAAAAAATTGCACGTTCGAAATGTCACGTATCGACCCAGATTTTGTCTTAAAAAAAATTTAGAATATTTTGGAATCAAACCAAAGACATTTTAATGTTACATTGCCACGTAAAATTCTGAAAGTAGTTTGACTAAAAAATTGTGAAAGGTTTCGCTGAATTACTTACGCATTTTTGTACATGGCCACAAAAACTACTTCTATGTTTTTCACCTTCGAACCGCTACTTCTTTTGCCATTATCTTTGATCTAGAATCGCGCCCTCCATAAACTTTAGCATAAATAACAAGGATTTCTTAGTGCTATAATTTATGGTTTAAAAGAACGTTAAAATATTTGTTGTTAAAAATGTCATTGCATTTTTGATGCGTACGACTGTCACGTTCAACACTCTGGAATTACCCATATGCGACTAACGTTCTTGATGTTCATTATGTGTTTATTCGTGTTTGATTGTCATATATTTATTACGAAATACTTTAGAACAAATATAACAACACTTTGGTCCACCCTTTCTTGATATGTTTGTATGAACATATGTAGGTTTTAAACATAACAAGAATTTTAATTGTAAGATCCCAGCAGTAGAGGCCTGGACAAATTTGAACTTTTTTGTGCGGTCTGGAATTTTATGGGACATTTTTTGCTAATTCGAGGTCGCGGATTTCAAATCTTATCTCCATTTTTCTCTATCAGACCTACTTTTCGAGATATGCTGTTATGTCCAAAATTAAGGCACTTTCACTACATATGTATACATTTTAGAATAACTTGAAAACGGTTGACCTATTCAGTTTTAAAAAATGTTATCTTTAAGCCGTGCCTAATTTTTTTTTAATTTGCCCTGTTGTTTCAGAGATATCGTTGAATTTTTGAAAAAAAAGGAGAATTAAAAAAACAAATATAAAAACAAGAATAAAAAACTAAAATTTGTTTTTGTTTTCAATACAAATATACGAAAGAAATGTTCTTGTCGACATCGTGGGTCTGGGCCTAAAAATAAAAATGCGACAAAATCACATTTTTGGTCTAAAAATATAATTTCGAATCAAACCGATTCATTGTAATCGGTACACAACTATTGATTTTATTCACAATTTACTGAGAAAACTGAATATCAATTTCCATACAAAAAGGAAAAACGTTCATGACACAGACATATTTAAAAAATTTTTTTGCGGTCACACACTGCAGCACTGAGTTGAAAATTTTTCAATGATTTAAATGTGTGTTCAAATGATAGTAAATAAAATATTAAAATTGAAAAAATTCACTTTTTTAAAAAATACTTAATTCTTAGGAGCTCGGGCGCGACCTCAAGGTGTGACTTTTTTTAAACTTTTTTTGTTGCAATTTTTATTTAAGTTTTTTCTTTATAAAATGCGGTAAATCGGACGCCCAGTTAACAAATTTCTTAAGGGTGTTTTTTTAAAGCCAGAATTTCGAAAAATCGAAAATTGATTTTTTTTTACGAAATTTTGTGTTTAATTATTCCTTAATGGCTTTGCATACGGAAATCGTATTAATAATAAATTTTGTATTCCCGAAAATAACTTTGATAATATACATACTTGCATGTGCCCGTGCAAAAGAACTGAATTGGCAAATTGGTTTTTTTTTGTTGTTTTCTTACGAAGACAGTAGAATGAAGCAGTTTGTTTTTTAATTTTGTTTTTTCTTTTTACCCACTTACAACTACAATTCGAGTCGGAAAGAACCCAACCAATTGTAGGGGAATGTAAGAAAAGATAAACTCACTGTTTATTGTTGGTGTTTTGTTTTGGCTTTGATATTGTTACAAGTAAGACTTTTAGTGTTTATAATTCTTATTCGCTTTAGGGTTTTATTTGTATAATATTTTTGGCCTTTCTAAAATCTTTGGAAAAGGTTTCCTGATGAGCTGGCCTAAGCAACCAGTGAAATGCGCATAGAAGCTAGCTTTCCCTCAACAATAAATTTCAGTGTATTTATCAAATATGAAAAACTGGGAATTTAGCACGTCATACGGAAATCGTATTAATAATAAATTTTGTATTCCCGAAAATAACTTTGATAATGAAAAAATAGGAAGTTCTCAGCCAAAATCCGATAGATGGCGTTATACGTTGACTTAGACTTTGCGCAATCTGACAGGTGGCATTTAAAATTAGGGCGAGGCGAAGTTCGCCGGGTCCGCTAGTATGTTATATTTTATGACTTGTTTCGGTTCAGATCTGATCTCTCCATATAGAGTCTTCACAAATTTTTTTTCAACATACACGCGGACAGACTCATATCGTTAAATTAACTCCTCTACAGATATGGACCCAGAATATATACCCTTTTTGTCGTCTTAGATCAGTATTGTAAAAATTACAAACGGATTAATGAACTTCCACATGTGGTAAAGGCAAGCAATCCATCGCAGAAACAAAAAATTTAGGACATGTATTGATTTATTTGCTATTTTTTAAAATGTATTTGTTTAACTAAATATTATTTTTCATATAATTGGTGCTTATTGTTGTTTTGTAAACTTTAATGTATTCATTTAAAAAATAAGACCTATTCTTTGTTAAGCATTAAATCATTTATTTATGCATATTAAATTTGAGAACCTTTAGCAAAACTTAAAAGTATGTATGTCATATTAAAACATATTTCAGTTTTCAAAAAATCGCATTCGATATTGAGTCTTAAAAACGTGTAGGGAAAAATCTATCAAACACAATTGTCCGATCGTTATTGCTAAAGGAATTACTCTTTAGAAATTATTCCGTTCGTTAACTTAAAGATTTGGATAATTTTTTTTTAAGATTTCAGGAATAACAATTAACAAATAATTGCTTAAAGGTAAGATTATCCTAGAGGAAATTACACTTCTTGTTATTAACTATTTAATAAACTAATTTTCCTTTTTTTACTGTAACTTAATCTACAATTTGATAATAACTATAATTATGTAAATTAACCACGTTTTCCTTTTTGCATTATTGAAACTTTTCATTTCTATATAATTTGCTATATTTCTTCTATTTTGTTCGATTAAAATCTGTCTATCTATCCATTTTTCCTCTATACGGATAATTTCATTACAGACCATGAATTACAAGGACCTCCTACGGTACTTTCTTCTACTCTAATAAATACTAATCTAATGCCACCACCATCTCCCGTACAAACACGCAGAGATTCAATACTCAAACAACAGGGTAGTGTAAAAACCGAAAAACGTGTATCAATTAAACATACATCCACAAATAACAATTCAAAATTATCGGCATCCAATGTCGAATATGTATCAGAAAAACCAAATGATGCTGTAACAGGAATAAATTCATTAGGCAATACTAAAAAAAGACAAGGAAAACCTCCATCGGGTAAGATTGGTTTCGGTTTAGGAAAAAAAAAAATAACTTTAAAATTTAATTTTTCTTATTTCTTCTTATAGGTCCCCGTCCCGCCTCTTTGGTTATAACGAAAAATGAGGGAAATTCACATTTCAAATTGGTGCGTTCGTCTTCAATAGATTATGACGACATTGAATCACAACAACAAAATGCCTCTATACAAAGACCAATAAATCGTACAACTCTTTTAGAACAACTACAAGAAGATGAATCGGCCCCATTAGTATTTACCGTACACAAGTGACATTTTATATCATATCGTTGTGGTTTATTTCTTTGTTGAAACATAGTTATACGTTTAATTTAAGACATTTACAGAGTTAATTGAAGTGATTATCCACCCAATTATGAATAAAAATTCCCCGGTAGTTTTTACTCATAATTGGGCTGTATTAAATTTAAATTGGTAGGACAGTGCAACAAAGTGTGGGTATCAAAGTATGTAGTTTCACTTAAAAAAGAAATGAACAATGTTTGCAAACGTCATGAGCGATTTTGAATCCATTGCTGTGTTATATTCTTACGGCCGTATTTATAACGAAAAGTTGGCATGAAGTTAGCACACCGTTTTTTTATAATACAATCACCAAACTCTGGCTGACGGTTTGCTAAACTCTTGTTAACGAGCTGCCAACTGTTTGACAACTTGTAAAAAACAGCTGTTTAATGTCAAATAATTTTTTTTATAAGCAAAAGAAAAAACAAAAAATGTGCGCAAATTAAATAAAGCAAATATGAACATACTTATGTATACATATTTTAATAACATAAATTTTGTTATATGTACTTACTTTTTCCCTCTGATTCCAATTTGCAGATCTTTTTGCTATTTTTTTTATCTTCATTTTGGTCTTTAAACTTTTTAAAACTTCAGGGAAAAAACTTTTATAGAAATATTAACAAATACTTCAGAGCTGATTTTCAAACAAATTGTTGGCTATACTTACACTTTCCAGAGTTGATATTCAAATTATTTTTGACAGCTAAAAATTCGTTTTAAATAAACTCTTTGCTAACTCTCTGCTTAGCCCAAACGGTCTGCTAGTTGGCAGATCGCTGTCTGTGATGTATAAGCAGTTGCTAAATTTTGGTTATAAATACGGCCGTTAATTTCAGCCGTATTCAAAATGAAAATTTGTCATAACGATAGCAAAAAGTTTATTCATAATAAACTACCCAAACTCTGCCTTACGATTTGCTAAACTCTTGTTAACGGGCTGCCAAAAACACCTTGTGAAAAACAGCCGTTTAATGCCAAACAATTTTGTTGTTTTTTTTTAATTAACTGTTTTTTTAATTTACTGTATTTTGCTTACTTTTAAACTTTTTAAAATTTTTATATGTGAAGGGAAAAACAAAAAATGACAAATTTAGCTATGATTAATGCAAAACGTGTTGCATTTTTGAGTAATACAATGTCGCATCATACAAATTCAGAGTTGATTTATTACAAATTGACAGATGGAGAAAAGTTTGTTATGAATTAACTCTGTGCCAACAAGCTGCTAAGCTTAATCGGCATTCTAGTTAGCAGCTCGTTGTACGTAGTGTACAAACTGTGGCTTACTTTTTGTTATGAATACGGCTGTTAAAATATAAAAATTCAAAGAAATATAGACGGCAAATGTGGATGAAGTTTATTATGAAACAATTTTTTAAGATACTGAAAACGATATTATCGATTTTAAATCGTTTGGTTTTCAAAACTGGTTACCATCACATACCTGATTATTAAAATAAAATTTGAACGAGGTTACGATTACGATTAAAATGAATTTCCATAACGTAAAAAAATTTATTTTGAAATATCAGTAAATCAGTTAGTTTACACTATAATACTTTGTATAAGTACATGTCAAAAACTCCAATAATTTGTAAAAGTGTGTATGCAATGTGTTGAGAAAATGACAAGCATTACGAAATAAATTTGACATCCCATACGACTTAATAGTTTTTTGAAATTTTTCTAAACAATTAAACTCTTCATTTGATCAGGGTAGCATTTAAATATTAAAAAGGTCGAAGAAAAAGGTTTATAATTTTCAGGTAGCATTTAAACAAAGCATGTTCATGTGTGACAGTGTTAATACAAATTGTAATGTTAAATTAGATTTTTTGACATTATGGAAAACGTAAGTGTAAACTAGCCTTAAGTAAGACTTAATTGACATATTAAAAAAAATGGTAAAAGCATTTGTGTTAGTTACGGCTAGTTTCGCCAAGTTCAGTTAAAACTATTTCTTTAACTTTCAGTTAGTGCCGGTTCACACACGTCAAGTTTGTCTCGTAAAGTCTTGAGTTTTTAGGAGAGAGGGGAAAAGAAATGGCCTTCTCTTTTCCCTTCTCTCCTAAATGCTCAAGACTTGACGAGTCAAACTTGACGTGTGTGAACCAGCACTTAACAATACGTTTTGACAGTTATAAATGGTAGCTAATTATAACTGAACTTGGTGAAATTGGCCGTTAGTCATAAATGTATTTACATAGCTAAATTTTTTTTGAAATTATGAATTTTTTTTGTTTAAAACTTTGTTATATGCTGTTTGAATACTATAAAGGACTTTTAAAAGTCGTCATAAAATTTTAATAAACCTTAATTTTATTCGTATATGATTTCGGTTTATTTGGAAAGTTTTTAGAAAAATTACTAAACTGTTGGGCTTTCACAAAAATTATTTCAATTAGCCATATTTTATGCAGATGGTTAAAGAATTGAAATAAGGCTAATGCCCGTTTTCTCAACTTGCCGATAGCTAAAAGTAGACTTTAATCGGCCTTATAAAAAGTGTTCCATTATTAAAACTTTACTTGTACCTATAGTGAGCGATAAAGTAAATGAAGGTTAATCCTACCTGGTAGATAAAAGTAAAGTTGTAATCATGGAACACTTTTTATACGGCCGATAAAATCCTACCTTTAGCTATCGGTAAGTTAGTCTTTTTAAATCCGTTAAGTCAACAAAACGTAAGAATTGTTAATAATTCAATGTTATTTGTTTTTTGAAAAAGGTGATTAATCACGCAAACTCAAGTCTACTTAAAATCAAAACTTGTTTAACAATTTCGAACGTAAAGTTCGCATAAGAGAAATGTTTTAAAAACGGAGTATTGTCAAGTTTTTTTTCAGTGTTAAACACAATTAAAAGTTTTCTATTACTAAGATATTGAATTTTGACTATTGATGTAAAACCGTATATTTTTTTTAACTCAAATTCGATTGTAAAAATAGCCAGTCTCAATTTATTCAAATTGCGTGTAGAATTTAAAATACATTTTTGTTTCAGGAGTTTTTAGAAGAACAAAATATTTACACATAGAAATATAAGTAGATATTATATAAGTAGATATTTAGAGAATTGATAAACAAATGTATATTTTCGAATATTTTATGTATTTATATACTAAAATCACTGTTAAATTGATATTTTGTTTTAATGCTAAATAAATAAATACAAATAAATTAATTCAAGAAAAAAAATTATTTAAATTGCTTTGTAAGATATGTTGTGTATATACTCGTACCAAACAATTTTAAAGTTAGTTATTATAAAACTATATTCAAACGTTAATAAAAATTAATATTTTTTTGATTGAATAAAAATATTTTTTAATTTTCTTTAATTTTAGGAAAAAATTTTGTATTTGTGATGAATTAAGCTTAACCACTATTTTAATACCCTTCACCGATTGTCATTTGTCACTCCGTTTATAATTTTTACAATATTGATGTAAGACCCTATAAATTATAAATATTCTGGGTCCTTATGAGTATTGAAATTGATTTAACGATGTTCGTCTAAAAACCACGATTGCCTCTTAGTTTAACCATAAATCCCTTGTTTCTTTCTGTATATGTATATGAAGAACGGCAAAAGTCAAAGTTTCCCAATTAGGTAGAAGTATCCTGGTTATCAATACAGTAGATAACGGATATAAGGACAAAAAACGTTTTTAAGAAAGTATTTCAAAAGCACCGTGGCTTTTTTTCTGTATAGGAAAACTTTTTTAAGAAAAAAACTGATACAAGAAATATTTTGCATTGCACCTAAAATAAAAATACGTACAAAAATATTTTTAATAAGATTTTTTAAACGGAAATACTGTATTTGCTTAAGGGTAATACCCAGCAGCTAAAATAGTTACTAGTAAGGTTTTTGTAGAAACAACATTACAAAAGTTGATAAAGAAAACGATTTACCATTTGTTCGTTGTAGACACAACAACAACTATGCTAAAGTACATACATACATAAAAAATCAACTTGCCTGCTGTAAAAACAACGACAACACTACAAGAAGAAAAACATTTTTGGTTTGTTTGGAGTTGACAAATTATCTTCATGTCAAAAAAATCAATGGAAAAGAAGGAAAATTCCCGTATTGTTTTTGAAATTATTTAGTTAAATAGATTAAACTTACAATGTAGAATGATGACGAAACCCATATCGGACGTTCTGCAAGTTACTTTAATTTCCGCCACCAAAGGGAAATTCAACAAAAGTGAAACAGAAAAATTAATACAAATATACTCTCTTTGGTTCCATGGGTAAGTGCTTAGAATTATTCTAAAATAAAATCATAAACTATTAAACAAAAAATAAGTATGTTAAAAAAATTTACGGGAATTGTCATAGGTATTCAGTTTTTCTTTTATAAGTATGAACGTACTTATACTGTAAATAAAGCAACTAGTTTTAAACTATTTTAAAAATGCATAAAAATTAACTAGTTAGGCTACT
This sequence comes from Pollenia labialis, assembly GCA_949318255.1. Taxonomy (NCBI): domain Eukaryota; kingdom Metazoa; phylum Arthropoda; class Insecta; order Diptera; family Polleniidae; genus Pollenia; species Pollenia labialis. The sequence continues at coordinate 40,586,881 of OX439143.1, read as the reverse complement.
ATGCCAATCCAACGTTAAATACGATAGTTTGATGTATGAAAAAAATCAAAAGTGCCAACTAGTTTAAAGTAAAAACTAACCAGTAAAGTTCTAGCTAAAAACTAGTTACTTTGTATGCAAGTAACATTGATTAAATTGTTGCTAATTTTTTCATATAATTTTTATGTTAAAAAATATAATTTTTTGGTCTTATTTTTAAGCTTTTAAACTAGACAAAATAAAAATTAATCGATTAACCGAATAATATTAATTTTTTTCGATTATTATTCGATTAAATTTTTACCTCGAAGAATTATTCACGCGATAAATCGAATTATACAAAGCATCGATTAATTGAATAGCCTAATACATACATACATAAAACATACCCTGCAAATAATATTGGACCACCTGATCCATTTTGATTAAATGGACTACTTCTTGGACTGGTCCGATGTAATGCAAGCATGGACCATGTCATTGCTAAAAAGTGTTTGTAGTGAGAGGACATGTCTTCGTTTTTAAACGAAGTTAAAACTAATCCTCTTGTGTATACAATGGAGTAGTTTTAAAACTACTACCATGTTTTTTCCATACTTTTTGACTAGTCCTAGTCCCTTGTGGGCTACATTTTACACGCGTGTTTGGACTAGTGCTATTGTTTGCAGTGTACTCACATTACATACATATGAAAAACTTATTATTTTATTGTCTCAATCAAAAATAATTTAAATTTAAATACGAATTATAGTACCTAATTCAAACTATTTTTTTTTATTAAAAAATGAATTCAAAATCAACAAAAATTCCTGAAAATGGTATCGTATTTTTAAAATTTTTTATCTTTACCTTCCTACATATAGGTACCTGTAAAGTTAGTTAATTTAACATTCTGGCAACATGTAATAATTAAATGTATTACTGGCAATAAAATGGTAACCCTTTAAAAAGCTTAAACCAAAGACTGTCTGCCGTATTCATAAAAAATAAATAAGTTTAAAATGTGTTTTATAGCATAATTTTCATACAAATTTTTATTGAAATGCATTTCAAATCCATTTTAATTTTTTATGAATACGGCAAACACATACATATGTATATAAATTTATATATAGTCTTGGCTTAAACTTTACTACCTATCACCAGGGTGTTCAGATATGGAGATTTCTCGCCAAACGTGGCGATCTTAAAACTTGGTTGGCGACATGGCGATTTATGTAATTGTTAGCGATTTTGTTGGCAATTTTTGTTGAGTTATGAATTTGTTATATAGAAATAATATTATTTTTATTCTTCTAGAAAATTGTTTTTTATATTTAAAAGTGCTCTTGAAAAAATCAATAAATAGAATTCCTTTAAACATTAATATGTTTTAAGTCTATAAACATTTTTTCATTATATGTCTGTCTGTATGTGGTAATTTGTTATCACAGATTTTTGTGAATCCTAACGACGTTTATGAAACACAATAGAACAAATTAACATTGGTTAATTGGAAAGATAAATAAGTTTAGGCCAAAATTTTAAAGCTACAAGGATACGGCAGGTAGGTATATACAATTTTTAGGAACTTACTTTGGCTGTCCTTTATATGCGGTAATTACAACTGGTTATGCATCGCCTTCGATGTAGAATGCAATACGAACTTCTAGACGCGTTATAAGAAGTTATGTATATGAATGGGAATAGTACATGTGTTACCCTCACAATGTATTTCTAGCAAGAAGACAAATAGTTGGTCTTGCCGGTGAAGTGTTTAAGATACATGTATACATAATAAAACTCCAACTTTATGCAAATGTATATCAAATATTTGTTTTATACTAGCCGCAAAAAATTCTTTTTTTTCTATAATTTTATATATTTTATAATATTTTATAGTAAACATCGTACCTTTTTTGTGTGCACTAACTCTTTTTACTTTTCTCTAAATACAAATTTAGCAAAACATATTTCATGGCGATTTTTTTTGAATTTTTGGCGTATTTTAGCGATATGGAGCAAATTTAATTTTCAGGATTTTTAAAAAATATTTTTAATAATGTTTGTTAATTTTGTTCGGCAATAGGTCATGAATTAAACACTTTTTAAATAAAAAATATATAAACATATTTTGTTTTAAAAATTCTATTTTATTTCCCAATATTTCTGTCAACTTTGTTCACCATCTTCAGGGGTTATTTAAAAAAATTTAAAATAAATAAACGAAAACACTTTCTTGAGCTGTAAGCTTTTGTCAACTGCTTTAAAAAATATGTATTTTATTGTCAAAAACTTGAAAATAAATGCTTTGGCGATTTTTGACATTGCATTTGGCGAAAAAGGTCAAAATGAATCTGACAACCCTGCATATCCCAATTTTTCGTATCTTTAAGTTTGCTTTGTGTTGTATTTTTTATCGGTTTCCTTCTTTAAACATTAAAAATGACAGTTCAGTTAAGGTTTTGCATTGTTTGTTTGTATTCATCCACTTTGCCGGCATTTTCAACGAACACACACTGACAACGGAATGAACTGAGTTGTCACCATAAAAACTAAACAAGTTAAAAGATACGAAGAAAAAAATTAAATATAAACAAAACGTCATCAAATTAAGTTCAGTAAAGTAGGAGAGAAATACGTACATAGATTAATAGAAAAATATAAAAAAATGTTTAGAAACAGAGGCAGTAACGGCAATTTAATAAAAACAGAAAATAAAAACAGCTGTTTAGTTTAGTGTTGTGTATTGTAAACGAGTAAACGTACTAGTGATTTTGTTGTGAGTAGGTATAAAAAAGAGGGAATAAATACAAAATTTTCATTCAAAAGGTCACCTTGAAACATTTGAAAAATTATTATTTCATTCAAAACGATTTCTGCGTGCATCTTAAACACATCGTGATTTAAAGAAAATTTAGGTAATTAAAATAAAATTCTAAAATTTAATACCTATACAATAAATAAGAAATGTAAGTTAATAGAAAATGAATAAAAAAAATATAAAAAATCTCGGTAAAAATTTAAACGTGTTTATAAAAGTGTTTGCTAAACAGAAGCTAAGTATTTCAAAGAACATTATTGTGTATCTATAATAATAATTTATCGACTTTATATAAATATATACATTTTTATATGTAACTGGTGCTCACTAAAATTTAAACCTACCTTAATTTCGTTAAATAATACAATTTAGTTTTTTAAATTGAATGAAAAATATAACGGGTTTGTGCAATAATCAACTGCATAACCATACTTTCAACACAAGTGCACTTCGTATGCGATGCAATATTGCTGACAGATATAAAAAACTATTAGTTCATTAAAAAAACTTCAAGCAGTTTCGATGTGATATTAATGTATGCACATACATACGCTTTATAATACCAAAAATATTTATGACCAGGGAAACCAGAAATATGCTATATAAAAAGCGTTTTATGCACATTAAATATGCTGTAAAAACTTGAAAATATGCCCTGAAAATTGTTAAAAATATGCCCCAAAAATTTCAAAAATTGCTAATTTGAGAACAAAATATTCAACAATTTAAGAACAGCCCCATTTAATAAAAACAGTCCTAAAATTATAATATGACGGTCGCTAAGTTGTTTATTAATATTAAGATTTAAAAGAAAGTTAAAGCTATTTATAGATGGGAGCTTTGGGAAAATTTGAACCGATTCGAAAATAATTTAATTTGCAGTAACATAATTTTTGGGCGAATTTAATCTAAATACCAACATAATAAGATTGTTCACGGACACAAAGAATCTGATTTGGAAAGAAGTTTTAATGGGGAATATGTGAAATTATAGACTGGATTCCACCATTACCATAGAATTTCTTCCTTAGTACAATTAAAATGTATTTACAAGATTGCAATTTGTACTTTGCGCACAATGTTAACATTGACAGACAACCAGTCAGAAGAACGACTGGATATCTGGAAAAAGTGATTCTGAGTCGATTGGTGAAAACACGAGTGTTTGACTTAGTCTCAATTTTAAAACTGACTTTATTTATCAAAATATTTTTCTTAAATCAGTTTTCAACATGTTCTGTTGTGAACAATCGGTATTAGTATTACACACATCGCCAAAAACGTATATAATTGCTTTTTCCCTAATTTTTGCTTATATGTAAAGTTTAAAATAGCATTTATCTTTAATGACAACCTGCCTTGTCTTACAATTTTAGAAAAACAAATTACTGTAGATGGCGAAATTAAAGCAACACGTTGGGAATACAGATAAGCCAGAATTTCACTAGAAATAATTTTTTTTTATTTGTTTTTAAGTTTTGGTATCTAAAAAAAATTAACATGTTTCAAAATATGCCTCAAAAAGGCAAAATATGCGCTATAAACTTAAAAAATGCTGCAAAAAGGCTCTTAACTAAATTGTGCAAAAAATGCTGCAAACGGTAAAATATGCTCTAACAAATCGATGCCAAAATTTATTAAAAGCTCTAAAACGGATAAATATATTGTTTCTGCCTTCACTGGTCGCACAAGGAAAAACATGCAATTGCATATTTTTGGTTTCCCTGTTTATGACTGCTTACATACAAATACCGATTACATCCTAGAACTTATTCAAAAGAAATTTCATTGTGTCATAAAATAATATAAGTTTGAGGATTGGAATTTGATCTATTTTTTTGTTTTAAAAATGTATATAACTAAACTAAAATAAATGTATGTATGTATGTTGGCAGCACAAAAACCGCTTAAAATCCCGAGTGACCTTTTACTAAAAAGATAAATCATTTGTGTAAAATTTTTAAGATATTTCTGCTCTCCCTTGAAGTTAGGTAACCGGTTTTTATAATGTTAGAAGTGAAATTTAAAGTAATATTTGGAAATACATTTACATAGGTTATTTAAAACCAACACCCCAGCTAGCATTTGGGTGATTACTTTTTGTAAAAATCACCCAAATGATTCTTTACAGATCAGTTTTGATGATTAAAAACTGATTTATCACTTGAGTGGTTGAAAAAGGATACACATATGATTCATTTAGATGTTTAAATAATGATTGTTAAATATTTTGAATTTTTGTTTTTGCCAAATGAAAAAATAAAAATATAAACTTTCAAGTTAGCCAAGTCAATAAGAAGCTTGGCTAAAAAAGAAGCCCAAAAATTATTGGCAATATATGAATAAAAAATTTTATCAAAAAAGCTCAAGTCGAGAAAATAAAATCTCTGGAGAAAATTGAAGCTACCCTGTAGGAAATGTCACTAGTGAATCTGTACTGATTCACTATTGACACAGTCAAAAACTAAATTTCAAAAAAATTGGCATATACGATAATTTCGCGCAAAGGGGTCATTATGTACACATCTGTGACATTTTGACAAAACATCTTTAGTCAAATTTTAAAAGTTGAAAAAATTTTGTTAATTATACGAATTTTTGTTAACGTTTTTAAAATTTTTTATTATAGCAAATAATATATATGTAGGTATAAACAAAATTTTGGTTTATTTTATTATTTAATTAAAATGATTATTTTACCGAGTTTTTTTTTACTTTTTTGCTTTCTTATCTCGACTTAAGATGTTTTGTCAAAATGCCACCGATATGTAGGTATTTTTCAAATGAATAAAATCGTTTAAGACTCTGCGTAAAATCTTTACTAAATTTAAAATATCACAGTCGCTTGTTCGCCTATGCAATGCTAAAATTGAACTTGAATAATATTTTTTTGCTAGAAAACGATTAGTTTAAATAAAAATTATAAAAAAATTTAAAAAGTTAGGCTCAAAATAAACTATCAAAAATTTATAAAAAATTTGGAACTCGATGTTTTTAAAGAAAAATAAATTTGAAAAAATTATGTAATACACTAATTTTTGTGTTATTTTTGATTAAAACATACCTATACAGTTATAATTATTTAAAGTTTCAACTCAATAACTTTTACATAGGGTTGGTAGGTATTTGCTAAAAGTATATAATTTAAACATATTTTGTCACTATAATTTTATAAGTAAATACCTATTAAAGTTTAGAAATAATGGCCAAACTTCAATCATCTTTTCAGAAATTTATCAAATATTCTCCTTAAGTTTACTACCGTCATGGAATAAACAAATGCATAATAGATATAGTCCACAAATAGGTACATCACTACATTACCTTTTAAAATAATTGACATAGGTATGTAGGTATAAAAGGAAAATAAAGCGTATTTTCGTGTTTCTCGAAGTAATTTTTTTGTTGTCTAAGTAAATTTCAATCACCTAACATTTTTTGAAATTTGTTTTCTTTTTCCTAAATTTATTTTAAGAATTTCACGTTCATGACGTTTAAGAGATGTACCTATGCGGTAGCCAAACCAATAAATACTACCTAATAATAGGTTGAGAAATAACTTAAAATAAAATCATTTTATTACAAATCACGAATCACCAAATGAAATGTAACCAAAAAGTAAAAGTGATTTTTTCACCGTATTCTATAGGTACAAAAACATTTGTTTAACAACAAATGTTTAAAGACAGTTCAAAAGAAAAAACAAAAAAACACGAGACAAATACTTAAAACAAAAAAAAAAAAAAAAAATTGGTACATAAAAAATATAAGCACATTGTTAAGCGAGAGGTGTTTAACATTTGATAAACGAATACGAATACAAATGTTTGAAAAATAAATAAAAAAAAAACGAAATACTTTTGCCAACATAATCACGAGAATAAATGCAATTTCGTGTTAAAGATCAAATTATATTTCATCAATTAAATATTTTAAATTTGTTTACAAATGTATGTGTGGCACAAACATACAAATACTTACATACCTACATATGTATGTTGTTGACATTTCCCCTATTACAAAGTTTCACTGGCGCCTTATAAGTATATTCACGAAGCAATTACCGGTTGGTATGATATTTTAGAATTTAAAGCAATTTTAGTTTAACGAATAGAATACCGAAAATTCGTACCCCGTTAAATCGAAAATATCAATAATTCGTAAGAAACTCTTGGTCCTTTAAAAAAAATAGCGCTTAATCGCAATAATTTTATACATTTCGGCACCCTCGTTAATTCGTACTTTTTTCAATACAAAATCTGTTTAATCTCTTATAAATCGTAATTGACTGTCGATAACAGTAATGTTAACCGCACAGTAATTACCGTTTTGTACGGAAGCTTTGAGCCCCAAAAAGTAATTTAAGGAAATTCAGGTTTTTTGGTATACATACATATGGGGATTTCATGTCAAGTGACCAAATTTTGAAATCGATGTCTTCACATTTGGATGAAATTTGCACCAAGGTTAGTCCTTTTGGATAGTAGCTTATACACAAACAAGATCGATCAAAAAGTTTCCGAGTTAGAGGGTGTCAAAGTTTGACATTTTGGCCAAACAGGTGTTCTTTCTTATCCATGTAACTTATTACCTATTGTTGTTAGCAAAATTTGTCCAAAGTAGCTGTCCAAAGTAGCTTAGATAGCTATTTGATCAATCTTTTTAAATTTTTATTTGTGTTTTTTAAATTAAAAACTTTTTTTGTTCAAAATAAAGCTTATGTCTTTTCCTTTAAGGTGGTTATGTATAAAAAAAAATAATTTCTAACTCAAGACGAGTTTTTTTCAATTTTTATTTAATGCACTTTTTGGTTTAAGTGTTTCTAAACCCTTAAAAATAAAACTTATGCTAAGAAACTATACAAATTAACCAAAACTTATGCTAAGAAACTAGACAAATTAACCTTTCCGGCGGTATGTGACATACCCAGCTTCCATTTTATATCTTCAATACTTTAACACCCACAATATGTTTATCCCGGGAATAAAATCTCTTTTTTTTCTATAGAAATATCCAAATGTCCAAAGTAGCTTAGATAGCTATTTGATCAATCTTTTTAAAATTTTTTTTTGTGTTTTTTAAATTTAAAACTTTTTTTTTTTATTTTTTTTAGCGGGAATGTTTTTTTTTTTTGCTCAAAATAAAGCTTATGTCTTTTCCTTTAATGTGGTTATGTATAAAAAAAAAATAATTTCCAACTGAAGACGAGTTTTTTCAATTTTTATTTAATGCACTTTTTGGTTTAAGTGTTTCTAAAACCTTAAAAATAAAACTTATGCTAAGAAACTATACAAATTAACCAAAACTTATGCTAAGAAACTAGACAAATTAACCTTTCCGGCGGTATGTGACATACCCAGCTTCCATTTTATATCTTCAATACTTTAACACCCACAATATGTTTATCCCGGGAATAAAATCTCTTTTTTCCTATAGAAATATTGAAAAATTGAATTGTTTTTATTAATTTGTAATAATAATAAAATTAATATACATATAATTATAATAATAATAATAAAAATTAAAAGATAAATAATTTAATAAAATTTAATCTTAATCACATTATGTATATCCTTTTATATCATAGCTAGTTTAACACTTAAACCTGTTTTAGTTTTGTAAATTTTCAATATCCAATCTTTCATCTATGCTATGTATCGCCTTTATTTTCTGTCTTTTTTCCAATCTTTTCTTGGCATTACTATGTGCAGTTGTGCATTTTGCTGCTGGTTTTGCAAGGGGGCAATGTGAGGCAGATCACTATTTAATTTCCAACGCCAATTTTTTTCTCTGAGTCTTTTATCTGCCTTTTAACGAGGCTTTTTTGTCAATGATTAAATGGAAGGTTTTGGAATCAGGTGGAAATATTTTATGGTCATTCTTCGAAAAACCAGTTTATTTAATATTTTATGACACTTCACTAAAATATAAAATAGTACATTAGGTAAAAATTGAAGAATCCTCGTCTTGAGTTAGAATTTTTTTATACATAAGCCACTCGCGGCCCGAAAAGTGACCAAAACTTCATTAAAGGAAAAGACATAAGCCTTCTTTTGAGCAAAAAAAAACAGAGTTTTAAATTTAAAAAAAAAGAAAAAAATATTTAAAAAAAAAACAATCTTTGACCCCCTCTAACTTAGAAATTTTTTGTTGAAAATTTGTGTCTAAACTACTATCCAATAGGACTAACCTTGATACAAATTTCGTCCAAATCGGAATACTCGATTTCAAAATTGGATCACTTGGCATAAAATCCCCCATATAAATACATATGTACATACTTACATATCGTCACCTAAAATGCAAAAGGACGTAACAACACTATATATATTTTTTAATTTTATAGGGACACGTAATAAAGTGTAGTGCATCATAATAAATCAAAAAGTCGATTTTTAATTTTTTTGCTGTTACGCCCTTTGCATATTAGTTAACGATATGTACTTAGGTTTAATGATTTTAGCTTTTGAAAGGTGATTTTCAACGGCAAGTTCAATAATAGATAAATTTTATACCAAAAAATTAAGAAGATTATGTTACTGCAAATGTTTTGGTTACACTGACAGATAAGTGCAGAATATAAAACATAAAATTACTTATTGTTTATTATTAATTTAATTATAAACGATTTGATTGTTTAAAAATCAACAATTTTTTAAACATATGAAATAGCCGTAATGTGATGAATTTAACTATGAATCAGGGATTTAATATGGCTAAAGATAAGTATTTGCCACATGAATAATCCGTACGTGGATTATTTTATTCTGTTTTAAATGTTCATAATATACATACATACTGCACTTGATTTAAGAGGGTATTAACAAAAAATTTAAAAATTTTCAGCAAAACAATTATTTATTTAATATTTTAAAGGAATATGTAAAATAGTTTGTAAATTATCTAAAAGTAGAAGAAATATCACGATATTTTAACGGAGTTTAGATAGGAATATTTTTTCCAAAACGTGAAAAATAAAAATTTCGAGTTTATACCCTCTTGCGATATTCGAATTACCAAAATACCGTCTAAGTGGATTGATTTGGCGAGACCAAATTGTTAACTTCCGTCGCTTAGGCTGTGCGATGATGAATCAGTCAGTTAGTAGCGTTAGAATTTTATAAACGTGATAAGTTTAGTGCCGTATTTAAAAAAAAAACAAATATAAAATTTAAATAAATTATTTATGAATACAGCTGGTAATGTTTTAATTAACAACTTTATCGTACGATAATTTAAAAAGGACACTACAGTTATGAAAAATAATATTAAAACAAAAAAAAATAACAATTAAAATGCAACGGCTTAATATGCAAACATGCAAACCAGAGAGCTGCAAGGAGTATGATCGAGCCGACTCAATCACTTCAGCTAAAAATTCAGTATAAATCAAAAAAGTATTCTACAGTTTTGTTCTTGTTCAAACGTCAACACGAACCAAAAAATTCAGTAAGATGTATGAATCTATAGCAAAATTATGCTTGTATTTGTTTATTTAAAAGCGATGCATCTGTTTATGAACAACAGCTTACTTGTACTCGCGTTTCGGCTCGGTGATTCGAACATGATTTAATTGTAATCAGTTGCAACCACCACTCGAACTTTATGATTCAATCGTTTTTGTTCAACAACAAGAAATTACTTAAATGCAAAAAGCTCGTTTCAAACAGTCGGTTTGAATTCTTGTACTCGCAACGAACATGAATGTATATATTTCTTTGGTATGATAGAAGTAAAATTCATGTTATAAGCTCGAGCCACTTGTTTAAATACTCATTGTGATTTATTTATATAAGCAATATAAAGCTCATGTTATTGTGGGTGTTGCGTGTTGTTCTAGTACTGTTCCTTTTATAGTTATAAATTATATTTTGTTATATAATACTACTTGTATTGAAAACCCAAGGCCCATCTATCAGGTCTGCTTACTTGTACAAAAACAAAATACGATTCTTTTTAGTTGTCAAAAATTTACTACCGCATATACAAAGCAAAAGGAAAAAACGTGTATGTGTGGCATACCATAAACACATACATGCACATGTAAGCAAAATGTAAACAACTTTTGACAACTAAAAAGAACATAAACAATGATCATCAGGCTTCTTGCACAGACCTTTTCAATGGGCCTTGTGAAAACCCATGTTCCTTTTTACATTTTGATATACATACATAAAAATATGTTTAAAAAAATGTTTTTTATTATTAACTTTTTTTAATAGCTCCAAAAATTTCTTTGAATTTGATTATATCCCTAAAAAATAATAATACATGTATGTAAATAAATACAGACAACTTTTTCGCAAATTTAATTTTCAAATAAATTTAGCTTGGGTTACAATTTTTTAAAATTTTTTTCACTATATTCAAATTTCCTAAAAATGTATGCATACTATGCACACAATATGAAAAAACAATATGGGCTTACATCAGGACTGCCAGAAATTTTCAGCAAAAAATCTTAATTTCACCAAAAAAAATCTTATTTTTGAAAAAAAAAATCTTATTTTTAAAAAAAAGTAGTTTTTTTTTAAACATACTAAAAACAATTCATATTTTATTTAATACATAAAATAAAACAAAAAAAAACATTACAAAAAATTTAATTTCTTATACTAAATTGTTTTATTTCGTTTAAAAATTTTTAAATGGGAACAAGGATGGTTTTTTTTTATTGAACCTAATGCTAGGAACACAACTGGGACGAACGACGAATTTCGTCCAGCACGACGAATTATTCGGAAGAAATTCGCTGTATACATTCGGCGTATGAAACACAATAACGACGAAAAAACAAAATGGAAATAAAATATGTTGTATAAACAAGAAATAGTGGTACCATATGAACAAAAAATACTTTACACACAAAACATTAAGAAAAACTAACTAAAATACTTTTTTATTGTCAATTTTTTTTACAATTTGTATTTCAAATTATATTCAGTTAAAATTTTACAATTTCTAAAGTAAAAAGTAACTTTATTTACTAAAACACTTACCATTTTTAAACAATATGGCTACCCGGTACTGAATTGTACGTCGTACGCCGGCGTAAGAATTAGAATTAAATCTATTTAAAGTTTGCAACGTCCGGCGAATTTTCGTCGGCGCCCTGATTGTGTGCATTTTCATATACACAAATATTTTTTATTTTTGGCGACGAATATTCGCGGCCAAAAATTCGTCGTTCGTCCCAGTTGTGTTCCTAGCATAACCTTCGTCTAGACATAACAAAAAGTCTTGTTTTTGGGGAAAACATCTTAAAATCTTTTTTCGGTTAAAAAATCTTAAAAAATAAGGTAAAATCTTACTTCTGGCAGCGCTGGCTTACATACATTCATTCAAACATTTGTATTTTTTGAACCAATAATGTTGCGACTGCTCAAACGAGAACGAAACTGTAGAATACATGAATGGTTTGTACTTAAATTTTCGCGTTAATGATTGAAACGACTCCATCATACATGTTGCAGCTAAATGAACATAATATCGCATTTAAAAACGAATATTGCAAGAATGATGCGAACACCGCTTCGTTTCCTTGCAGTGATCTGCAGTCATACCAAAAAAAAAAATTACAAACGTTCATGTTCGATGCGAGTACAAGAATTCAAACTGATTGTTTGAAATGAGCTCGTTACTCCAAAATCATTTTTGTTGTTGAACAAAAACGGTTTGAATTATAACAATTCAGAGTAAATGATTGAATATACTCCAAATTTTAGTATTCGTTGCAGTTCTCTGATGCAAACTATAATTTGTGATGCAAACTCCCTTTCAGTAAATTTTACAGGGAAGACAAAAAAATTTTATATTTCATATGTATTGGTTTAACACACTACAAGACTCAAATTAATGCTGGTCGCTCTCACATTTTTTCATATATTTGTTATTTTAACCTCGCTATACCGAAATACTGGCAAATCGAAAATCCCTGTAGTTCGTAAAACGGCTCGTCCCTTGCGATTGCGAAATATCGGGATTCTACTGATACAGGGTGACGCAGAATGAGCTGTAAGTTTAAATTTTTAAATTTGTGACTAAGTTTCAATATGCACAAAAGATTGAAAAAAAACTTAAAATCATGCAGGCAAAAAAATGAAATCAAAAGTTTGGCTTGAAAAATTTACTTTCGTTAAAACAAATGTTAAGGCAAAATTACTTAAAAACATTTTATGATCCAAAAATAGTCTTAAAAAAATCTATTTGTCTTATTTTTGGATAATTACACATTAATCGGTAACGCTGACTAGAACGGAAACTTTCTCAAAAATTTTTCTTTTAAAATTTCGTACGTGTAATTACAACCATAGACTACAGTTGCAACAACAAAGTTTACTTATTTCTTACTTACGCAAATCTAATTGTGATAGATTTTTTGAAAGCTGAATTAGATTTTTTCTCTTTTTCCGTTCTAGTTATTCCTTTATGCCCATTTGCTTCGTACGATATGAGGAGCCGCAGAACAAAACGCACTTTTCGCCTTTTTTTGACAAATTGGTTTTTTGCTAGTTTTATAATATTTGCGCTGAAATCTTAAATGTTGTGCCTTATGCCAGTTTGATAAATCTATTGACAGGTATAAAAATTGTTACCATATTCAGGTTTATGCAGTTTTTAAGGATGCGAAATAAATAAACTTTAATTTTCCAAAAATTTAAATGAGAAAAAAGTACGTTTTGTTCTGCGGCTCTTCATATCGTTTACAAAAAGCGAGATCTTTTGGATTAGGTAGAAAGTGGTTATAAACAAGTAATAGTGCTACAATCTGCTATACCGAATCTTAAATATACTTCACCATGGTGCGGTAAGAAGAGAAATGTATATAAATACCGTTCTTTAAATATAACCCCACATTTTATCGGAAGTTGTCTATTGACACCAAGATCATTGTACCTTATTTGGCTTATTTGGCCAATTCGAGTATGCTGAATACAGTGATGCCGTTTTTCTAAGCGATTAGCCCTTGTCCGTTCTGGTGCCACGGCACCAGATTTTTTGGTTTATACCAAAATTCACGGGAAGGGCGATCTTTAGAAGTCGGTAAGGACCACCATGAGGTTGGTCGAACACGGCAGGGACATATGGTAATTTTGTTTACTCATAATTCCTTATCCGTCATAATCAATTCAATTATTAGATACAGTCAAATCCCGATAATTCGTACCCCGATAAATCGTAATTCCCGATAATTCGTAATAAACTGTCGGCCCCTTGAAAAAATCTCGTTAATTCGTAAAATTTCCATACGTTTTGGTCCCCTCGCTAATTCGTAATTTTTTTTTCAAATAAAATCTTCTTAACCACTTATAAATCGTAATTGTTTGCTAACTACCACTTATAATTCGTAATAAAAACCAAATAAACATTGGAAGAATGATTTTTTGTTTACCGCTATTGTTTTGCGTGGGTTTTTGCTTCTGCTTGTGTGTGCGTTTTCAAATAAATAAACATCTAAAAAAAAAAATAATTTTTATATATTTTATTTTTAACAATTGTTTTCTAAGTTTTTTTTTATCGTTTTAGTAAATAAATAAAAACCCCGTTAATTCGTATTTGTTTTATTTTAACCCCGTTAAATCGAAACCCCGCTAAATCGAAAACCCCCATAATTCGTAAAAAATTGCCGGTCCCTTGCGATTACGAATTATCGGGATTCTACTGTACATACTATGTATATTTACATGCAAAAATACATATACATATTTACAAAGACTACCATTAAGATTTATAAGAATGACATTTGTTAATAAATTTCCATAAATTAAAACTTACGCAACATTTTTTTACAAAAAAAAAATTAAATAAGTCCATATAAAGACAACAACAAATCGGGAGATACATTTTTGTGAAAAATATTCTTAATTGAGGTCTCAAAATCATCTCCCTGCAAGGGATTTAAAAAATTCCCGCTTGTTGTGATAGTGGCCAAAATTAAGTTAAATATATCAATAAAAAAGTAGTTATAGAAGCGAAGTTCTTACTGGGTATGAAAGTGCCGGTTCACACACGTCAAGTTTGACTCTTCAAGTCTTGAGTTTTTAGGAAAGAGGGAAAAAGAAATGGCATTCTCTTTTCCCTTCCCTAGGTGAACGTCATAATTAAAAGAAATTTATATGTTATGTGAATCTCTTAAAGATATGAATTATTCGATATTTCTTAAGAATGTTTCATTAAACGGTCTTAAGAAAGATGTAAAGGCAACATATGTTTATAAGGATTAAGGCCAGGAGATTGAGCATACTTCGTTCTTTATCTGCACATAAAACCCTTCTTGATGTTTTGTTTTTTATTTATTTACGAAATTCAAAGCATTTGAGTCCATTAGCTAAAATAAACCAAAATTTTTTTTTTGTAAATTACATATGTTCCGTGTTCTTGAAATTAAAGTCAGCTGTAATTTAAATCGATGAAGATTTTCAGTTAACTTTTTTTAAATGACCGTAATTTTTTTTCTGATTTTTAGAGTAGTTTTAGTAAAGATAAGCGTTTCTCAAAGTATGAAGTTTAAAGCAGCTCAAGCACATGCAATCAAATTTTTCAATTTTACGTATTATACAATTATATCGCCAATGTGTATGTGATATTCGAAGGTGGCACAATATATTAGCAACTACCCTGCAAATAAAAGGACTAGTCCAAACACGCGTGTAAATTGTAGCCCACAAGGGACTAGGACTAGTCCAAAAGTAACCCAAACGTATGGAAAAACATGGCCTATTTAATTTAACAAGAAGATTAGTTTCAACTTCGTTTAAAACCGAAAACATGTCGTTAAAAAACGAAGACATGTCGTCTCACTACAAACACTTTTTAACAGTGACATGGTCCATGCTTGCATTACATCGGACCAGTCCATGGAGTAGTCCATTTAATCAAAATGGATCAGGTGGTCCAATAATATTTGCAGGGTATCAAAAGACTTTTGATTTTAATTGCAAAACGAAAAGGAAGTAAAGTGTGTTGGCAACATTGTACAATGCTGTTTATGTTATTTCTATAGGTTACCTTTTTATTGAATGAAAGTTGAGCAGTATTTAAATTGAAACCATTGTGCGACTTATTGCATAATATAGCACAAAATGGAAATAATATGGCGAATATCAAATACTATAATAATGCAAGTGTATGGGCCGCTTAAGAAGGGAATATTTTTATTAATTTTCAAAACAGAATCCTTTTTAAAATATGTGCATATTCCTCCTTTATTGCATCATTGGCATATTTAAAAAAAATTTTAAATTTTAAGTTACTTAAGCAAAATGGCTTCTTCAAACCTTCTTTATATGTAAAATAAAAATCAGTATTCAATATTTTATGGAATCAGTGTAAAAAGGTAAATTTTGAAAACTTTAATCGCATTTTGCCAAGTTTAATTTTTTTGAGATAGGTATGAATATGTTGCAATAAAGACGATATGTTCGATATCAATTTCACTCGAATTCTATTTTCAGAACATGTCTAATAGGGTGTTGTCACCATACTTCCAGTGGTTAATTGGAAAGAAATATGTATTTCTATTACAACATACAAAGAGAGGAAATCAACCTGAAATTTCATTGAAACCATGGTAGAATAAGTGGAAGGTATAGTCATTAGAAACTTTGTCTCAATTTCAAACCCCATATAACGTCAAAAAAAATATGGAAAAATTCAAAACAGCGTTAAAAATCAAATAAATTAATTTGGCATTACATATTAAAATTAAAACTCTCCCTAATGAACATACCTGGTACTCATTATGCTATGATTGAAACTGTCTATATATCTGTCTTTGTTTGTTGGCTTATAGACTCCTAAACTGGGCAATATTTGCCTCTACGAAACTATCCAAAAGATTTTAATAAAATAAAAAACATAGATAGATCCCTACTTATGTATATGGACACATAAACTGTAATTTTTTTTTCAAAAATAGGAACACGAGGTGAGGTAGGGGGCAATTTCTGCTTCTCTGAAACTCTATAACTGATTTTAAAGAAACTTTCAAATATAGATAGATTCCTACTTATATGCACACATTAGCTATACATTTGTTAAAAAGTAGGATCTCGAGGGGAAACTATCTAACAGATTCGAATGAAATTTAAGACATACATAGATATACTATGTATCCCTATTTAGACAGACACATAAGCTATGAATGTTTTAAACAAAAGGGGACTTCAAGACGGTAAGAAAGTAGAAGCACACGCCGGGTATCCGCTAGTAAATAGATAAAACCATTATTTGCAGTACAAATTTTAAAGCACCACGTTTCCAAAATAATAATTAAAATTGTTCAAAATTTTATGATGATGACTTGAAAATGTTTTTGATATTGAAAATCGTGTACGTATGTACTCTCAAAACTTTTCCTTACTTAATGCTAGTAGAGACAGTTTTGATTGTCTCAATTTTAATTAAACTTTTTCTACACACAATTATTTGTTAAAATGTATTTATTATGTATTCATCGTTTAAAAATACATATGTATGTATGTATGTACATAAGTATTAAAGTAAGTATGTACGTACATAAGAATGTCGAATGTGTACAATGTGTACAATTTTTATTGAAGCTTTTTTGCTTCACTTATTTTTCGATTTTATTTTTTCGTAGCCATCATTTAACTTATCGCTTTCAAACCGTAAACTTGAAATGCAATCTATCTAAATATATTTGAACTTTTTTTTTTTGAATACTTATATTTATAATCTATACATAATTTTAATAATATTTATTGCAAAATAAATCGTAGTTTATTCTGTAACGAAAATGTGGTGGCTCGATGGTCTCCAGTGGGTGTTCAAAGTGGTAGAACGACATTTTTCAACTGTTGTAACAGTTGTTATGAGTCTATATATTGTTCGTTGGGCCTATGATCGCTATCAACAGCTGACAAATGAAGATGATAATACAATTGCCGAAAATAAAAATGAAAATAGAAACGAAGAAAATGAAAATATAAGTATAAAAACAAAAAATAATTGTAATGACGGTCCTGTCAATAGTACGAGTAGAACAGATGAAACAGTTAAGCCAAAATATCAACAGCCACAACAATCCGAACAAAAACAAGAACAACAGTCATTACCGATCAAGCTTTTAAAAATAATGGGTAATAAAATTTCAAAATCTCAAAGTAATGAGGTATGTTTTGGTTTTATTATTTTTTAATTAAAAAATACGAACTTACATATTTTTTTTAATCATAATAATAATAAGTGATTTGTGATGTTTTTTATTTACCAAATAAGTGATTAAGTTGCATAATATAATTAAAAAACTGTTAATTAGTAGGTATAATGATGTTTTGAATAATAAAAATAGCATGTGCCTGTGATGTGTAAAGTGGTGTAAAGTGCATAATTAATCTAATGTAATTTGCTGTCTGTGTACATATGTACATACAAATGTTGAGTGTAATTTAGCTATAAAGTGCCTTAAAGTATATTTAAATACCAATATTTAGTTTAAGATTTCAAATTGTGATTAAATTTAACAATTCTATAAATAAATTGTGGTTTAAAAAAAATAAACAAACATTAATGACGATAAGTTATTATATTTCAAAAACAAAGGACACTTACTTCTGGGCGCCACCAGTTCATTTAATATCAATAGCAACAGTAATTCTGATAAGACTGAAAACCGTCCATCGATTAATTAAGCTAAAAGTTTTGTAAATTGAACATAATTGTGTATTTTTTTAATGTTTGCCCTAAATCTATTAAATGAAAGTTAATTAGTGACAAACAATATAAAAATTTAGCACTTTTAACGACACGTTTTTGTTCAAAGAGTAACATTGCTAATATTAAATTTATTCAACTTTGCCCTTTTTCCAGTATGTATATTTAATTTAATTCTCCTTTAAAATTTGGCAATGACAAATAAATCATTCATTTATTCTGTTATGAATAGGGAAACCATGAATATGCAATTGCATGTTTTTCCTCATGCGACCAATGAAGGCTGAAACAATATATTTATCCGTGTTAGAGCTTTTTAAGAATTTTGGCCTCGATTTGTTAGAGCATATTTTTGCATATTTTACCGTTTGCAGCTTTTTTTGCATAATATAGTTTAAAGAGCCGTTTTGCAGCATTTTTTAAATTTATAGCGCATATTTTGCCTTTTTGAGGCATATTTTGATACAAGTTAAATTTTTTATATGCCCATTTCGCAGCGTATAAAAAAATTTTGGCTTTTCTGTTTTAAATATTAACTGTATATCCAATGTGCTGCTTCACTTTCGACATTTAATTTTAACTCGCAACTTTATAAATAAAAACTAAATCCCCCCTATCGCGAATAAAAATTCCTTGGGAGTTTTTTCCATTTTTCCAATTTTCCTATGTCAATTCAATTGTAAAAATGGGAAAAGGGAAAAAACTCCGAAGGAATTTTTATTCGCGATAGGGGAAGGGGGGGAAAGCGATTTTTTCGAAATTTTGTTTTTGAGTCAAAAGCCACCTTTTCATAGACTGAGTCACATATTGTAAAAACAAGTAAGAGTGCTATATTCGGCTATGCCGTATCTTATATACCCTTAACCATGGCGCGGCGCGATAAGAGGAGAAAGTTATAAAAATACCGTTCTTTAGATATAAATCAATATGTTTTGTACCACACCCACTTCCAAATCCCGCCCACATTTTGTCGAATGTTGTGTATTTATAATCAAGATGTTTGTACCTAATGTGAAAACTTTGGCTCTTGCCGTTCTCCAGGTATACTGAAAAAAGAAATAAAAAAAAAAAACAACAACGGATTTATGGGTACAATAAGAGGCAGTCTTTTTTTGTTTATATCTCAGTCATATATGGACCGATCTGGCTGAATTTCAATAGAAAATGAGCATATCTGATAGAAATATATATCAACCAAAAGCACATTTCAACACCGGATGGACAGACGGTCTACCGGATTTGAACTTCTCTTCTCATAAGGACCCATAATATGTTGATATGAGGCTATCAGCGCAGAAGTGGTGTAACCCACAATTTAATTTGGTTACGGTTCTGGTGTAAGATATGTTTTTTGCACTGTTCTTTACAGTGCAATAGTCAAGTAAACCAATTGTTTGTACCCAAAACCAAGTACTGTAGTGCAAGAGTAGTGTTAACTCCTCATTATCTCATAAAATCTTCTTCGCTGATAGCCTCATATGTATATATACTTAATAGGGTCTAAGGACCTTTGGTATAAAGTATGCAAACTGTCACATAACTTAATGTATTTAACATTATTATGACATTCCGGTGACTGAATTTGCACCTGAATGCCACTACTGATCATTTTTAATTTTTTACACTATTATTATTATTTAAAGGCACAAAGCACCAAGTGTTCACTGAAGTAGATAGAACTTTTTTTTGCTTAACTATGTTTTTCATTCTGTTTAATAATGGATATCAAATTGTTAACCTTCCCACCCTTAATTATTGCATAATAACAATGGGCAACATTTTTGAAGTCCTTTGTAACCTTTGTTCGATTATTCGATTAATTTTGGATGATTAACTGTTCGAATAATTTAAATAGCTTATTTTCGATTAACGAATTGTAAATCGAATAATTTATGTCGATTAATCGAAAATTTGTTTTTGCACAAAACTAGTTTTTTTCTTTAATATAAAGAAACAAGCCGGTACGTTTTAAATACCATTTTATTGTTTTTGAGAAAACAACTCGGGAAAATTTTTTTACGAAGCAACAATTTAATAAAATATACAGCCATGTCACAGAGTACAATTCCATCCGGAAAAGCAATTCATTCCGTATTTTGGTGCTTCAGAAAATTACGAAAACATTTTTCGAAATGCAACCATTTTTGTTTTCATGAACGGATGGAAGTTTTCTGTATCTGAATGGTCAAAAAACTATCAAAATAAACTTTCTATCAATAAACAAATAATCGACTTCTAAAAGCGTAAATATGTTGTATTTTAGTCTGCATTAAAAT